>CM031622.1:51692084-51702084 GCA_018398815.1 Conus ventricosus
GGCTCAATGTTGTGACACTTTCAGCCTCGCGAGGTCAGTTTAGTCTGTGACACTGTTGCTGGCTTTGCGGTCCGGATTTCTTTGCTACATAAAACGGACACTTGAAGCGGAACAACGACTCTGGTTTCTCTTCAAACAAACTGAGAACATCTTTCGCCTTTCACAAAATAATAAGGTGAAGTTCAAGGGAAGAAACTCTACTTCGTTCCCCTCCGCGTTTTCCTTGGCTGGTTGTTGGTCCCTTGGTTTAGCATCTGTCTTCGCCTGCTCTCTCTACCACTCCACACCATCACAATGATGATGATGATAGTAATAACGACAACAATAATAGTTATCATCATCATCATCATCATCATCACCATCATCATCACCACCATCATCACCATCATCATCATAACAGTATTTTTTAGACCTCTGACTTTATATGTACTCAGTGTTGTCAGTTTGTTTTTTTGCCTGTGTGTCTGTTGGACAGACTGCCTACACTTCTGTCTACCTGCCTGTTGCAGCCGTCTGATTGTTATCATCCATCAAATGCGCTGGCCAACCTTTTTAAAGCTTTTTTCTTCTCAGAGACAGAGATTCCAATACTTACTTCTCATGTGGATTTGGGCATTTAAAAAGTGTAGCATTTCAATCCCCACCCCCCACCCCCGCCTTTTTGTTTTCCGCTTCATTTTCAGTTCTTTTGCATCGTTTCAGGTTGTTTTTTTTGTTTTTTTTTCGCATTGTGCCGCAGTATTCATATGTTCAGATATGTTGTCATTATATGGATTAAATCTTATCTCTTCTTTCACTTTTCTTTTTTGTTTGTTTTTGGCTTACTTTCCTTTTTTCTCTCCTGCTTTTCATTTTCGGCCAGTCACACTGTCATACATGTTGAACGTGTGTTGATTTTAAACTGCTTTGGTCTAGTTTATTCTGAAGTTCATAGTACTGTATTATGGCTTTAATTCATAATTGTATCATCAATCACTTAATGTTTGAATTTCAGAACACACAGAGCTCAAATACGTGCAGAGAGAGAGAGAGAGAGAGAGAGAGAGAGAGAGAGAGAGAGAGACAGACAGACAGAGACAGAATAGTCCACACCAGTAAGATGAAAAAAAGCGGAATGCAAAAATCAGAGAGATCTAACTCTAGTAAGCTTACTTATGTAGCTTCCCCGCACAATTTACTGTTGATGTTAAGAATCTCTCTCTCTCTCTCTCTCTCTCTCTCTCTCTCTCTCTCTCTCTTTCATTACTGTTTTTATTATCATTATTATTATTATTATTATGTTTTATAATTATTATCATCATCGTCATCATCATCATCATCATTACGTACCGTTTGTGTTCTTACAGTCTTTACTTTGCTGCCGGTGATATGTATGTTAAGTGTGTGTGTGTGTGTGTGTGTGTGTGTGTGTGCGTGCATTTGTGTGTGGGTGTGGGTGGGTGGGTGTGAGCGTGCATGCGCGCGTGTGTGTACTGTTATTATTATTATTATTATTACTATTATTAGCATTATCATTATTATTGTCATTATCATTGTTGGTGATGGTGGTGGTGGGTTTTTGTTGTTGTTGTTGTTATATGTTCATTTTTTTAAAATTATTACTATCAATATTGCTATTATTGTTGCCAGCTTTCGCGGTAATCGTATTAGTATTACAGCTGTCGTTGTCAACATTGCTTCCCTCCCTTGTTGTTGTCATTGCCATGCTTTTTGTTTTGCTTGAATGTGGTAGAGTAGGAGAGACAGGCTGGAAGACTTCTCCTTCAGTGATAAAGATGTCGTCTCTCTCTCTCTCTCCTCTCTCTCTCTCTCTCTCTCTCTCTCTCTCTCTCTCTCTTCTCCGCCAAGGGTTCGCTCGCCATGTCGTGCGGTTACCTGGGTAGCGGACGGGTGGCCCCGCGATTGTTTGTCCGGGCCTGGTCGGATGACCACTGCCTATTAATAAAATAAGTTAGGCTATATGACAGCAACTGAAACAGACTAAGTAGAGAAAATAGTAGACTATTGATCCAGACCTAGTCTTACACAGCGATATAATAGACACAAGCAGAATAATTTCAACTAGGAACCTATGCGAATAGATGGGTTGGTGTATGTGGAAGTAATGTTTATGTTTGAAAATGATTTATGGATTACTACGATTGATCCATTTTGTTAGTACGGGTTTGAACGCTAATAGCTCATTATAGATGGTTCTAACAGTTGTTGGCCAGCTAAAGTTTTCAATTATTGTATGTTAACATTTTGGGTCAAAGGATAAGATTGCTTGTGGTGGAATACATGTTGAATCGTTAAATATTTAGAGCTATACTTCATAGACTGGTTGCATTATAAATATTTCATGTGAATAAGCTGATGGCCTCACATTAAAGTCACGAGTCACGAGTCTCTTCTCCGCCAAGGGAGACAACTGTGAAACAATAACTTCAATCGCCCGTTCTACATTTTGATATACGAGCTTTCTCTCGCAGCTAATCATGCAGCCTATTCCGGCAGAATAAGCAAGTCATAATTAGGGGCAATGATCAGTATCAAGGATCCCCCATTTCAACCCACATGGTCACTTCTGACCCGACACACACCTCAAGGTCTCCGGAACACCAGAAGTTCCTAACTAATGTTGTCAGATGATCTTGTGGCCTTCACGGCTTTTTCCTATATTTTCAAAATTTTATTTTAAAAAAAGTAGATCACTGACACACACTCGCACATAGAAATCGTTGTCTCTCTCTCTCTCAAAAATGGGAAAAAGTATGACGCACACGGAAAATTATAAAGTGGTGATGAAATTACCATCAAAATCCCCCACACATTTCGCCCAGTTTGGCACTGGTGTAGAAATCCATCTAAAGAAAAACTGCGACGTTGCTAGTTTGGCCATCATGGCCTCTTTGGTCTGGAAACGCACCGTCCTTGTGATGCCGTTCTTTCTCTCTCTGATAAATGGCAAAGAACCCCCCCCCCCCCCCCCCCCACATAAAAATGTTAAAAAAGTAGTCAGAATGTTGTTGTCGAAATCGTTAACGCACTTAGCCCAATCTTGAACCGGCGTCTGAATCCATCTCATAAAAAAATTCAGGCGATGCCAGTCTCGCCATCATGACCTCTTGTGTACCACAACAGACAGTAGTTGTCATGAATTCCTGGGCTGTTGCTGGCGATGGGTGTGTGTGTGTGTTTTAAAGACAAAGAGAGAGAGAGAGAGGCGACCGACATACAGGCAGACTAACTGGGGAAAAAGAGATTTGAAAGTCAGTCCTTTGAGTGCTTTAGTAACGTTTTCGATTCCAAATGGAGTTCTTCAATGTTTCTGTATAATGACGAGCGCGATCATCATACAACTGCAGGAGAAAACCGATTATACCCAGTATCAACCCCTTTGTAAGCGTGATTATGCCGTGTGAATAATGGATTGAAGCATGAGACAGAATATTACAGTACATACCACAGTTCTTACTATCATTCATATTGTTCGGTACAGAGTTCTAACTTTAATTTTCCAAATTACCCTGGATTTCAGCGCAAATTACAGATCTGTACTGACGGTCATACATTTATCCAGATGTGAAGCATAGGCGAACAGATTCTGCCCATGAAAGGACAATACTTTGTGAAATGAAAAGTGCTGAACATGATAGAACAGCCGTACAGGGAGAAACGATTATTATTTGAAATGTATACAATACCGAACTGACTGAAAGATAACCATGAACAAACGGGAAAGTTATGAGTTAAGGTTGAAGCCGTTTTGTTACTCAACATATAGATAAAAATATTTAACCAGATAAGAGATGATCTGTATTTAAACAATATGATCAAAGAATAACCTGTGTGGCGTGATCTAACCACGATCACATCATTCAACTCCACAGCACAAATATATATATAAGTCATCTTATCACTATGTTTTCCTTTCAAAGCATCCTTGAATGGATCCTCAAGCATAGGCTCAAAGATGGTCCCCTATATTTTATACTGTTTGCATAATGTTTATAGTTTTTCAGCAATTTTTCCCCTCCAACTTTCGTTTTGTTTCATTTGAATACCCTTCACTGGCTGCTTCGGGGTGCTGTTGGATTTTTGTTGTTGTTGAATCCTTGATGGTGAGAACACCACAGAATTATGGACTGTGGTGTGTCTCTATTTGACGCAAAGAGTACTTACTCAATCAGCCGTATCTGCCCGATGAGCCCGATCCAGCAGCCAAAAGACCAAGGAGCAGACAATATAAATAGGTCTGCCTTCGAGAGGGACTACGATGCTCTCCTCATGCAGCTAGTGAAGGGTTTCCATATTTATAGTCTATTTTCTTAATATTATGCTCCCATTTTCTTCATCTTCAATTCTTTCTGAAGTTCAAATCTTTGTTAGTCAGCCTGCACTTGATTTACCCCACTGCGTAATTGTTCAGCAAAGTATGGAAGTATCACAACATGAAGTGAAAGATCCCACAAACTGCATCACAATCAAAACAAAATAATATCGTGGTGTTTCCTTACCCATTTTGTCGATAAATGTCCTGTGCAGTGAACTGAACACAATGAATTTTCCTGTCCAACGAATGTCACCACAGACACTTGGAACACAAGCTTTCTCAACGACTGTCCAAACATGACTGACTTCTTGGGCACCTGGACCATAGACCAGCGACAGCAGTCACGTGGTTCAGTGACACGGTGCAATCACGTCACGCGTGCCCCTCCTATCGGGGTGAGGAGGTGGAATTGGGGCAGAATAAGACGGGGGAGGGGGGGGGGGAAAGAGGGTAATGGGCAGGAGAGAAGTGTTAGTAGTAGCCTGTACGCATGATCTTCCCTCTCCTTAACCCCTCCCTCCGCCAATCCACCCTGTCTTTCCTTGTACCCTCCCCTTAGTTCCCAGGGGTAGGCCCGTACAGCACTGGTTGAAGATGGAGTGAAGGGGCTGTGTGTCAGAGGGGACAGGGACGTGGTGTGATGACCCGTGTCATTCACACATGTCAGTGGGACTGCTGCCACTGATTTTGTGTACTTGAACTGAATGATTTTATTGTGTAGGTTATTGCTAAATTTAACACCGTCGTGTATTGGTGATGTTTTGTTGCGCTTGGCAGAGAAGTGTCTTCCAAGAAATGAGTCGGTCCTAAAATTAAATGGTTCTAGAGTTGTTTCTATACCATTTTCTGTGTAAATCCAAAAATGTTTTGTGTTGAAGTCGTACACATCTGTCAGATTCCATAGTTCCGTTAATCATGACAAGCTACAAAGCAGACTTCTGTCACATTTATTAACTTTCCTATTATGACACTACACAAAGAAGACCTCTGTCCGATTCCCCTAATTACTGGCAATCCACAAGAAAGATAAGCTGTCTTATGTAATAGTTCCCCAAATTAAAACACCCCACAAAGCAGATTTATGCCAATAGAATTGAAATTAGAAGAGGGTCCACTAATGAATAATCGACCATATCGGATGGAGAGACACTAGTGTCATTGATTTCAAATTCCATCACACATTTCCCGAGCCAGACGTCCATGTAGATTCCAGAATACAATAAACTAAAGAAGATTTTTTTTTTAAATTAAGCTCGTCTGTAGCTAATAGAAATTACAATGTACCCACTCAAGCACATACTGTTAGTTAGGCAGAATTATCTACCACTGCAGATATAAAAGCTTACCTCCCCCTATTTTTTACAATCCAAAACGTAGGAGCAAGCTTTGTTTATAATTCACTACTTCTTGCAGTCATTGCAACACCAAGCTTCTCTGAAAATTGCAGGAATGGTGCTCAATTACTTACCCTAGGAATTTATTAGTGGTATTTCAGTCCCTTGCAGATTCATTCCAAGAACTGGCCCTCAGCACTTGTGTCTTAAGATGTTATCTTTTTATATTTTCAATTTTTCACAAGAAAATGTGGATTATACTGTTGTTTCATAATTCTCTTCCTTCTCAGGTGGGACCTTTGGTAGTTTTTTTTAAACATTCAACAATCATACTATGGTATTGCATACCAGCCTTTTTCTGGGATTGCATCCTGCTTAAAACCTTAAAGGCAAGAGAGTCAAATTAAGACTTTGTGAAATCGTTGAGGAAAGCTATCCGGTTACGAGTATCAGTAACTGACTAGGAATTAAGTTAGTGAGTGTTTCCCTTGAAGACTACAAGCTTGATGAAGGTTCATTTTGAGAAACATACAATAATCCTTATCCACTCTATCAAACACATACTTTTTTTTTTTAGGCAGGTATATGTAAACGCATCTTCTATTATCTTCACTCTAAGACATAACAGCAAGGTTTGTTTAAAACTCGTATGTTCTTGTTGAAAACTGTATTAAAAGCTCATGTCAACAGCTCATCGAGAAGGAAAGCTAGCTGTGTTTTGCACTAATTTGACAAAGTTTTCCGCTCAACCACAGACTTTGGACACGAAATCTCGGACAATCCAATTTTTTTGTAGGGAAAAGCGTAAACCGCTCGCCATTCAATCACAATAAAGCTTATACCATGCCGTTTATTCGGAAAAAAAAAAACACACACACAGAAAAAACTCGATAAAAGTGAAATAAAAATCTTTCTGAAAAACGTTAAGAATATGTCCACCAAAACAAAAAGTGGTGAGACTATTTTTATCATAATCGTCCATGCATTTAGCCCAGTTTGGCACCGGCGTTTTAACCCATCGGAGGGAAGAAGAGTTCCGGGATTCCAACTTGGCCGTCATGGCTTGTTTGGATCCGAAGTGCATTGTCGTGGTTGACGGTGTTGCTATCAGTGACGATGCAGACGTCTTGTTGGCCGTGGTCCCGGCCTGTCCTCTCCTGAGGGGGTGTGACATACACAGGTCTGTCAGCCCGACTTTTCTGTTAGGACATTTAAAAAAAAAATCAGAGGTCAGTTTGACTCAACAGAAGAAAGCAGAGGTCACTGTGACTCAACAGCATAAAGCAGTGGTCAATTTGACCCAGCAAAAAAGTGCAGTGGTCAGTTTGACCCATTAGGATAAAGCAGTGGTCAGCTTGACTTAACAGAATAAATCAGTGGTCAATTTGACCGAGCAAAAAAAAATGCAGTGGTCAGTTTGACTCAACAGAATAAAGCAGTGGTGCAGTATTTACAATATGAAAGGTTTCACAACTCTAAAGTCAGAACCTAACCTATCCCCACCCACCCGCATAAACAGACAGACCGATACACACACACACACACACACACACACACATACAAAGACAACAGCACACACACACACACACACACACACACACACACACACCACACGCATACATGCACGCATTCTCTCTCTCTCTCTCTCTCTCTCTCTCTCTCTCTCTCTCTCTCTCTCTCACACACACACACATACACACTCATTGTCACACGCGCGCGCGCGCCCGCACGCACGCATCACACACACACACACACACACACACACACACACACACACACACGCACACACACACACACACACCGTGTCTGTTCTTAAGGAGGTTGAAGATGAACTGCGCATCACGAGAGCAAGAAACATTCAGAGAAACAGTAGACCCTCAAGACAAAACTCATTCTGCATCCACTACTTAATTGTTCAGCTTTATAGTGTTTGGTCAATCAGTGGGCGATTGCATCCAAGTAAGGGTTGTTCTGCACAATTCTTAGCCGCTGACAATGCTTGGGTTATTGAACAGCAGAGCTGACCACTCAGACTGTTCCATATCTTTGATCTCCCTTGCATCCTTAAATGGATCCTCAAGCATAGGCTCAAAGATTGTCCACTACATTTTGTACTGTTTGCATAATGTTATTAGTTTTTCAGCAGCTTTTTTCCTCTCCACATTTTCGTTTTGTTTTATTTACTACCTTTCGCTGGCTGCCTTGGGGTGCTGTTAGATTCTTTTTTGAACCCTTGGTGGTGAGAACACCACAGAACTACACAGACTGTGGTGTGTCTCTATTTGACGCCAAGAATACAAATGCAATTCAAAGACTGAATGAAAGACGTCCATAAAAAGCTTTCAATATAAAAACGTAAACCTCAACCATTCGAAACGAACATAATCAATCGTGTCTTTTTGATAGTCCGATCCAGCGAACGAAACATGTAAGAGCAGACAATACATACAGATCTATTTTCTAAAAAGGATCACGATGGTTTTCCCATGCAGCTAGAGAAGGGTTTTTATATTTATAATATAACAGTATATGATGATTGAAAAAAATGTTAATCCGCATTCGATTTCCCCACCACTTGATTGTTCAGGTAAACGAGGGGGGGCGTGGGAAGACCTGTAAACATAACCTAGCTTTCACCACTGTTTCACTCTCTGACGAGAGGAAGGGAGTGGAGGAGGTTATGGAGATGGGTGGGGATTGTCAGAGTGGGCAGACAAAATTGCGGCACTAATCGACTAGCTCTGGGTGGATCGTCTTGTGGAGACCAAGCAGCGGGAGTGGGGAAGGAGGTCGGGGTCCTGGGACCTGGTCGAAGAGGTTGATGATCCATGACGTCACGTCTGCCTCGGCCAACGACTCCCTAGACGGTCCAAAAACCCTGTTAGACATGTGGAAGATACATCAGAGAGAAGGATGCTGACGGTAGAAAGGACTTATAAGAACAGGCAGTCTTCAGCGTTTAGTAATCTCTACAGAATTGCATATCTTGTCTCTTTCTGTCTGTTTGCCTTTTTTTCTTCTTTTATTTTTCTTTTCATTTTTTTTTCAATCCGAAGCTCTCTTCTGAAATCCAAGAATTGCTTCTACCTGCTTGTTGAACATTCTACATTTACGTGTGGGTGTGTGTCACTAGTGTGTGTATGTATGCCAATGTGTTTGTAAGCCAGCAAGACTCGAAGAGAGAAAGGGAGACAGACACGCAGAAAGACAGAGAGAGAGTGAGAGTTTGTATGTGAGTGTGTAAATCACAGTGTGTGTATCTTAGTATTTATACATAAACACATGGATAGATATTTGGGAAGACAATAATCCATGGCTCTCTCTCTCTCTCTCTCTCTCTCTCTCTCTCTCCTCTCTCTCTCTCTCTCTCTCTCCTCTCTCTCTCTCCGGTCCGTCTGCCTGTGTGTGTGTGTGTGTGTGTGTGTGGTGTGTGTGTGTGTGAGTGCGTGTGTGTATCTAACATAGAGAGAGAGAGAGGGGGGGGGAAGAGAGGACAACAATGGACAGAACATTCGTCCTTAAGACGTAACCTGCAGTGTCACACAGACCCCGGTAGACCTGTAGGCGCCGGCACTTAGTCACCCCCAAAGGCAATGAATGACTTGAGGTGGGTGCCATCACCACTGCATTGCCCGATACTTAGGCCTTCAAGTTCCCTCCTCACTGTCTCCATCCAGCTGCTCTCCCTCTCCATTGTTCGTTTATCAAGTTCACGGTCCGTCGGTCGGAAAGAGGCGGAGGAATGGGGAAGGGGACGAAAGGGTGAAGGAGGAGGGAGGGAGGGGTGAGGAAGTGGTGGGGACAGAGAAAATGAAGAAGACAATCAGCTAATACTGACGTTCATCACACTATCCTTGTTCAACAGTTTGTTTAGACAGGTGTCTTCTATTACCAATCTGACCCCCACCACCAACCATCCTCCCCACCCTCCCCTCCCCTGTCCCGGCTGTGTGTGACAAACTTCCCCAGGCAGGAAGAAGATGGGTCAAAGGTCATGTTGATCAGTGTAAGGACAGTGCTGTACAGTGAAAGGTGAGATTAACGTCCTGTTAGCCTTCATCAGGACCTTGTGTTCACAAACTGAAGTTGGCACTGTAGTGGTAATCCATGTCAAACCACCTGTGTTAGATTTGACCACAAAGAACATCAGCAATCACTAACCAACAGAAAATATGCCATAGAAATGGTGGGAAAATAATAATAGCATAACAATGATAATAATGATATTAATATTAACAACAAGAATAATAGTAATGATTATAATAATAGTAATAATAACAACAACAGCAACAACCACAATGTTAACAAGAAATAGAAAGACAGGCCATATCCCCGCCCCCCCCCCCCCCTC
>CM031622.1:51717084-51725914 GCA_018398815.1 Conus ventricosus
GGAAGGGGGGCAGAAGAAGGCATGGTATTAATAACATTAACATAAGAGAAAAAAAGGAGAGAGAGAGAGGGGGGGATGAAGAGAGAGAGGAGAGAGAGGAGAGAGAAGGAGGAAAGAAGAGAGAGAGAGAGAGGGAGAGAGAGAGAGGAGAGAGAGAGAGAGAGAGAGAGAGGAGAGAGAGAGAGAGGAGAGAGAGAGAGAGAGGAGGGGGGTTAAAAGAGAAGGTAAATATTGTATCATTAAATTCAGGTCTCAACTGAAAGAAACCAACCATTTATAACTTTTCCATTAAATATCTGTGGTATGCTTTTTTGAAAGATAATAAACTATTTTTGTTTTTTATGTATTCTGGGATTTCATTCCATAATTTTCCTCCTGAATAGATAAAAGATGTCATAAAGAGATCAGTTCTTGGACGAGGGATAAATATCGTGCTTTTGTTACGAAACTCTCGTACGGGAAATTTCTCTCGGAGATAGAATGGTGCAAGGTTATTCATAATCTTAAACATAAAGACAGCTTTGTTGAAGATACATTTAAATTCAAAAGGCAAGATGTTTAGTTCTTTATAATCACTTATTTCCAGAGACGAAGATTTAAGAAGTATAAGTTTGAGAGAGCGTCTGTAGAGACTTTCAAGATGCCTTAAGGAGGCTTTACTAGCTAAATCCCAACAGGTTGAAGCATAGTCCACATCGCTTTGAATATAAGCATGAAAAAATAATTTCCGAGTGTGTTGATCCAAAACATGTTTGATTCTATTAAGCTGAAAGACTTTTTTCGATATTCTTTTTGATAACGTCGAAAGCTGATTCGACCAGGATAAAGTATTGTCGATAATAAGACCAAGTAGTTTGTGAGAACTTACTTCATCTAATACGTTATCATGTATCTTTAATTCCTTAAGATTATCTTTGATATTTTGTCGCTTTTGCCTTGTAGATATTAACATGAATTTAGATTTTTTAGGATAAAGTGCCATATGATTGAGTTCTGTCCATCTTATGAGCCTGTCAACGTCATTTTATAAGTCAGCGCACACTACATCTGCATTTTTTCCTTCATTGTGTAAGGTGGTGTCATCAGCGAAAAGTTCACAAGAAGAGGAAATGTAAAGAGGGAGATCGTTTATGTAAATTGTAAATAATATTGGTCCTAAGACTGAACCCTGAGGCACACCGAAATTGACTGGCATGAACGTGGATGATTTCATATCTTGAACAACTATCTGCCTTCTGTTTGATAGAAAAGATGAGAGAAGATTGACAGACTTTAGAGTTAAACCATACAAAGTAAGTTTTTTTAAGAGGAGATCATGGTTAATAACATCGAAGGCTTTAGCAAAGTCCACAAATATCGTTCCTGTGAGAAGATCATCATTGATATTTAAATGCCACTGTTCTACTAGATTGGTAAGAACCGTCTGACATGAATGATTTTCTCTAAAACCGCTTTGATTTGAATGAAATAATTTATGTGTAACGAAATGCCTTTGAAGGTTTTGCTTAAGGTGCTTTTCTAAAGGTTTAGACAAATTGGACAAAATGGAAATCGGTCTGTAGTTCGAAGGATCCTGTGGGTCACCAGATTTAAAAAATGGCAAAACTTTAGCTTCTTTAAAATATTGTGGATAATAGCATTTCTGAATACAAAGGTTATAAATATAAGTAAGGCTATCAGAGATAATAGGTGCGGAAATTTTTAAAATTTTGCTATCTATATTATCTAATCCCCGGCTCTTAGATTCCTTCAATGAATTAAGTTCTCTACACACCTCGTGTACACTGATAAACTGAAAATCAAGTCTGGACCCTATTTGTCTAGTATCACAAAATTCTCTTAGTAACAACAGTTCATTATATTTAGTACAATCAGTTTTAATAGTCTTTTCGACTATGGTAGAGAAGTGTTTATTGAGATTATCTGAAGACAGAATTAAAGATGATGGAGCTGTTTGTTTTGACGATTTACCAGATAATTGATTAATGGCTTTCCAGATCGATTTTGAATCTTTTTTTCGATGAAATAAGGTCGCTAAAATGTTTTTTTACGAGCAGACCTTTTCATAGCTGTAACTTTGTTACGCTGTTTCTTAAACTTTGCATCTTTTCCTGTTGACTGTAACAAGTTTTCACGAATTTTAATAGCAGCATTGATTTCATCATTTAACCACGGTGGTTTTCCATTGGGTTTGACACGTTTGATCTTAGTTGGGACATGTTTGTCGTAAATAGGGACAAATATGTTATACCAAGCTTCGAGAGCTTTGTCTGGATCAGTCTCCTGAAAAACACTATAAAAGTCTGCTGTACATAAATCATGAAGAAAATCATCAGAATTAAAGGTTTTATAACTACGGAAAAAAATGCATTTGTGGCTACATCTACGAATTTGTACGCCTTTTTTGGACCAAGTTAAGCATACGGGAAAATGATCACTGAGACCATAAACTGGTACGGAAGTTTCTGTAATATTTTGTTGGATTGTTTACATATATGTGATCAATGAGTGTTTCAGACAGTAGCGTTATTCTTGTTGGCGTGTCTATCAGTTGTGTTAAGTTATATGATTCAAAAATTCGTTTCCATTTATCATGAGGTTTAAGTAAATCAATGTTAAAGTCACCAAGCAATACAACATCTGTTGAATAATCTGAAACATCTTCCATCATTGCTTCGAATCTATCATACCATTCCATGCGTTCATCAGGGTTTCTATATAAAAAGCCTACTAATATCGGTTTAGTCCCTTTTAAACGAAACTCTATCCAGATGCATTCAATATATGTTTATCAAAATGATGGATCAGTTTATAGTTCATTGAGTGATGTACATATCCCAGAAGACCTGTTTCTAGCTTAGATGTAGAGTCTCTCCTAATAAAATTGTAACCTGGAATCATTACTAAATCGTCTGAGACTAAATTTGATAACCGAGATTCAGAGAAACAAAAACAATGAAAACAATTGTTAGCATTAGATAAAATAGAAGGTAAATCACATAATTTGTTTAACACATGACATGCATTTAGATAGCCAATTTTGAATCCTGAGTTGGTTAACCATTCATTACTACTCTCGGTCTTGGGATTATTTGCCATTATTTGACAAGGAAAAAACAAACAAAAAAAAAAAAAAAAACAAAAAAAAAAAACTTTACCTTCAATATGTGTACAATGCAAAGCAAAATCAGTTTGCAGGACATCAGGCAATTAGAAAAGTCAATATTACATGTGGAAAAAAGAAGAAAGAAACAAGCAAACACACTCAAAAATGCACACCTCTGCAACGTGTAATGACACAGAGAAGAAGTTAGAAAAAACAACAACAAAAAAACACCTCAATGAGCAATAAGTTCAAACAGGTAACTCAGTACTAAAGAACGGGCGCAATCACAAAACACCTATGCCTCAAGAAGACGCGAGAATTGTAAATGTTCAAATAATCAACCTCCTTCAACAACAGTCCATTTCAAATGTCCCAAGTCCGAGTAATCATACGGCCGAAAAATAGGGAAGATTATTACAATAATTCAACAGTCACATATCCAATCATATGACGACGTAAATGCTAACATTTTGACAAGAATGAATGGGGAGAAATATACCGACTGAATCAAACACACACACACACACACACACACACACACACACACACACACACACACACACACACACACAATTCAATTCAATTCAATTCAATTCAATTCAAATTTAATCCTTTGACCCCTGCTGGGGCATGGAGGATACAAATGTAACAAAGAGAAATACGAAACTCACTCAGAACAATGTTGTGAACATAGTTGCGAAATGCTGAATTCTGGTGAACTGTAACGATCTCATTAAACACTTCCCATTTTTTAGAAACTTACTAATATTCAAACAAATGCGTCTTCCTTTTTGAAATAAATTACAAAAGTTGAAAACAGACTTTGGTTTTAGATATTTTTTAGGGATGAATTTTTCACGAAGTTCATTATATTTTGGACATTCCATGATGCAATGGAATTCATCTCCAATTTCACCCATTTACACAGTTACGACAAATACGCAATCTCTTGGAACATTATGGTGTCTTCCAATTTCAATTTGCAATTTATGGTTACTACATCTAAATTTGAATAAAGGTATAACATAAATATCTTGTAAGGTAGAAATATAATGTTCTTTTCCAAAGACAGTCTTTATACTTTTATAGAATACACACTTGTTGCTGTTTTCAAGAGAACTGCGCCAATCACGAGCATAATTATTTTGCAACTCCTTTTTAACACACTTACATAAGTTATTCAGTTTGTGAATGAATGAGATTCCCAAACACAATCAAAACCAGTTTCAAATAAAATGCTTTAACATAACTAAGCCATGGTGAAACGAAAATTCCTTTTGTATATAGTTCATGTAAGATATTATATACTTTGTTTGAATACTTCTTAGAATCAGGAACAACTAAGTTAGCCCAGAAACCTTATCATTCTTACTTTAATCAGTACAGATAAAGGATAGATTCCGGTTTCACCATAAATCATTGAAGTCATTGTAGTTTTATTTAATCTAAATAAATACTTTAAAAAACGTAACTGTAACTTTTCTAATATATCAACATTTTCATAACCCCAAATTTCACAACCAATACAACAACACAGGTACAACTATGGAATAAAATAATTGTATGCAAACATCAATTGGCAATTTCTGCTTCCTTGCAATTTGTAATAATGAAAACATTGCCTTGACAGCCTGATTATAAGCACATTTTTTTGCTTTGTAAAACGAACCTGTTCTGCTGAACTCGATGCCTAAGTATTTAATTGAATTAAGAACCTCTATTTTTTCATTCCCAAAGAAAAAAATTTCACGCATACTATTTCGACCATGAAAGACAACTATTTTGTTTTCTTTGGATTACTTCTAATTGCCATTGCATGCAATATATGTGTAAGGCATTAAGTTCTTTTTGCAAAGCTGATTAGAATTTGCCAGTAAAATTGTATCATCAGCATATAATAATACAAGCAATTTAATAAACTGTTCAAGTTTTAACTCTTGCGTTAAATCATATTCTAGAGTAGAACAGTTATTGTCAATAAGGAACTGTTGTAGATCATTTAAAAATAATGAAAACAATAAGGGTGAAAGGTTTTCTCCTTGACGAACTCCCTAAAACTGCCAAAGAACTCTGATTTTTGACCATTTAGAAAATGCAACGATTTTATTTGATCATACATATTGATTACAACGTGCAGAATTTTCCCAGATATGCCTTGACTCAACAGTTTGTGCCATAAAGCATGTCTCCAAATAGAATCAAATGCCTTTCTGTAATCAATAAAAGCACAGTATAATTTTCCATTGTTGATTGCAAACATGTCAATCAATGATTTAAGAACAAAAGCATGGTCAAGCGTTGAATGCATGCGTCTAAAACCTGCTTGGTTTTCTGAAATAAGTCCATTCATTTCAAACAAAATAAGTAAGTCTGCTATTTAGAATTGACGTGAATAATTTGCCTACACAACTTAACAGTGTTATCCCTCTGTAGTTATTGCAGTCTTTGTTGATCTCCTTTGCCTTTATAGAGTGGTACAATTAACCCTGTCACCCAATCTTCTGGTATAATACCAAATCCAAAACACGATTAAACAATAAACAATTAAAACTTTGTCTATAAGGAACACTATTCTTTATATATTCATTCCTTACTAAATCAACTCCTGCTGCTTTATTATTCTTTAAACATTTAATGACTCTTTCAATTTCATCCTCAGTAATTGAATCATTTAAAATGTCTAGATTGATATTTCCTTCAGATACTTCATTACTAAAAATTATATCATTACATCCAGTATTTTGATTAAGGGACTGGAAATGATTTTTAAGCTCTTCAAGAGGTATAGGACATGATGAAGCTTTTTTGCCTTTAATTTTCCTCCAATAATCCCTTGGATTTCTAGTTTTTAAAGCTCGCAATTCTCTATGCCATTTTCTCGTTGCTCTTCTTTCAGATCGTCTCAAAACATTTTTATATTCTTTGCTTTTAGCAGCAAGATTATTTAGATTAGGCACAGTATTTGAACATTTAACTTTATGCTTTGCTTTAAAGTACTGGCTTCGAGAAACCTTACACTCCTTATCAAACCAGCTTTGATTCTGCCTCGTTGAATATCTATTATTGTAAGTATTAGAGTAAGTACCAAATGTATCCTTCGCTGAATCAACAAGAATTGACGAAAACCGCTTATTCATTTCACTGATTGATATTGTGCCTTGCTCAAATAAAGTTACAATTTCATCAACATTGTAATTTGCTAAATGTTCTTTATATTCATTACATCTGTTGTTATCCATCTTCTAATCTCTGCACCATCATACCTTTGATGCAGAGAGTGTTTAGTACCATTAGGTTCATTGGAAACAAACAGGTATTTAACTGGAAGAGACAGGCATAATGGGCAATGCACATCAGAGAACAACGCATCAAAACATCAACTTTAAACTTACTTGCATTTTCCATCAAATATCTAGAACCAATGATATAATCAACAACTGTGCTTCCTTTACATGTGCATGTTCCAATACCAGCATCTGAACCAATTCTTCCGTATAAAAATGTATATTGACAGTGATTTACATAAATCTAAGAGACGATAACCATAGTTATTAGGCCTCTGCTTATCTTGAGATGATCTTTGACAAGGTTGGAAATATCTTCACTCATATCATAGAGAACATCGGAGAACACAGACTGAGTGAACTGATTCATATCAATAAAATCATTCATACTTTGGTATAAGCATTAAATCGCCAACAACAAAACATAACAATCCTTATATTTATCTTGTAATGATAGCAATTCGTTTCAATCACATCAAACAGTTCAACATTGCTATAACACTGAACTTTCGGGAGGGATGTATACGCCACCAATCAGACAGTCTTTATCATAACCTGACAATGATCTTTTTAATAGACACCAAGCCACACATCCACCAGAATAAGGTAAAATCTCCACACACGTAGATAGCTTGCTTTTGATGGCTATTCCAATACCACCAGAACGTCGATTAGACAGGCATTTTCTGTTAAACAGTTTAATGTCATATCCCCAGTCACTGAAGCAATCAGAGATAAATAAAGCATCTTGGTCATCAGTTTTAGTCTCAAGGAAAACGGCAATGTCGAATAGTTGAATATAGTTCACAAATTCCAAACACTGGAGACGGGAACGCAATCCACACACATTAAAGATACAAAAGCCAGTCCACGATCATGGCGAACAGTGTGATCCACATCCATATCAAGAACATAGTCATCGTTAACATCACAATTAGAAACGCAAGCTTGAAAGCAAAAGGGATTCACAGTTGAAGTTACCGCACTAGATGATCGCTCATCAGAAGATTGATTGGAAGAATAGAAACAATTGCCAACACATAGACAAAGATGAAGAATGAGTACTGCTACAAGCACATAACGTTGAGACTACACATGAGTTAGATGAATCACCACGACCTCCGGCAAACCCTAGCTGGTGTAGATGAAATGCTGAAGCCCAAGCGCCGTGTAGTCTACCTCGTCACACCGATCCGGAAAAGGTCGTCAGGTGACTCTACGTACACCGCGTTGCTGCCGGAAGATCCCGCACTGCCACTGCTGTTCCTCCCAGGGGCGGCCTTTACAACTGACAAACAATTTTGCCATCATGGGTAGTGGATACCCTGTCCACACCAGGTCTGCCTTACAAATTTTGAATAATTTGAAGCGTAGGGGTGTCAGTTCGTCGTTCAGGTAAACTCCTTTCATGTCATGTTTGCGCAGATCTCTCTTCCTCATCATGAGGTTCGCCTTGCTTCTTCGTGAAGTGAACTTCACCAGCACTGGTCTTGGGCTTTCTTGTTTTTTAGGCCGGTTCTAATGCACAACAGATATACCTTGACTTCTAGATCTACCCCAACTTTCTTCCCCAACTCCATCACTTTTTCCACCAGATCTTCGTTCTCCTCTTCTTTGAGTCCATTGATTCTCATGGTTTCCCTTCCTGATATTGATCCAGCCTATCCTGCTCGTATCGCAGCAAAAGATGTCCCTGCTGAGCCTTCTCTGAAATACATCTGAGTTTTTCAGACACCTTTTCTGACAGTTCTGTAACCACCTCCTTAATACAGACATCCACAGTTTTCTTTAATGCAGCTCCAAGAACTGGAACGAGGAGTTCTACAACTCGTGAACGCAATATCTCTCCAGCATCACCATTGACGTCATTGTTAACCCCACTCGTTCTTTTTCCCTTTCCCTTTGCCTTTGGCAGACGGACACGACTTATTTCTGTCGTTCCATGCGCCCAGAACAGCCCCTTCAATATCAAGGTCATCAAACCTGATGTTCCTCAAGATCTCAGCGGATAAACTACTTGGGCCAACTTGAGACATGGTGAAGGTCAGTTACTAGACTAGCAAAAAAACCGACTCGACTCTAAAATATACAAAAACACTTCACACACACACACACACACACACACACACACACACACACACACAAATTTCTTTCGCACACAAATAAATACCATGGAAAGACAAAACATCATACAATATATCAAAACATCATCACCCATCTACCAGTTGGCAGCAATCCTCTGTTGGTCACGTTGCGTCACTAACTGTGATGCCAATGTCATCAACTGCTGCGCACAATAACCCAGAGGGTTAAAAGAAGGCCAGTTTCGGGTGTTCAGCATGATCTCCTGTTTCGAGGATTGACAGGTAAGTTGTTGAACCAAGGAAAATGGGCTGGGTTGGCCAAGCAGATCCTTGAACCTCGCATAGAGAACGGTAAG
>CM031622.1:51726914-51729414 GCA_018398815.1 Conus ventricosus
CTCTAAAGCCTGTCTGACAACGTGACAACCCCCTTAAACCTTTTGACGCCATGTGCATATTCACAACAATGGGACCGAACCCAACCCTCTGTGATCGACAGAGTACGATAAATCCAATACAAACATTCCACGATAGAATTATACAGGGAGATACAAAGTACTACATTTATCAATCAACCAAACAAACCTTCAAACAATGAAATAACAATCCGAGCCAGTGGTGATTCACTACTGTTAACTGTCACACCTGATACAGAGACCAAAAGAGGACATAACCCTGTTTCCCCAATGGGCGTGCTGACTAAGGAGCTCGGCCGAGATAGTCAGCATCCGTATTGCTGGAACCCTTGATATGGCGAAAAGTGAAAGCATGACTCTGCAGTTCCACTGCCTAACCCATGAGTCGACGACTGACTGGCTGGATCCGGTCCAGGCACTGGAGAGGATGATGATTGCTCTCCAGTACAAACTTCCGGCCGTACTTCTTGGGCACGCCAGTGCGCGTCCAAATCTGCCGGAGAGTATCAGCAACAGTAGGGGCATCGATAGTCCTAGGCGGGACAGCCTCTGGGTATCGAGTCGCATAGTCTACCACTACCAAAATGTAGCGGTGACCGCGATCGGATGGTGGATTAATGGGTCCCACCAGGTCGACACCAACCTTGCTGAATGGCTCCCCAACCAGTGGCACTGATCCTAGGGGAACACGCCTCAAGCAACCCTTAGGCGTTGTCCGTTGGCAGACATCGCAACTGCGGCAGTACTGCCTAACCTGAGAGTTCATCCCCGGCCAGAAGAAGTCCTGTCTAACTCGCTCGAGAGTCCGCTTTGAGCCCATATGGCCTGCCATGGGTGAATCATGGGCCTGCCGGAGAACAGATTCTCTCAAGCTTTGGGGAACGACTAGTTGCTTGGCTACCCGATCTGCCCGAGTGAAAACAACGCTTCCCACTTTCATCGGATACAATGGCAGTTGATAATTATTCCCTATTTCTTTATATTTTTCCACACGTTGTGTACATTTTTGGATTCGGATGTTTTAGGAGTATACAATTCTGGTTTTATCAACTATTCTGTTCCTATGATTTAACGTGAAAATGATAAACGACAAAAAAAGAAGAACATGAAAATTATGAATATCTAACGGGAGATGAACGTGAAAAGAATGAGATGTCGAGATCGACGACCATATGATTGACCGATCGCATCGGTAGGTCCTAAACCACCCAGCGGAGCCGCCCGACCTATCCTGGTGAAGATGGTCTCCTATCGTCACACGAAGCTCCTGATGACACAAAAGAAGACACTGGCACTGGTGGATATACAGGCGGGCTCTCCCTAAAGTCCAGTGGCCCTCCACCCAGTCAGCATCTGTCAAGCCACGGGTCTACCTCAACGACGACCTGACCAAGACCAGGGCAGAGATCGCCGCCATCGCTCTGGACAGAAAGAGGAAAAACAAATCGACAGCTCGTGAGTGACTGACGGTGTCATCTTCGTCAGAGTGCAGGACAGTGTTCACCGTGTCACCACTAAGCGTGGCATGGACACGCTTTGAGGCTGTTCTGTACTTCGGCGTTTCCAGTGTCCGGCTCTTTTCAACATTCTTGTCTTCATTGGACTCTAGCGTCTTGTTGTTCAGAGATCAACCTCCATGAATATCGTGTTATGTCTTGGATATGTGTTGGCTATGTCTCACCGGTCTCTCTTGCAAACAAACTTGTGAGTGCGGTGCGTCTGGTGAAACAAGATTGGAAAGCATGCTACCAACCCCCCTCCTCCGCCCCGCCCCCCTTCCACACACCCCACACCCCCATCCTCCACTCCCACGATTGCTCTCTATTCGGACAGGTGACAGCTTCTCTCGTAGTGGTGCCTTAAACAGTCTACCAGCGATCGTCTCCAGTGGCCAGTCCTGTGTGGATAGTGTTGGATTTCGTCGGTGTGCTGAACGATTGTGTGTGTGTGTGTGTGTGTGTGTGTGTGTGTGTGTGTGTGTGTGTGTGTGTGTGTGTGTGTGTGTGGTGTGTTGTGTGTGTGTGTGTGCGTGTGTGTGCGTGTGCGTGAATTCCTCCACCAGCCACGCGCGCGCGTGCGTGCGTGCGAGCGAGAGAGAGAGAGAGAGAGAGAAAAGAGAGAGAGAGGAGAGAGAGAGAGAGAGAGAGAGAATGTGTGTACGTGTGTGGGTGTGCGTGCGTACGTGTACGTGTGTGGGTGTGCGTGCGTGCGTGTGCGCGTGTGTCAACAGTGCCTGATCCAGTTGCTTGTGTGATTCAAGGAAGAAAACCTCATGGCGAACAGTTTGTTAATACCTCGTGTCGCTCATTCTCGGCCTGCGTGTGTTGTTGGCCTTAGGAACTTTTGTGCTGACGTGCACACATGTCCACGCATGTCCAAACTGAACTCAAAATGGGACTGCAGTTGTGTTTACTGTCAAGTTCCTCGTGCTTTATCCCGTCAACTGGGCCCGACGCCGCCCACCAACAAGACATATTGTAAA
>CM031622.1:51731914-51746914 GCA_018398815.1 Conus ventricosus
TTTTCGGCGAATTCGTAACGACGTAACAGCCACTGTTAGACGCAGGAAAACAGAATTTATGGTTGAACTGGATCAACAAATTTCTTCAGCTGACCAGTTAGGATCCAAGCAATGGTGGAGACTAGTAAAAACGTTTATTTCTAAAAAGGGTATGCCTCAAGACGCTATTTCCTCCTCTAGATATCAATGGTCACATTTATTACACTTCCGTCGACAAAGCCACTGCGCTTAACCACTACTTTGCTACACAATGTTTTGTTGAAAATCATAACGACGATGTTCCTTCAATGCCAGAATTTGCAGGCACTATCAATCCTCTAGTCATTACGAAAGAA
This sequence comes from Conus ventricosus, assembly GCA_018398815.1. Classification (NCBI taxonomy): domain Eukaryota; kingdom Metazoa; phylum Mollusca; class Gastropoda; order Neogastropoda; family Conidae; genus Conus; species Conus ventricosus. Next base: position 51,732,250 of record CM031622.1, read on the forward strand.
ATGGTTTTAGAAATTTTGAATGCTCTCGACTGTAAGAAGGCTGTGGGGCCCGATTTAGTCACAATAAGATTCTAAAAGCAGCAGCGAACATTATCTGTGAACCTTTAATGCATCTCTTCAATTGTTCTTTATTTGAAGGCAAATTTCCATCAGTCTGGAAAATTGCTCACGTAACACCTATATTTAAAAAGGGTGGTAAACAAAAGTGTGAAAATTACCGGCCTATTTCTTTACTGAGTTGCATCGGTAAAGTTATAGAGACGTGTGTTCAAAAACATGTTTAGTACTTAATGGACAACCGCCTTTTGACAGCCGCTCAGTCTGGTTTCGTTCCTAACGACTCGACAGTTTTCCAGCTGCTTAGTATTTATGACGACTTTGGTAAATTTTTAGATTGCAAAACAACCGCACAAGCGATTTTCTTCGATGTGTCTAAAGCCTTTGATAAAGTGTGGCACCGTGCACTGATGTACAAACTGTCGGCCCTGGGTATTCGTGGACAGTTATTCCACTGGTTCAATGATAATCTACATGACCGTACTCAAGCAGTTGTACTGAAAGGAAGTAAGTCGTCCTATCTCCCTATTTCAGTGGGTGTCCACAAGGGCTCTGTTCTCGGCCCACTATTGTTTTCAATACATATAAATGACATTGTAAACAATACAGAATCAGTAAACTATTTGCAGACGATACGAGTATGTACCTGGGGCTAGACAATCCTCGTATTCGAACCGAAATTTTGAATTCCGATCTCCAAAAGATAACTGAATGGGCATCGAATTGGAAAGTTACATGTAATGAATCTAAAACTGAACTCATGACTATTTCTAAACCGAATTGTGCCAGAAACACTTCCGCTTAAATTTGGAGATATAATCCTACAGGAAACAGTCACCCACAAACATCTTGGAGTCATCATTCAAACCAACTGTAAATGGGATCACCATATTAGGTAGGTTATATCTAAATGTCGCATTCTTGTTGCTTGTCTCCGTTCGTTTAAGTATCGTATTAGTCGTAAATCTCTTGAAACGATGTACAAATCATTTATAATGTCTCACTTTGATTTCTCAGACATTGTCTGTGACAATTGCACTGACAAGTTAGCTCAGGACCTAGAAAACCTTCATCTGGGTGCTCTTAGAACAATCGTAGGAACAGTTCGCGGTACGAGCCACCAGAAGCTTTACACCGAGTCAGGATTTACATCGTTGAAAGAACGACGTCGTCGTCATAAACTTATCCTGTACTACAAAATCGTTAACGGCATTGTCCCTCCTTATCTTCTAAACCGCTTACCTCAACTAGTCTCTGCAGCAAACCCCTACCACCGTCGGAATCCCTTGGAGAGACATATGCCGTTTTGTAGAACAGAACTTTATAAATCTTCAATCTTTCCTTCAACAACTTCCCCTGGAATGACTTACCAGACGATATCAAACAATCAGATTCATTAAGCCGTCTCAAACAATATCTAAATAATACAGATAACCCAGCACCTATGTATTACTATTTGCCTTGCGGATCAACAGAAACAGTTCTGAGCAGACTTAGACTGGGAATGAGTGATCTAAGGGATGATCTCTTTAAACGACACCTTTCAGACAATCCGTCATGCATCTGTGGATCACCAGTCGAAGACGCTTTACATTTTCTGTTACAATGTCCTTTGTACCATCAGTCTACAGCCCAGACAATTGATCATCTGCCAAATGATGTTAGAAACGATGTTTCAGCTCTCTTACTTGGAAGACAAGAAAAAATTATAAATGAAAATCAAGAAACGTTCGCGGTGGTAGGAAGATGTATTAGCATGTCTGCACGTTTTGAAAAGGATTGAACTATAATTGTCCATTTTTATCCTGCAGTTTTTTTGTTTGTTTTTTAACACGCACGCAGGCGCACGCACGCTCGCACCCTCATACACACGCGCTCGCGCGCGCGCGCGCACACACACACACACACACACACACACACACACACACGCGCCTGATGACCTGGTGTAGTGCTCTTAACATTCTCTCAGTTTGTTCAGCATGTTTTCTTTTTCACCACCTTGTATTTTGTCTTTGTACCCCCTCTCCTTCTCTTTCTCTTTTTCTCTTTCTTTTCTTTTTGATTCTTTTCTTTACGTTTATGTTTATAATATTTTCATATTACGCGCCATGATCATGTACCCGCTATATCGCAGCCAGTCTATTTGTACATCAATAGCCATGTATTGCACGTCCATAAGCTTTAGCTTGTTGTGCTAAAATACATCATGTTTCGCTGCAAATGTAAACCATGTTTGAATAAAACTTGTTTAAACCAAAAGAATGAAGAAAGGTTGATGATCGAAGTACGTGAAAATGACGAATGACTGGAGGGAGAAGAATGAGGAGACAAGATAAGATACTGTTGCTTATAGCCCAGCCGACCACAAGCGGCCACACCAGGGCTATCACCACGTTAAAATCAACTCATAAGTCATTCATTCACACAATTCTTTAAAATACATAGAAAAACCCATCCGAAACCTTTTTTTGAAAATCTTTCCACTGTAAAATCTCAGATCCGATGAAAAATGTTAATCTCTTTTAAGAACTCAAAGATCGCGTCAGCCGGAACATATCTGAAGAAGGTTTTCATGGAATCTGCCGTAAAAGAATAAGGAAACGATGACTGACTGACTGGACAAGAGTGTTGAAATGGTAAGTGACTAACTAGGGAAGAACATGAAAATGATGACTGACTGACTGAGAACCTGAAAACGATGTATGACTGACTGAAGAAGAACCTGAAAACGATGTATGACTGACTGAAGAAGAACGTGAAAGCGATGACTGACTGACAGGAGGAGAACGTAAATGCGATGAATGACTGTCAGAGCAACGTGAAATTGACTGACTGGGGGAGAACGTGAACACAATAAATGACTGACGAAACTAGATTGTGAGAATGATGAATGAGGAACGGGACGTGGTGAAGACAATGTGAAAATGTTAAGAAACTGGGAGAGTGATGAATAAATGACGAGAAAAAAAATGAGAGGAAGATGAAAGTGGGATGGGAGAAGAACAAAGAGAATGATTAAAAGTTGTTCGGACGAGATTACAGAACGGAAGAAGAACGTAAAGCAGACGGGATAAAAACAGGGACCGTAAGAATAGCGAAGAAAGTATGAAAGGGGTCCACGTGAAGGATGAGTCATAGACAATCATAGCGAAGAAAGTATGAAAGGGGTAAACGTGAAGGATGAGTCATAGACAATCATAGCGAAGAAAGTATGAAAGGGGTACACGTGAAGGATGAGTCATAGACAATCATGAAGAAAGTATGAAAGGGGTAAACGTGAAGGATGAGTCATAGACAATCATAAATGATAGCTGGGATGAGACGACGTTATATCAATGGAGGAGAGGGGAAGAGGGGAATGTGAAAATGATCACGGTGGACAGGACAGTAGCACGAGAAATGTTCAAGAGAGTGAAAAAGCGAGAGGAGATTGACAGATTACATGAAAATAACAGCCTGAGAATGATCCAGTGATGGACAAACTGGGGGGGAAACAAAACGAGAGAACAATACTTTTTCACGAGGTGAAAAGAAGAAAAGGAAAAAAAATGATGAACAAAGAACGGGACAAGAAGAGAGGAAGAGAGTGAAAGAGGCGTAGGGGTACTGGACTAAATGAAAGTCCGATATTGTCAGAATAATGCAATAAAGGAAGAAATAGACGAAGTGGTGACGAGAATGATGAGAGATGGACGCAGTCAGAGATAAAGACGCGAAACGGGCGAGATGAACAGAGAAGAATGTGAAAATAATAACGACTGGAAGTAGCGAATGACCGACGGGATTAGAAGAATAAGAAGTCTTAAACGGAAGGAATGATTTCTGTTGGACAAGAACAGGAGAACGTAGATATGACGAAGGAAGGAGAGAAGGAATGAAGACGAATAACAGACGCAATGCAAACAAGAAGCCGTGAAGGTTATGACTGACAATAACGATACTATAGCGAATGACCGACGGACTAGAACGTGAGAATGAACGAAATGAGAAACGAGCGTGAAAATGACGAAAGAGGGACAACACGAGAAGGAAAGGGGGTGAATAAGGGACGGAAGAAAAACTGAAGAATGGTGAAAGACAGGAGAAAAGGAGAACGTGAGAATGGTGAAAGAGAGACGAGAGAACAATGATGACAAAGTAACGGGAGACTAACGTATGAGTGATGAAGGGCAGTTCGGATAAGACGGCATGAAACCGAAGATGGAGCATGTGGCACCGATTGGAAGAAAACAGGCAAACGCCAAAATGATACAAGAATGGACGAAAGGAGAACTTGAGATGGATAATGATCGTGATGATCAAAGGAGAACTTGAGATGGATAATGATCGTGATGATCAAAGGAGAACTTGAGATGGATAATGATCGTGATGATCAAAGCGTCAGAATCACGAACGACGGGTGGGATGAAAAGAGAAAGTGGTATCTATGAACGGGAAATGAAAAACAGAATGTGAGAATGATAAATAATGTATAAAAGGTAACGGACAAAATTGTGGATGGGAAAATAACGTGAGAACGATGAAGGACGGGATAAGAAGGAAAAGAAGAGAGGAGTGTGAGACTAATGGATGAATGAACACCGGACAGCGTGGGAATGGTGCAGTGATGACCAGAATAAAACAAAGGAAACAAGGGGATGACGAGTGTTTGCAAACAGAGAAAAGGGGGTACTGTTGGATTCTTTTTTGAACCCTTGGTGATGAGAACACCACAGAATTACGGATGCGGTGTGTCTCTATATGACGCTAAGAACACAGACACACTCAGCCGTGTCTCCGTGATGAGTCCGATCCAGCGGACGAAAGGCCTCGGAGCAGGCAATACATACGGATCTGCCTTCCAGAGGGATTGCGATGGTTCCCTCGTGCAGAAGGGCCTTTATATTCATAATATATATTTCCCATTTTCTTCATCTTCAACCTTTTTCTATTTACTTTTAATTTCAAGTTTTTGCCAAGTCATTACTATAATGATGGAAGAATTGTTAACCTGCACTTGTTTTCCCCCACTACTTAATCGTTCAGAGAAAAGGAGAAGGTGAGAATGATGAATGCCAAACTGGACGAGACAAGGGAGATAAGAGGGAAGAACGTTGGAATCATGGAGTACATGAAAATCGGACATCATAAGATAAGATAATGTTGCTTATACCCAGCCGACCGCAGAGGGCCACCGGACATCATAAGAGTAATCCAACGATGAACAGAATGATAAGGGAACGACAGAAAAACGAATGTTGGACGCGATCAGAAAAGAACGAGAGAAACACGAATGACAGATAAAATTAGAGAAGAGAAAGTGGGAATGGTGAATGACGAACGTGATGAAAAGGATGACGTGAAAATGATGAATGTTGGACGAAAGGAAAGGTGAAAATGATGAACGTTGGGCGAAAGGAAAGGTGAAAATGATGAACGTTGGGCGAAAGGAAAGGTGAAAATGATGAACGTTGGGCGAAAGGAAAGGTGAAAATGATGAACGTTGGGCGAAAGGAAAGGTGAAAATGATGAACGTTGGACGAAAGGAAAGTTGAAAATGATGAATGTTGGACTTGCAGGAAAGTTGTAGATGATGAATTTTGGACAGGGAAAACGTAAGAATAAAGCATTTTGGAGAGGGTGTGATGGGGTGAGAATGATGAATGTTGAACGGGGGGAAACTTGAGAGTAAAACATTTTGGAGAGGGTGTGATGGGGTGAGAATGACGAATGTTGAACGGGGGGAAACTTGAGAATAAAGCATTTTGGTGAGGGTGTGATGGGGTGAGAATGATGAATGTTGAACGGGGGGAAACTTGAGAATAAAGCATTTTGGAGAGGGTGTGATGGGGTGAGAATGATGAATGTTGAACGGGGGGAAACTTGAGAATAAAGCATTTTGGAGAGGGTGTGATGGGATGAGAATGATGAATGTTGAACGGGGGGAAACTTGAGAGTAATGAATTTTTGACCAGAGGACACGCGAGAACAACGAATGTTTGACAGTGGGAATGGTGAATGTTTGACAGTGGGAATGGTGAATGTTTGACAGTGGGAATGGTGAATGTTTGACAGTGGGAATGGTGAACGTTTGACAGTGGGAATGGTGAATGGTTGACAGTGGGAATGGTGAATGGTTGACAGTGGGAATGGTGAATGGTTGACAGTGGGAATGGTGAATGGTTGACAGTGGGAATGGTGATGGGTTGACAGTGGGAATGGTGAATGGTTGACAGTGGGAATGGTGAATGGTTGACAGTGGGAATGGTGAATGTTTGACAGTGGGAATGGTGAATGTTTGATAGTGGGAATGGTGAATGTTTGATAGTGGGAATGGTGAAAATATTCAATATCGGATTGGAGAAAGGGTAAAAAAAAAGAACTTTGGACCAAGGTAAATGTGAGAATGATGAATATTGGATGACGGAAACGTGAAAATGAAACATTTCGGAGTGGTGGAAAACGTGACAATGATAAATATTGGGCACGGGGTGGGGGTGGGGGGGGGGGGGGTGGACGTGAAATAATGAATGTAGGGCAGAAAGAAACATGAAAATGATGAATATTAGATTGCGGTAAAATGTGAGAATGATGAATTTTGAAGTGTGTGTGTGTGTGTGGGGGGGGGGGGGGGGTAAGAATAATGAATGTAGGACAGGGGAAACACTTAAAATGATAAATGTTGCACAGGGGAAAATGTGAGAACGATGAATGTTGAGAAGGGAATGTGAGAATGATGAATGTTTAAATGAGGGAAAACATGAATGTTGAAGTGTTGAACATGTAGTCGGAGGGGGAGGGGGGGGGGGGGTCTGACAACAAATAATGCCGGATTGAGGAAAACGAAAGAATGATGAAATTTGGACCGCAGGAAAAGGTGAGAAGAATGAAGGATGGAGTAGGGCAACACGTGTGAATGGTGAATACTGAATCGGAGGGGTTTGCGTGCGTGCGTGCGTGCGTGCGTGCGTGCGTGCGTGCGTGCGTGCGTGTGTGTAGGAAGGAGGGGGATTGAAAATGATGAATATTGACCGGGGGAACCGACAGAATGGTCAATGTTGGACTCGCGGGGGGGGGGGGGGGGGGGGGGGGGGAACAAAAATGTTGAACTGGGGAGAAACAACATGGAAAAGGAAAGAATGATAAATATTGGTCTGGGGAACTTGCAAGGGGGGGGGGGGGGGGGTGAAACGCGAGAATTGTGAATTCTTGACGAGAGGAAACTGAGAGAATGATGAATGATGGACTGAAGGGGGGAAAGAAGAACGCAGAAAAGATGAACAGATGGAAGAGTGGTGCGACGCTGACGAAGGAAGGACGGATGAGGAAAGAGAAGGAAAGAGAAGGAAAGAGAAGAGCGTGAGATTGATGGCCGTCATGAAAACAGGACAGCCACAAAATGATGGTGGGCACAATCAGCACAGAGTGATGGCCGTCATGAAAACAGGACAGCCACAAAATGATAGCGGGCACAATCAGCACAGAATGATAGCCGTCATGACAAAGGACAGCCACAAAATGATAGCGGGCACAGTCAGTACAGAGTGATGGCCGTCATGAAAACAGGACAGTCACAAAATAATGGTGAGCACAATCAGCACAGAATGATGAAAACAGGACAGCCACAAAATGATAGTGGGCACAGTCAGTACAGAGTGATGGCCGTCATGAAAACAGGACAGTCACAAAATAATGGTGGGCACAATCCGCACAGAATGATGAAAACAGGACAGCCACAAAATGATAGCGGGCACAATCAGCACAGAATGATGAAAACAGGACAGCCACAAAATGATAGCGGGCACAATCCGCACAGAATGATGAAAACAGGACAGCCACAAAATGATAGCAGGCACAATCAGCACAGAATGATGAAAACAGGACAGCCACAAAATGATAGCGGGCACAATCCGCACAGAATGAGACGGAATAAGAAGACGTGGACGCCTTAATAATGAGTAACTGACACGGTGAGACGAAGAGGACATTAAAAATGCCGAGTAGAAGACGGGGGCAGAACGTGAGAATAGTATATAAAGAACAAGATGAGAAGAAGAGAACATAAGAATGATAACGGGGAGAGACGGAACGGTAACCGGGGGAACGTGAGAAGGATGAATGATGGACGAGTGAAGAAAAGCCGAACGAAGATCAATGGATGTGGGGAGAAGTCAACGCGAAACTGACGACTGATGCTCTGGAGAAGGGAAGGAGTTTTAGAGAATGAGCGATGGATGGGAGAAGAACACGAAGAGAATGATACATGACGGGCGGGACAGGAAGGGGAGAACTGGGCGGAGTTGAGAGAAGAACACGAAGAGAATGATACATGACGGGTGTCACGACCGACCCTGGAGGTCTGCCCTGACAGGATCGGTCTAGGTGGGAGTGAAGGGAGTGACTGACCTCACACGCCCCGCAAGAGACCACACAATAAAGATTACGATACAACACCCCATTTATTCACACCAGCAAAATAAACCATTCCAACACACACACCATGCACGATCTCAATCAAGCACTCCAACGCACACAACATGCACAATCACAATCAAGCACTCCAACACCCACAACATGCACGATTATAAATAAACATTTCACCATACGACGTACACAATCACAATTACGGCATTCCAACACACGTAACATATACACAATTATAAAGAAACATTTCCAGCATCGATCCCTTCTAACACCATGGCGTGCGTCCACACCCCTGCCTCTGTCAGGCCTACTGGGAGCACCCTGTCGCACTAGGTGCTCCGAACCGGGTCGGTTCTCGCAGGGAGTCGCTCAAAGCCGACACCCTCGACTCACAAGCAGGCAGTGAAGAGCGCGTCCCGGGGGGGGGGGGGGGGGGGGGGGGACGTGGCGCTGTTACTGGAGGTCCTGGACGGGGGTCAGGGCCGGCCAGTCAAGACGGCGGGCTCCTCTACCAGTCCGCGGTCCCGACCAGGGCGTGGCCTCAACCAGCACGTGGCACCATCCAGTCCGTAGTCTCAGCCAGAACGTGGCCTCAACCAGCACGTGGCACCATCCAGTCCGTAGTCTCAGCCAGAACGTGGCCTCAACCAGCACGTGGCACCATCCAGTCCGTGCTCCAGGTGAAGCCCCCGGGAAGGGGGAGGACGTAGCTGGGAGGAGAGTCGAAAAGGAGGGAAAGAAGAAGGAAGGAGGAAGGAAGAAGGGTACTGGAACCCCGCCGTCAGTACAGTCTGACCCATGCTGTCAAATCTTAACAGCCACTCGCATGATGGGCGAGGGGAAGTCTATTAAATGCACCCACCATCCCAGCTCAACACAGACCTGAGCATAACACAGTAAACCCATCGAATCAGGGATATTCACTAGGGTCTTCTCACACGATGCAGGTAAAAGACTGCATTAAATCAACAGGTTATAAAACAAATATGAATTATCTTCATCCTTCTCTCACTCCCGTTTAACATTTTCCCCTCTTAGGAAATAAACCAACACAGCGACCATCGCTTAATAACTGTCACCACATTTGCAAATAATAATTCAATGGCATAATTGTCACATTTTATAAACACATTTCAACATAACACAAATCTCCAACCACGCATCCGAACGACAAATCATGCGTACGCACGCTCGCGAACATAAAACTCGTTCTCCTTGCACACACAAACAGACGGTGGCCGAAGGATAAGAGTCCGGCGAACGTGACAGGGGCGGACGAGCGAGACAAAGCAAGTTCCAACCCTGAATCACCAGGTTCTCTCCCGTCCCCACCGACTACCGCATCACCAGATGTATAAACAGGAGAAAGAATTTTGGAAATAATTTAGAATGGCCAGGTTAAAGATTGAATTAACCAGAGAAAAGGTCTCAAACAATATTTCTCTTACAATTTCGAAAACAAAGAAAATTGCGCAAAAGAGGAGACTAAGCCGACTAACAACAACAAACCAAAACAAACAAACCACGAAACTGATGCTTACCAGCTACCCGTGGGTGACCCGAAAAGGCGGGTCAAACGACTCTCTCTACCCTCTGTCCAGTCGAGAGGACAGAGGCGAAGATGCGGAAACAGAAGAAGTGATGTCCCTCTCCTACAGGCCGACTGCAGGAATTGAAAGTACTGACTGTACTTTTCGATGATACGGTGAAGAACCAAGACTGGAGCAGGCGCTCCCAGAGACATCTTCCGCTCGAGTGAAGAGCCAACCTCCCTCAGCAATGGCGGCCAACATGCCACCCTACGTCACAGAGTGAGCATACTTCAAACTAAAAGAAATGAAGCACGTGCGACAGGTAAAAAGACAGGCGAGAGGCCGATAGACAGAAAGTTCGAGAGAAAGGTACCGACCACCCGTGAACCTGCAGGATGAATAGCACGGGCGGTGGAATTAGAGAGAGAGAGAGAGAAAGCAAACCGAAGTTGAGCTGAACTACACCAAGGTGCAACCGCACCACAAGCCACACTAAGGGACGGATACACGACAACAGCAACGACAATAAACAAATAAGTAATTCCGCCACCCTAGGTGGGTCGAACGTCGTAGGCCTCGTGACAAACTCGTGACAACGGGCGGGACAGGAAGGGGAGGACTGGGCGGAGTGGAGTACGGTATGTTCATCCTACTGTTCAAAACTGCCGAAAGAGAGGTAAAGGGGGGTAGCAATGGAAATGGCTGTATTACATGTTCGGAGCAATGCAGAATAGGTCAGCAGTGTACAAAAGGAAATGTTCGTAGCAGAAAAGAATGAAACGGTGGTGGTGGTGGTCGGGGGGGGGGGGGGGGTGGAGACTGCAGGACTTCAAAGTTTGGAAAAGAATAAATATGTCATAGGTGAATTGGGAATATAGAAACATGAATAATGTACAACAGTGGGTATGGCCTGTAATGGAAGGGCTAAACAAGTAAAGGAAGGGGGGGGGGGGTGAAGGGCCTCTGGTTCAAATCCACAAAATACTAAAAGAAGACAACTGCTGTGGGAAAGGAAAAAAATTGCCAATGGACGGAGATGGAAACTGGTGGTGGTGTGTCCGATCCTCTCAGCATGTCCACAACATGTTTACACAACAAAGTGAAGGGTCTCTGGAAATCATCAAGGGGTAAACTTGGAAAAGTAAGAAGTGGAGAGAAACCCGGACTGAAGAAGTGCCATAGCCTTGTTTGAAAGAAAGCAAGTGAGAAGGAAAGGAAAGGAAGTTCAATGAAAGGCGTTCAAGTGAGAAGGAAAGGAAAGGAAGTCAATGAAAGGCGTTCAAGTGAGAAGGAAAGGAAAGGAAGTTCAATGAAAGGCGTTCAAGTGAGAAGGAAAGGAAAGGAAGTTCAATGAAAGGCGTTCAAGTGAGAAGGAAAGGAAAGGAAGTTCAATGAAAGGCGTTCAAGTGAGAAGGAAAGGAAAGGAAGTTCAATAAAAGGCGTTCAAGTGAGAAGGAAAGGAAAGGAAGTTCAATGAAAGGCGTTCAAGTGAGAAGGAAAGGAAAGGAAGTTCAATAAAAGGCGTTCGGATGAGCATCAGGAAATCCTACGTGAATAGGACCTGGGGAAAAGTGGGACGTTTATAAACAGTCCAACGTGGAATCTATCTGAACTGGTATATTTTGAGTGATCAGACGTAAAACATATCATGGCCGTAACGGGGCCGTAAGCATTCATAAAACAATCCCAGTTAATATCGAGTCAACCGACTGAGAATCGGAACACGCATGGATCGAATTTTTTTTTTTTTTTTTTTTAAGATCAAGGTTTCTTTAATCAACGCGATTCAACATAGTTGCTTCAGGAACACCACCCCACCCTCTCCCATCAGTATCTATCCCCCCCCCCCCCCCCATTAAATGGTAAGCTCAGGGTAAAGCACCCACACCGTTGTAAGACGAATTCACATACGCATGTGTTGATGTTCTGATGGTATCGGTGTAGTGTTGCATAAACCCCTACCATCCCTCTCTTCATCTCCATCCCCCATCCTCTCCGACCTTCCTGTTGCAGTTATCCCGTCTGTCCTACCAACTTTGTTGAGTGCCGACGCTCAGCCTGGATATGACCTCACACCGAACTGGCTCAGGTGTCACTTCTCTGCACCGGGTCTAGACTGAATCAGCTTCAACACTAGTTTGACGGATGCGCAAGGAATCTCAGGAACGAAATATTGTTGAATTCTACATATCAGAAGCGAAGTGTTTCACGGAACGGTAACGAAGTAACGCTGAGCTGCACCTCGGTTACACTCGGAAAGAGCGAACAGCATGAAGCCTGCAGAACTCAGAAACAAAGGCTAAATCAACCAGATGCAGAAACTTGGTCACTGCAAAAGAAAAGAAACGTGCACGGTGCCGACTACCTCCTACAGGAAACGGTGAATCAGGGGGCACTTACATGGCAGTCTATCTGTCAGGACAGGTCAGGACACTCTATGTACGTATGTATGTATGCGTGCGTGCGTGCGTGCGTGCGTGCGTGCGTGCGCACGCACGAGCACACGAGCGCACGCGTGTGTCATACATTTCAATGTGACAGGAAAGCGTCTTTTACAAACGGCAAGCAACAGCTCCAGACATCATCGGACTTCGAATGGCTGGACACAAACGAAAGGAGGTCTTGTCAGACTGAGCTTGTTCGGCTATGTAGTGAAAAACAACAAAGTCTTGGCATACCGGCTCCACAATCATTAACAGAAAAAATGTTCGTGCTTTGAGGATTAACAAAGTACTGGAAGCTGAACGCATTACCAGAAACAAAACTGAGCTGGCAATACTGGGGATGGACACGGACGATGTCTGTTTCAGTGCAGCTAGAGCACACCACAGAGAGCATTTCCAGAGCTGTCGACGCGTACCCAAAGAACAAGCAAAACAAACCGCAAGCAAACAGGTTAAAACACAAACAAGTTTCAAAACGGAGTGACTGAGGGCGGAAAATGAAACAAAACTTGCAAAGAGAGGGGGTTAGTTACCGCCAAGGACACGGAGTACAGGACTAGACACTCCATTACCCTGTTTGTCTGTGTCCTTGGCGGTAACTAACCAACCCCTCTCTTTACAAACACACAAACAAACAAACACCAAAACTAATAAGTCACTCCCGTCAAGGGAAAACTTAGATTTACGTACGGTTTACAGGTACATTTCTTTCTTTTCATGCAAACTGCAGCAGCAAGAAGCAATCGCTCCAGTCGGATGAAACCAAGCCATGTTGAGTGCACCAACCATTCTGATCATTTCGCTCAGATTTTTTTCTTCAAATATCGATTAAAAACAAAACTCCTTTAGAGATATTTCCAATGCACCAAAGAAACACCAGAATGCCGATTAATGACCAGCACCGCAGAATGGACAGCAGGCGCCTGTTCCAGTGGCGAGGCTCTGTCTATCTAGTCACCGGATTACAACAAAGAACTCGCAATTCACAAAGTTCATCAATAAACAAAAAGATGAATGCTTTCCAGACCACGTTTAGAAGAACAGACCACAAATACCGAAAAGCGGCTGGCAACAGTACAGAGAAAAAAAATTAAACCCAGTATCTGACATATAAATATATAAGGGAGATATTGGGTTCTGGCAGTCAACCCTCGAAATTTGAAAAGAAGCAAAGTGAAAGAGAGGGACACAAAAGAAGAAATTACCAGCACCGGATTTCTAAAAGACGGGGGGCATATTTACAATGAAAGATCCTCACCTCCCCTCTCTCCCTTTAATTCCTATAGAGCGAATTTAAAAGGTGTGCAGAGCGTTCGAAACACAGATTAAAGAGCGGGCCACAGATGCAGAAAAAAAAAAAAGAGAGAGTAAAGAAACGGAGACAAAAAAAAAAGTTTTAGAAAAGCGAAAGAAAAAAAAACCGAAGGAAATTACGAGCACGATATCGCAAGACTGGAACGCAGTGTATACTGAAAAAAGCTTTACCCCTATTCTCCTCCCCCCCCCCCCCCCCCCCCCCCCCCGCCCTTCTTTTGGCATGGGATTTCCACTGTACAAGGTGAGTTCTAGGCAAGAGGAGTGCTGCCGATTGGCTCACAGGATGACGAACACGACAGAAATGAAAAAAAAATAAAATAAAAACATATCAATGGTACGGTCAAGCAGGTTTAGAAACAAATATTGTACAGGAAATCCTCACAGAAGAACTGTGTTCACATGTTGGCAACACTGGAAAGTTGTTTCAGGATACTCACGAGAATGTCAACTACTCTAGGAATGAGAGTACTGTTGGGACCTCTGACGTCCTTTCCTCTACGATGTTGTGAACTTCCGTTTCACTCACAGAAAGAAAGGAAGTGAGGGTACGTCAGCGAATGAGGAACCATGAAGGCAATGAGGGGAGGGGGGGAGGGGGGGGAGGGAGGGGACAAATGTTCGGAAGGGATTATGTGGGCTTTTAGATAATGAGAGATAAACGCCAGCAGCATCTGCTAAATGAGGCAAAGACAACAGACCAAAGACGTTCGACATGACGAAGAGATCAGGATGAAATGTCATAACATGTAGGTTGAGAACTAACGACGTCTAAGACTTGAACAATACCTCGCTTCGTAGGGGGGGGGGGAAATCGACAATTCTAGTCATTCGCTTGCAACACAGCCGCGTGCAGATTTAATACAGACCGCCATTGTCGCGTGTGTTGTCAAACAGAAAAAGCCCGCGCGGTCT
>CM031622.1:51754414-51764414 GCA_018398815.1 Conus ventricosus
GAGTTTCGTCAACCATTCACCCAGATTCTCGTCCCTTTGAGAAAATCTACTTTTTGACCCGTCTTGTTTACTTGCTAAAGAAAGAACAAATCTACGAAAGAAAAAAAAATCAGAAAGAAAGAGAGAAAGGAGGGGGAAAAAAAGGGGGGGGGGGGAGGAGAGTTCTAAAACAGACGCTGGAGACAGGACAAAAAGGGTTATGGCCGTCATACCACTTCACAAGGGACAGGACAAAAAGGGTTATGGCCGTCATGACACGTCACAAGGCACTGCTTTGTCATGGAAAAAAGGAGCTAAAAAAACGATCGTTTCACACTAGCGTCTGAAGTCCAAGGTCATTGCTAAGTGTCATTATTATTGTATTTCATGCGTCCTTCACCATTCCGTTCTATACCGTAAATCTCGTATGGTCCCAATGAGAAGAGAAGAACTACTATATGGTTTAACAGCTACATCATTTTAACGCAAAGGGGGAACTGGGGGTGTGGGTGTGGGTCAGGAGGGTGCAAACCGAAGAGAGAGAGAGAGAGAGAGAGAGAGAGAGAGAGAGAGAGAGGAGAGAGAGAGAGAGAGAGAGAGGAGAGAGAGAGAGAGAGGAGAGAGAGAGAGAGAGAGAGAGAGAAAGAACAATTCGACTTCGAGGGAAGACAAATAAGATACAACTTGCATTAGAAAAAAAAATAATTCGGCGTGCATGAAATCTGCATGAGACGGTGGAAGATCGGCAGCAATGAGAACTAGACAAGCAGCCCTGCCTGTCATCCTCTAGTGCCCCAGTTGACTGCCAAGTTCTAGCATGAACGAGTTATCACAGAGAAATGTTTATTTCCGTACAGACTTACTGTCACGACTTGCCGTCCTGCTGATCTCAATGAGCAATAATTCAATTAGCCACATCTACCAGTTAAACAAAAAGAACGTGAAGAACATGGAAAGCGAGCAATGAAAAATAACACAAACCGCTGTTCAAAACCACCAAAACAAAGCGAGACAGAAATCAATCGTCAGGCCAATGTTGAAATTCATGTTTACTGATGGCAAGATCCAATGGCTGACGTGCTCAGCATGGCTTAGTTTTATAATGTCCTAAGATGCCAGTCGCCCAGCTTGTATAACACGCATTGATTTACATGACGTATGTACGTATACCACCCCATTCCCCATCCCCCCTCTCTCTCTTTCCGGGTGTGTGTGTGTGTGTGTGTGTGTGTGTGTGTGTGTGTGTGTGTGTGTGTGTGTGTGCGTGTGCGTGTGCGTGTGTGTTTGTAAAAGGTATACAGTGAGGCGATCATGTATTCCACGTCTCCATAAAATGGGGCGATTTGAAAATGGGGCGAAATTTTGTCGCCTAACTTTTTTACATGTTGAATGGTGTTCAAGAATGCAGTATTGAGGTGTTGCATTCAAGGTCTCACTCACCTCAGTTTTGCCAACATCGTCCAAATTCACACACACACACACACACACACACACATTTACACTCCATCGCCCATTCTGTTCAGATGCCACTTCCGGTATCATCTAACTGTTTACCTTTTACAAATTTGTGATGCCCTGACCACCTCACTGTTTGCCTTTTACAAACTCATACTGACTTGGGGGTGGATACACTCCATAGTATGGCTCAGAGAGCCACCCGAAGTGCCGCTCATAGTTGCGACATTTCGCCCCATTTTGACATCACCCCACTTGTGCCATTTTAAAGGCATGTGTGTGTGTGTGTGTGTGTGTGTGTGAGTGTGTGTGTGTGTGTGTGTGTGTGTGTGTGTGCATGTGTGTGTGTGTGTGTTTTTGTGGTGTGTGTGTGTGTGTTTGTGATGTGTGGTGTGTGGTGTGTGTGCGTTTGCTGGACAGAACTGTCCTCTGCTTTGGTGACAGCCCTGAAATGGCTCCTGCTGGTCGGGCTGGCCCGACAACAAATGCCAGCGACGGAATCAACACTGCAGCAGACAGCTGCTCTTCCCACAGTGTTCCAAGGTCTAAGCTGAGGGAAAGAAATCAAACGTCACATGTTGGCTGCCCACTGCCCAAAGAGAGGACAGGTTGCTGGTACCGATGCGCAGAGATATTTTACACCTTGCAGAGTAAGACCAGTGACATGATGCCAGGCGTGCACGGGTGTGCTACACTCACGGTGAATTAACACGTCAAACGTACAGGGTATCCCACCCTTTACGGCGACATTAACATATTGTCAAGCGTTTTACCGGGTATCCGACTCTTTACGGCGAATGGAACAGTCTAATTAATATATTGTCAGGCGTGGTTCGACAATTCAACATCTTACAGAGAAGTAACAATGCCAGGTGAGTACGGGTATCCTACACCTTACGGAGAAAGTGACAATGCCAGGCGTGGACTGGGTATCCTACACCTTACAGAGAAAGTAACAATGCCAGGTGTGTACCGGGTATCCTACACCTTACAGAAAAAGTAACAATGCCAGGTGTGTACCGGGTATCCTACACCTTACAGAGAAAGTAACAATGCCAGGTGTGTACCGGGTATCCTACACCTTACAGAGAAAGTAACAATGCAGGTGTGTACGGGTATCCTACACCTTACGGGAGAAAATGACAATGCCAGGCGTGGACTGGGTATCCTACACCTTACAGAGAAAGTAACAATGCCAGGTGTGTACCGGGTATCCTAACACCTTACAGAGAAAGTAGCAATGCCAGGTGTGTACCGGGTATCCTACACCTTACAGAGAAAGTAACAATGCCAGGTGTGTACCCGGGTATCTACACCTTACAGAGAAAGTAACAATGCCAGGTGTGTACCGGGTATCCTACACCTTACAGAGAAAGTAACAATGCCAGGTGTGTACGGGTATCCTACACCTTAGGGAGAAGCAACAATGCCAGGCATGCACCGGGTATCCTACACCTTACGGAGTAAGTAACAGTGCAGGGGTGGACCGGGTATCCTACACCTTACGGAGAAAGCACATGCTGCCACGTAGACACGGATATCCTAAACCTCGCGGATTATGTAACACGTTGCAAGGAGTGCGCTGATATCCTTCACCTCACGGCAAAATTACAATGGACACCAGTTTCTCATCTTACGACGAAAGAAACATGGTGCTAGGTGTGCACGGATAGCCTACCCCTTATGGAGAAAATTCCCATGGTTAAGATATGAGCAGATATGCTACGCCGAAAGTGTGCCAGATATAAACGGATTTCCTACATGAAAATAACACGGTGCCAGATATGAATGGACTCCCACACCCGAAATAACAAGGTGCCAGTTACGAATGCGTATGCTACACTGAAATAACATGGTGCCAGATATGTTCTGATATCCTACCTGAATATAACATGGTGTCAGATATGTTCTGACATCCTACATTGAAAATAACATGGTGCCAGATATGTACTGATATCCTACACCGAAATAACATGGTGCCAGATATGTACTGATATTCTACACCGAAAATAACATGGTGCCAGATATGTACTGATATCCTACACGAAAATAAACATGGTGCCGATAAGTACTGATATTCTACACCGAAATATCATGGTGCCTGATATGTACTGATATTCTACACTGAAAATAACATGGTGCCTGATATGCACTGATATCCTACACCGAAAATAACATGGTGCCAGATATGTACTGATATTCTACACCGAACATAAAATGGTGCCAGATATGTACTGATATTCTACCACCGAAAATAACATGGTGCCAGATATGTACTGATATTCTACACCGAAATACATGGTGCCTGATATGTACTGATATTCTACACCGAAAATAACATTTGGTGCCAGATATGTATGATATTTACACCGAAATAACACATGGTGCCTGATATGTACTGATATTCTACACCGAACTAACATGGTGCCTGATATGTACTGATATTCTACACCGAAAATAACATGGTGCCTGTTATGTACTGATATTCTACACTGAAAATAACATGGTGCCTGATATGTACTGATATTCTACACCGAAAATAAAACATGGTGCCTGATATGTACTGATATTCTACACCGAACATAACATGGTGCATGATATGTACTGATATCCTACACCGAAAATAACATGGTGCCTGATATGTACCGATATCCTACACCGAAAATAAACATGGTGCCCGATATGTACTGATATTCTACACCGAAATAACGTGGTGCCTCGTTGACCCAGGAGTGAGGCACCACGTTCTGGCCGAACGTAAGCTATGCTGCATGTGATCATCACGCCTGAATGTACCGCGTATCCAACCAACTATAAGTATACAGCCCTAGTATGACCAATGTACCTATTTCAACAAATATCCAAAAAAAAAGTAGATGGTCCTGAACTGACCAGTGCAACTACCAAACAAGTATACATAGTAACACCCCTGGTGTTGCCAACTGCGAGGAGGCGAAAGGCCAACATCATGGGGAAGCTATGACAAACTACAACATCAAGATTTCAAACAAATTAAGGATAAGGACATCAGGAAAAAGAACAGATACACGAGGCTACGAGGAGAAACGACAGATCGATAAGGAAACCAAAAACATGAAGAAAAAAGGATTATGAAAGCATGACAAAAGGAAAGATGGGTGTGGTTATCATGAGAATTGGAAAGATAGATGACCACATCATGTGAAGGAAAGGAAAGATAAAAGATACACCCGAACGCCTACAGTGAAAATAACATGCAGAGAATCGGTGCAGACATCATAACAGGCAAACATGGATGTGGACATTGTGAAAAAAGGACAGACGGAAGTAGGCATCATCAGGAAAGAACGATTGGTATGGACATCGAGAGAGAGAGAGAGAGGGAAGATGTGTGTGTGGACATCCTGAGAAATGAAAGATGGGTGAGGACACTGTGAAAATGTAGACAGGGGCGATGACACATTGACGAAAGAAACATGGTTGTGGACATAATCAATCAGGACAGATTTCATCTTCCTACCTTTGGAGAAAATTAGCCAGACAAAGGGGAAGGGGAGGAACTCTTGCCAAAAAGGATCTTACAGTTTGCGAGCCTCTATGTTTATTACAAGGGGACTGCTCATAAATGAAGTGCCACAGTCTTTACTTTTTCGCCGGTAAGGACAATATGAACCCTTTGAAGTCGCTGCGCTGCCAGAGAAAACAATGGACGGATTTTATATTACATTAAAGGGTGAATCAACGCGCTGCAGAGAAAACAATGGACGGATTTTATATCACATTAAAGGGTGAATCAACGCGCTGCCAGAGAAAACAATGGACGGGTTTTATATCACATTAAAGGGTGAATCAACGCGCTGCCAGAGAAAACAATGGACGGGTTTTATATCACATTAAAGGGTGAATCAACGCGCTGCCAGAGAAAACAATGGACGGGTTTTATATCACATTAAAGGGTGAATCAACGCGCTGCCAGAGAAAACAATGGACGGGTTTTATATCACATTAAAGGGTGAATCAACGCGCTGCCAGAGAAAACAATGGACGGATTTTATATCACATTAAAGGTGAATCAACGCGCTGCCAGAGAAAACAATGGGCGGATTTTATATCACATTAAAGGGTGAATCAACGCGCTGCCAGAGAAAACAATGGACGGATTTTATATTACATTAAAGGGTGAATCAACGCGCTGCAGAGAAAACAATGGACGGATTTTATATCACATTAAAGGGTGAATCAACGCGCTGCCAGAGAAAACAATGGGCGGATTTATATCACATTAAAGGGTGAATCAACGCGCTGCAGAGAAAACAATGGACGGATTTATATCACATTAAAGGGTGAATCAACGCGCTGCCAGAGAAAACAATGGACGGATTTTATATCACATTAAAGGGTGAATCAACGCGCTGCCAGAGAAAACAATGGACGGATTTTATATCACATTATAGGGTGAATCAACGCGCTGCCAGAGAAAACAATGGACGGATTTTATATCGCATTAAAGGGTGAATCAACGCGCTGCCAGAGAAAACAATGGACGGATTTTATATCACATTAAAGGGTGAATCAACGCGCTGCCAGAGAAAACAATGGACGGATTTTATATCACATTAAAGGGTGAATCAACGCGCTGCCAGAGAAAACAATGGACGGCTTTTATATCACATTAAAGGGTGAATCAACGCGCTGCCAGAGAAAACAATGGACGGCTTTTATACCATTAAAGGGTGAATCGACGCGCTGCCAGAGAAAACAATGGACGGCTTTTATATCACATTAAAGGGTGAATCGACGCGCTGCCAGAGAAAACAATGGACGGCTTTTATATTACATTAAAGGGTGAATCAACGCGCTGCCAGAGAAAACAATGGACGGCTTTTATATCACATTAAGGGTGAATCAACGCGCTGCCAGAGAAAGCAATGGACGGATTTTATATCACATTAAAGGGTGGAATCAACGCGCTGCCAGAGAAAGCAATGGACGGATTTTATATCACATTAAAGGGTGAATCAACGCGCTGCCAGAGAAAACAATGGACGGATTTTATATCACATTAAAGGGTAAAATCAACGCGCTGCCAGAGAAAACAATGGACGGATTTTATATCACATTAAAGGGTGAATCAACGCGCTGCCAGAGAAAACAATGGACGGATTTTATATCACATTAAAGGGTGAATCAACGCGCTGCCAGAGAAAACAATGGATGGATTTTATATCACATTAAATGGTGAATCAACGCGCTGCAGAGAAAACAATGGACGGATTTTATATCACATTAAAGGGTGAATCAACGTGCTGCCAGAGAAAACAATGGACGGATTTTATATCACATTAAAGGGTGAATCAACGCGTATCCAGGTGATTATGAAACTGCTGGAGTGGCCGACTTATCCTTTTTTTTTCTTTTTCGTTACTCGTGGATTGTTTTTCCTTTTCTGTTTTCAGTTATTATTTGTTGTCCATAAATCCTGACTTTTTGAAATTTCATTCACAGTTTTCCTTAAACCAAGGAAGAAATCGATTACTAATTTTGTACTGAAATCGGCAAAGTGCGTTCGCTATCAACAAGCACACATATACGTGCATAACACGAATATGAAACAACAACAACGACAAAAACTACCCCCCCCCCCTCCCCACAAACACCACACAACACACACACGCGAGCGCGCAACACACAGAATCACAGAAATATTTGGCTATAGGCTAAAAGCCTTTTGCACTCATTATTATAGTGACTGTCCCTTGGTTAAATCAGGCATAGTGTATACATTTATCACCGTTCAATAAAGACAGAAATCAATGGAAAATACGTGGTCCTTAAAAATTTGATTTTTGAAGGCGTCAACTGATGATGCATTAATGGTATCATATGGAAGGTTGTTCCACAGATAAATCATACATTTAGTTTAAAAAACAAACAAACAAAAACCTGTGGAACTGGTTAGTTGCAAAGTTGGTCTTTTTAAGTTTGAAGTTGTGCCCTCGAGTCTTATCATAGTTAGCCAAGGTGAACAGGGAAGAGGTAGTGCAGGGATCATATTGTGCATGATCTTACAGACTTCAATGAGATCACCTCTTACTCGCCTGAATTCTAGGTTGGGCAACCTAAGTAGAGCCCATACGCTCCTTGTAACCAAGATCTCCAGTGCCAGTTATACACTTGGTAAATCTGCGTTGAACGCCTTCAGTCATATTTATGTACGTTTTTTTAAGTAGGGGCACCACACCGAGTTCCCGTATTCAAGACTAGGCCTGACTAAAGCTTTGAACAATGAAACCATTATTTCAGGAGACTTATTCGTAATAGTTCTCAAAAGCAGACCAGAAATTTGATTTCCTTGTTTTTTCACAGTATTTGTTATATGTGAATCAAAGCTTAATTCTGGGTCCATGGTGACCCCCAGATCCTTTTCAACGACTGGACTGTCCAGTAAAGGTGTTACACCATTCTCTTTTATTACGTATTCATAATGTGGATTGGTCTTTCCAAGGTGGAGGACGTTACATTTCTCACTATTAAATTGCAACAGCCAAGTATTTGTCCATTCAACCGGTTTATGTATACACATTTGTAAATGATCTCTGTCTTCAGTATTTCGAATTGCTGAGTAAGCCTTGGTGTCATCTGCAAAAATGTTATCATAATCAACCACCCAGGCATGTCATTTACACACACGCTCGCGCGCAAGCACACGCGCGTGCGCGCCCGCACACACACACAGACAGACACACACACACACCCCTCTGATTCTTGTTACTAATGTCGGCATACATTAAACTGAATAAGAAACGACGACAATAACACCCCCCCCCCCTCCACACACACACACACACACACACACACACACACACACGCGCGCGCTTCCACGCGTGCCGCGAGCACCCACCTACACACACACGCGCATGCATGCGTGCACACACACACACACACACACACACACACACACACACACACACATATATATATATATATATATATATATATATACATATAAACAAACGCGTGAGCGCATCGGCATGTCTATCTTGAGTGGATAGACGTTAAATTAAAAAAGAAATAACAGCGCGCGCGCGAACGACACACACACACGCGCACGCGTGTGCACCCCCTTCCCCCCCCCCCCCCCCACACACACGCACACACACACACGCCAGGTACTTCAGATGTTTATCTCCGATTCCTCCCTCCCTCTTTTTTTTTACCTCTACACTATCCCACAATTCCTTTCCTCATCAACCTATTTCCCACTTCCATCCCCCCCCCCTACCCCCGGTATGTGTTTGTGTGTATGTTTGTGCGGGGGGGGGGGGGGGGGGTATCTTTTGATTGTGCACCATCCTTCTGTTGTTTTTTATAAATTTTTTTAATGGTTTCATTTCTCTCCGTTGAACACACACACAAACAAAAAATTAACCATTTTAAAATGAAACCAACGGGATGGTGCTCGATCGATAGAAACCCTCTCCTCCACCGTCTTCCTCTGTGTGTGTGTGTGTGTGTGTGTGTGTGTGCGTGTTGTAGTACTTTAATTTAACGTCTCTTCGCCCTCAAGTGACAGACCAAAAAAAAAAAAAAGCATGTGAGAGATTCTTTAAAGTGTAGAGTGTTTTTGAGTGAATGTAACATCAATGCTATACTTAAGTTTTGGATTCTACAAACACAAATAATCTCAACATTACCAACAACTATCAAAGAAAAACACCAACAGAACTAGAATGCACAGTTTCTGAAAACAACTTAAGAAGATCAAGGTCATTAACAATTTCCTGTAATGTTATCGGATTTCGATGGTTGAGCACAGTGTACGCGTGTGTGCATGTGTGCGTGCGTGCGCAAACACGTGCGTACGTGCGTGCGCGCGCGTGTGTGTGTTTTTGAGCGCGCGCGCGCACGTATGTGTGTGTGTGCTTAATGACTATACTCTGATAACATCGCAAAAATTATGTTAGTTTGTCTACGAAGTTTGCGTAACAGGACATTGATTAAACAGAACACACACACAAACACACACACACACACACAGAAATGATAACCTACCCACCGGTGTAGTTGTCAATCACCGTCAACACAGGCGTGAGCAGACACCAAGCGATATTCACATTGACCTCTGTGTTGTTGGCTTGCCCTTCTGCTTGAAAATACAGAACAGTTCAGCCGCTTTCTCCAGGGAGTAAGTAGAACTACCACCACTCATGCAAGCGTCAGAAGATTATTTCTCCTCACTGTAACGCTGAAACGCACACGTGGGTACATGTAGACAGCGCCCAGCATCAAAGTCGCCACAAGAAGGAACTTCAGCGAAGACCACTGACGATAATCCTATTCGGATTTTTTTTTTGGTGTCGAGGTGGTGAGCGTATCTTCCTCCTCCATGTTGTTCCGACCGGATGCGTCCGCCGCATCCGGTGTGCGTGCGCGGGACTGGTCGCTCATGCGCACACACGGCTGGACCATTGACTTTAAAACTGGACCTCCGCACGGCGTGTGGGGGAGAGTAGGGCGATGGGTTCCTCTCCGCCGCCATGTTCAAGGGACCAGCAGTTGCCCCCCCCCCCTCCCCCCCCCCCCCCCA
>CM031622.1:51769414-51771914 GCA_018398815.1 Conus ventricosus
CTGAATGGGGCCACACACCACAATGAGGATTTTGCTCCCAATCACCATCACCATGCAAGCGTTTTCAGGTCTACCACGGTTTGAGCCAACATTTCCTAATTAAACTGATGATTCATCAAGAAAACACCACCCTATCAATGTTTTCAATTGTTTGGAGGGTGGAGGTGGGGGTGGCGGTCCGCCAGTGACGTCATTCACAATCATCAAATAGGGCCTACATGACTTTCTCCTCAGCTGACACACAGGTTATTCTTTGTTGTCATTGTCATGTTGTCGTTTTACTTTGCATTTTACTTGAATGCTGCAGAACAGCAAAAATGCTAATCAGTCTCCTTGATTAATGAAGTTGTGAGTCTTAAGACATATGTCTGTCTGTCTGTCTGTCTGTCTCTGTCTCTCTCTCTCTCTCTCTCTCTCTCTCTCTCTCTCTTTCTCAGCGAAGGGAGACATGAGTGAAAGAATTAAGTTTAATCACATGTTCTACAGCTTTCGCTAGCATCTGACCATACAGCCCATTCCACGAAATTAAACAAGTCAAGGTGAGGGTCAAAGGTTATTGTGAAGATCTCCTCGCCTTTCGTCTGGTCACAACTCACCAACACACACCTCAAGGTCTCTGGAACACCAAGTTCCAAACTTACGTTGTCACTGAGAAGGCATGATAAATGAAAAGGAAAGACAATTCATCAAAGGGACACGACCGTGAAGTTATGTCCCTTTAACAACCTGGCGATGCAGTGGAAGTGGAGTCCAAAGCGGAAAGCGGCGATATCATCAGGCACGTGCTGTCCTGTGCTGGCGCTCGGTGATGTCGTCAGGGATTCCTGGCCTATCGGAAAGGCCTCTCCACAGAACCGTTTGAAAAGCCCAAGCGATTGAAATGACACTTTGGCAAATCGAGACGATCTTGTGGCCTTCACGGCTCTTTCCTTTATTTCAAATCTCCACCATCAGTTACACACACTCGCACATAGTCACACACACACACACTCTCTCTCTCTCTCTCTCTCTCTCTCTCTCTCTCTCTTCAAGTAAACATCACACACACACACACACACAGCTATGACCCGCCACCACGAAACCAGTCTTTACTCGCGCGGCCTACTTCACGGCTGCAGCTGAAAATTGCTGGTGAGGGTCCACCTGGGGCATTTTGACTTTTTTTTGCAGAAGTGTGTTCCTTACACCCTAAACTTTCACGTGGCACTATCCATTTGCTCCAAAACAACCAATACATTAGTTAAAACTGAGATTTAAAAGCCTAACCTCGAATCAAAATGAACTTCTTTTAACGCAAAATGACCCATTTTCACTCGCCTAAAACTTAACGCAACCCTTACAGAACCCCATCGTGTTATATACCGTTCGAAAGCGTGTGTGTGTGACGCACTCCCGGTTTCTCTGTGTGTCATCTAAAAGTAAGTATGGTAAAAAAAAAGTAAGATGCCGTTGCTAAGGAAAATATGCTGGAGATGATAGAAAAACTTTAGAAGCCGTTTTCTCAAAATGGCCGTTGGCACAGTAACCCACTTCAAATGACCATAAGTTTCTTATTTTTTGCCCTATAGCGTTCATTTTTTTTTTTAATCAAATTAATCAGAAAAATCTGTAGATTTTAAATATATGTATATCTCAGAACTTTCAAAAATCGAGTTAAGACTGGTTTTGTGGTGGAAGGTGATTATGATATTCAACCAGTGCTGTACCGACGGTTCCCTAATGCAGCTAATGAAGGGCTTTCATATTTATAATATATTTTCTTAATTTGATGTTCCCATTTTCTTCATTTTTTTTAAAAAATTACTCTTTTAGTTCAAATTTTTGCCAAGCCATTACTATGATGGAAGAATTGTTAGCCTGCACTTGTTTTCCCCCACTACTTAATTGTTCAGCATTATATTGTTTGGGCAATCAGTGAGTGATTGCATCTCTTAGGAGATCCAAGTAAAGGTTGTTCCGCACGATTCATAGCCGCTGATAAATGCTTGGGTTATTGAACAGCAGAGCTGACCATTCAGACTGTTCCATATCTTTTGATCTCCCTTGCATCCTAAAATGGATCCTCAAGCATAGGCTCAAAGATTGCCCCTACATTGTATACTGTTTGCATAATGTTTTTAGTTTTTCAGCAACTTTTTTCTCTCCACACGTTCGTTTTGTTTCATTTATACCCTTCGCTGGCTGCTCTATGGGTGTGGTTGGATTCTTTTTTGAACCCTTGGTGGTGAGAACACCGCAGAATTGTGGACTGTAGTGTGTCTCTATTTGACGCCAAGATCACAGACACAATCAGCCGTGTCTCCCTGATTAGTCCGATCCAGCGAACAAAAGGCCTAGGAGCATAGTAATACAAATAGATCTGCTGTCGGGAGGAATTCCAATGGTTCCCTCATGCAGCTAAAGAAGAGTTTTCATATTTATGATATATTTTCTTTATTTTATGTTTCAATTTTCATCCTCTTCCCATTCTTTTAGTTCAAATCTTGGCCAAGTCATTACT
>CM031622.1:51779414-51781914 GCA_018398815.1 Conus ventricosus
GACAGATAGATAGACAGACCAGAGATGGACAGACAGACAGACAGACCAGAGAGAGACAGACAGGCAGATGGACGGACAGACAGACAAACAGGCGTTGACAGAAACGAAGAAGTCGCGAGAGTCAGAGTAGAAACATGAGAGTCGAGGAGTAAAAAGGTGGAAAGGATGTCAGCATAATGAACATGATAAAGAAATGCCATCACACAGGTTTATCCATTCGCTTCCACAACAATTTCCACGTTCTAGTAATGTTCTGTCGTGTACATTATCGTGTAGTTTCCAAAAGTGATAACGGAAAACATCATACCTGGTTCCAACCCATTTGTAAGCATGATTGTGCCTTGAGAATCAGGTATTGAAGCATGAGACATAATATTACAGTCCAGACTACAGTTCTCACCATCATGTATGTCGTTCGGTACAATGTTCTAACCTTAATTTTCCCAATTACACTCGATTTCACTACAAATGACAGCTCTGCACTGACGTTCATACAATTATTCAGACTGATGTGAAGCACAGGGGAACAAATTCTGCGCAATAAAGAGTATTACTTTGTGAAAAGAAAAGTGCTGAACATGATGGAACAGCCGTGTAGGAGAAATGATTATGATATGAAATGATACAATGCCGAACTGATTCATTGGTAACCATGGAAAAACAGGGAAATAAAAGTAGAAGACTTTTTTGTTACTCAAGCTATCACGAAAAAAAAAGAACATTATTCAGATTGAAAAATATTCTGCATTAAAATAATGTGATCAACGAATAACAAGTGTGGCGTGATTTTACCACTTTCACATCAGTCAACTCTGCAGTACAACGAGAATTGTTTCTACACTTTCCTTTGAAAGTATGAAATTCAACAGGACACAACAAAAATAACCCTTGAACTGCATCATAATCAATAGAAAATAATATCCTGGCATGTACTTACCCATTTTCACAATAAACGTCGTGGCTAGGAAATTTCACTCCACACAACACTTGCGACACAGTCTGTCTTATGATGTCCACTGTCCACTGTCTGAACAAGACTGACTTCTTGAGAACGGTGACCACAGACCAGCGACAGCAGAGTCACGTGGCTCAGTGACACGGTGCAATCAGGCGTGTCCCTCCTATCAAGGAGTTAGGTGAGAGGGTGGAGGGGGTTGACTCAAGGCAGGATAAGAGGGGGAGGTGGCGTGGAGGGGGGGGGGGGTAGTGGGTGGGAAAGGTGTTATCACCTGTACACGTGGTACTCCGTCTCCTTCCCCTCCCCTCTCCTTACTTCCCCTCCCCTCTCCTTACTCCCCCTTCCCCTCCACCCCCCCCCCCATCTTTCCTTGTACCCTCCCCTTAGTTCCCAGGGGTAGGCCCGTACAGCACTGGTTGAATATGGAGTGAAGGAGCGGTGTGTCAGAGGGGACAGGGTCGTGGTGTGATGACCCGTGTCATTCACACATGTCAGTGGGACTGCTGTCACTGATTTGTGTAGTTAAAGAGAATGATCTTATTTTGTAGGTTTCTGCTAAATTTAACAGCTTAGCATGGCCATCTCTTGTTCTCTTCCAAACAAAATGAGTTAAACCAAACTGAACGGTTCTTGTGTTATCATGCATCTAGTTCCTTCTCTGTCATTTTCTGTGTCAATCTAAGAGGTTTGTGAGTCACAGTCATACACGTCTGTCTGATTCAGTAGATCTGCAAACCATGACAATCAACAAAGACCTGTCTGATTCAGTAACAATGACAATCCACAAAGCAGACCTGTCTGATTCAGTAACCATGACAATCCACAAAGCAGACCCCTCTGATTCAGTAATCTTGACAATCCACAAAGCAGACCCGTCTGATTCAGTAACCATGACAATCCACAAAGCAGACCTGTCTTATTCAGTAATCATGACAATCTACAAAGCAGAACTGTCTGATTCAGAAATCATGACAATCCACAAAGACCTGTCTTATTCAGTGACCATGACAATCCACAAAGCAGACCTGTCTTATTCAGAAATCATGACAATCCACAAAGACCTGTCTGATTCAGTAATCATGACAATCCACAAAGACCTGTCTGATTCAGTAATCATGACAATCCACAAAGACCTGTCTGATTCAGTAATCATGACAATCCACAAAGACCTGTCTGATTCAGTAATCATGACAATCCACAAAGCAGACCTGTCTTATTCAGTTATCATGACAATCCACAAAGCAGACCTGTCTTGTACAGTAATCATGACAATCCACAAAGCAGACCTGTCTGATTCAGTAATCATGACAATCCACAAAGCAGACCTGTCTGATTCAGTAATCATGACAATCCATAAAACAGACCTGTCTTATTCAGTAATAATGACAATCCACAAAGACCTGTCTGATTCAGTAATCATGACAATCCACAAAGCAGACCTGTCTGATTCAGTAATAATGACAATCCACAAAGACCTGTCTTATTCAGTAATAATGACAATCCACAAAGACCTGTCTGATTCAGTAATGATGACAATCCACA
>CM031622.1:51789414-51794414 GCA_018398815.1 Conus ventricosus
CTTGGGAAAGAGAGAGGGCGAAGTTTGATCATGATTACACTGATACAAAGAAAGCAAATCAGCCTTACATTTTGTCATATTTAACGAAGATGCAAATGCAAGATAGATATTCCAACCATCTTAAGGTGTACACAGATGGATCGTTGACGAGTAACAAAGAGGCCGGATCAGCATTTGTTATTCCATCGCTGAAAGTAAGTGAGTGAGTGAGTGAGTGAGTTCATTTAGAGTCTGTTCACACTTGGTGATATTAGACTTTATTAAAAAAAAAAAAAAAAGCAAGAAGGGAAGCGTTTATAAAAATCTATTAATTTGATGCATGGAAAGCACTTTTGCTATTTGCACGATGTCTGGTTTGTGGGTTATTGTTTTGATAGAATCGTGTACAGTCACATCCACGTTCGATTCTTTATACAATGAAGTTAATATTGAACAATGAAAAAGAATATGGTCCACTGATAGAAGATTTTAACAATCACATGCTACATTTTGGGAAAACTTGGTTTTCCACGAATTGAGACGAAGCTTGTATATTAAAGATGACAAATATTGTGGACATGACAAGATTTCATACTTCTCTGGAAGGTGTTCACTGTTCACGCATTTTTCTAATAGCGAATTAATTTCTTGTACGTCAAGCTTTAAATTACTCTCAGGTGTTTTTCTTAACGCACCATCTCTAGCTAATTTATCTGCTGTTTCATTACCGGATATCCCACAGTGTGATGGAATCCAGCAAAACGATACCCCAATTCCTTTCAACATAATACCATGTATGTAATGTCTTATTTCAAAAAGTAAATCTTTTCTTATTTTGGATTCCCAGTTTTGCAAGCTATATAGAACTGCTTTGGAATCAACGCAAAAAAGTATATTATAGACAGCAGTGTTATCGTCACACATACAAATCAACGCCATAAGAATAGCATACAGTTCTGCCGTAAATATGGAGAACCCTTTCCCTAGAGAAAAAGATCTACGAAACTTCAGCAGCAATGGAATCACAAAACCAGACCCTGCATACGAGTCTAAAATTGAGCCATCTGTAAAAATCTTCAGATGATATGGATAAACGGTTTCAAGGTGTTCTTTTGCTTCACATGACAGAACATTAATGTTATCAACCTTCTTCCTGTCAGTGTAATCTATATCGAATTTAGCTTGGATATGCTCCCAATGAGGTATGCTTGAAACTATTGGCATATCTGAAATAATTTCAATATCAATGTTACACTTTTCAAATATTTCATTTGTATAATCCCTAACAGGCTGGAGAGAGGTAAGGTGTTGAGCTCTTTTAGGATAATCCTTTTCAGAAATTACTAATACATCATGTTTGGCAGAATTTGAAACATGTAGGCTTCTGGCAACATATTTAGCCGTTGCCAGTTTTCGTTGATCTGACAGTGGTAATAAGTTCGCTTCTTTATTTAACGAATTCGTGTGTACGGGGACACCGAGTGCTACCTTAACAGTTTTACTGTCAATTGACTGTAATTTCTTCAACAGGGTTTCTGGGGCATTGAAATAAACCTGTTGCCCGTAAATAAGCTTTGATCGAACTAAACTAGTAGCTAAATGTAACAGAGTTTTGGTATCCTGACCCCATGGGTGTGCACTGATTATTTTTAGTAGATTTAGCCTTTGTCTTGCGTCATTGACCAATTTTTCAATGTACAACCGCCAGTTTAATTTACAAGTTAAGGTCAAACCCAGAAATTTTACATTTCGTGAATATTCTAATATTTTGTCATTTAACACTAGCTGAGGCAAATGCTTAGGATTTTCCCCGTTATTGAAAAGAACTAATTGTGTTTTTTCTCCAGACAATGAAAGCCCGTTTTCAGTCATATATTTGTTGATTTTATCTATTTCCAGCTGATATAGATGAAAGTAGAAAAAGCATATTTCATTGGAAAATATTGCTCCCTATTCGTAGCTGAAATGATAGCGATACTTATGGCGTTGACATTTCTAATTGGTTTACCCGAGTCAATTTTTAATAATAATAATAATAATAATAATAATAATAATAATAATAATAATAATAAATCGAGCTTATATAGCGCTCTTCGATGAGAAAAGAAGACTCATCCTCAGAGCGCACTACAGGAAAAGTAAACGTTTCCATAAACATTGCACAATGTTGGGAAAAAGGCATCAAAACAGTAGGTCACAAAGCAAGCACTAAAACAGATGCACAAGCCACATCCACCCCCCCCCACTCTATCCTCCCCCACCTCCCCCTCCCCCCCCCCCCCCCCCACACACACACACCGCCACCCACACACAACACACACATGACATTATATGAACAACGCTCGACAATAATTTAGGAATAGAAGAAAAGAACCAACCCCCATCCCCACCCCCACACCCACCCACCCACCCTCCTCCAATTTCGTGAACACTGCACGGGATACAATATAAAACATGCAGAAGGGAGCACCCCCACACACACAGACACACACACACACACACACACACACACACACACACACACACACACACACACACACGCACACACACACAAAGGGCAAACTTAACACGAAGAAACAAAAACCCATTTTCAAGTGTTGTTTTGTGTAGATTCGCTGTCAGTGTTACAATCGATAAAGTTTTTTTTTTTTAATTCAAATTCAGATAACGTTATTTTGAAGGAAATTCAACATTTAATCCACGTCTTGATATGTAAAGGAGCAGATGTAACTTTCTTCTGGGTTCCTTCACACTGTGGAATATCGGGCAATGAACTTGCTGACAGATGTGCGAAAAAAGGCGCTGTAAATGGAACGAGGGTACAAACTATTTCCATACCGTTCACTGTGAAAGAGAGTCAACAAATTTTAAAAACAAACAGCTTGGGAATATATAAAAAATGGGCAGAACAAAGGTGTTACTCATGTTCAGACACACAATAATCCTCTTTTTAGTATTGATCATTTCAGAAGCATCCAAAATCTGCACATTGATCATATGCATCAATACAGAAACTTCGTTTCAATATTTTATCGATTGAAACTGGATGCATTTAGAACTAAATATAGCTCTGCAACAAAATGCATATGTGGGGAAACAAAATTGACAAGAGATCATGTTTTGTTGGAGTGTGTGCCTCTCAAGGCATTTCTACCACATTTATCAGGCATGTCTGTGACAGATATTTTTTCTGATATTGATTTTGCTTTGAAAGCTACTTTCTGCTTGATTGTAGTCCAGTCAGGTATTTGCTTTAATCTGATATTCTTAGTGTGTGTAGGTTTGTTTGTTTATTCGTTTGTCTGTCTGATTGTTTTCTGATTTTATGTACACCACCTTCCGCTCACTCCCAGCCCCACCCACTCCCTACACACACACACACACACACACACACACACACACACACACACACACACACACACACACACACACACACTCACGCACGCACGCACGCACACACACACACACACACGCACACACTTGTATGCAACATGAACAAACTCCATCTCCCTCTCTTTGCCTTTCTATCTCTCCTTTCTTGTCTAATATCACATAGTTTTGAAAAGACGTAAAATTAAAGTACTACTACCACTACTAGAGAGAGAGAGAGAGAGAGAGGGGAGGAGAGAGAGAGAGAGAGAGAGAGAGAGAGAGAGAGAGAGAGAGAGAGAGAGAGAGAGAGAGAGACCGACCGACAGACAGACAGACAGGCAGACAGACAGAGAGACAGACACACGACCAGAGAGAGAGAGAGAGAGAGAGAGAGAGAGAGAGAGGAGAGAGAGAGAGAGAGAGAGAGGAGAGAGAGAGAGAGAGAGAGAAAAGAACGACCGACAGACAAGCAGACTAAGTGGGAAATAGAGACTTTAAAGTTAGTCCAGTGAGTGTTTTAATGAAGTTTTCGATTCAAAAGGAAATGCCTCATGTTTATGTATAATGTCGAACGTGCACATCTTACAACTACAGGAGAGAACCGTCTGTTTTGGGAAGAGAGAGACACATACACAGACAGAGACAGGGAGAGACAGACTGGCAGACAGACAGAGAGACAGACAAACAGTCCAGAGAGAGACAGAGAGACGAACAGGGAAGAGAGAGAGAGAGAGAGAGAGAGAGAGAGAGAGAGAGAGAGAGAGAGAGAGAGAGAGAGAGAGAGAGTGAGAGAGTGAGACAGACAGACGAACAGAGAGAGAGAGAGAGAGAGAGAGAGAGAGAGAGAGAGAGAGAGATAAAGAGAGTGAGAGAGAGAGAGAGTGAAAGAGAAAGACTAAATAGGAAATAGAGACTTTAAAGTTAGTCCAGTGAGTATTTTCATACAGTTTTCTATTCAACATGGAGTGCTACATTGTTTACGTATAATGTCGGCCGTGCACATCATACAACTACAGGAGAGAACAGTCTGTTTTGAGAAGAGAAAGAGACAAGAGAGAGAGAGAGAGAGAGAGAGAGAGAGAGAGACAGAGAGACAGAGAGACAGACAGACAGACAGACAGACAGACAGACAGACCAGAGATGAACAGACAGACAGACAGACCAGAGAGAGACAGACAGGCAGATGGACGGACAGACAGACAAACAGACGTTGACAGAAACGAAGAAGTCGCGAGAGTCAGAGTAGAAACATGAGAGTCGAGGAGTAAAAAGGCGGAAAGGATGTCTGTATAATGAACATGATAAAGAAATGCCATCACACAGGTTTTCTCCATTCGCTTCCACAACAATTTCCACGTTCTAGTAATGTTCTGTCGTGTACATAATCGTGTAGTTTCCAAAAGTGATAACGGAAAACATCATACCCGGTTCCAACCCATTTGTAAGCATGATTGTGCCTTGAGAATCAGGGATTGAAGCATGAGACATAATATTACAGTCCAGACTACAGTTCTCACCATCATTTATGTCGTTCGGTACAATGTTCTAACCTTAATTTTCCCCATTACACTCGATTTCACTGCAAATGACAGCTCTGCACTGACGTTCATACAATTATTCAGACTGATGTGAAGCACAGGTGAACAAAT
>CM031622.1:51799414-51806914 GCA_018398815.1 Conus ventricosus
TAACAAGTGCGTCTCTCTCTCTCTCTCCTTCTCTCTCTCTCTCTCTCTCTCTCTCTCTCTCTCTCTCTCTCTCTCTGTGTGTGTGTGTGTGTGTGTGTGTGTGTGTGTGTGTGTGTGTGTCTGTGAGTCTGCTTGTATGTCTTGCCTTTTTGTCTATCTCTATATCTGTCTAGCCGTCTGTCTGTCTGTCTGTTCCTCTCTCTCTCTCTCTCTCTCTCTCTCTCTCTCTCTCTCTCTCTCTCTCTCTCTCTCTCTCTCACGCGAGCGACTACACACACACACGTGCGTGCGCACGCACGCACGCACGCACACACACACACACACACACACACACACACACACACACACACACACACACACACACACACACACACATATATATATATATATATATATATATATATATATATATATATATATATATATATATATATATATATATATATATATATATACATACATGCACACATGCACCCACGAACGTGCGTATGCACACACACACACATACACGAACCCCCACCCCCCACCACACACATACACAGATTTCAAAGATATTTAAGATTTCAAAGATTTTAATCCTATGACCCCTTTTGGGGCATGGAGGATTTGAAACAAATTAAACAAATAAAAATGAAACAAATTTAACATCCAACAAAATTTTCCGATAAATAACACACTGAATATAATGTTACACAACTTTACTAAGTTTTAGAAACTTCGCTGAGTTTAGCAACACATTTTTACTACCACACAGCAAACGACAATAGTTAAATACGGACTTTATATATGTAAATGTTCTTGGTATGAACTGATTTCTAGTGTCGTTATACTTGGTACATTTTATTACAAAATGAAATTCATCACCAAGGTCATTCTGATTGCAGTCCCGACAGAATCGTTCATCGTGAGTATTCCAAATCGTCTGCCAATTTCTATCATGAGTTTATAATTGCCACAGCGAAACCGAATCAAACGGTATATATATACACATCAGTCAACATTTCAATTTATTTTTCACAGCAAAACTCTACATCAAAGTTTCACTCACACACACACACACACACACACACACACACGCACACACAACACACCCCACACACACACACACACAATATATATATATAAATATATATATATATATAAATATATATATATATATTTATACCGAGCACCGTTCCAGCAACTTACAGAGCAGCTTGGTGTTGCAATGACTGCAAGAAATATTGAATTATAAATAAAGCTTGCTCTTATGTCTTAGATTGAAGAAATAGGGGGAGATACTGTCACGGACAAAAAAATGAAACAACCTAACTTGGGGGAAACAACTAACTTGGGGAGTCGCCAGCCAATTTGTTCGGACCTAAGTCCAAACTCAAACATTCTAGGCGTCAGAAAGACGGGCCCATAGGTCGGGTCCGGCCAATTAAGCTTAGTGGAGAGGTTTCACCGAGACGGTCCGACCACCCAGACTGACTAAGCGGCTTTGACCGACGCCTCGATGTCTGCCCAGACGGACCTCAGTACCTGGGCCAGCCTTATCGGCCAATTTGTGGAACCAACGTCATTGTTAGTTTAGACATCGTGGCGCCCACCCAGACTCAGCTAGCCACTTTAGAGTGACCAGTGCCCACACGGCACCAGTTAAGTAGGAAAGGGGGGAAGGTAGTGTGTGGTGGGGTGAAATCTAGCTAATCAATTAGATGACCAATTGACCACCACAGAGAGTAAGGCGTGTCGGCATGACTGGCATGATTTGAACATCCAATGGAATTAGAGGGAGCTAACTTCGGGGTGTCAGGGGTAAAAATACTGACCAATGGTACTCGCCTTGTTGGAGAGATCGGAAACACCATAAGAAGGATGTGAGAGTGAGAGAACGGGAGAACGAGGGGAAGAACGAACAGAGAGACAGAGAGAGGGAGAGGTTCTAGGTCTGCTTGAGAGAAAAGCAGAGAGATGAGGGGGGGAGGGGAAGAGAACCAAGTTGAGAGATTAGCATGAGATAGTCTGCAGAGGAAGGACTGAGGAGAGATGTGGAGAGAGAGGGAGAGTTGCTAATTTATGAAGAAGAAAAGAAAGAAAAGAAAAAAGAAAAGAAAAGCAACCATGTCCATTTGATAAGAGCAGACTAGAAGAGAGAGAGAGAGAGAGAGTGCAATGCGTTAATGCAGGAAGAAAGAAAGGAGAACAGATCGATGTTGATAGTCACTGTTCTACCCTAACCGGGGGTTCGACCTCATACCTGCAGCGTCACTTCGCCAAGCAGAACCACAGACCAACGCCAACAGTCTCACTGACCAGGCGCCATCAGACCAACACCAGTGCCGGCAGTTGTGTCGTGTTGTGAAAGTGACAGTGAAAAGAAAAGAAAAGAAAAGAAAAGACAGTGATTCGTGAATAGTTAAGATCACCTGGCCAGGTAAAGTAGAGATCTATTTTTACCCGGGTTAGTTAATGATGTTTTAGATAAATGATTTTGTGAAGCTCAAGGAAAGAGAGAATGTTTTATTTTGTTTGATTCTATATGCATTGATGTTCTTTCTATGATCATGTATAGTAAAGTTATAGACTTTACTAGTGGTTTGATGTGACGAATGCATGATATATGAATGGATTGTAAGCAAGCTGTGAGTGTGTTTGGGCTGTGCGCTGTCCTTCCCCCACTGACATTACACCGAGGTTGACAATTTATTGGCGAGCTTGCCAGGATATTCTGGCCCATGTATTATAATTGTTCAACTTCTCAG
Organism: Conus ventricosus; assembly: GCA_018398815.1. NCBI lineage: Eukaryota > Metazoa > Mollusca > Gastropoda > Neogastropoda > Conidae > Conus > Conus ventricosus. Next base: position 51,802,162 of record CM031622.1, read on the forward strand.
AGAGGAAGCTGGGTGGGATTCAAGTGTTGTAATCCTAAGACAAAGGGTTGTCTTACTGTATGTCCCAAGATAGTTAAATACTAGGCTTGGCATTGCTTCCAAGATAGTTAATACTAGGCTTGGCATTTCAGCCCCAGAGTACTCATTTCGCACAGATTTCCTATAATTCGCTCTCATAGTTGGGTCAGGCGCTGGGCGTCTTATAAAAACTAATTACGTTGCCCCAAGCTAATATTATCATTCATAGGATTGTGCTATCACGTCACTCGTGTCGGTAACCACCAGTTTGGCTGTCGTTGTTATAAAAATCTTGTTCAAAAAAAAAAAAAAAAAAAGAAGATATAATGGCGGAAGAAAAGAACACCCCTATTGAACAACTTGTGAGCGTCGCTCGTGATCTAGGTTACTCAGGAGATGAGTTGCGTGCATTCGTTGAAAACCAACAGAAGATGGAAAGAGATGAACGAGCGGAAAGACGACGTGTCGCTGTAGAAATAGCAGAGCAGGAAAGGATTAAAGCTAGCGAAACGCAGGAAACAGAAAGAATGAAGCAGGAAACAGAAAGAATAAGGGAAGCGCAGGAAACGGAAAGATTAAAGGTTCAATTAGAATTAGAGAAAGTGAGAATACAAAGGGAGACCACCGAGGATGGGAGTTCAGTTTCAGTGACTCTGTGCGCAGCTATGCTCCCCGACCCAAGTTGCCAAAATTCTCTGAAGGAACCGATTCGATTGATGCATACATCAGTCGTTTCGAAACGTTTGCGACCAGTCAGGGTTGGCCTCCAGAAGAGTGGGCAGTCATTTTGTCGGCGCTATTGACGGGTAAGGCATTGCAGATTTTCACTGCGTTACCAGCAGAACAACAGTCCGATTTTGGTGCTGTGAAGGAGTCTTTAATGAAGGGATTTGACCTCACAGAGGAAGGGTTCAGGAAGAAATTTCGTTCAGCTAGATTGCAAGCAGGGGAAACGTACACTCAGTTTGGTGCACGTCTAGATCACTATTTTGAGAAATGGTTAGAGTTGAGTGGTACGAAGAAGGAGTTCGCCGAGTTGAAAGAGCTAGTTATGAAAGAACAGATTTTGTCAGGTTGCGGCCTGAGCTAACCATACATTTGAAAGAGAGACAGCCAGAGACAGCAGGAGAGTTGTTGAAGTTCGCAGAGGTGTATAGAGAGGCACGTTTGGGCACGAAGGTGCAGGAGAAAACAGGTGCTAGGCACAGGTGAGAAGAGTGCAAGGAGACCAGGGGAGTTTTCTGCAAAGTCTGCAAACCCAGTGGTGGGGCAGAAGGAAGGGCAAAGGGAAATTAGGTGTTTCATTTGTCACAAGAAGGGACATGTGGCGAGGGATTGTCGCATGAGGTTCCAGAAGGCAGCAGCCTTGCAAGAGGTGGATAAGGGTCGTCAAGGGAAACGACCTGCAGTGGAACCAAAAGGGATTCAGTCTGAAGAGGGTGGAGTGCAGCTTATGGCTAGCACTGGACAGCAGTCAGTGTCAGGGATAGAGGGCACTAGGCTGAGTGGTTCGTTACCAGTGGAAGAAGGGTGGATTGGCCAGCAGAGGGTGAAAGTGTTACGAGACACTGGTTGTTCATGCGGGGTTAGTACGAACAACGCTGGTCGATAAAGGGGATTTGACAGGCAAATCCAGACCTGTACTCTAATCGATGGCACTGTGAGGGAGTTTCCAGTTGCTAAGATAGAAGTACGTACCCTTACTTCTCAGGCGAGTTGTCTGCGTTGGTGATGGAGAAACCCCTTCACGATTTGATCATTGGAAATATTCCAGGTGCAAGGGATCCAGGGATCCTGAGTTGTTGACTGCTACAGGGGCAGCAGTTCAGACACGGAGCAAGAAGGAGGAAAAGGTTGTTAAACCCTTGGTTGTTCCAGGAAGGAAGTCAGGCATAGATGTGTCGCCTGATGAGTTTAGGGCAGCGCAGGAACAAGACCTTCGCTCGTGAAGTCTTGGGAGTTGGCAAGAGGTGGAGAGAAACAGGAGGTTAGAGGAGGTGAGACAGAATTTCTTGTGAAGGGCGGGCTGTTGTACCGAGTGTTCACCAAGGGGAAGACAGGTAAGGTGACCACTCAGTTAGAGGTACCAGCGTGTTATCGTGACACTGTCATGTCAGTGGGTCACGAGTCGCTCATGGCGGGTCATCTCGGCACCAGCAAAACAGCTAACCGAGTCTTTGATGACTTTCATTGGCCAGGAGCAATGGCAGACATAAAGCGGTTCTGCATGTCATGTGATGTGTGTCAAAGGTCAGCCACAAGAGGGGTGAAGAGGAAGGCGCCTCTTAACATCCCCCTTTAATTGACACACCGTTCAGGAGAGTGGCGTTGATTTGATTGGCCCTATCTCGCCCTGTTCCAAAGGTGGGCAGAGGTATGAGACACGTAAGGTTGCAAAGGAAAGTTTGCAGAAGGCTAGGGTCGTTCAGAAGAAGCAATATGACAGGAAGGGTGAGGAAGCAATCCCTCAAGGCGGGAGATCAAGTCTGGTACTGCTTCCCACGGGTCACAACAAGCTGCTGATGCATTGGAAAGGACCATTCACCATCACTGAAAAGGTCGGTCGGGATTACCGAATTGATGTGAATGGAAAACCAAACTTTTCCATGCAAATTTTCTCCGCAAATATATTCAGCGTGAGACTCAGCACATAGGCGCAGCAGCAATCATTGATGAGGTGAAAGAGACCAGCAGAAGAAGGGGAGATTTGGTTGCCTAAGTTTCCAGAAGAGTCATACAGGGATGTGTCACTGTATGAAGGGCTAGACAGTAGGAGTTCCTAGGTTTTGTTGTCGGAGGCGACACAAAGCAGCCAGAAAGGGGAAAGGTGGAGAAGATGATGAATTCAGAGAGACCAAAGACCAAAACAGAAGTCAGGAGTCTGCTAGGTTTTGTTGGCTTCTACAGGGAGTTTGTCCAAATTTTGCCGCGATCACGAGTCCTCTCAGTGATTTGGTCAAGGCAGGGAAACCGGCAGTGGTCGAATGGTCAGACGCTGCAGAGCAAGCACTGCAGACGGTGTTGGAAAGACTAGGTTCCCGTCCCCTCTTGAAGCTACCAGATATGTCCAAACCATTCTTGTTGCGGACAGATGCATCAGGTGGTGGGATAGGTGCAGTATTGTTACAGGAGCATGAAGGGGTCGAGTTTCTGTGAGATATGCTAGCAGGAAGTTGACAAAGTGTGAAGAAGGGTACGCAACGGTGGAGAAGGAGTGTTTAGCTGTCGTGTGGGCCGTGCAGAAATTCCACAAATACTTGTATGGGAAAGAGTTCGTGATCGAGACAGATCACCAACCACTCAAATTCCTGCAGGAGGCACAGCTGAAAAACAGCAGAGTTCTGCGTTGGGCAATGGCACTGCAGCCCTACAGGTACCGAGTGCAGTACATTCCCGGTCGACAGAATGTCGGAGCTGACTATTTAAGCCGTGTAGTCTAGCAAGCTGCAACTCAGAGGAAGTCAGTCATATCCGGGGTGCTTTGTTGATAATATGTGTTGATGACAGTTATGTTGATTGGATATGGGTTCATTCCCAGTTGGCTATGGTTCATATCTTTTGTGTGTGTGAGACTTGTTCATATTTTCTTTGTGAGACTTGTTCATGTAAATGTAGTTATGCTTGGAGCATACAGTCGCTTGTGTGGTAATGCATTATTTGCAATAAGTGAGGATGGAGATTCCTCAGTGAAGTGTCATGGATCGTGATCATATTATATTGTGCTTTTCATAAGAATTGTGAAAGGAGAGATGGCAAATCCGCAGGTAGGGGAATTGCATAAGTGCGCACAGAGGTCGTTAAGAATGAGTTGAAATAACGCAAGAGCGCACGTCAATGATAACTCATTGGAGTGGTATTCACTAATTGTATATTTTATAATTTATAAACCGTTGGTTGTAAAGTATTTTCCAAACTTTGCGCGTGTAGCTGTGTGTCAGCAAATTCGGTTGTTGTCTTTTTTGTACCGTTGTTTTGAGACAATGCGGAGCATGGTCTTTTGCAAGGGGGAAATTGTCACGGACAAAAAAATGAAACAACCTAACTTGGGGGAAACAACCTAACTTGGGGAGTCGCCAGCCAATTTGTTCGGACCTAAGTCCAAACTCAAACATTCTAGGCGTCAGAAAGACGGGCCCATAGGTCGGGTCCGGCCAATTAAGCTTAGTGGAGAGGTTTCACCGAGACGGTCCGACCACCCAGACTGACTAAGCGGCTTTGACCGACGCCTCGATGTTGCCAGACGGACCTCAGTACCTGGGCCAGCCTTATCCCGGGCCCAATTTGTGGAACAACGTCATTGTTAGTTTAGACATCGTGGCGCCCACCAGACTCAGCTAGCCACTTTAGAGTGACCAGTGCCCCCACGGCACCAGTTAAGTAGGAAAGGGGGGAAGGTAGTGTGTGGTGGGGGTGAAATCTAGCTAATCAATTAGATGACCAATTGACCACCACAGAGAGTAAGGCGTGTCGGCATGACTGGCATGATTTGAACATCCAATGGAATTAGAGGGAGCTAACTTCGGGGTGTCAGGGGTAAAATACTGACCAATGGTACTCGCCTTGTTGGAGAGATCGGAACACCATAAGAAGGATGTGAGAGTGAGAGAACGGGAGAACGAGGGGAAGAACGAACAGAGAGACAGAGAGAGGGAGAGGTTCTAGGTCTGCTTGAGAGAAAAGCAGAGAGATGAGGGGAGGAGAGAAGAGAACCAAGTTGAGAGATTAGCATGAGATA
>CM031622.1:51809414-51814414 GCA_018398815.1 Conus ventricosus
GTTGGGAGAGGTTTCACCGAGAGGGGTCCGACCCCCCAGACTGACTAAGCGGCTTTTGACCGACGCCTGGATGTCTGCCCGGGACGGACCTCAGTACCTGGGCCAGCCTTATCCGGCCCAATTTGTGGAACAACGTCATTGTTAGTTTAGACATTCGTGGGCCCACCCAGATCAGCTACCCACTTTAGAGTGCCCAGTGCCCACCGGCACCAGTTAAGTAGGAAAGGGGGGAAGGTATTTGTGTGGTGGGGGTGAAAAATCTAGCTAATCAATTAGATGACCAATTGACCACCACAGAGAGTAAGGCTTTGTCGGCAGACTGGATGATTTGAACATCCAAATGGAATTAGAGGGAGCTAAACTTCGGGGTTGTCAGGGGTAAAATACTGACCAATGGTACTCGCCCTTGTTGGAGAGATCGGAACACCATAAGAAGGATGTGAGAGTGAGAGAACGGTGAGAACGAGGGGAAAAAACGAACAGAGAGACAGGGGAGAGGGAGAGGTTCTAGGTCTGCTTGAGAGAAAAGCAGAGAGATGAGGGGAGGAGAGAAGAGAACCAAGTTGAGAGATTAGATGAGATAGTCTGCAGGGGGAAGGACTGAGGAGAGATGTGGGGAGAGGGAGAGTTGCTAATTTATAAAAGAAGAAAGAGAAAGAAAAAAAAAGAAAAGAAAAGCAACATGTCCATTTGATAAGAGCAGCTAGAAGAGAGAGAGAGAGAGAGAGTGCAATGCGTTAATGCAGGAAGAAAGAAAGGAGAACAGTTTCGATGTTGATAGTCACTGTTCTACCCTAACCGGGGGTTTCGACCCTCATACCGGGCCAGCGTCATTCGCCAAGCAAAACCACAGACCAACGCAACAGTTCACTGACCAGGCCCCATCAGACCAACAACCAGTGCCGGCAGTTGTGTCGTGTTGTGAAAGTGACAGTGAAAAGAAAAAGAAAAGAAAAGAAAGACGTGATTCGTAAATAGTTAAGATCCCCTGGCCAGGAAAAGTAGAGATCTATTTATACCGGGTTAGTTAATGATGTTTTAGATAAATGATTTTGTGAAGCTCAAGGAAAGAGAGAATTTTTTTATTTTGTTTGATTTTATATGCTTTGATGTTCTTTTCTATGATCATGTATAGTAAAGTTTTTAGACTTTACTAGTGGTTTGATGTGACGAATGCTTTGATTTATGAAGAGATTGTAAGCAAGCTGGGGAGTGTGTTTGGGCTGTGCGCTAGCCCTTTCCCTCCACTGACATTACACCGAGGTTTGACAATTTATTGGCGAGCTTGCCAGGATTTTTGGGCCCATGTATTAAAATTTTTTCAACTTCTCAGAGAGGAGTGGGTGGGATTCAAGTGTTGTAATCCTAAGACAAAGGGTTGTCTTACTGTATGTCCCAAGATAGTTAAATACTAGGCTTGGCATTGCTTCCAGATAGTTAATACTAGGCTTGGTTTTTCGCCCAGAGTACTCATTTCGCACAGATTTCCTATAATTCGCTCATAGTTGGGTCAGGCGCTGGGCTTTCTTATAAAAACTAATTACGTTGCCCCAAGCTAATATTATCATTCTTAGGATTGTGCTATCAGTCACTCGTGTGGGTAACCCACCAGTTTGGTGTCGTTGTTATAAAATCTTGTTCAAAAAAAAAAAAAAAAAAAAGAAGATATAATGGCGGAAGAAAAGAACACCCCTATTGAAACAACTTGTGAGCGTCGCTCGTGATCTAGGTTACTCAGGAGATGAGTTGCGTGCATTCGTTGAAAACCAACGAAGATGGAAAAGAGATGAACGAGCGGAAAGACGACGTGTCGCTGTAGAAATAGCAGACCCAGGAAAGGTTTTAAGTTGGCGAAACGCAGGAAACAGAAAGAATGAAGCAGGAAACAGAAAGAAAAAGGGAAGGCAGGAAACGGAAAGTTTTAAGGTTCAATTAGAATTAGAGAAGTGAGAATACAAAGGGAGACCACGAGGATGGGAGTTCATTTTTCCAGTGACTCTGTGCGCGCTATGCTCCCGACCAAGTTGCCAAATTCTTGAAGGAACCGATTCGATTGTGCATACATCAGTCGTTTCGAAACGTTTTGCGACCAGTCAGGGTTGGCCTCCAGAAGAGTGGGCGTCATTTTGTCGGCGCTATTGAGGGGTTTAAGGCATTGCAGATTTTCACTGCGTACCAGCAAAACAACAGTCCGATTTTGGTGTGTGAAGGAGTCTTTAATAAAGGGATTTGACCTCACAGAGGAAGGGTTCAGGAAAAAATTTCGTTCAGCTAGATTGCAAGCAGGGGAAAACGTACACTCAGTTTGGTGCACGTCTTAGTTCACTATTTTGAGAAATGGTTAGAGTTAGTGGTACGAAGAAGGAGTTCGCCGAGTTGAAAGAGCTAGTTATGAAAAGAACAGTTTTGTCAGGGTTGCGGCCTGAGCTAACCATACTTTTGAAAGAGAGACAGCAGAGAACAGCAGGAGAGTTGTTGAAGTTCGCTGTAGGTGTATAGAGAGGCAGTTTGGGCACGAAGGTGCAGGGGGAAGAAACAGGTGCTAGGCACAGGTGAGAAGGTGAAAGGAGCCCAGGGGAGTTTTCTGCAAAGTTGCAAACCAGTGGGGGGGCAGAAGGAAGGGCAAAAGGGAAATTAGGTGTTTAAATTTGTCACAAGAAGGGACATGTGGCGAGGGATGGTCGCATGTGGTTCCAGAAGGGCAGCAGCCTTGCAAGAGGTGATAAGGGTCGTCAAGGGAAACGCCCTGCAGTGGAACCAAAAGGGATTCAGTCTGAAGAGGGTGGAGTGCAGTTATGGCTAGCATGGACGCAGTCAGTGTCAGGGATAGAGGGCACTAGGCTGAGTGGTTCGTTACCAGTGGAAGAAGGGTGGATTGGCCAGCAGAGGGTGAAAGTGTTTACGAGACACTGGTTGTTCATGCGGGGGGTAGTACGAACAACGCGGGTTTCGATAAAGGGGATTTGACAGGGCAAACCCAGACCTGTACTCTAATCGATGGCACTGTGAGGGGTTTCCAGTTGCTAAGATAGAATTACGTACCCCTTACTTCTCAGGCGAGTTGTCTGCGTTGGTGATGGAAAAACCCCCTTCACGATTTGATCATTGGAAATATTCCAGGTGCAAGGGATCCAGGGGATCCTGAGTTGTTGACTGCTACAGGGGCAGCAGTTCAGACACGGAGCAAGAAGGAGGAAAAAGGTTGTTAAACCTTTGGGGTTGTTCCAGGAAGGAAGTCAGGCATGATGTGTCGCCTGATGAGTTTAGGGCCGCGCAGGAAAAAGGGACCCTTCGCTCGTGAAGTCTTGGGAGTTGGCAAGAGGTGGAGAGAAACAGGAGGTTAGAGGAGGTGAGACAGAATTTCTTGTGAAGGGCGGGCTGTTGTACCGAGTGTTCACCAAGGGGAAGACAGGTAAGGTGACACTCAGTTAGAGGTCCCAGCGTGTTATCGTGACACTGTCATGTCAGTGGGTCACGAGTCGCTCATGGCGGGTCATTCGGCACCGCAAAACAGAAACCAAAGTCTTTGATGACTTTCATTGGCCAGGAGAAATGGCAGAATAAAGCGGTTCTGCTTTGTCATGTGATGTGTGTCAAAGGGTCAGCCAAAAGAGGGGTGAAGAGGAAGGCGCCTCTTAAACATCCCTTTAATTGACACCCCGTTCAGGAGAGTGGCTGTTGATTTGATTGGCCCTATCTCCCCCCTGTTCCAAAGGTGGGCAGAGGTATGAGACACGTAAGGTTGCAAGGAAAGTTTGCAGAAGGCTAGGGTGTTCAGAGAAGCAATATGAAGGAAGGTGAGGAAGCAATCCCTCATAGGCGGGAGATCAAGTCCTGGTACTGCTTCCCCACGGGTCACAACAAGCTGCTGATGCATTTGGAAAGGACCATTCACCATCACTGAAAAGGTCGGTCGGGTTTTACCGAATTGATGTGAATGGAAAACCAAAATTTTTCCCTTTGCAAATTTTCTCCGCAAATATATTAGCGTGGACTCAGCACATGGCGCGCGCAATCATTGATGAGGGTGAAAGAGGACCCAGCAGAAGAAAGGGTGAGATTTGGTTGCCTAAGTTTCAGAAGAGTCTACAGGATGTGTCACTGTATGAAGGGTAGACAGTAGGAGTTCCTAGGTTTTGTTTTTCGGAAAGGGGACACAAAGCAGCCCGAAAGGGGAAGGTGGGAAGATGATGAATTCAGAGAGACCAAGACCAAACAGAAGTCAGGAGTCTGCTAGGTTTTGTTGGCTTTACAGGGAGTTGTCCCCAAATTTTTCCCCGATCACGAGTCCTCTCAGTGATTTGGTCTAAGGCAGGGGAAACCCGGGGTGGGTTTGAATGGTCAGACCCCTGCAGAGCAAGCACTGCAGACGGTGTTGGAAAGACTAGGTTCCCGTCCCATCTTGAAGCTACCAGATATGTCCAACCATTCTTGTTGCGGACAGATGCATCAGGTGGTGGGATAGGTGCAGTATTGTTACAGGAGCATGAAGGGGTCGAGTTTCCTGTGAGATATGCTTGCAGGAAGTTGACAAAGTGTGAAGAAGGGTAGCAACGGTGGAGAAGGAGTGTTTAGCTGTCGGTGGGCCGTTTCAGAAATTCCACAAATACTTGTATGGGAAAGAGTTCGTGATCAGACAGATCACCCAACCACTCAAATTCCTGCAGGAGGCACGCTGAAAAAACAGCAGAGTTCTGCGTTGGGCAATGGCACTGCAGCCCTACAGGTACCGAGTGCAGTACATTCCGGGGCGAAAAGAATGTCGGGAGCTGACTTTTAAGCCGTGTAGTCTAGCAAGTGCAACTCAGAGGAAGTCAGTCATATCCGGGGTGCTTTGTTGATAATATGTGTTGATGACAGTTATGTTGATTGGATATGGGTTCATTCCCAGTTGGCTATGGTTCATATCTTTTGTGTGTGTGGGGACTTGTTCATATTTTTTTGTGAGACTTGTTCTGTAAATGTAGTTATGCTTGGAGCATACAGTCGCTTGTGTGGTA
>CM031622.1:51819414-51821346 GCA_018398815.1 Conus ventricosus
ATGAGTCAGTTCGATGTTGTATACATTTTATATCTGAATCATTTCTCCTACACGTCTGTTTCATCATCTTCAGCACTGTTCATGTCACAAAGTAATGCCCTTTATTGGGCAGAATTTGTTCACCTGTGCATCACATCAGTCTGGATGAATGTATGAACGTCAGTACAGACCTGTCATTTGCACTGACACCAAAGGTGATTTGGAAAATTAAAGTTAGAACTTTGTACTAAACAATATTAAAGATGGTGAGAACTATAGTCTGGACTGTAATATTCTGTCTCATGCTTCAACCCTGATTCTCACGGGATAATTACGCTTACACATGGGTTGGTACTAAGCGTCTTTTTTCTGTCATTGACTATGTACACGACATAAATTATTGGAAACGTGGAAATTGTTGTAGATGCAGAAGCGTCGGATAAACCTGTGTGATGACATTTCTTTGTTATGTTTATTATGGAGGCATTGCTTTCCACCGTTTTACTCCTTGACTCATTTTTCTACTCTGACCCTCGCGACCTGTTCGTCTCTGTCTATGTCTGTCTGTTTGTCTGTGTGTCCTTCGTTTGTCTGTCTCTCCCTGTCTCTCTCCCCGCCTCTCTCAATCAATCTCTCTCTCCGTCTCTCTCTCTCCTTACAAAACAGACGATTCTCTTCTGTTGTTATGTTATGTGCGTGCTCATCATTATACAGAAACAATGAAACACTCCATTTTGAATCGAAAACTTTACTAAAACACTCACCGGACTAAACTTTTAAGTTTCTTTTTCCCACTTCGTCTCCCTGTCTGTCTGTCTGTTCTGTCTGTCTGTCTCTCTCTCTCTCTCTCTTCTCTCTCTCCCCTCTCTCTCTCTCTCTCTCTGTGTGGTGTGTGTGTGTTTGTGTGTGTGTGGTGTGTGTGTGTGTGTGTGTGTGCGTGCACGAGAGCACACCTGCTTATCTATCCCCTGTACTTTTACAATGTGTGTACAATTTCAAATTGATACTTATGTGCCTGTATAAACACGATCGAGCAAGAGAGTGTACACATGTTTGTCTATGCTTACGTGCGTGCGCGCGAGCGTGTGTCACACGTAACGTAGAATGTGTAACAAGTAAGAAAAAAGCAATTCTTGGATTTCAGACGAAGATAAAAATATTGAAAAAAAATAAATGAAGAAAGAAAAAGACAGAAAAGAAAAAAGGAAGAAAGAAAGACAGGCAGACAGCTAGAAAGACACACGATGTGGATTCTATAGAGATTATTAATAAACGCTGAGCATGACTGCCTGTTCTAATAGTCGTTTCTAACCTCTGCATCCCTTCTCTCTCTCTCTCTCTCTCTCTCTCTCTCTCTCTCTCTCTCTCTGTCTGTCTGCCTGTCTCTCTCTCTCTCTCTCTTTTTCTCTTCTCTCTCCTTTTTCTCTCTCTCTCTCTCTCTCTCTCTCTCTCTCTCTCTCTCTCTCTTACTGATTGTATCGTTACATGATGCCTGACGGGATTTTTGGACCGTCTAGAGAGACCAAAGAGATTCATTGGCCCAGGCAGAGGGAGAGGGAGACGTGACGTCATGGACCATCAACCTCTTCGCCCAGGTCACAGGACTGGGGACCCCGACCTCCCCTTCCCCACTCCCAAACCCTCCACCCCTGCTACTGTCACTCTGTCTCTACACCCGCTACCAATGCTCTCCCCCCCCCCCCACCTCCACTCGTCCGGCCCCCTCTCCGGCGGTGTGTACCTCTGCACCCCCCACTACTATTTTTCCCCCTCTGTTTGTCTCCGGACAATATCCATCCAGAGGTAGAGCAGAGGTAGAGGCGGGAGGCTTGGCCACAATTCCATCTCCTCATCTGACACCCCTCACTCATAACTTCCACCACCCCCGCACTGGACGAAGTGGACAAGGGGGGACAGGCCTTTTTAAAGGTTTTGAGGGGTCTATGCCACACT
>CM031622.1:51822346-51829846 GCA_018398815.1 Conus ventricosus
GTAAACAGTTCCACAGAGTGTAATCATTTTTCAACATTTTGATGCATGATCTTCCAAAATGGTCTAACAATGCGAGTTAGCACAATATGCGGATGATATTTGCATATGGATGAAAGTCACTTAAAAAAGCTTTACACAATTAGATCAATTAACTATAATTAAAAAGGTAATATCAAAATGAACTAGACAAAATCAGCAAATACATGATTGAAAACGGACTAACCCTTTCATATGAAAAATCGCATATGGTTCTCTTCAACTCTGGGTTTTGACCCTTTAACCTCTACCCTCTTTTCAAATAAATGGAAATGCCACTTGAATATAAGAAAGTTGTTAAATTTCTAGGAGTAAGCTGAATTCTAAATTGAATTGGAACTACCATTTGGGAAAAATATTTCTGACAAAAGCCAGAAAAGGATTAAATTTTATTAAAAATGATAAGTCGACAGTCATGGGGAAAAGATAGTAAGGTACTTATTCATTTAGAACTGCGCTCGTGAGATCAAAATTATTTTACGCTCAGGATATATTCTTTTCAGCTCAAAATATTTGATAACAAAGATGCAAAGCATCGATAGCAAAGCTTATAAGATACTCTCGGTGTCCTGTCCATGCCTCAACACTAAAAACCTACACAAAAATAGGAATTTTGCCTTTTGCCGAAAATATTAAACTTGCTTCAGCAAATATATATTAAGGAGTCATTCAACGCAAAATTCATGTTATCAAGGAAACTGGTTTAAAATCAGAAATACATTTTCCAAAGCGAGCACAGAGTTTTGACTCTGTAAAAAACTATAGGCTCCTATACGTCCCAATTATTTACAGATGCTGGTGTTGAACCCGAAACAGTAGCTCCTCAAACGAGTTACAGTAATATTCCTCAATGGAGCTTAGTAAGGCTAATTTCGATATTAATTATACACATTTAAGGAAAAGTGATGGGACCATGCTGCCAACATATGTCAAGGCACATATAAACGAAATTATATAAATCATCTTAAAATATATACAGACGGTTCTCTACTTGAAAACCAATTATCAGGTGCTGCATTTATTATTCCATCATTAAAAATAGAGAAATCGTATCACATTGGGAAAAATTTCTCTGTATTCACAGCAGAGCTAATTGCCATTATTATGGCACTGAAACTATCTTCTTACTTTTCCATATTCGATATATCAAATATTATTTTGTGTCGATTCAAAATCTGTCTTACAAGCTTTAAAATATTCTCACACAAGAGTGAGAGGAGAAATGATATCTGAGATATACCATTTAATTCATTTTTTGTCTTTACGTTGTTCTTCTATTGACTTTTGTTGGATTCCATCACATTGTGGTTTAGCAGCAAATGAAAGGGTTGATCGGTTAGCCAAAAATGGTGCAGCTAAGAAAAGAGCTTTACAAAAATAAATATTCCTTTTTTCCTTGTATGAAAATTATAGCCTTTTAGGTAAAGCATCATGGATTCGGTGATAGGAAGACAAAAAGAGTGTCCAAACATAACAAAGGACAACAAGGAAAATTCTTTAAGAAGCTTGTAAAAATAAAACGGGACACAATCTCCACCAGGAACGACTTTTGAAGAGTCTGATCTTTAGACTCAGACTTGATGCATACAAAACAAAATATTGTAAAAATGTTACTTGCATTTGTGGCCATAATATACACTATTCCATGTCATCTTCCTTTGCAGAAATACTAAAAAATATTTACCTATTTGGTTATTAAGTTTGAAAACCACAATCGCGAATTTTTGGACATTTTTGGGAACGAAGCGAAGGCTATAGAAGTTGGTAGGGCAATTGTTAAGAGTCCAGTTGGACATTTACTTTGATTCTCGAGTTATTTGTTTGATTTATTTTCTTATTATTTCAATGGTTAAAATGTTTTGTTTCTTTAAAAATGTTCAGATATGAATCCAGGCTAAAGCAGTTTACCGTTATGCCAGTAGCTTAGAATGGGGTTAAAGTGATAGTCACTTATTGGTATCTCATTAACTAAATAGACTATTGCATGCAAAGATTAGTATACTACACTACCTCCACACTCATACACTTTTAATGACATTTTTTAAAAAAAACACACACCCCTTATACCCCCCCCCCCCCCCCCCCCACACACACACACACACACCGACATACACACACCGGCCCTTTTACATGTGTTTTTCTGTTTTGTCTTTATTTGTTTGTATGCCTGTTCGTTTGTCTGTTGTTTTTGTCTAAGATCACTGTAAAATGGATAGACATTAAATTAAAGAACGAACGAACACACACACACATATAAACATACATACACACGCACGGACGCGCGCGCGCATACACACACACACACACACACACACACACACACACACACACACACACACACACACACACACACGCACACGCACACGCTCACGCACACACACACACACACACACACACACACACACACACACACACACACACACACACACACACACACACACACTGACCCATGCACATGTGTAAACACATGCATCGATGCATGCAAGTACTGATGGCCCCCCTTTCGCTTTCCCCAACACACACACCACACACACACACACCACACACACACACACACACACACACACACACACACACACACACACACACACACACACACACACACACACACACACACACACACACACACACACACACACACACACACACACACACATGTATTACATGGAAGTCTTCTTGGGGGGGGGGGGGGGGTTGTCATAATCAGGGGAAGGAATAAATCAGACAGAAGAGGCGGCTGCTTTGTGGATTGTGATGATACTGAATCAGACAGCTCTGTTTTGTGGATTGTCATGATCACTGAATCAGACAGGTCTGTTTTGTGGATTGTCATGATCACTGAATCAGACAGGTCTGCTTTGTGGATTGTCATGATTACTGAATAAGACAGATCTGTTTTGTGGATTGTCATGATCACTGAATCAGACAGCTCTGTTTTGTGGATTGTCATGATCACTGAATCAGACAGGTCTGCTTTGTGGATTGTCATGATCACTGAATCAGACAGGTCTGCTTTGTGGATTGTCATGATCACTGAATCAGACAGGTCTTTGTGGATTGTCATGATCACTGAATCAGACAGGTCTTTGTGGATTGTCATGATCACTGAATCAGACAGGTCTGCTTTGTGGATTGTCATGATTATTGAATCAGACAGACGTGTATAACTGTGGCACACACACTTGTTAGTTTTACATAGAAAAATGACTCGATACATGATAACTCAAGAACCATTCAGTTTGGTTTAACTCTTCTTCTTCTTCGTACACAAGCTGATACACCTGCGGACACTACCTGTATAGACAGGCAAGGATTAATCCCATCTGCCCAACATAGGGAGTGGAGTTTTGTGTGTTATGACCGTTTTTTGTCTCGTTTTTTTTTCTTTAAAGAACACGAGATCGCCATGTTAAGTTGTTAAATTTAGCTGAAACTTACAAAATAATATCATTCTCTTTAACTACACAAATCAGTGGCAGCAGTCCCACTGACATGTCTGAATGACACGGGTCATCACACCACGTCCCTGTCCCTTCTGACACACAGCTCCTTCACTCCATCTTCAACCAGTGCTGTACGGGCCTACCCCTGGGAACTAAGGGGAGGGTACAAGGATAGATGGGGGGGGGGGTGTGGAGGGGAGGGGGGAGTAAGGAGATGGGAGGGGAAGTAAGGAGAGGGGAGGGAAAGGAGACGGAGTGCATGGTGTACAGGTGATAACACTTCTTTCCCACCCACTATCCCCCTCATCTCCCCCCCCCCCCCTCCAGGCCACCTCCCCCCCTCTTATCCCGCCCCAATTCCACCTCCTCCACCCTCTCACCTAACTCCTCGATAGTAGGGATACGCGTGACTGCACCGTGTCACTGAGCCACGTGACTCAGCCGCCGTTGCTAGTCTGTGGTCCAGGTGCCCTAGAAGTCAGTCACGTTCGGACAGTCGTTGTGTTCCAAGCACTGTGTGTTGTGATAGTCACTGAACAAGAAATCATCAAGACGTCAGTCACGTTCGGACAGTCGTTGTGTTCCAAGCACTGTGTGTTGTGATATTCACTGATCAAGAAATCATCAAGAAAATGGGTAAGAAAACACCAACATATTACTTGCTGTTGATTGTGATGCAGTTCATGGATTATGTTTGCTGTGTGATGATAACATTTCTACATTGTGAAAGGAAAACCTGGGGAGAAAACAACTTCTGGTTGTACTGTGGAATGATGTGAACGTGGTTATATCACGCCACACAGGTTATTCTTTGATCACATTATTTAGATGCGGATTACTTTTCGAACTGATTAGTTTTCTGTATATGTATCTTCAGTAACAAAAAGGCCTCTACCTCAACTTTCCCGCTCTCTCTTGATTATATCCAATCAGTTCAGTGTTGTGCGCATTTCATATCATAACCGTTTCTCCTACACGTCTGTTCCATCGTGTTCAGCACTGTTCATTTCACAAAGCAATGCCCTTTATTGGGCAGAATGTGTTCACCTGTGCTTCACATCGGTCTAGATAGATGCACGAACGTTAGTGCTGTGCTGTCATTTGCACTGTATTCAAAACATTAAAGTTAGAACATTTTACTGAACAATATTAATGATGGTGAGAACTGTGGTCTGGCCTGTAATATTCTGTTTCACACTTCAATCCCTAATTCTCACGGCACAATCACACTCACAGTTGAGCTGGTACTTGGTATCTTCTTTCTGTCGTTCCTTTCTGAAAATGCACGACTATGCGCACGACAAAATATTATCGGAATGTCAAAACTGTTGTGGAAGCGAATGGATAAACCTGTGTGATCGCATTTCTTTATCATGTTCATATCTCCTTTTTCACTCCCCGATTCTCATGTTTCCGCTCTCACTCTTGAGACTTTTGTTCATCTCTATCTTTGTCTGTGTGTCTGTGTGTCTGTCTGTGTGTCTGTGCATCTGTCTGTCTGTCTGTCTGTCTGTCTCTCTCCCTCTGTCTCTTCTCTCTCTCTCTCTCTCTCTCTCTCTCTCTCTCTCTCTCTCTCTCTCTCTCTCTTTCTCTCTTCATAGAATACACGATTCTCACTTACAGATATATGTTCTGCGCACTCGTCATTATACATAACAATGAAAGCCCTGTATTTTGAATCGAAAACTGTGCTAAAGCATTCACTGGACTATCGCTGAAATCTCTGTATCTCTCTTAGTCTGCCTGCCTGTCGGTCGTCTCTCTCTCTCAATCTCTCTCTCTCTCTTTCTCTCTCTCTTCTTTCTGTCTGTCTGTCTGTCTGTCTGTCTGTCTGTCTGTCTGTCTCTCTCTCTCTCTCTCTCTCTCTCTCTCTCTCTCTCTCTCTCTCTCTCTCTCTCTCTCTCTCTCTGTCCATCTGTCAGCCTGTCTCCCTCTCTCTCTCTCTCTCTCTCTCTCTCTCTCTCTCTCTCTCTCTCTTCTCTGTCCATCTGTTTGTCTCCATCTCTCTCTCTCTCTCTCTCTCTCTCTCTCTCTCTCTCTTCTCTCTCTCTCTCTCTCTCTCTCTCTCTCTCTCTCTTACTGAGTGGTATCTTTCACATGATGTTTGACAGTTTTTTTAGACCGACTAGAAAGACCCCAGAGAGTGATTGGTCGAGGCAGAGGGAGAGGTGATCAACCTGTTCGACCAGGATATAACAATATTCATCTGGACCTCCCCTCCTCTGCACCCAAACCCTCTCCACGCCCTGCTACTGCCGAGCAGAAGGACAGCTGTGTAAGGTAGGTGATGTTTGTGTCTGTGTTCCAATACCTTCACCCTTCCCCTTTTTACCCGATACAAAATGCGTTCTATTGTCTTGAGGGTCAACTGTCTGGTCTGAATGTTTGTTGTTCCACTGATATGCAGTTCATCTTCAATGTCTTTATGCACAGAGATTGTGTGTGTGTGTGTGTGTGTGTGTGTGTGTGTGTGTGTGTGTGTGTGTGCGTGCGTGCGTGCGTGCGTGCGTGCGTGCGTGCGTGTGCGTGTGTGTGTGTGTGTGTGTGTGTGTGTGTGTATGTGTGTGTGTGTGTGTGTGTGTGTGTTCACGTACGTGTACGTATACTGTAGGTGTGCATATGTGTGTGTGTGTATGTGTGTGTGTGTGTGTGTGTGTGTGTGTGTGTGTGTGTGTGTGTGTGTGTGTGTGTGTGTGTGTGTGTTGTTTGTGTGTGTGTGTGTGTGTGTGGTGTGTGTGTGTGTGTGTGTGTGTGTGTGTGTGGTGTGTGTGTGCCCATAGCTTTTCTCTATTGGTCAAACTGATCATTGCTTTTTTTCTGTTGGTCATACTAACCGACTACAAAGACCTCAGAGAGTGATTGGTCAGTGCAGAGGGAGGGTGAGACATGATGCCATGAGTATTGCACCTGTTCGACCAGGATGTAACAATATCCATCCGGACCTCCCCTCCCCCGCTCCCAAACTCTCTCCACCCTCTGCTACTGCCGAGCAGAAGGACAGCAGTGTAAGGTAGGTGATGTTTGTGTCTGTGTCCCCATGCCTCCCCCCTTCCCCTTTTTACCTGATACAAAATGCGTTCTATTGTCTTGAGGGTCAACTCTGATCTGAATGTTTGTTGTTCCACTGATACGCAGTTCATCTTCATCGTCTTGTGTGTGTGTGCGTGTGTGTGTGTGTGTGTGTGTGTGTGTGTGTGTGTGTGTGTGTGTGTGTGTGTGTGTGTGTGTGTGTGTGTGTGTGTGTGTGTTCACGTACCGTACGTTTTCGTATACGTGTGTGCGCGCGTGCGTGTGTGTGTGTGTGTGTGAGAGAAAGAGAGAGAGAGAGAGTGTGTGTATGTATGTGTGTGTGTGTGGTGTGTGTGTGTGTGTGTGTGTGTGTGTGTGTGTGTGTGTGTGTGTGTGTGTGTGTGTGTGCGTGCGTGTGCGTGTGTGTGTGTATGTGACAGAGAGAGAAAGAGAGAGTGCGTGCATGCGTGCGTGTTTGCGTGTGTGTGTGTGTGTGTGTGTGTGTGTGTGTGTGTGTGTGTGTGTGTGTGTGTGTGTGTGTGTGTGTCGGTATGTGTGCATGTTTGTGAGGGTGGGTGGGTTGTAAGAGAGGTTCTGACTTTAGAGTTGTGAAACCTTTCATAGTGTCACCTACTGCACCACTGCTTTATTCTGTTGAGTCAAACTGACCACTGCATGTTTTTGCTCGGTGAAATTGACCACTGCTTTATGCTGTTGGGTCAAACTGACCTCTGCTTTCTTCTGTTGAGTCAAACTGACCTCTGCTTTCTTCTGTTGAGTCAAACTGACCTCTGCTTTCTTCTGTTGAGTCAAACTGACCACTGCTTTCTTCTGTTGAGTCAAACTGACTTCTGCTTTCTTCTGTTGAGTCAAACTGACCTCTGCTTTCTGTTGAGTCAAACTGACCTCTGCTTACTTCTGTTGGGTCAAACTGACCACTGCTTTCTTCTGTTGAGTCAAACTGACCTCTGCTTGCTTCCGTTGAGTCAAACTGACCTTTGCTTGCTTCCGT
>CM031622.1:51834846-51839846 GCA_018398815.1 Conus ventricosus
AGAGGGGTCTTCACAATAACCTTTAACCCTAAATTTACTTGTTTAATTTGGCGGAATAGCCTGATTGGTCACATGCGAGCAAAAGCTCGTAAATCAGATGTACAACATAATTGTGATTGAACTTACTCTTTCACTTATGTCTCCCTTCACTGAGAAAGACTCAAAGACTCAGATATTTTATTCGTAAAGGCTGTAGCCCCTTAGAAAAGGGATACACATTTTAAGTGGCACATGAACATTGGTTTTTACATGTTGTACAACACCTCTCCTTTCAAATTCCTTATATAAATAAATAGCTAACTTTTTAACGGTGCTTTCATTTGGGGATGATATTAACAACGTTTACTTGGAGCCGGAATAGCTCAGTTGGTAGAGCGCCGTACTCGTAATCTTGGTGATCCTGAGGTTGCGGGTTCGAACCTCAGCCGGGTCGTTTCGGTACAGGGGGATTTTTCCCTCGGAGTTAACATTGGTTCTGACTCCATTTCCCATACAGTCCTTCGAATGAGACTGTAAACCGTGTGTGAACGCACGCATAACATCTTGCACACACGTAAAATCCCATCACCAACTTTCGGAAGAGAAGGCCAGTTTGGCCGTTGGTATGGAAGACACGTTACACATAGCATGCACCCTGCGTGAGAAATGGAAAGAATGAAGGAAGTAAGGAAAATGAGCGTTCGATATTGAACGATACTGACTGGATGACACGGGAAACGACTGAATGAAGCGCCAGCTGGCAGTTCTTTAGTCGGCACTACCCAGGTAGGCAGCCCGTTGTGTAAACGAGTGTTGATTGTAAAGCGCTTAGAGCTTGGCCTCTAGCCGAGAATAGGCGCTATATAAGTATTCATTATTATTATTATTATTATTATTATTATTATTAACTTGAACAGACAAGGATAGTTAAGGTACTTTTGCAGGATGAATTGTTCTCTAAGATCTCTTAACATTGGGCAAACCAGCACAAAATGAACTTCGTCCTCTTCTGCATTTCGACACAATGGACAGATCAGATTTCTTTCGCATAGCTGTCTATAGCGATAGTAATGACTAGCACTATCAGACACACCGAATCGAAATCTACTCATAATATGTTCGAAATGCTGGTCTATGTTTTTTTTTAAAACATATGAACTGATAAACAGTGTAAATGGCTATACGTTCTGTATAATTCAAATCTCTCGCTGTGTGTGTGTGTGTGAGAGAGAGAGAGAGAGAGAGAGAGAGAGAGAGAGAGAGAGAGAGAGAGAGAGAGAGAGAGAGAAGAGAGAGAGAGAGAGAGAGAGAGAGAGAGAGAGAGAGAGAGAGAGAGAGAGAGAGAATTCAACTTAAATCGTAATTTGAGCGGAAAAATGGCATGTCTACTGGAGTTTAATCTCATTTTTGCAGGGTTTCTTTTTAATTCCATAAATGTGCAACAGTTTAAATCAAACAGATTACACAGTGAATGTATTATTTTGAACATCTCTCTCTCTCTCTGTCTCTGTCTGTCTCTGTCTCTGTCTCTCTCTCTCTCTCTCTCTCTCTCTCTCTTCTCTCTCTCTCTCTCTCTCTCTCTCTCTCTCTCTCTCTCTAGTTAATGTAATGTGGCTAGAAGTACAGAAATGTTTCAATGTGAATGCATGTGCATGTTACATTTGTAATTCTTCCCTCCTACTTCTCCCACTTCCCCTCCCACTTCTCTCTTCACCTTCATTCCCTTTATTCCCCATAATAACGTTCTTCCCTTTCCTCTCTTTCAATGTATCTGCAAAGCTGTGTGCATTGGTTTTTCTGTAAGCTTTGTTTGTTTATTCTTTTGGATGGCGACTTGCATTGCAGTTTAGTTCTCCTTGCATCCTTTAGCCTGTTCATTTACATTTGAATCGCTTACTTTTCTGTTCTTTTTTTTTGTCCCATTGCGGCCACGACGACACAAAGTCTGCACTGTGCTTATAGTATCTGCATTGAAACCAACAGAACCGACCGTGTTTTGTCCACTCAAAGAAACAGGAGGTGCGGAAAACGCGAGACGGTTGTGACACTAAGAGTAACGTCTCCTGTGTTGAACTGATAAGCTAAGTAGGTTTATCACGACACGTTGAATCAGCTGGTTCTGTGAGTTCAAGGAGAAAGGATCTACAGGTGAACGTCGCCGGTGTCATGCTTCTGTAGCAAGATAGATGACAAATGTCGACGAATCGCGTAACCCAACGAATATACTGGCGTGTCAATAAAAGGGGAAGACAAGACACGTGTACCTTCTGGCTTATAGGACTTTGACCTCAACGTCCAACTGAAGTACAACAACGTTCAAACAACCTTTTTTCTCTTGTTCAGCTTCTGTTTGCACATTATCTTCAATACATACACAACAATGTTCTCTGAGGACTAGGTGTAATCTTATCATACCCCGCCACTTCTTTACGGAGGGAGGAAGAGTGGGGTGGGGGGGGGGGTGACATGTCCCCTGCCTGGCAGCCTGCTGTTTGCTAATCTCACCATGTAGGACACCACAACGTTCACACAACAAACTCCATCATTCACTATCTTTCCCTTTAAACTTCTTCTTCTGTGCAAGTTGATATGTGTTATCTGTTCTGAATCCCCTGTGCAATGAGATAAATGTTATTTATTCTTAATATGTACTTTATCTTTTCTACAAATAAGATAAATAATATCTTTATCGCTGGAAGTAGAACATATCTTCTCACGTGCCTCTCTCTCTGTGTTTCTGTCTGTCTCTGTTTCTGTCTGTCTGTTTGTCTGTCACACACACACACACACACACACACACACACACACACACACACACACACACACACACACACACACACACACACACACACACACACACGGAATTGATTATTAGTCTTATCAGTTCTCCAAACAATAAGTTCATTCTCACTTTAAGTATCAAAGAATGTTGACCACATCTTCGAGGAAGTCCGGAGAGAGAGAGAGAGAGAGAGAGAGAGAGAGAGAGAGAGAGAGAGAGAGAGAGAGAGAGAGAGAGAGAGAGAAAGAGAGACTTTTGACACTTTGATATTTTATTGTCATAACCAAAGATGTCTTTTGACAAGGGGGGAGAAGTAACAGAACAACAACATTTCCCTCTTCCTTTCCTGCAAGCAAATAGTACACATTCATTCCTAGTGTGCACCAAATCAAAGGTTAAAAACAAATAAATTCATAACATTTCCTTATGTCCTCACGCACAGGAGTAATGCAATTTAAAAAAAAAAAAAAACACCACAAACAAACTTAAGAGTGACTCGACCATCCACTCGATCAAATGATGACAATGTATCTTACTGATCTCTTCCACTTGCGATGAATGATAATATTCATTCAGATATCTCTTATAATGCATTATCTGAAATTTCACTATCCTTCATCTGTCTATATGAAGGATAGTGAAGATGCAATGCTTCTGCGAGAGAGAGAGAGAGAGAGAGAAGAGAGAGAGAGAGAGAGAGAGAGAGAGAGAGAGAGAGAGAGAGAGAGAGAGAGAGAGAGAGAGAGAGAGAGAGAGAGAGAGAGCTTTGCGGCAATGAACCCAATGACTTTAATCTTAATCGATACCGTTCAGAAATTTTGTGCATGTGATGAGAGAAATAATGTCTGTTGAAGACACCGAAACTTGCATGTAAACTGAAAGAAAGCAGCAAGTTATTCCACTGCCTCTGGAACAGAGGTCACTTTCTTTTGAAAGACAGTACCTGGCAACAGAGCATCAATCTTGTTCACACTGCACGTCAGATTCGCTTCGAATTTACTTTTGACAGCTGGTGGGACAGTAACGTAAACATAATGACTGCTTTGTCATAGGTAACTTTCAATTTTACAGACAATACGTCCGAACATTTACGATCAGGACGAATGAGGGTTGAAGATGTCAGAAGGTTTAATTTCATAGCCCGTTTATGAAGGCAAAATAGCAGTTTTAATGTGCTATCACTGGCCAAACTCCCATATTGTAGAAGGGTAATTGAAATGAGATTTAATATAAGGAACTGAAAAAAAGAGAGAAAAGATGAAGAAAAACCAATAACATCATTCACAATCTTCAAATACATGACTTTCTACTAGCTCACGTCACATATCGGGCCTTCGCACTCATCCGTGACCCTATCTTGGCGCCAATAAGCAAATCTCAGACACAAAAAACATTCTGCAAACAATCTAATAGTGCTAGTCTATAAATACTCGACTCTTAAGCAAGGCGCTGACTCTTTGATTTATCCTGTGCAGCCTGTAGACTGACTGGCTGGTGGACTTGGCCCTGGTCAGCTGCCTACTCTGTCTGTCCGTCTGTCTGTCTGTCTGTCTGTCTTCTCTCTCTCTCTCTCTCTCTCTCTCTCTCTCTCTCTCTCTCTATATATTATATATATATATATATATAATATATTATATATATAATATAGGCATTGTTGCTATCATCATCATCATCATCATCATCATCACCATAATCATCATTATCATTATTATTATTATCATTATTATTATCATAATTCTTATTGCCGCTGCTGCTGTTGTTGTTGCTGTTGTTGTTTTTGATGATGATGATGATGATGATGATGATATTGTTGATGTTGTTGTTGTTGTTTTTCTCATTATTATCGGTTGTATTTCTGTTTGTATCATGGTCGTCGTTATCGTCACACAGGTGATTGCAAGCAGACAGATAAAAAATCAAAGGAATGGGATTATTTCATTCCCTGGATCTGGCCCAAAGATAGGTCATGGGTGAGTGCAAAGGCCTGAAATGTGTGTCAACTAAGGGAAAGGTCTGTATTTGAAGATAGTGATTTTATCGATGAAGAGTTATTCTTTTGGCAACAGTTTTCAGTTTAACACTAAATGCTGGCTCAAATGTATGGTAGCCACAAAACGCTTACATGGATTATATTGGTGTTTTAGTGCAAAGTTCTAATAATGAGAACAGATAATCGGTGCTTGAGGTCTGTCCCCACAGCTATTGTTACTCACTTCAAGACACCACCTGAGGGGATTCC
>CM031622.1:51844846-51854846 GCA_018398815.1 Conus ventricosus
ACATTGTCGGTCCCTTTGACTGACGTCACGGCTACATCTCTTGATGTTGTGCATTGTGATTGTTGTTCCTCTGCTTTGAACAGTCTGCCAGACATAGCAATCTGTTATGGTAGACATCACGACAGACAAGCGGAACTAAAAGTATTTCCAAGTTCAGTTTATGGAACTCTAGAATCTACATTAATGCCTATTTCTGGAAATGTGCGAAGGTAGTGTGAAGGAAGTTTGAAATTAACGGCATTAAACTCTCTTCATGCAAAATGGTCGATTATTTCATGTAGTGAACCACTTCTAATTTCCATTTTGATGTGGACAGAAATGTGCTATGTGCGTGGACTTACTAAGGCTAACTTTTAGATAAGAGCGATACCTTTCTATGAGCTGTCATGATAGGGCAACCAATGGATCGTATAGAGCTTCTTTATTATCATCGTGGTTTGGGAACTAACCAATTAGATGGAAGTCTTCTTTTGGGGGGGTTGTCATGATCACTGAATCAGACAGGTCTGCTTTGTGGATTGTCATGATCACTGAATCAGACAGGTCTTTGTGGATTGTCATGATCACTGAATCAGACAGGTCTTTGTGGATTGTCATGATCATGAATCAGACAGGTCTGTTTTGCGGATTGTCATGATCACTGAATCAGACAGGTCTGCTTTGTGGATTGTCATGATCACTGAATCAGACAGGTCTTTGTGGATTGTCATGATCACTGAATCAGACAGGTCTTTGTGGATTGTCATGATCACTGAATCAGACAGGTCTGTTTTGTGGATTGTCATGATTACTGAATTAGACAGGTCTTTGTGGATTGTCATGATCACTGAATCAGACAGGTCTTTGTGGATTGTCATGATCACTGAATCAGACAGGTCTTTGTGGATTGTCATGATCACTGAATCAGACAGGTCTGTTTTGTGGATTGTCATGATCACTGAATCAGACATGTCTTTGTGGATTGTCATGATCACTGAATCAGACAGGTCTTTGTGGATTGTCATGATCACTGAATCAGACAGGTCTGCTTTGTGGATTGTCATGATCACTGAATGAGACAGGTCTGCTTTGTGGATTGTGATGATTACTGAATCAGACAGGTCTTTGTGGATTGTCATGATCACTGAATCAGACAGGTCTGCTTTGTGGATTGTGATGATTACTGAATCAGACAGCTCTGCTTTGTGGATTGTCATGATTACTGAATCAGACAGGTCTGCTTTGTGGATTGTCATGATCACTAAATCAGACAGGTCTTTGTGGATTGTCATGATCACTGAATCAGACAGGTCTTTGTGGATTGTCATGATCACTGAATCAGACAGGTCTGCTTTGTGGATTGTCATGATCACTGAATCAGACAGGTCTGCTTTGTGGATTGTGATGATTACTGAATCAGACAGGTCTTTGTGGATTGTCATGATCACTGAATCAGACAGGTCTGCTTTGTGGATTGTGATGATTACTGAATCAGACAGGTCTGCTTTGTGGATTGTCATGATTACTGAATCAGACAGGTCTGCTTTGTGGATTGTCATGATTACTGAATCAGACAGGTCTTTGTGGATTGTCATCATCACTGAATCAGACAGGTCTTTGTGGATTGTCATGATCACTGAATCAGACAGGTCTGCTTTGTGGATTGTCATGATCACTGAATCAGACAGGTCTGCTTTGTGGATTGTCATGATTACTGAATCAGACAGCTCTGTTTTGTGGATTGTCATGATTACTGAATCAGACAGGTCTGCTTTGTGGATTATCATGATCACTGAATCAGACAGGTCTGCTTTGTGGATTGTCATGATTACTGAATCAGACAGGTCTTTGTGGATTGTCATGATCACTGAATCAGACAGGTCTTTGTGGATTGTCATGATTACTGAATCAGACAGACGTGTATGACTGTGACTCACAAACCCTTTAGATTGACACAGAAAATGACAGAGAAGGAACTTGATGTATGATAACTCAAGAACCGTTTCAGTTTGGTTTAACTCATTTTTTTTCTAAGTGAACAAGAGATGGCCATGTTAAGTTGTTAAATTTAGCCGAAACCTACAAAATAAGACTATTCTCTTTAACTACACAAATCAGTGACAGCAGTCCCACTGACATGTGTGAATGACACGGGTCATCACACCACGTCCCTGTCCCCTCTGACACACCGCTCCTTCTCACTCCATCTTCAACCAGTGCTGTACGGGCCTACCCGTGGGAACTAAGGGGAAGGTACAATGAAAGATGGGGTGGGCTGGCAGAGGGGAGGTGGGGGAGTAAGGAGAGAGGAGGGGAAGTAAGGAGAGGGGAGGGGAAGGAGAGGGAGTACCATGTGTACAGGTGATAACACTTCTTTCCCACCCACTACCCTCTCATCCCCCCCCCCCCGCCACGCCCCCCTCCCCCCCTTCCTCTTATCCTGCCTTGAGTCAAACCCCTCCACCCTCTCACCTAACTCCTTGATAGGAGGGACACGCGTGATTGCACCGTGTCACTGAACCACGTGACTCTGCTGTCGCTGGTCTGTGATCAACGTTCCCAAGAAGTCAGTCTTGTTCAGACAGTGGACAGTGGACATCATAAGAGAGACTGTGTCTCAAGTGGTGTGTGGAGTGAAATTTCCTAGTCACGACGTTTATTGTGAAAATGGGTAAGTACATGCCAGGATATTATTTTCTATTGATTATAATGCAGTTCAAGGCTTATTTTTGCTGTGTCCTGTTGCATTTTACACCTTTAAAGGAAAATGTAGAAAAAATTCTGTTTGTGCTGTGGAGTTGAATGATGTGAAAGTGGTTATATCACGCCACACGTGTTATTCTTTCATCACATTATTTTGATGCAGAATATTTTTCAATCTGAATGATGTTCTTTTTTTATTTATTGCTCAAATAATAAAAAAGTCTTCTACTTTTATTTTCCCGTTTTTTCATGGTTACCTATGAAACAGTTCGGTATTGTATCATTTTATATCATAACCGTTTCTCCTACACGGCTGTTCCATCATGTTCAGCACTGTTCATTTCACAAAGCAATGCCCTTTATTGGGCAGAATTTGTCCCCTGTGCTTCACATGATCAGTCTGAATAATTGATGAACGTCAGTACAGAATTGTCATTTGCAGTGAAATCGAGTGTAATTGGGAATATTGAGGTTAGAACATTATACCAAACGACATACATGATGGTGAGAACTGTGGTCTGGACTGTAATATTCTGTCCCATGCTTCAATCTCTGAATCTCAAGGCACAATCACGCTTATAAATGGGTTGGTACCGGGTATAATGTTTTCCGTTATCACGTTTGGAAACTACACGATTATGTACACGACAGAACATTACTAGAACGTGGAAACTGTTGTGGAAGCAAATGGATAAACCTGTGTGATGGCATTTCTTTATCATGTTCATTATACAGACATCCTTTCCGCCTTTTTACTCCTCGACTCTCATGTTTCTACTCTGACTCTCGCGAGCTCTTCGTCTCTGTCTACGTCTGTTTGTCTGTCTGTCCGTCCGTCTGCCTGTCTGTCTCTCTCTGGTCTGTCTGTCTGTCTCTGGTCTATCTGTCTGTCTGTCTGTCTGTCTCTTGTTTGTCTGTCTGTCTCTCTCTCTCTCTCTTTCTCTATCTCCCTCTCTCTCTCTCTCTCTCTCTCTCTCTCTCTCTCTCTCTCTCTCTCTCTCTCTCTCTCTCTCTCTCTCTCTCTCTCTCTCTTTTTCCCAAAACAGACGGTTCTCTTCTGTTGTTGCATGGTGTGTACGGTTGACATTATACATAAACAATGAAGCACTCCATTTTGAATCGAAACTTTTATGAATTTACTCACTGGACTAGCTTTAAAGTCTCTATTTCCTACATAGTATCTCTCTCTCTCACTCTCTCTCACTCTCTTTATCTCTCTCTCTCTCTCTCTCTCTCTCTTTCTCTCTTTCTCTGTTCGTCTGTCTGTCTGTCTGTCTGTCTGTCTGTCTCTCTGTCTCTCTCTCTGTGTGTGTGTGTGTGTGTGTGTGTGTGTGTGTGTGTGTGTGTGTGTGTGTGTGTGTGTGTGTGTGTGTGTGCGCGCGAGCGAGCACACCCGCTTTTATTTCTCCTGTACTGTTACGATGTATGTGCAATGTTCAAAGTTATGTTTTTGTGCATGTATAGACAGCTCGAGCAAGTGTACACCTGTGTTTTCGTGCGTGCGTGCGCGTGCGTGTCGCACGTGTGTGCAACAAGCAAGTCGATACAGTTGTTGGTTTTCAGACAAGGTGAGCTGGGGACTGAAAAATAGGAAAGAAGAATAAAGAACAACAACAAAAAGAAAGGAAGAAAAGTGTCACGAGTTTGTCACGAGGCCTACGACGTTCGACCCACCTAGGGTGGCGGAATTACTTATTTGTTTATTGTCGTTGCTGTCGTCGTGTACCCGTCCCTTAGTGTGGCTTGTGGTGCGGTTGCACCTTGGTATAGTTCAGCTCAACTTCGGTTTGCTTTCTCTCTCTCTCTCTCTAATTCCACCGCCCGTGCTATTCATCCTGCAAGTTCACGGGTGGCCGGTACCTTTCTCTCGAACTTTCTGTCCATCGGCCTCTCGCCTGTCTTTTTACCTGTCGCACGTGCTTCGTTTCTTTTAGTTTGAAGTATGCTCACTCTGTGACGCAGCATGGCATGTTGGTCGCCATTGCTGAGGGAGGTTAGCTCTTGACTCGAGCGGAAGATGTCTCTGGGGCGCCTGCTCCAGTCCTGGTTCTTTACCTTATCGTCGAGAGTACAGTCAGTACTTTCAATTCCTGCAGTCGGCCTGTAGGAGAGGGACATCATTTCTTCTGTCTCCGCATCTTCGCCTCTGTCCTCTCGACTGGACAGAGGGTAGAGAGAGTCCTTTGACCCGCCTCTTCGGGGTCACCCACGGGTAGCTGTACTCTTCTTCCTTCCTCCTTCCTTCTTCTTTCCCTCCTCTTCGACTCTCCTCCCAGCTACGTCCTCCCCCCCCCCCCCGGGGCTTCACCTGGAGCACGATCGGGATGGTGCCACGTACTGGTCGAGGCCACGTTCTGGTTGAGACCACGGACGGGATGGTGCCACACGCTGATCGAGGCCACCCCTTTGGGTCGGGACCGAGGGCGGGTAGAGACGCCCGCCGTCTTGACGGGCCGGCCTGGACCCCCGTCCAGGCCCTCCATAACAGCTACGTCCCCCCCCCCCCCCCCCCCGGGACACGCTCTTCACTGCCCGCTTGGAAGTCGAGGGTGTCGGCTTTGAGCGACTCCCTGCGAGAACCAACCCGGCTCGGAGCACCTAGTGCGACAGGGTCTCCCAGCAGACTCGACAGGGGCGGGGGTGTGCACGCACTCCATGGTGTTAAGAAGGGTCAAATGCTGGAAATATTTCCTTAAATTGTGTATTTGTCATATTGCTGGAATGCTGTAAGGTGATCAGTGCGTCCGTATGGCAAATACTTATTTAAAAATCGTGCATGTTGTGGTGCGGGAGTGCTTGATTGTGTTTGGGTGCATGTTGTGTGCGTTGGAGTGCTTGATCGTGATTGTGCATGTTTGTGCGTTGGAGTGCTTAAATCGTGATTGGGGCATGTGTTTTGCTTTGGGAGTGCTTTATTGTGATCGTGCATGGTGCGTGTGGTTGAATGTTTATTTTGCTGGTGTGAATAAAAATGGGGTGTTGTATCGTAATCTTTATTGTGGGGTTCTTTTGCGAGCGTGTAGGTCACTCCCTCCCTTCACTCCCACCCTAGACCGATCCTGTCAGGGCGACCTCCAGGGGCGTCGTGACAAAAAGAAAGAAAGAGAGACAGACAGAAAACAAAGAACAACATAAGAACTCTATAGAGATGCTGAATAAATGCAAAGCAGGAGCCTGTTGGTAGCATTCTACTCGCTGCTTCCTTCTCTCTCTCTCTCTCTGTCTCTCTCTCTTTCTCTACTCCCTCCTCTCTCTCTCCTCTCTCTCTCTCTCTCTCCTCCTCTCAATCTCTGTGTGTGTGTGTCTTCTCTCTTCTCTGCCTGTCTCTCTCTCTCTCTCTCTCCTGTCTCTCTCTCTACTCTCTTCTCCTCTCTCTCCCGCTTACTGATGATGAACTTCAACATGATGTCTACAGGTTTTTGGACGTCTAGAGGGACGAAAGATAGTCATTGGAGGCAGAAGGGAGAGGGAGACGGGACCTCATAGACCATAAACCCTCATCGCCCAGGTCACAGGACTGGGGCCCCCGACCCCCTTCCCCACTCCAAACACTCTCCACCCCCTGCTACTGTCACTCCTATCTCGGCACCTGCTACCAATGCTCCCCCCCACCCTCCACTCGTACGGCCCCCTCTCCGGAGGTTGTACCTCTGCACCCTCCCTACTATTTCCCCCACCTCTGGTTTGCCCTCCCCAAGACAATCCATCCAGAGCAGAGGAAAGAGGGCGCTGGAGGCTTAGGGGCCACAATTCCATCTGCCTCATCTGACAACCCCCCCTTCCACCTCCATAACCTCCTCCACCCCACCCCCCCCCTGCACTGGGCAGAGAGTGGAACAGCAGAAGGACAGCAGTGGAAGGTAGGTCATGTTTGTGTCTGTCTTCCCACACCCTCCCCCTTCCCTTTTTACGTGATGCAGAAATGAGTTTTGTCTTCAGGTCCACTGTTTCTTTTGAAAGTTTGTTGCTCTTGTGATATGCAGTTCATCTTCAATGTCTTTAAGAACAACAGGGTGTGTGTGTGTGTGTGTGTGTGTGTGTGGTGTGTGGTGTGTGTGTGTGTGTGTGTGTGTGTGACCATTGCTTTCTTCTATTGGACAAACTGACCACTGCTTTCCGTCTTCTGGATCAGACTGACAACTACAGTCTCCTGTTGATCAAACCTGACCACTGTAACTGACCACTGCGTTCTTTTTTTTGCACAGAAAAGGCAAGAAGCGTCCGGACAGAGCCATTTACGTCACCCCACAGAGGAGAGGGGAGGCCAGGACGACGGCCGATGAAACGGTCCTCACCAACAGACGACAGCGGCAGGACTGAGAACGGCATCACAAGGCCATGCATTTGACACCAAAGAGGCCATGATGGCCAGACTAGCAACGCCGCAGTTTTTCTGTAACTGGATTTCTGCACCAGTGCCAAACTGGGCAAAATGTATGGACGACTTCGATGAAAATATCATCACCACTTTATAATTTTCCGAGTGTGTCATACTTTTTCCCATTTTAGAGAAGAGAGACAAAGAGAGAGAGAGAGAGAGAAAAGAGAGAGAGAGAGAGAGAGAGAGAGAGAGAGAGGATTTCTGAGTGCGAGTGTGTGTCAGCGATGTACCTTTTATAAATTTTGAAAATAAAGGAAAGAGCCGTGAAGGCCACAAGATCGTCTCGATTTGCCAAAGTGTCATTTCAATCACTTTGGCTTTTCGAACGGGTTTTGTGGGGAGGCCTTTCCGAAGGCCAGGACTTTCCCCGACGACATCACCGAGTGCCAGCACAGGACAGCACGTGCCTGATGAATCGCCGCTTTCCGCTTTGGACTCCACTTCCACTGCACCGCCAGGTTGTTAAAGGGACATAACTTCACGATCGTACCCCCTTGATGAATTGTCTTTCCTTTTCGTTTATAATGCTTTCTGAGTGACAAAGTAAGTAAGGGAACTTGGTGTTCCAGAGACCTTGAGGTTGTGTGTCTGGTGAGTTGCGACCAGACAGAGGAGGGCTTCATAAATAACCCTTGACCCCCGACCTTGACTTGTTTAACTGGCGGAATAGACAGCATGGTCAGATGCCAGCGAAAGCTGTAGAACATGTGATTGAACTTATTCTTTCACTTATGACTCCCCTTTGGGTGAGAGTGAAAGAGAGAGAGAGAGAGAGAAGGGAGGGAGTGAGACAGACAGACAGACAGACAGACAGAAGTCTTAACACTCACAAAATTCATTAATCAAGGAGAATGATTAGTATTTCTGTCTTTTCTTTGCTGTTCTACATCATTCAAGTATAACGCAAAGTTAAAACAACAACAACATGGCAAGACGACAAAGAGAATGAAGCAATAAAGACAATAGCAGTATTACCGCAAAACTATTACTACCAATACTGATAAAAATGACAACACTGTCAAAATTTTAGTTGTAGTAGAAGTATAGTAGTAGTAATAGCAGTAATAACTACGACGAAGACGAAAGACGGCGATAATGATGATAATGATGATAATGATGACGACGAACACACGCCACCACACACACACACACACACGCCACACACACCACACCCCACACACAACACACACACACACACACACACACACACACACACACACACACACACGCACGCACGCACGCACGCATGCACGCATGCACGCACGCACGCACACACGCCACTCACACACACACACACACACACACACACACACACTGTGAACTTTGGATCAGTACATTCAATTCAGTATATGATAAAAAACGCGCCGTTTGTAAGAAAAAGAGTGAAACATGTCATTAAACCCCCATGGTTAACAAAGGGGATAGACAATGAGATATACAAAAGAGAGCTTATCCTCAAGTCAAAGGATAAAATGTCATTCAGAAAACAAAGGAATAAAAATAAATTCCATGAAGAAAAAGCAAGAAACAATATTTTCAAAATTTAGTCTCGTCTTCGCAAAAATTCAAAATTAATTTGGAAAGCTATCAATCTCTTGACTAACAATAATTCAAGAATGCAAAATCCAATAAAAAAAATAATCACCAGAAGACTTCAACTTTTTATTTTGCAAATATAACTAAGGATGTTATTGTAAATGATAAAACAAAGTACAATGATCTATGTATGTTAGAAAAATACTGTCGATGTAAAAATATTTCTTCGTGTTTTGACATACCACCATTGTCATTACATGAAGTATTTGATTATTTAACACACTTAAAACAGTCAGGCACAAGGGACTTAGATGGAATTGATGGCAAGATACTAAAAATCGCTTCATTGACCATTGCTGAGACACTCACTTACGTTTATAATTTATTTGTGTATTGATAAAAGCCACTTTCCCTTAAGATTTAAACAAGCAAAAGTTATACCTTTATATAAAAAAGGTGAGCCCACCAATCTCTCAAACTATAGACCTATCTCAATATTATCCCTGTTGTCTAAACCACTCGAAAAACATGTTCAAACACACCTATATTCTCATCTTAAATATTACGATCTGATTCATGAAAATCAATCAGGTTTTCGAGAAAATCACTCTTGTCACACTGCTCTTGTACAACTTATCGATAGATGTCTTACGAATATTAACAATAATGACCTTACTGGAATTCTTTTTGTAGATTTTGCAAAAGCGTTTGACGTTATAAACCACTCCCTTCTAATAAAAAAGCTTATGTGTTACAAAGTATCGAATACAGCCTTAAAATTCTTTACCTCGTTTCTCACTGATCGTCAACAGCTTGTTGAAATCAACTCCAAAAGGTCAAAGTTACTCCCTTTACAATTTGGTGTCCCTCAGGGGTCAGTATTGGGACCCCTACTCTTTTCTATTTATATAAATGACTTACCCCTGTTTATAGAATGTTGTTGTGAAATGTTTGCTGATGATACCTCATTACAATCTCACAGTAGTAACCCTACTGAACTGGTAAATAACCTGCAGAAAAATATCAACAAGCTAATTACATGGACAGAAATGAATCATATGTCCCTCAATGCTAGTAAAACCAAATGCATGTATGTCACTTCACGCCAGAAACGACAGAAAATGACATCCTCATTTGCGCCATTACATTCCCAAGGACAAAAGATTGAAGAGGTTACATCGCATAAAGTTTTAGGTGTTATCATTGACAACGATTTATCTTGGTCTTACCACATTGCGGATCTTGAAAAACGTATTTCTAAGAGAATATATCAACTTTCAAAGATAAAAATTTTCTAAATCTTCACTCCAGAAAGATATTCTTTCACGCGCACATTCTTTCTCTTATCAATTATGCATCCACGTTATGGGATAATGCCAGTGAAACTAATCTGAAACTAGT
>CM031622.1:51867346-51872346 GCA_018398815.1 Conus ventricosus
TCACCATTACCTGACTGCCTTCTCCAACTTTTTTTTTCCCCCATCTTCTCCCCCCTCCCTCCCCTTCACCCTTTTTACCCTTCCCCTTCCCCGCTCTTTCCAAAAGCCCGACGGAGGGGAGAGGGGCGGGATGGGGATATGAGAGGGACTTGAAGGCCAAAGTGCGGGCAATGCAGGGTGATGGCACCCACCTCAAGTCATTCATTCTTTGGGGGTGACTAAGTGCCGGCGCCTACAGGTCACCGGGGGTCTGTGTGACACGGCGGGTTTACGTCAAAGGGACGGAGTTCGTTCTCCCATTGTTGTCCGGGCTAGAGAAGCGTGAATGAATGCCGTAGTGTGCAGTGTAATGGTGATCTCCTCTCTCTCTCTCTCCCCTCCCCTCTCTCCTCTCCTCTCCTCTCTCTCCCTTTTCCCCCCCCAATTCAAATGAATCTCTTTTCACTTTCATTACAAAAAAAAAAAAAAACCCCAAAGTAAACACACACCACACACACACCACAAACACACACACACACACACACACACCACACACACAAACACACAAGAAACCATAACACAGAACACGCACACACCCACACACACACACACACAACAACAACCACACACACAACACAACCCCAAACACCCACACACACACACACCACACACCCACAAGACTCT
Source organism: Conus ventricosus (assembly GCA_018398815.1). NCBI lineage: Eukaryota > Metazoa > Mollusca > Gastropoda > Neogastropoda > Conidae > Conus > Conus ventricosus. The sequence continues at coordinate 51,868,010 of CM031622.1, forward strand.
CTCCTCTCTCTCCTCTCTCTCTCTCTTTTGTCTCTCCCCAAAATCTTTATCACTTTTCTTCAAATAAGAAAACCATTTCACACACACACACACACACACACACACACACCCCCACACCCCACACAAACACACACCCCAACAAAACCACACACACACACCACACACCCCTTCAAACACCACACACACACACCACACACAACACACACACACACACACACACACCCCCACACACACACACACACACACACACAAAACCCCAAGCCCCCTCTCTCTACCCTATCTCTTTTTTTAATATAAACGCACTCACACCCAACAACACACCACCACACACAACACACACACACACACAACAACCCACACACACCACACCCCAACCACACACAAAAAAAAAAAGGAGAGAGAGGAGAGAAAAGAGGGAGAGAAAAAGAAGAGAGGAGAAGAGAGAAGAAAAAAAAAAAGGGGGAAAAGGAGAGGAGAGAGAGAGGAGAGGAAGAGAGAGAGAGAGAAAACCCAAAACAGGAGAAAAAAGGGGGGAGAAGAGAAGAGAGGGGAGAGAGAGAGAGAGCTACGAATTATTTCTTTCCAAAATCTTCTGTGTTTTTATGTACAAATACTAAAATACACACACGAATTTACCCCCTCACAACAAACTCTCACCTTCTCTCTCTCTCTCTCTTCCTCTCTTTCTCTCTCTCTCTTCCTCTCTCTCCTCCCCTCCCCTTTTCTCTCTCTCTCTCTCTCTCTTTCTGCCTCCTTGTCTCCTGTCTTCTGTCTGTCTGTCTGTCTTTTTCTTCCCTTTCTTCTTCTCTCTCTTCTCTCTCCTCCTTCTCTTCTCTCTTCCTCTTCTCCCCCTTTTTGCCCTTGCGGCTTAAAAACAAATCCCATAAACCACACAACGACACACACCCCATCCCACAAACTCCTATACCCACCCCACACATACGCTCACACAAAAAACATTACGCATGCTACATACAGGGACAACCTGATCCCCCCCCCCCCCCTCCTGTTTCCCCCCCCCAAACCCCCTTTTAAAAAAACAAATGAACAAAATAACACAAAAATTTTTCACAACCTAAAAAAAGGGCATGTGCACAGCCATGGACTTTGGAAAATACAATTTCACAGTTTTTAACAACCATCCGTTTTTTTTTCTATGTAATGTTTTTTCTTCCATTTATCATTTTAAATCCTGACATTTTTTTTTTAAGAAATGTTCAACAATTAAGGTCCCTTTGGGACTGACGTCAAGCCGCATCTTTTGGGTTTCTGCATTGTGATTATTGTTCTTGTGCTTTGAACAGTTGCCAGACATACCATTTTTGGTAGACCCACTGAAGGCAAGCAAAACTAAAAAAATTTTCCCACGTTTTTTTAATTGAACTCTAGAATCACTTAATCCCTATTTCTCGAAAGGCAAAGGGCAGCTTAAAATGAATGGCATAAATTTATCTTCATGAAAAAAGGGTCGATTATTTCATTTGTGGAACCTTTTCTAATTTCCTTTTTGATGTGACAGAAATCTGCTATGTGCGTGACTTACTAAGGCTAACTTTTAAAAAGAGCGATACCTTTCTCTGAGCTGTATGAAAGGGCAACCAAGGGACGTATAGAACTTCTTTAAAACACGTGATTCGGGGAACAAAATTTTTTAGATGGAAGCTTCTTTGGGGTTGTCATAACATGGAAGTAATAAATCGACAGAAGAGGCGGCTGTTTATGGTTTTTCCCTTTTTACTGAATCAAAGGTTGTTTTTGGGGATTATCGTGATTAGGGGACCCTACTGAACCAAAAAGTCTGCTTTGTGGTTTGCCCGGGTTTTTGCAGAACTACGAACAGACAGACGTTAAGACTGTGACTCACAACCCCCTTTTAGTTTGACACAGAAAAGCAAAAAGGAATTTGATTAGAAAACTAAGAACCGTTCATTTTGGTTCAACCTTTTTTTTTTTTCCAAATAAACAAGAGGGGCCCCATGTTAATTTAAAATTTACCGAAAACCTACAAAAAAAGTCTTCTTTTAAAAACTAAAAAAAAAATCAGGACAGCATCCCACGACATGTTGATGACACGGTCTCACACCACGCCCCGCCCCCCTGACAAAACCGCCCTTCACTCCATTTCAACCATGCTGTAGGGGCCCTACCCCTGGGAACTAAGGGGGGGGGGGGTAAAAGGGAAAATGGGGGGGTGGGGGGGAGGGGGGGAGTAAGGGGGGGGAGGGGAAAAGGGGGGGGAGGGGAAGGGGGGGATACCATGTGTACAGGTGATAACACTTTTTCCCCCCCCCCCCCCACCCCCCCCCCCCCACGCCCCCCCCCCCCCCCCTTTATCCTGCCTGGTAAACCCCCTCCACCCTCTCACCTAACTCCTTTGGGAGAGACACGCGGATTGCACCGGTCCCTGACCACGTGCTCTGCTGTCGCGGTGTGGTCAACGTTCCCAAGAAGTCTCTTGTTCAGACAGGGACAGGAAGACATCAAAGCAGACTGTGCGCAAGTGTTTGTGGAGTGAATTTTTCCCTAGTCACGACGTTTTTTGGAAAAGGAAGAACATGCCAAGAATTATTTCTATTGATTTAGCGTTCAAAGGTTATTCTTGTTGTGCCCTGTTGAATTTTATATTTTCAAAGGACAATGTAAAAAAAAAAAAAATCTGTGCTTTGGGGGAGTTAATGATGTTAAAGTGTTTTTATATAGCCAAAAAAAAAAAAAGGTTTTTTTTATCACTTATTTTATCTTTTTTCAATCTAATTTTTTCTTTTTTTTTTTCCCCTCAAAAACTTTTTACTTTTTAATTTTCCCGTTTTCCATGGTTACCTATGAAACAGTTCGGTATTGTACCATTTTAGAAGAAAAGAAAAACCCGAAGGTGCTGGGGGGGACCCAGAAAGCAGTCTTCACCTCTTTTAGAGCGTCCCCTTCTCCTAACACTGTTCCTCATGTTCAGCAGTTTATTTACAAAGCAATGCCCTTTATTTGGGCAAATTTATCCCCTGTGCTTTACATCAGTCTGAAAAAGGTAGAACGTCTACAGAATGTCATTTGCAGTGAAATCAAGGTGATTGGGAAAATTAGGTTGAACATTTACCAAACGACATAAATGATGGTGAAAAAAGTGGTCGGACTGTAAAATTCTTTCCCAGCTTCAATCCCCCCAATCTCAGGCACAATCAGCTTTCAAAAAGGGGGAAAACCGGGGATAATTTTTCCGTTATCACTTTTTGGGAAAATACCGATTAAAATACAAAAAGAAATTTCTTTTGAACCCTGGAAAATTGTTTGGGAAGCGAATGGATTACATGGGTGGGATTTCTTTATCATGTTCATTTTGCGACATCCTTTTCCCCCTTTTTTACTCCTCGACTCTCAGTTTCTGCTTGACTCTCGCGACTTCTTGTCTCGTCCCGCTGTTTGTCTGTCTGTCCACCGTCTGCCTGTCGTCTCTTCTGGTCTTCGTCTTCTTGTCTGTCTGTCTGTTTCCCCTATCTTGGGCTGTCTGTCTTTTGTCCTTCTGTCTGCTGCTTCTGTCGTCTGTCTTTTCCCTTTTCCTCTCTCTCTCCCCTCTCTTCTCTCCTCTCTCTCTCTTCTCTCTCTCTCCTCTCTTTACAAACAACGGTTCTCTTCTGTTGTTGTATGGTGGAAAGGTTGACATTTAGGTAAAAAATGAAACACTCCCTTTTTGAATCGAACTTTTATGAATTTACTCACTGGAAGCTTTAAAAAAAACTCATTTCCGCATAGTCCTTCTCACTCTTCTGTCTGTTCGCTCTCTCTTTCTCGTTCGTCTGTTTTTCGTTGCTGTCGTCCTGATGTCTGTTCTTTTGGTGTGTGTGTGTGTGGGGGGGGGGGGGGGGGGGTGGGTGTGCGCGGGGACGCGCGCGCCGCGCGGCACCCCGCTTATATTTCTCCGTACGTTACGATGTATGGCAAGTCAAAGTTTGCTTTTGTGCATGATAGACCTGGGGCAATGTACACCCGGTTTTTTGTCTGCGTGCGCGTGGGGTCGCACGCAAATGTAGAATGTGCAACAAGCAAGTCGATACAGTTGTGGTTTTTTCAGACAAAAAAGGCTGGGGGATTTTAAAAATAGGAAAGAAGAAAAGAACAACAACAAAAAGAAAGAAGAAAAGAAAGAAAGAGACAGATTCAACTCATAGAGATTTCGATAAATCAAAGAGGATGCCTGTCGGAGTCTTTCTACCCCGCTTCCTTTTCCCCCTTTTTCCCCTCTCTCTCTCCCCTCTCTCTCTCCCCCTCTCCCCCTCTCCCTTCTCTCTCTCTCTCTCTCTCTGTCTGTCTGTCTGTCTTTCTCTGTCTCTGTCTGTCGTCTGTTT
>CM031622.1:51877346-51892346 GCA_018398815.1 Conus ventricosus
CCTCTGCCCTTTAAAGCATGTTGACAAAACAGTGGCAAGTGACCTTGATAATATTAAAATTACTGTGGATACCATTCTTACTGATCTTTCGGATCATGAAAACAACATGCTGTCCAGACTTGAGGATTCAAAAGTGTCTATCAAGAATGAAGTGAAATGTCATATAAATCGGAAGATAGAGTCTTTACATTCTGCTGTCGAAGGGATCCACAGTGTAATGTCAAAGTTTGAATCAACAATGAATATGCTACTTAAAGAAAACCTTTCATTAAAATCCACCTTGGGCTCACTTCAGTCCGACCTGAAACAATTAATGAAAAAAATCTCACTCAACTACAAGTGTCTTCACACTGTGTGATTACCCCCTAAGTTGTGTTCCAGGTCATTCTTCATCCCATGAGGATAACTCTCAAAAAGGTGTGTCCCATCAAGTTGACACACACCCCACCCCAACAACCCTTCACACAACTGTGAATACAACCATTCCCGATTCTGTTACACAATCTCCCTGAAAACTGTGGAGGAAACACGTTTTAGTGGTCAGTCTACACTACCAGTTCCTGGCACTCCTGTGGAAATTGTGAACGTGACAGTCGGTAATCGTTTTGATGTACTTGCTCGTCTCAGTCAGAATGAAGTACTTCTTGACCCCGATTCCAATAAACCTGTCTCCCCCCAAACAAACTCTGTCACATCTGAACCATCTGCCTCTGAACAGTTAGCTAAACAGGATCAAGAACCTTCTCAGTTGACAGAGGTGAAAGAAAAACTTTCTCCAGAGCAGGTTTTAAAAGAAATATTATTCCTTTGAAATGTTCTTCCTTGCTAATCGGAGACTCTGTAATAAGGTACATTAATCCAAAGAGACTAGACACACGTTGTGACCCGTTATTCAAAATATGTGTTCCTGGTCTGACTTTAGTGCATCTTGTTCAGTGGTTACGTACTTTAGAAATCCAGGACCAAGTGAACACTTTAATTGTGCATGTGGGTGTGAATGATTGTCCGGCTGGACCCGTTGCAGCCAAAGATTGGCGTGAACTGATTGGTTTGTGTAAAACTCGTTTCCCCTCTGCATATATTGCCTTCAGTTCTATTCTCCCGGCCCGCGGTCGACACCAGCTAAATAACTCCATTGCTCCTTCTAATAGACATTTATATGCTACATGTACAAATATGCATGTGGACATGATTGACCATTTTGGGTCGTTTGTGACTCAAAATGGTGCCCCTGTCAGGCCCTGTATAAAGATGCTACCCACCCCAGTACAAAAGGGACAGTCTGTCTGGCACTAGGCTTCAAGACAGTTCTCCCTCAGACCGGGCGTTCACAGTTGAACGACCCGGCTAACAACACAGGCCCCTTCAATAAGTCACACCAATTCCCCACCAGTGATCGGCCCATGCCCCGTACTGTACAGAGGAACAGCTCTAGAAATGATGGCCCTGCCCTACAAACAGCTTCTCGACAATATGTGAACTCCAGAAATTCAGGTGTTCCCCCCATGTCCTCAACAAGTGACTTCCCTCCATTAATGTCCCAAACCAATCGCAAACCAGTCATGAACCAGCCAGAGTTGACTCCCCAGGTTCCACCGCCAGATCGTTTGGATAATCCCTGTGCTGAGGCTTACAGTCAGAGACTGAACGGTGAAAATTCGCGTCCCCACCAAGTATCCCCACCATCCCGACACATGTCCCGCCTCCATTCCTCTGCCCGAGTTACACGATTCCCGTCGTTCCTTACCCCAGATTTCCCGCCCTTATCCGTTTTCTCTTTGCAGAGGGTTCAGGATCTGGCTTTGGGCCAAAACACAGCCCCCATTTTCCCTTGGGTTCAACAACTCTACCTGTCAATCCTTGAAAAGGAGAGTCATGTGACACCCGTAACTGGCCTTCATTAACCCTCTGGGTTATTGTGTCGCAGCAGTGTGATTTGCATCACAGTTAGTGAGCACGTGACAAACAGAGGATTGCTGCCAACTGGTGACATGGGTGATGGTTTTGATTTTGGTTTGATGTTTTGTTCTTTCCATAGGTATTTATTTGTGTGCGAAAGAAATTGTGGTGTGTGTGTGTGTGTGTTTGTGTGTGCTGTGTTGAAGTGTTTTTGGTATATTTTAGAGTCGAGTCGGTTTTTATGTGTCTATGTAACTGACCGTCACCATGTTCCAAGGTGGCCCAAGTAGTTTATCGCTGTGATCTTGAGGAACATCAGGTTGATGACTTGATATTGAAAGGAGGCTGTTCTGGGCGCATGGAAACGACAGATAAGTCGTGTCCGTACTGCAGGCAAGGGAAAGGGACAAGAACGAAGTGGGGTGTTAACAATGACGTCAATGGTGTGATGCTGGGAGATATTGCGTCACGAGTTGTAGAACTCCTCGTTCCAGTCTTGTAGCAGCATTAAGAAAACTGTGGATTGTCTGTATTAAGGAGGTGGTACAGAGAACTGTCAGAAAAGGTGTCTGAAAAATCAGATGTATTTAGAGAAGGTCACAGCGGGGAATCTTTTGATGCGATACGTGCAGGATAGGCTGGATCATATCAGCGAGGGAAACATGAGAATCAATGGAACAACGATATGAGGAGAACGAGATCTGGTGGAAAAAGTGAGATGGAGTTGGGGAGTGAATGTTGGGGTAGATCTAGAAGTCAAGGATATATCTGTTGTGCCATAGAAACCGGGCCTAAAAAACAAGAAAGCCCCAAGACGTGTGGGTGAAGTTCACTTCACGAAGAGAAGCAAGGAACCTATGATGAGGAAGAGAGATCTGCGCAAAAACATGAATGAAAGGAGTTACCTGAACCGACGAACTGACACCCCTACGCTTCAAAACTTATTCAAAATTTGTAAGGCAGCACTGGTGTGGACTGTGTAATCCACTAACCATGATGGCAAAATTGTTTGTCAGTTGAAGGCCCGCCTGGGAGGGAACAGCAGTGGCAGTGCGGGTTACTTCGGAGCAAACGCGGTGTACGTAGAGTCACCTGACGACCTTTTCCGTCGGTGTGACGAGGTAGATTACCCACCGGGTTGGGCTTCGCATTTATCTACACAGTAGGGGTATGCCGGAGGTCGTGGTGAATTCATCTAACTCATGTGTAGTCTCAATCGTTTTGTGCTCCCTGTAGCTGTACTCATTCTTCATCTTGGTTATGTGTTGCAATTGGTTTCTATGTTCCAAATCAATATTCTGATGAGCGATCATTTTCTAGTGTCGGTAACTTCACACTGTTTCTGAATTCCCTTTTGCTTTCAGCTGCGTTCTAATTGTGATTGTTAACGTTGATATGTTCTTGATATGGATGTGGATTCACACTGTTCGCCATGATCGTGGCTGGCTTTTGTATCTTTTAATGTGTGTGGATTGCGTTCACGTCTTCCAGTGTTTGGAATTGTGAACTTATTGCAAATATTCGACATTGCCGTTTTCTTGAGACTAAAATATGACAAGTGCTTGATTTATCTCTGATTGCTTCAGTGACTGGGGATATGACTTTAAACTAGTTTAACAGAAAATGCTGGTCTAATCGGACGTTCTGGTGGTAAAGGAATAGCCAATTCAAAGCAAGCTTCTACGTGGTGGGATTTTACCCCTTATTTGGTGGCTGTGTGGCTTGGTGTCTATTAAAAAGATCATTGTCGGTTATGATAAAGACTGTTTGATTGGTGCGTATACATCTCCCCGAAGTTCAGTTTATGCAATGATGAACTGTTTGTTGTGATTGCACCGGAATTGCTATCATTACAAGATAAATATAAGGATTGTTATGTTTGGTTGTTGGGCGGATTTTAATGTTATTACAAAAGTATGAATGATTTTATGATATGTATCAGTTCACTCAGTCTGTGTTCTCGATGTTTCCTATGATATGAGTGAAGAAAATTTCCAACTTGTCAAAGACATCTCAAGATAAGCAGAGGAATAATAACTATGTAATGTCTCTTAGATTTATTGTAAATCACTTTCATCATATACATTTTTAACGGAATAGAATTGGTTCAGTTGCTGGTATTGGTACATGCATGTAAGGACGACAGTTGTTGATTATATCATTGGTTCTAGAGATTGAATGGATAATGCAAGTAAGTTTAATGTTGATGGTTTTGTTCGTTGTCTCTTGATGTGCATTGGCCCATTATGCCCTGTCTTTCTGTTAAAACCCTGTTTTGTTTCCAATGAAATCTAATGGTACTAAAACACTCTCTGCATCAAAGGTATGATGGTGCGGGATTAGTAGATGGATAAACCAAGATGTAATGATTTAAAAGAACATTTAGCAAATTACATTGTTGATTGAAATTGTTAAAAACTTTATTTGAGCAAGGCACTAGATCAATCAGGAATGAATAAGCGGTTTTCGTCAATCTTGTTGATTCAGCGAAGGTACATTTCGGTACTTACTCGAATACTTACAATAATAGATAATTCAACGAGGCAGGAATCAAAGTGTGTTTGATATGGAGTGTAAGGTTTTCGAAGCCATACTTTAAAGCAAAGCATAAAGGTTAAAATGTTCAAATACTGTGCTATCTAAACATCTTGTGCTAAAAGCCAAAGACTATAAAAATGTTTTGTAAGACGATCTGAAAGAAGAGCAACGAGAAATGGCATAGAGAGTGCGAGCTTTAAAAACTAAGAAATCCAAGGGATATTGGAGGAAACTTAAACAGGCAAAAAAAAAAGTTCATCATGTCCTATACTCTGAAGAGCTAAAAATCATTTCCAGTCCTTAATCAAAATACTGGATGTAATGATATATATTTTTAGTAATGAAGTATCTGAAGGAATTCCAATCTAGACATTTTAAATGATTCAATATGAGGATGAAATTGAAAGAGTCATTAAATGTAACATTTAAAGAATAATAATGCAGCAGGAGTGATTAGTAAGGAATGATTATATAAAGATTCGTGTTCCTTATATTGACAAAATTTTATTGTTTAGTGTTTAATCGTGTTTTGGGATTTCTGGTATTATACAGAAGAGATTGGGTGACAGGGTTAATGTACATCTATCAAGGGCAAGGCGATCAACAAAGAATGCAATAACTACAGGAAGGGATAACCACTGTTAAGTTGTGTAGGCAAATTATTCACGTCAATTCTAAAATCGCAGACTTACTTATTTTGTTGAAATGAATGGACTTAATTTCAGGAAAAAAGCAGTTTTATGCGCATGCAATTCAACGCTTGACCATGCTTTTGTTCTTAAATTCATTGATTGACATGTTTGCAATCAATCATGGAAATAAACTGTGCTTTTATTGATTACAAGAAAGGCATTTGTTCTAGTTGGAGACATGCTTTATGGCACAAAACTGTTGAGTCAAGGCATATCTGGGAAAATTATGCACGTTTGTAATTACAATATGTATGATCAAATAAAATCGTGCATTTTTCTAAAATGGTCAAAAATCAGAGTTCTTTGGCAGTTGTAGGGGAGTTCGTCAAGGAGAGAAAACCTTTCACCCTTATTGTTTATCATTATTTTTAAATGATCTACAAACAGTTCCTTATTGACATAAAACTGTTTACTCTTGAATATGATTTACGCAGAGTTAAAACTTGATCAGTTTATTAAAATGGCTTGTATTATTATTGCTGATGATACAATTTTACTGGCAAATTCTAAAATCAGCTTTGCAAAAAGAACTTTAATGCCTTACACATATATTGCATGCAAATGGCAATTAAGAAAGTAAATCCAAAGGAAACAATATAGTTGTCTTTCATGGTCGAAATTGTATGCGTGAAATTTTTTTCTTGGGAATGAAAAAATAGAGGTTCTTAATTCAATTAAATACTTAGGCATTCGAGTTTCAGCAGAACAGGTTCGTTTTACAAAGCAAAAAAATGTGCTTATAATCTAGCTTGTCAAGGAGCAATGTTTTCATTATTACAAATTGCAAGGAAGCAGGAATTGCAATTGATGTTTGCATGACAATTATTTTATTCCATAGTTGTACCATGTGTTGTTGTATGGTTGTGAAATTTGGGGTTATGAAATGTTGATATATTAGAAAAGTTACAGTTACGTTTTTTAAAGTATTTATTAGATTAATAAACTACAATGAACTTCAAATTGATTTATGGTTGATGAAACCGGAATCTATCCTTTATTTGTACTGATTAAAGTAAGATGATAAGGTTCTGGGTCAACGTAGTTGTTCCTGATCTAAGAAGTATTCAACAAAGTATATATATCTTACAGGAACTATATACAAAAGGAATTTTCGTTTCACCATGGCTTAGTTATGTTAAAAGCATTTTTATTTGAAACTGGTTTGATTGTGTTTGGGAATCTATTCTCACAAACCAGAAAAATAACTTATGTAAGTGTGTTAAAAGGGACGTTGCAAAATAATTTTGCTCGGATTGGGCAGCTTCTCTTGGATATACAGCAACAGTGTGTATTCTGTAAAAGTATAAAGACTGTGTTTGGAAAACGGACACAGTATTTTTCTACCTTACCAGATATTTATGTTATACCTTTATTCAATTTAGATGTAGTAACCATAAATTGCAAATTGAAATTGGAGACACATAAGTTTCCAAGAGAATTGCGTATTGTCGTAACTGTGAAAAATGAGGGTGTGGAAATTGGAGATGAATTCCATTGATCATGGAATGTCATAAAAATTTAATGAACTTCGTTGAATAATCATCCCTAAAAAATATCTAAAACCAAAGTCTGTTTTCCACTTTTGTAATTTATTTCAAAAAGGAAGGAGCATTTGTTTGTAATATTAGTAAGTTTCTAAATAAATGGGAAGATTGTTTAAATGAGATCGTTACTGTAGCACGCAGAAATTCAGCATTTCGCAACTATGTTCACACATTGTTCTGAGTGAGGTTTCGTATTTCTTTTGTTACATTTGAATCTCCAAGCCCCAGCAGGGGTCAAAGGATTATATTTGAATTGACTTGATTGCATGAATTGAATGTGTGTGTGTGTGTGTGTGTTGTCGTGTGTGTGTGTGATGTGTTGATTCAGTCGGTATATTTCTCCATTCATTCTTGTCAAAATGTTAGCATTTACGTCGTCATATGATTGGATATGTGACTGTTGAATTATTGTAATAATCTTCCCTATTTTTCGGCCGTATGATTACTCGGACTTGGACATTTGAAATGGACTGTTGTTTGAAGGAGGTTGATTATTTGAACATTTACAATTCTCGCGTCCTTCTTGAGGCATAGGTGTTTTGTGATTGCGCCCGTTCTTTAGTACTGAGTACCTGTTTGAACTTATTGCTCATTGAGGTTTTTTTGTTGTTGTTTTTTCTAACTTCTTCTCTGTGTCTTACACTTGCAGAGGTGTGCATTTTTGAGTGTGTTTGCTTGTTTCTTTCTTCTTTTTTCCACATGTAATATTGACTTTTCTAATTGCCTGATGTCCTGCAAACTGTTTTTGCTTTGCATTGTAACACATATTGAAGGTAAAGTTTTTTTTTTTGTTTTTTTTTTTTTTTTGTTTGTTTGTTTTTTCCTTGTCAAATAATGGCAAATAATCCCAAGACCGAGAGTAGTAATGAATGGTTAACCAACTCAGGATTCAAAATTGGCTATCTAAATGCATGTCATGTGTTAAACAAATTATGTGATTTACCTTCTATTTTATCTAATGCTAACAATTGTTTTCATTGTTTTTGTTTCTCTGAATCTCGGTTATCAAATTTAGTCTCAGACGATTTAGTAATGATTCCAGGTTAAATTTTATTAGGAGACTCTACATCTAAGCTAGAACAGGTCTTCTGGGATATGTACATCACTCAATGAACTATAAACTGATCCATCATTTTGATAAAATATATTGAATGCATCTGGATAGAGTTTCGTTTAAAGGGACTAAACCGATATTAGTAGGCTTTTTATATAGAAACCCTGATGAACGCATGGAATGGTATGATAGATTCGAAGCAATGATGGAAGATGTTTCAGATTATTCAACAGATGTTGTATTGCTTGGTGACTTTAACATTGATTTACTTAAACCTCATGATAAATGGAAACGAATTTTTGAATCATATAACTTAACACAACTGATAGACACGCCAAACAGAATACGCTACTGTCTGAAACACTCATTGATCACTTATATGTAAACAATCCAACAAAATATTTACAGAAACTTCCGTACCAGTTTATGGTCTCAGTGATCATTTTCCCGTATGCTTAACTTGGTCCAAAAAAAGGCGTACAAATTCGTAGATGTAGCCACAAATGCATTTTTTTCCGTAGTTATAAAACCTTTAATTCTGATGATTTTTTCATGATTTATGTACAGCAGACTTTTATAGTGTTTTTCAGGAGACTGATCCAGACAAAGCTCTCGAAGCTTGGTATAACATATTTGTCCCTATTTACGACAAACATGTCCCAACTAAGATCAAACGTGTCAAACCCAATGGAAAACCACCGTGGTTAAATGATGAAATCAATGCTGCTATTAAAATTCGTGAAAACTTGTTACAGTCAACAGGAAAAGATGCAAAGTTTAAGAAACAGCGTAACAAAGTTACAGCTATGAAAAGGTCTGCTCGTAAAAAAACATTTTAGCGACCTTATTTCATCGAAAAAAAGATTCAAAATCGATCTGGAAAGCCATTAATCAATTATCTGGTAAATCGTCAAAACAACAGCTCCATCATCTTTAATTCTGTCTTCAGATAATCTCAATAAACACTTCTCTACCATAGTCGAAAAACTATTTAAAACTGATTGTACTAAATATAATGAACTGTTGTTACTAAGAGAATTTTGTGATACTAGACAAATAGGGTCCAGACTTGATTTCAGTTTATCAGTGTACACGAGGTGTGTAGAGAACTTAATTCATTGAAGGAATCTAAGAGCCGGGGATTAGATAATATAGATAGCAAAATTTTAAAAATTTCCGCACCTATTATCTCTGATAGCCTTACTTATATTTAATAACCTTTGTATTCTGAAATGCTATTATCCACAATATTTTAAAGAAGCTAAAGTTTTGCCATTTTTTAAATCTGGTGACCCACAGGATCCTTCGAACTACAGACCGATTTCCATTTTGTCCAATTTGTCTAAACCTTTAGAAAAGCACCTTAAGCAAAACCTTCAAAGGCATTTCGTTACACATAAATTATTTCATTCAAATCAAAGCGGTTTTAGAGAAAAATCATTCATGTCAGACGGTTTCTTACCAATCTAGTAGAACAGTGGCATTTAAATATCAATGATGATCTTCTCACAGGAACGATATTTGTGGACTTTGCTAAAGCCTTCGATGTTATTAACCATGATCTCCTCTTAAAAAAACTTTCTTTGTATGGTTTAACTCTAAAGTCTGTCAATCTTCTCTCATCTTTTCTATCAAACAGAAGGCAGATAGTTGTTCAAGATATGAAATCATCCACGTTCATGCCAGTCAATTTCGGTGTGCCTCAGGGTTCAGTCTTAGGACCAATATTTATTTACAATTTACATAAACGATCTCCCTCTTTACATTTCCTCTTCTTGTGAACTTTTCGCTGATGACACCACCTTACACAATGAAGAAAAAATGCAGATGTAGTGTGCGCTGACTTATAAAATGACGTTGACAGGCTCATAAGATGGACAGAACTCATCATATGGCACTTTATCCTAAAAAATCTAAATTCATGTTAATATCTACAAGGCAAAGCGACAAAATATCAAAGATAATCTTAAGGAATTAAAGATACATGATAACGTATTAGATGAAGTAAGTTCTCACAAACTACTTGGTCTTATTATCGACAATACTTTATCCTGGTCGAATCAGCTTCGACGTTATCAAAAAGAATATCGAAAAAGTCTTTCAGCTTAATAGAATCAAACATGTTTTGGATCAACACACTCGGAAATTATTTTTTCATGCTTATATTCAAAGCGATGTGGGACTATGCTTCAACCTGTTGGGATTTAGCTAGTAAAGCCTCCTTAAGGCATCTTGAAAGTCTCTACAGACGCTCTCTCAAACTTATACTTCTTAAATCTTCGTCTCTGGAAATAAGTGATTATAAAGAACTAACATCTTGCCTTTTGAATTTAATGTATCTTCAACAAAGCTGTCTTTATGTTTAAGATTATGAATAACCTTGCACCATTCTATCTCCGAGAGAAATTTCCCGTACGAGAGTTTCGTAACAAAAGCACGATATTTATCCCTCGTCCAAGAACTGATCTCTTTATGCATCTTTTATCTATTCAGGAGGAAAATTATGGAATGAAATCCCAGAATACATAAAAACAAAAATAGTTATTATCTTTCAAAAAGCATACCACAGATATTTAATGGAAAAGTTTAAATGGTTGGTTTCTTTTCAGTTGAGACCTGAATTTAATGATACAATATTTACCTTCTCTTTTAACCCCCCTCTCTTCTCTCTCTCCTCTCTCTCTCTCTCTCTCTCATCTCTCTCTCTCTCTCTCTTCTCTTCTCTCTCTCTCTCTCTCTCTCTCTCTCTCTCCTCTCTCTCTCTCACTCTTCCCCCTCTCTCTCTCTCTTTTTTTCTCTTATGTTAATGTTAATACCATGCCTTGCTTCTGCCTCCCACTTCCTTTCTCCCTCAACTCTGTCTCTCACTGCTATTTTTTTAACTCTCTCTTTCTCTCTCTCTCTCTCTTCTCTCTCTCTCTCTCTCTCTCTCTCTCTCCTCTTATGCCCCCACCCCACCATATCCCACCCCTTCTGTCTGTGTTCACTCTTTTACATTAGGTTTGTTGCATTTGGTATTATTATATTTCAGATTTGTATCTTTTCTTTCTTTTCTTTTGGCCCCGGAGGGCTGGATGTAAAAAAGCATGCTTACTCCACTACCCTCTGAAAATAAAATTCGTTCGTTCGTTCGTTCTCTCTCTGAGTAATATATGTGGCTTGAAGTATAGAAATTTTTCGATGTGAATGTATGTGTATGTTACATTTGTAATTCTTCGCTCCGATTTCTCTCCCATTCTCTCTTCACCTTCATTCCCTTTCTTCCCTTTACTGACGTCTTTCCCTTTCCTCTCTTATAATGTATCTCCAAAGCTGTGTGTACTAGGTTTTCTGTAAGGTTGCTAGTGCATCCTTCTGGATGGCGACTTGCATTGCAGTTTAGTTCTCCTTGCATCCTTCACACTGTTCGTTTACATTTGAACAGTTAACTTTTTTTCTTTTCTTTTTTTTTTCCTCAATTGCGGCCAGACGACACAAAGCTTATCTTGTCCCCATTGAAACCAACAGAACGACTGCATTTTGTCGACTCAAAGAAACAGGAAGTGCGCAAATATGAGACGATTGTGATACTAAGGGTAACGTCCCCTGTGTTGAACTGATAGGCTAAGTAGGCTTATCACGACACGTTGAATCAGCTGGTTCTGAGAGTTCAAGCAGAAAGGATCTACAGGTGAACGTCGCGGTGTCATGCTTCTGTAGCACGACAGATGACGAATGTCGTCGAATCGCATAGTCCAACGAATATGCTGATATATGTCAATAAAAAGGGAAGACAAGACACGTGTACCATCTGGCTGATAGGACTTCGACCTCAACGTCCAGCTGAAGTACAACAAAGTTCAAACAACCTTTTCTCTCGTTCAGCTTCGCTGTGTTTGCACTTTATCTTCAAAACACACAAGATAAATGTCATTTAAGGACTAGACGGGAATTGTTATCTTATTGTACACTGGAGGAGGGAGGAAGGGGCAGGGACATGTCCCTCACGGAACGGCCCTGCTGTTTGCTAATCTCACCATGTAGGACACCACAACGTGCACCAACAAACTCCATTATTCACCATTTTCCCTTTAAACTTCTTCATCTCCACAGAGAAATGTATATGTGTTCTGAATCTCCTATGCAGTAAGTTAAATTTTTATATACACTTAATCTGTACTTAATCTTTCCTATAAATAAGATAACCAATGTCTTTATCAGCTAGAAGTCAGACAGAAAATATCTTCTTATGAGTGCCCCCCCCCCTCCTCTCCCTGTCTCTCTGTCTCTGTCTCTGTCTCTGTACTCTGTCACACACACACACACACACACACACACTACACACACACACACCACACACCACACACACACACAACACACACCACATTACACCACACACACACACACACACACAACACTACACACACACACACACACGCACGCACGCACGCACGCACGCACGCACGCCGCACGCACACACACACACACACACATCATTGTTTTTCATCAATCATTTTTCCCATCTATTCATTTATCTATTTTTCATTTATTTATTTACTTACTAAACTTGTTTACTTTATTTTCTGTAACTTCGGCGTGAATTCAACCGTGAACATGAGATAAATATTAATTTTAGAGCATTTTGTTCACGTATTGAAATGGTAATGTTCTTGTGTTTTCTCATCTCTCTCTCTCTCTCTCTCTCTCTCTCTCATCTCTCTCTTCTCTCTCTCACTTCTCTCTCTTCCTCTCTCTCTCTCTCTCTCTCAAAACAGCACAATGATAGAATTCGACAGGAGCTTCAAGAGATAAAAACACAGATAAGTAATGTTTTCAAATAAGTGTGAAGAAATTAACCAAAGATGTGACCAAATTTGAACGAGATAACAGTACGTTACAGTGAAGGTGACAGAAATAGCGCAGGATTTTAATCTTCTTAAAACGGAAATGCAGGAGGAAAAAAGGAACAGACAGAAATTGTCCCCTTCAGTGGATGATATGCAGGGACAAATGACGAAGCTACAAGAAGAGATAACAGGTGGAAAAACTTTTCAAGAAGGGATAACCTCAGTTTTGTTGGTATACCAAAAGTACGCAGAGCTTGAAGATTTCGATTCATGTACAGAAGCTGTGGTAGAAGTGTTGAACAGTGGTAGGAGGAGGGAGAACATGGAAAGAATACCGATATTGTCCTTTGCACACCGTGTGGGCCGTTCCCTTTACGGTCCGCAACCATGTCGGAAAGATGGGTAACTGGAAAAAAAGATGGAGCTTTTGGGGACAGGGGGTCTTCGAGAAAAGGGGCAAAGACAGGGGTGAAAATGTCCAATGATCTAACAAAAAGGACAGGCTCAGATTATGGCACAGGCCAGGAAAGAAAAAAAAGCACCCTTTTTTGTGAAAGGAAGTTGATTGTGACAGACAGACGGACAGAGTTTGGAAACGGGCGGTCTGTGACGGAACGGTGCGAACAGGATGGAGCGAGGGAGGTACCCACTGGGGGTTTGTTGGATCGGTGGTGTGGGGGCGTCTTCCTCAGGGTCGGCAGCATGACGTGGGTTTCCCAAACACCGTTGGTTCTTCTGGGCTGGGACGTTCTGGCCGTGGCTTTGAGGGGGGTACTGCTCGCGGGGGAGGGTGGGCGTTTCTTCACCGGGGTCCTTGGCGTTTGGACTGGGGATGTCCCCATCTTGTGACGGGGCCTGCCGGCGGTGTCGGCTGTCGGTGGCAGAGAGAGCAGGATGATTCACGTGGCGGTGGGCCACGCGCGGACTGGTGGGCGGCCCGCTCCCGGCGCCGCGACTCGACAAGCCAAAATGCAGAAATCTTTGGGGGGACAGGGAAACGCTGGGATTCGGGAAATCTTTCGGGGCCCTTCGTTCGAACGGGGACTGAACCATAGGACCGGCAGAACAACAGGCACCCTTAGAAATATCCTTCCTAAATTACAATATTGAAAATTTTTTAAAAACAAACTAAATGATGTCTCGTTTAATAATTCTTGGTCAGGTTTGATTTTTGTTTGCCTAACAGAGACTTTTATGGTAACAATTTTGACTATGAGTCTATTTTTCCGAATTATGTGAAGTTTTCTGCATCAGCAAAAAAATTAAGCACACATGGTAGAAATTCGGGGGGCGTTCTTGTTATGATTAAGAACAAATTCAAAAATTCATTAAACAAATAGTTTATAGATTGTAATAACCAGTTGTGATTAGAATTGATAAATGCCTATTTGGGACTAGCAAGGATATATACTGGTAGCTTGCTATATAGTACCAGAAGGCGGACCGATTTATGAACATTTGGATTTAAAAAGGATGGCATCTTGATATTAGAAAAAGCTTTGTTACAAACCATACGATAGATGACGTGATTATTCATTATGTGTGGTGACTTGAATGCAGATCATCTGTTTGAACAACCTGCTTTTGAAAATGTGGCAAACAAAGCACGGGATATGATGATGATGACGATGATGATATGAACATATGTGATGGAACAATTAGACGTTCTCAAGATTTGCTTTAAACAAGTTGGAAAGTCTCTGTTGGAAATGTGTTTTATGCTGGATCTTTATATTCTAATGGATTTTGTGCAGGGGATAGGGAGGGCCATTTCACTTTTGTGTCTCAGCAAGGTAGTAGTGTGGCGGATTATTTTCTAGTATCAGAAGAGTTATAAAAAAAATGTGATTTAAAATTGGGTGGAGTTGTTTTTTGGCACCACCTCTAAAATGAAATGGATAAGTGGGAATGAGAAGAAGAGATGGCCTTCAATGGCACCCAGAGGGAAAAAGTAGTCTGGTGTGAAGAAAGTGCCCAGCATTACAGAAATGAACTGGAATCAGAAAGATTCAAAAGGATGTATAGAAAGAGCAAAAGAATGGTATGACCGTAGATTTGAATGAAAGCATTGAACTTTTTGTCAAGGGCCTGTACAGTGCAGCAGCTGTATGGTAAGGAAAGTGTCTGGCGGGAGGAAAGAACATGAGGATTGGTTCGACATTTGAGTGTAAGAGAAAGAAAAGAATTGTGAAAAGATATCTTAAATGTTCTAGAAGAGCAAAATTGCCAAATTATAAACAACAAATGAAGGATCTATATGTGACAGAAAGAAAGGAATACACTGAAATGAAAAGAATTAAGAGAACGGAGTTTGATGAAAGCAGAATACAGAAACTAAAAGATTCAATGACGACTCTAAAGTATTCTGGAATACCCAATTTGAAACGGTTGAACAGGAAGCAATGGTTTTATAATGAAATATCATCCAGCCAATGGTATGATCATTT
>CM031622.1:51901187-51906187 GCA_018398815.1 Conus ventricosus
CAAAATAATTAGCTCTGATCGCAGTTTAAACAAAAGGGATCTATAAATAAAGACTGTCTTTGAAAAGAAATATATTTCTCCCTTACCAATATTTATTATACCTTTATTCAAATTTAGATGTAGTAACCATAAATTGCAAATTGAAATTGGAAGACACCATAATGTTCCAAGAGAATTGCGTATTTGTCGTAACTGTGAAATGGGTGAAATTGGAGATGAATTCCATTGCATCATGGAATGTCCAAAATATAATGAACTTCGTGAAAAATTCATCCCTAAAAAATATCTAAAACCAAAGTCTGTTTTCAACTTTTGTAATTTATTTCAAAAAGGAAGACGCATTTGTTTGAATATTAGTAAGTTTCTAAAAAATGGGAAGATTGTTTAATGAGATCGTTACAGTTCACCAGAATTCAGCATTTCGCAACTATGTTCACACATTGTTCTGAGTGAGTTTCGTATTTCTCTTTGTTACATTTGTATCCTCCATGCCCCAGCAGGGGTCAAAGGATTAAATTTGAATTGAATTGAATTGAATTGAATTGAATTGTGTGTGTGTGTGTGTGTGTGTGTGTGTGTGTGTGTGTGTGTGTGTGTGTGTGTGTGTGTGTGTGTGTTGATTCAGTCGGTATATTTCTCCCCATTCATTCTTGTCAAAATGTTAGCATTTACGTCGTCATATGATTGGATATGTGACTGTTGAATTATTGTAATAATCTTCCCTATTTTTCGGCCGTATGATTACTCGGACTTGGGACATTTGAAATGGACTGTTGTTGAAGGAGGTTGATTATTTGAACATTTACAATTCTCGCGTCTTCTTGAGGCATAGGTGTTTTGTGATTGCGCCCGTTCTTTAGTACTGAGTTACCTGTTTGAACTTATTGCTCATTGAGGTGTTTTTTTGTTGTTGTTTTTTCTAACTTCTTCTCTGTGTCATTACACGTTGCAGAGGTGTGCATTTTTGAGTGTGTTTGCTTGTTCTTTCTTCTTTTTTCCACATGTAATATTGACTTTTCTAATTGCCTGATGTCCTGCAAACTGATTTTGCTTTGCATTGTACACATATTGAAGGTAAAGTTTTTGTTTTTTGTTTTTGTTTTTTTTTGTTTGTTTGTTTTTTCCTTGTCAAATAATGGCAAATAATCCCAAGACCGAGAGTAGTAATGAATGGTTAACCAACTCAGGATTCAAAATTGGCTACTAAATGCATGTCATGTGTTAAACAAATTATGTGATTTACCTTCTATTTTATCTAATGCTAACAATTGTTTTCATTGTTTTTGTTTCTCTGAATCTCGGTTATCAAATTTAGTCTCAGACGATTTAGTAATGATTCCAGGTTACAATTTTATTAGGAGAGACTCTACATCTAAGCTAGAAACAGGTCTTCTGGATATGTACATCACTCAATGAACTATAAACTGATCCATCATTTTGATAAACATATATTGAATGCATCTGGATAGAGTTTCGTTTAAAAGGGACTAAACCGATATTAGTAGGCTTTTTATATAGAAACCCTGATGAACGCATGGAATGGTATGATAGATTCGAAGCAATGATGGAAGATGTTTCAGATTATTCAACAGATGTTGTATTGCTTGGTGACTTTAACATTGATTTACTTAAACCTCATGATAAATGGAAACGAATTTTTGAATCATATAACTTAACACAACTGATAGACACGCCAACAAGAATAACGCTACTGTCTGAAACACTCATTGATCACATATATGTAAACAATCCAACAAAATATTACAGAAACTTCCGTACCAGTTTATGGTCTCAGTGATCATTTTCCCGTATGCTTAACTTGGTCCAAAAAAGGCGTACAAATTCGTAGATGTAGCCACAAATGCATTTTTTTCCGTAGTTATAAAACCTTTAATTCTGATGATTTTCTTCATGATTTATGTACAGCAGACTTTTATAGTGTTTTTCAGGAGACTGATCCAGACAAAGCTCTCGAAGCTTGGTATAACATATTTGTCCCTATTTACGACAAACATGTCCCAACTAAGATCAAACGTGTCAAACCCAATGGAAAACCACCGTGGTTAAATGATGAAATCAATGCTGCTATTAAAATTCGTGAAAACTTGTTACAGTCAACAGGAAAAGATGCAAAGTTTAAGAAACAGCGTAACAAAGTTACAGCTATGAAAAGGTCTGCTCGTAAAAAAACATTTTAGCGACCTTATTTCATCGAAAAAAAGATTCAAAATCGATCTGGAAAGCCATTAATCAATTATCGGGTAAATCGTCAAAACAAACAGCTCCATCATCTTTAATTCTGTCTTCAGATAATCTCAATAAACACTTCTCTACCATAGTCGAAAAGACTATTAAAACTGATTGTACTAAATATAATGAACTGTTGTTACTAAGAGAATTTGTGATACTAGACAAATAGGGTCCAGACTTGATTTTCAGTTTATCAGTGTACACGAGGTGTGTAGAGAACTTAATTCATTGAAGGAATCTAAGAGCCGGGGATTAGATAATATAGATAGCAAAATTTTAAAAATTTCCGCACCTATTATCTCTGATAGCCTTACTTATATTTATAACCTTTGTATTCAGAAATGCTATTATCCACAATATTTTAAAGAAGCTAAAGTTTTGCCATTTTTTAAATCGGGTGACCCACAGGATCCTTCGAACTACAGACCGATTTCCATTTTGTCCAATTTGTCTAAACCTTTAGAAAAGCACCTTAAGCAAAACCTTCAAAGGCATTTCGTTACACATAAATTATTTCATTCAAATCAAAGCGGTTTTAGAGAAAATCATTCATGTCAGACGGTTCTTACCAATCTAGTAGAACAGTGGCATTTAAATATCAATGATGATCTTCTCACAGGAACGATATTTGTGGACTTTGCTAAAGCCTTCGATGTTATTAACCATGATCTCCTCTTAAAAAAACTTACTTTGTATGGTTTTAACTCTAAAGTCTGTCAATCTTCTCTCATCTTTTCTATCAAACAGAAGGCAGATAGTTGTTCAAGATATGAAATCATCCACGTTCAATGCCAGTCAATTTCGGTGTGCCTCAGGGTTCAGTCTTAGGACCAATATTATTTACAATTTACATAAACGATCTCCCTCTTTACATTTCCTCTTCTTGTGAACTTTTCGCTGATGACACCACCTTACACAATGAAGGAAAAAATGCAGATGTAGTGTGCGCTGACTTATAAAATGACGTTGACAGGCTCATAAGATGGACAGAACTCAATCATATGGCACTTTATCCTAAAAAATCTAAATTCATGTTAATATCTACAAGGCAAAAGCGACAAAATATCAAAGATAATCTTAAGGAATTAAAGATACATGATAACGTATTAGATGAAGTAAGTTCTCACAAACTACTTGGTCTTATTATCGACAATACTTTATCCTGGTCGAATCAGCTTTCGACGTTATCAAAAAATAATCGAAAAAAGTCTTTCAGCTTAATAGAATCAAACATGTTTTGGATCAACACACTCGAAATTATTTTTTCATGCTTATATTCAAAGCGATGTGGACTATGCTTCAACCTGTTGGGATTTAGCTAGTAAAGCCTCCTTAAGGCATCTTGAAAGTCTCTACAGACGCTCTCTCAAACTTATACTTCTTAAATCTTCGTCTCTGGAAATAAGTGATTATAAAGAACTAAACATCTTGCCTTTTGAATTTAAATGTATCTTCAACAAAGCTGTCTTTATGTTTAAGATTATGAATAACCTTGCACCATTCTATCTCCGAGAGAAATTTCCCGTACGAGAGTTTCGTAACAAAAGCACGATATTTATCCCTCGTCCAAGAACTGATCTCTTTTATGACATCTTTTATCTATTCAGGAGGAAAATTATGGAATGAAATCCCAGAATACATAAAAAACAAAAATAGTTTATTATCTTTCAAAAAAGCATACCACAGATATTTAATGGAAAAGTTATAAATGGTTGGTTTCTTTCAGTTGAGACCTGAATTTAATGATACAATATTTACCTTCTCTTTTAACCCCCCTCTCTCTCTCTCTCCTCTCTCTCTCTCTCTCTCTCTCTCTCCTCTCTCTCTCTCTCTCTCTCTCTCTCTCTCTCTCTCTCTCCTCTCTCTCTCTCTCTCTCTCTCTCTTCCCCCCTCTCTCTCTCTCTTTTTTTCTCTTATGTTAATGTTAAATACCATGCCTTGCTTCTGCCTCCCACTTCCTTTCTCCCTCACTCTGTCTCTCACTGCTATTTTTTTAACTCTCTCTTTCTCTCTCTCTCTCTCTTTCTCTCTCTCTCTCTCTCTCTCTCTCTCTCTCCTCTTATGCCCCCACCCCACCATATCCACCCCTTCTGTCTGTGTTCACTCTTTTACATTAGGTTTGTTGCATTTGGTATTATTATATTTCAGAATTTGTAATCTTTTCTTTCTTTTCTTTTGGCCCCGGAGGGCTGGATGTAAAAAAGCATGCTTACTCCACTACCCTCTGAAAATAAAATTCGTTCGTTCGTTCGTTCTCTCTCTGAGTAAATATATGTGGCTTGAAGTATAGAAATTTTTCGATGTGAATGTATGTGTATGTTACATTTGTAATTCTTCGCTCCGATTTCTCTCCCATTCTCTCTTCACCTTCATTCCCTTTCTTCCCTTTACTGACGTCTTTCCCTTTCCTCTCTTATAATGTATCTCCAAAGCTGTGTGTACTAGGTTTTCTGTAAGGTTTGCTAGTGCATCCTTCTGGATGGCGACTTGCATTGCAGTTTAGTTCTCCTTGCATCCTTCACACTGTTCGTTTACATTTGAACAGTTAACTTTTTTTCTTTTCTTTTTTTTTCCTCAATTGCGGCCAGACGACACAAAGCTTATCTTGTCCCCATTGAAACCAACAGAACCGACTGCATTTTGTCGACTCAAAGAAACAGGAAGTGCGCAAATATGAGACGATTGTGATACTAAGGGTAACGTCCCCTGTGTTGAACTGATAGGCTAAGTAGGCTTATCACGACACGTTG
>CM031622.1:51911187-51933687 GCA_018398815.1 Conus ventricosus
TGTAAAACTAAAGACATTATGCAAATAATATAAAATGTAGGGGACAGTCTTTGAGCCTACGCCTGAGGATCCACCCAAAGATGCAAGGAAGATCAAAAGACAAACACACAGACGGACAGAAACAAATACAAATAACCTCAATTTAATCAAAGCAAAATCGGAAATGAAATGAGGTAGGAACAGTAAACGATAAACAGTAAACAAGTGGGGTATGTTTTGCTCCCATAAGGAAACCTAACACAGAGTAACTTTTATTCAAGACTGGCACAGCCTTTTAAACTTGAATAAAGTCAGACAAATACATAGACGCACAAACGAATAGTGGGGGAAAAAACAAGCGCAGGCCAACAACTGAACTGTCTGGCAAAAATTTGAACTTGAGGGGAGGAGAGAGGGAGGGGAGTTTGAAGATGGAGAAACTGGGAAAATGAAATTATTTATAAAAAAAATAAAATAAAATGTTACAGATATGAAAACTCTTCTCTAGCTGCATAATGGAACCATCGCAATCCCTTTTGAAGGCAGATATATTTGTATTTTTTTTAAAATAATTTCATTTTCCCAGTTTCTCCATCTTCAAACTCCCCTCCCCCTCTCCTCCCCTCAAGTTCAAATCTTTGCCAGACAGTTCAGTTGTTGGCCTGCGCTTGTTTTTTCCCCCACTATTAGATTGTTCGTCTATGTATTTGTCTGACTTTATTCAAGTTTAAAAGGCTGTGCCAGTCTTGAATAAAAGTTACTCTGTGTTAGGTTTCCTTATGGGAGCAAAACATACCCCACTTGTTTACTTTTTAAGAAATGTTCAGCAATTGTCGTCCCTTTGACTGACGTCACAGCTACATCTCTTGATGTTCTGCATTGTGTTTGTTCCTCTGCTTTGAACAGTCTGCCAGACATAGCAATCTGTTATGGTAGACATCACTGACAGACAAGCTAAACTAAAAATATTTCCAAGTTCAGTTTATTGAAGTCTAGAATCTACATTAATTCCTAAATCTGGAAATGTGCGAAGGTGGTTTTAAATTAACGGCATTAAACTTATCTTCATGCAAA
The DNA here is from genome assembly GCA_018398815.1 of Conus ventricosus. Classification (NCBI taxonomy): domain Eukaryota; kingdom Metazoa; phylum Mollusca; class Gastropoda; order Neogastropoda; family Conidae; genus Conus; species Conus ventricosus. Next base: position 51,912,241 of record CM031622.1, read on the forward strand.
ATGGTCGATTATTTCATGTAGTGACCCACTTCTGATTTCTATTTTGATGTGGGCAGAAATCTGATATGTGCATGGACTTACTAAGGCTAATAATTAAATAAGAGAGATACCTTTCTTGTCAACTGCCATGATAAGGGCAACCAATGCATCGTATAGAAGCCTTCTTTATTTATTATCATTATTCTGGGAAGTAACGAGTTAGACAGAAGTCTTCTTTTGGAGATTGTCATAATCATGGAAGTAATAAATCAGACAAAAGGCGGCTGGCTGCTTTGTGGATTGTGGTGAATACTAAATTAGACAGATCTGTTTGTGGACTGTCCCGATTACTGAATCAGAAAGGTCTGCTTTGTGGATTGTGATGATTACTCAACCAGACAGGCCTGTGTTGTGGATTGTGATGATTACTGATTCAGACAGATCTACTTTGTAGATTGTCCTGATTACTGAATCAGAAAGGTCTTCTTTGTGATTGTCATTATCACTGAGTAAGAGAGGTCGCTTTGTGGATTGTCATGATTAATGGATTTATTGAATCAGAGAGGTCTGCTTCGTGGATTGTCATGATTACTGAATCAGACACGTATGCTTTGTAGGATTGTCATTACTGAATAAGACATGTCTGCTTTGTGGATTGTCATATACTGAATCAGATGAGTCTGCTTGTGGATTGTCATGATTACTGAATAAGACACGTCTGCTTTGTGGATTGTCATGATTACTGAATAAGACACGTTCCTTTGTGGATTGTGATATTACTGAATAAGACAGGTCTGCTTTGTGGATTGTCATTGATACTGAATAAGACAGTCTGCTTTGTGGATTGTATGATTACTGAATCAGACAGGTCTGCTTTGTGGATTGTCATTATTACTGAATAAGACAGGTGTCCTTTGTGGATTGTTCAAAACTATTACTTACTACCAAACTGGTAAGAATGACACCCCTGTCAACAGAGTAGTAGTAGTAAGGTAGTGGTAGTAGTAGTAGATATTATTAGTAGTATTATAGTAGTGTATAGTAGTGACTACGGACGAACGACGACGACGCGATTATGATAACCAAGTAAAAGTGCACACAAACGAACCTGCGCGCATACATGCGCGCACGGAGAAAACGGACGAGAACGCAACACACACACACACACACACACACACCCACACAACACACACACACACACACACACACACACCACACACAAACTCACACACACACACCAACACACACACACCCACACAACACACACACACACCACACACCACACACACAGAGTCACCACCACCACACACACACAACACACACACACACACACACACACACACACACAAACACAACACGCTCGTACGCACTAGGCACGCACACAACACCACGCACGCACGCATCCCACACTTAAAAACATATTATATCATCTGCATCAAAATCAAGACTCTGAGAACAGTGCAGGAAAGGATCGCAATGATGATGGTGATGATGATGATGATTATGATGAGATGATGAATGCTCTGATGAAGATATGACAATAAAATTAATCAAACAACGATGTGTGATGATTGGTGATGATGAAGACGATGATGACAAAGAAAAAGAAAAATAATGATAATAATCATAAAGAAAAAAAAAAAAAAGGATGATAAGGATGACAATATAATAATATTGGATAATGAGAGAGAGAGAAAGACCAGAGACAGAACAGTGAGAGAGATTTTCACTTAACTGTAAATTTTTGAGCGGAGAAACGGCATCACGCAGTAGTTTAAATCTCACAATTTCTACAGGTAATTTTTATTCTATCAGTGTGCAAAGGTTTTGAATCAACTGAGTACACAAGCGAAAAGTATTATTTTGAACTTCTCTCTCTCTCTCCTCTCTCTCTCTCTGCTTTCGCGTGTGTTGAAGACGGACGTGTTTGTGCTGTGCTCCCGATCGGGTTGTTTTTTGTGGTGAAACAGTGTAGTAATCTTCATAGTTATTTTGTATTCCGTCTGGTTTTGATTGAGTTACTCAAAAGGAGCTGAGTTTGTGCTTCGATTCTTTATGTGGAATCAACAATTAACATTTTAAATGCCAATACATACCTGTGAAAGAATTCTACATTGATATGTGTTCACACGTAACTCTACGCCTTTAAAAAATAAAAATTCACAAAAAAAGAGAAGGGAAGAAAAAGGTTCGGTTTGCACGTTTTTTTTTTCGCCAACAAAGCTCGTGTGGCCACCTCTCAAGTCTCTGGCCTGTAAACACTGATTATTTTTGCAACCCACCGACAACTTTGATGCCTAACGTAATCACGCCTATGTCCGCATGTCGGAGTAACACTGCTGTGAACTGTCCAACACGTCATGATGCCCTTTCCGTCCTGCCGTGTGTGCAGCCGCCAAGGAGACAACCCCTGTTTGACAACTGGAAAAGCAAACTAAGGCCCACGTTAGACACCGGCAGCAAACGGTTCCTGCTCTGAGAAGGCGACCACTGCTGGAGAAGAGCCTTGTTTTAACGATACAACCGCATAACAGGAGGGCGGGGGGGGGGGGGGGGGGGGGGAGTGGGTTGGGCACATCATTGTCTGTGAAAGAAATGACTTTGATTACAAGGAACGATTAGCTTTATCTTTCTTCATGGAATAGCCGAACCGATATCCAACCTTTCTCTTATCCAGTCGTCTTGCGCGTTTTCCTTGGATAAGTGAAACCAATCACTATATCTTTTTTACTTTACCCCCCCGCAAGGCCGTGGAAACTTTACTATGCCAAGCCTTGACTGTGTCACGTGGGGTAAAAGAAGGTGTGAAGGCATTGAAAGACATTGAGAGAGAATTCGTGTTCATATGTGATCGGGCTTGCCTTAAGAGTGGCCAGCTGTCTTCTTTTTCCCCTTGACTTTATGACTGAGATGGTAAAGACATACCATGGTCAGCTCCGGATGACGCGTGCGGCAGTGAAAGTACCCCTCCAGTGACCACACACCTGCTGACTCCTCGGCCTCTTTCCTCTCAGGTGCCAGGAATCCCCATACTTTGAGGATACCGAACTATAAGCTAGGTGTTTCTAATTTTTTGTTGAGTCTGCTTCTGACCTTCCAGTGAAACTAACTTTAGCAAAAGCCACACCATACACAAGCAGGAAATTCACACTGCCTCAAGATGGTCACACAGATACACAACCATTCTGTTTGAACTGTTCTTCCTAACATAAGCCCATATAAAATCAACTCCCAAACGTTTTCCCCCCATGAAAAAACGTTATCGTCTACGTACCCTCGCCCATTAAGCATGTTGACAAAACAGTGGCAAGTGACCTTGATAATATTCAAATTACAGTGGATATACCATTCACTTACTGATCTTTCGGATCTATGAAAACAACATGCTGTTCCAGTACTTGGAGGATTCAAAAGTGTCTATCAAGAATGAAGGTAAATTCATAAAAATCTGAAGATAGAGTCATTACATTCTGCTGTCGAGGGATCCCACAGTGTAATGTCATAGTTTGAATCAACAAAGAATATGCTACTTAAAGAAAACCATCATTAAATCCCACCTTGGGCTCACTTCAGTCCGACCTGAAACAATTAATAAAAAATCGGTCACGCAGACAACAAGTGTGCGGTCACACGTGAGTGTGTTATTACCGCGCTAAGTTTGTGTAGTCCAGGTCATTCTTCATATCCCAAGGGATAACTCTCAAAAAGCGGTGTGGTTCCCACAAGTATTGACACACACCCCACCCACCAACAACGCCTTCACACAACTGTGAATACCACCATTCCCGATTCTGTACACAAACTCCCCTGAAACAGTGGAGGAAACACGGTTAGTGGTCAGTCTACACTACCAGTTCCTGCACCTACTGTGGAAATTGTGAAGTGACAGTCGGTAATCGTTTTTGATGACTTGCTCGTCTCAGTCAGAATTACTACATCTTGACCCGATTCCAATAAAAACCTGTCTCCTCCCCCAAAACAAACTCTGTCACATCTGAACCATCTGCCTCTGACCTTAGCTCAAACAGATCAAGAACATTCTCAGTTTGACAGAGGTAAAGAAAAACTTTCTCCAGAGCAGTTTTAAAAGAAATATCAATTCCATTGAAATTGTTCTTCCTTGTCTAATCGAACACTGTAATAAGGTACATATAACCAAAGAGACTAACACACGTTTGTGACCCGTTATTCAAGAATATGTGGTTTCCTTGTCTGACTTTTAGGCATCTATGTTCAGTGGTATAACGTACTTAATAAATCAGGACCAAGTTGAACCACATTAATTTGTGCATGTGGGTGTTAATGATTGTCCGGCTGAACCCGTTGCAGCCACAGATTTGGCGTGAAACTTATTGGTTGTGTAAAACTCGTTTCCCCCCCCTCTGCTATATAGCCATCAGTTCAATCTACCTCCCCGTCCCGCGGTCGACACCACTAAATAACTCATGCATACCTTCTAATAGACATTTATAATGCTAGAAACATGTACAAATATGCATGTGACATGATTGACCCATTTGGGGTCGTTTGTGACTCAGAAATGTGCCCCCTGTCAGCCCTGAATAAAGATGCTACCCCCACCCCCAGTACAAAAGGTACAGTCTGCCTGTCAGGCACTAGGCTCAAGACAGTTCCATCCCTCCGACCGGGCGTCACAGTTGAACGCCTCCGGCTAACAACACAGGCCTCCTTCAAAAAGTCACAAACCAATTCCCCACCAGTGATCGTCCCTTGCCCCGTACAGTACAAGGGAACACTCAAGAATGATGGCCTCTGCCCTACAAACAGCTTCACGACCGAATATGTAACTCCAGAAAATTCAGTGTTCCCCCCATGTCCCTCAACAAGTGTCTTCCCTCCAATATGTCCCAAACCAATCGCAAACCAGTCATGAACCAGCCAGAGTTTGACTCCCCAGTTCCAACCGCCAGAATCGTTTGGATAATCCCTTGCTGAGGCTTACAGTCAGATAGTACCTGAAACGGTGAAACATTTCTCGTCCCCCACCAAGATCCCCACCAGTCCCGACACATGTCCCCCGCTCCATACCTCTGCCCGAGTATCCCACGATTCCCAGGGGGCGATCCTTTAGCCCCAGATTTCCCGCCCACTTATCCGTTCTCTATGCAGAGTGTTCAAGGGATCTGGCTTGGCCAAACACAGCCCCATATTCCCTTGGGAACACAACTCTACCTTTCAATCCCTAGAACCAGGAGAGTCAAGATCTGGACAACCCGCAAACTGGCCTTCATTTAGACCCACTGGTTATGTAGTGTCTGCAGCAGTTATATTGACATTGGCATCACCGTAGTGACCAACGTGACCAACAGAGGATTGCTGCACTGGTAGAATGGGTGATGAGTTGTGAAATACTGTAATGCAGTTTTTGTCTTTCCAAGGTATTTAATTTTGTGTGGCGAAAGAAATTGGTGTAGTGAGAGTGAGTGTGTGTGTGTGTGAGAGTTAATGTTAATTGTATATTTTATTAGAGACGATGTCGGTATATTTTTTGCTATTCAAGAACTGAACCTTCACCGATGTCACACGTTGGCCCAAGACGTTAATGATCCGCTGCGATCCTTGAGGAACCTCAGGTGTTGATGACCTTGATTATTGAAGGGTCTTTTCTGGGGGGGGGGGGGGGGGGGGGGGGCGCTTTGAACGACAGAAATAAGTCGTGTCCGTCTGCCAAAGGCAAATGTAAAGGGAAAAGCACGAGTGGGGTTAACAATGACGTCCCAAGGTGACTGCTGAGATATTGCCGACAACGAGTTGTAGAACTCCACGTTCCAGTTCATGGAGCTGCATTAAAGGAAGAAAACTGTGGATGTCTGTATTAAGGAGGTGGTTACAGACTGATCAGAAAAGGTGTCTGAAAAACACGTATGTATTTCAGAAAGGCTCAGCAGGGAACAATCCTTTTGCTGCCGATAACGAGCAGGATAGGCTGATCAATATCAGCGAAGGGAAACCATGAGAATCAATGGACTCCAATAAGAGGAGGAACGAATATCTGGTGGAAAAAATGGATGGAGTATTGTGGAAGAAAAGTTGGGGTAGATCTAGAAGTCAAGGATATCTCTGATGTGCAAAGAACCGGCCTAAAAACAAGAAAGCCCCAAAACCAGAGCTTGTGAAGTTCACATTCACGAAGAAGCAAGGCGAACCTCATGAAGAGAAGAGAGATACAGCGCAAACATTACATGAAAGGATTACCTGAACACGAACTGACAACCCCTTGAAACGCTTCAAATTATTCAAAATTAGTAAGCAGCAACCTGGTGTGGACAAGGGTCACCACTACCCATGATGGCAAAATTGTTTGTCATTTTGAAGGCCTGCCCCTCTGGTATGAACAGCAGAGGCAGTTCGGGATCTTCCGGCAGCAACGCGGTGTACGTAGATCCACCTGACTACCTTTAACCGGATCGTGTGGACGAAGGTAGACTACAACTGCGCTTGGTCTTCAGCAATTGTCAACAACACCAGCTAGGGGTTTGCCGGAGGACGTGGTGATTCATTCAAACTCAGTGTTAGTCTCAACGTTATGGCTTGTGCAGTACTCCTTCTTCATCTTGTCTAAAGTGTTGGCATTGTTCTATTCATCCAATCAATCTTCTGATACGATCATCTAGTGCGTAACTTCAACTGGGAATCCCTTTTTGCATTCAAGCTTGCCGTTTTTCTAATTGGTGATGTTAACGATGACTATGATCTAGCATATGGATTGGATCACAGCGTTCGCCATGATCGTGAGCAGGCTTGTTGTATCTTTAAATGTGTGTGGATTGGCGATGTCCCGTCTCCAGTTTTGGAATTTGTGAACTATATTCAACTATTTTCGACATTGTGCCGTTTTTCCTTGAGACTAAAACTGATGACCCAAGATGCTTTATTTATTATCTCTGATTGCTTCAGTGACCTGGGATTTGACATTAAACTGTTTAAACCAGAAAATGCCGTGTACAAATCGACGTAACTGGTGGTAATGGAATAGCCATCAAAAGCAAGCTATCTACGAGTGTGTAGATTTTACCTTATTCTGGTGGAATGTGTGCTTATGGTGACTATTAAAAAGGACTTTGTCAGGTTATGATAAAGACTGTCTTATTGGTGGCGTAAACATCCCTCCCGAAAGTTCAGTTTATAGCAATGTATGAACTTTTTGATGGTGATGTTGAAACGGAATAGCTATCATTACCAGATAATATAAGGATTGTTTGTTATGGTTGTTGGTCGATTTTAAAGCTTATGATCCAAAATATGAATGTGCTATTACTTGAATAGTGAATCATCCACTTCAGTCTGAGTTCTCCGAAGTTTCTCATGATATGAGTGAAGAGTAATTTCCAACCTTGTCAAAGATCATCTCAAGATAAGCAGAGGCCTAATAACTATGGTTTATCAGTCCTCTTAGAATTATGAAAATCACAGTCAATAACATTTTTTAACGGTAGAATTGGTTTCAGATGCTGGTATTTGGAACATCACATGTTAAAGGAAGCACAGTTGTTGATTATATCATTGGTTTCTAGAATATTTGATGGAAAATGCAAGTAAGTTTAAAGTTGATGTTTTTGATGCTTGGTTGTCTCTGATGTGCATTGCCCAATATGCCTGTCTCTTCCAGTTAAAACCTGTTTTTTTTCCAATGAACCTAAAGGTAACTAAACACTCCTCTGCAATCAAATGTATAAAGGTGCAGAGATTAGAAGATTGGGAAAAACAACTAGATGTAAAGAATATAAATAACATATCGCAAATTACCAATGAAGATGAAATTGAAACCTATAATATTGAGCACGGTCACAGATATCAATCAGTGAAATGAATAAAGCCGGGTTTTTCGCGTCAATATCTTGTTTGATTCAGCGAAGATACCATTTTGTACTTACACAATACTTACAATAATAGAATTCAACGATGCAGAATCAAAGCAGTTTGATAAGGAGTGTAAGGTTTTCCTCGAACTCCAGGGGTACTTTAAAGCAAAGCAATCAAGTTTAAATGTTCAAATACTTGTGGCCAAATCTAAATATACTAGCTGCTAAAAGCAAAGAAATAAAAACATGTTTTGAGACGATCTGAAAGAAGAGCAACGAGAAAATGGCATAGGAGAATTGCGAGCTTATAAAAACTAGAACTCCAAAGGGATTATTGAGGAAAATTAAAGGCAAAAAAGCTTCAATCATTTCCTATAACCTCTTGAAGAGCTTAAAAAAATCATTTCCTCCAGTTCCTTAAAATAGCGAATACTGGATGTAATTGTTATAATTTTTAAGTAATGAAGTATTATGAAGGAAATATCAATTTCTAGCCATTTTAAATGATTCCAATTCTACTGAGGATGCAATGAAAGAGTCATAAGATGTTTAAAGAATAATAAAGCAGCATGGATATGAATTAGTAAGGATTGAATATATAAAGAATAGTGTTCCTTATTATGACAAAGATTTTATTGTTTATTTGTTTAATCTAGTATTGGATCTGGTATTATACCAGAAGATTGGTTGACATGGTTAATTGCTAACCACACTATAAAGCAAATGATATCAACAGACTGCAAATACTTCAGAGGGGATAACACTGTTAAAGTGTGTAGAGCAAATTATCACGTCAATTTCTAAATTCGCATACTTAACTTATTTTGTTGAAATGAATTGACAACTATTCCAGAAAACCAAGCAGGTTTTAGACGTCATGCAATTCAACTCTATGACCAAGCATTTGTTCTTAAATCATTGATTGTACATGTTTGCAATCAACAAATGGAAAATTAAACAGTCTTTTATATGATTCATAAAGGCATTTGATTCATTTTGAGACATGCTGTATAAGTATGGCACAAACTGTATGAGTCCCCAGCATATCTTGGAAAAATTCTGCCCGTTGATAATCAATAGGTATGATCAAATAAAAATCGTGCCTTTTTCGAACTGGTCAACAAACCAGAGGTCTTTGGCAGATTAAAGGGAGTATCGTCAAGAGCAAACCTTTCACCCTAATTGTTTTCATTATTTTTAAATGAACTACCACAGTTCCATTATTGACAAAAACTGTTCTACGTCTAGAATATGATTAAAACGCACGATTTAAAACTTGAACAGTTTATTACATTGCTTGTAATATTATATGCTGAAGCATACAATTTGTACCAGGCAAAAAACTAAATCATACTTTGCAAAAAGAACTTAATGCCTTACACATAATTGCCATGCAATGGCAATAAGAAGTAAAATCCAAAGAAAACACAAATAGTTGTCATTCAGTGGTTCTAAATAGTATGCGTGAAATTTATAATTTCCCTATTGTGGGGAATGAAAAAATAGAGGTTCTTAAATCAATATACATACTTAGGCATCGATTTCCATCAGAAAACAGATCGTTTTAACAAAGCAAAAAATGTGCCTAAAATCACGGCCTGTCAAGGCAATGTTTTCATTATAACAAAATTGCAAGGAAGCAGAAATTGCCAATGATGGTTTCAACCAATTATTTTATTCCATAGTTGTACCTGTGTAGTTTGTATGGTTTGTGAAAATGGGTTATTAAAATGGTTGTTTATATTAGAAAAGTTACATTACGATTTTTAATAAGTATATATAGATTAAATCAACTACATGGACTTCAATGATTTCTGGTGAACCCGTAATCTATCCTTTATCTGTACGATTACAGTAGAGAATGATAGGTTTCTGGGCTAACGTAGGTTGTTTCCTGTTTCTAATCACGTAATTCAAACAACGTAATATAGATATCTTACATGAACTATTACAAAAGGAAATTTTTCGTTTCACCAAGGGCTTAGTTATGGTTAAAAGCATTTTAGTATGAAACTGGTTTTGATTGTGTTTGGGACACACATGTCATTTCACAAACAGAAATAACTTCGTGTAAGTGTGTAAAAAGGATTTGCAAAATAATTATGGCTTCGAGATTTAGGCGCAATTCTCTTGAAAAACAGCAACAATTGTGTATTCTATAAAAGTATAAAGACTGTCCTTTGGAAAAGAAATTATATTTTCTACCTAACCAGATAGTTTAGTTATACCTTTATTCAAATATAGATGTAGTAACCCATAAATTGCAAATGAAATTGGAAGACACCATAATGTTCCAAGAAAGAGCGTATTTGTGTCGTAAAAACTGTGAAATGGGTGAAATTGGAGATGAATGTCCATTGCATCATGAATAGTCCAACAAAATAAAATGAACTTTTCGTGAAAAAATTCCTCCCTAAAAAATATCTAAAACCAAAGTCTGTTTATCCAACTTTATTGTAATTTATATCAAAGAAGAAGACGCATTTGTTTGAATATTAGTAAGTTACTAAAAATGGGAAGAATTGTTAATGAGATCGTTTACAGTCACCATAATCAGCATTTCGCACTATTGTTCACACATTGTTTCTGAGTGAGTTTCCGTATTTCTCTTTGTTACCTTTTTATATCCTCCAATGCCCCAGCAGGGGTCAAAGTAATAAAATTTGAAGTGAATTGAATTGAATTGAATTGAAATTGTGTGTGTTGTTGTGTGTGTGTGGGTTGTGTGTGTTGTGTTGATTCAGTCGGAAAATTTTCTCCCCAATCAATCGTTGTCAAAATGTTAGCATTACGTCCGTCAAATGATTGGATATTGTGACTGTTTGAAAATTATTGTAATAATCTGCCCTAATTTCGCCGTAAGTATTAACTCGGACTTGGGACAGTTGAAAGGACTGTTGTTGAAGATGTATATTATATGCACATTTACAATTCACGCGTCTTCTTGAGGCATAGTGATTTGTATTGCGCCCGTTCTTTATTACTGAGTTACCTGTTTGAACTTAATGCTCCATTGAGGTGTTTCCCCTGTTGTGTTGTTTTTTTCTAACTTCTTCTCTGTGACCATTACACGTTTGCAGAGGTGTGCATTTTTGAGTGTGTTTGCTTTGTTTCTTTCTTCTTTTTCCCACATGTATATATTGACTTTTCTAATTGCCCATGTTCCTGCAAACTGCTTTTGCGTTTGAGTGCATTGTACACAAATAGAAGGAAAGTTTTTGTTTTTTGTTTTTTGTTTTTTTTGTTTGTTTGTTTTTTTACCTGTCAAATAAGGGCAAATAATTACCCAAGACCTAGAGTTTACTAATGGTTAAACCAACCAGGCATTCAAATATTGGCTATCTAAATGCATGTCACATGGTGTTAAACAAATTATGTTATTTTAAACCTTCCTATTTTAATCTAAAGCAAACAATTGTTTTCATTGTTTTTGTTTCTTATTCTCGGAAATCTTCCGGTATATCAAATTTAGTCACAGACCGATTTAGTATGAACCAGGTTACCATTTATTTATTAGAGCAGACACTCCATCTAAGCAAGACGACAGTGCTTTTCTGGGATCAGAACATCACTCCATGAACAATAAACTGAACCATCATTTTGATAAACATATATTGAATGCATCTGGATAGAGTTTCGTTTTAAAAGGGACTAACTAAAACCGAATATTAGTAGCTTTTTATATAGAAACCCTGATAAACGCATGGAATGGTATGATAGATTCGAAGCAATTAAGGAAGATGTTTCAGATTATTCAACAGATGTTGTATTGCTTGGTGACTGAAACATTGATTTACTTAAACCTCAATGATAAAATGGGGAACCGAAATTTTTGAATCAAATAACTTAACACAACAGATAGCGCGGACGCCAAAAAAAACCCCCCCCAAGAATGAACGCTACTCGACTGAAACACTCATTGATCACATATATGTAAACAATCCCGACAAATATTACAGAAACTTCCGTACCAGTTTATGGTCTCCAGTGATCATTTTCCCCGTAGCTTAACGTGTTCCCAAAAAAGGCGTACAAATTCGTAGATGAACGCCACAAATGCATTTTTTTTTTTTCCGTAGTTATAAAACCTTTAATTCTGATTATTTTCTTTCAAGAATTATTACAGCAGGATCTTTTATAGTGTATTTCCGAGGAGACTGATCCACACAAAGCCTCGAAGCATGTATTAACAAATTTGTCCCTATTTACACAACATGTCCCATCTAAGAACAACACTTGTCAAACCAATGGAACACCAAAACACCACCGTGGATTAAATGATGACAATCAATGCTGCTAATTAAAAATCGTGAAAACTTGTTACAAGTCAACAGGCAAAGATGGCAAAGTTGTAAGAAACAGCGTAACAAAGTTACAGCTAAGAAAAGTCCTGCTCGTAAAAAAACAGTTAGCGACCTTATATTACATCGACCACAAGATTCAAAATCGATCTGGAAAGAGATCCTGAAAGCCATTAATCAATTATCTGGTAAATCGTCAAAACAAACAGACTCCATCATCTTAATTCAGTCTTCAGATAATCTCAATACAACACTTCTCTACCCTAGTCGAAAAGACTATTAAAACTGATTGAACTAAAATAAAAGAACTTTGTTACTAAGAGAATTTTGTGTATACTAGACAAATTAGTGTCCAACTTGAATTTTTCAGTTTATTCCTAGTACACGAGGTTTTGTAGAGATACTTAATACATTGAAGGATATCTTAGAAGCCTGGATTAGATAATATAGATAGCAAAATTTTAAAAATTTCCCGCACCTATATCTCCTATATAAGCCTTAACTTATAATTAAAACCTTTGTATTCAGAAATGCTATTATCCACAATATATTAAAGAAGCTAAAAAGTTTTGGGGCCATTTTTTAAATCTGGTGACCCACAGGAACCAATCGACCTACAGACCGATTTTCCCTTTTGTCCAATTTGTCTAAAAACCTTAGAAACGCACCTTAAGCAAAAACCTTCAAAGGCCTTTCGTTACAGCCTAAATTATTTCATTCAAATCAAAGCGGTATTAGAGAAAATCAAATCAGGTCAGACGGTTTCTTAACCCAATCTAGAATAACAGAGGCAATTAAATAACAATGATGATCAACTCCACAGGTACTATAATTGTAGGACTTTGCTAAAGCCTTTCTATGTTATTAACTCATGATCTCCTCTTAAAAAACTTACTTTTGAAAGGTATAAACTCTACAGTCTGTCAAATCTTCTCTCATCTTTGCTATCACACGACGGCAGATAGTTTGTTCAAGATATGAAATTCACCCCCGGGGGGCCTCGGGGGGGGGGCACGTTCATGCCAGTCAATTTCGGTGTGCCTCAGGTTCAGTCTTAGGACCAATATAATTTTACAATTTATACATAAAAACGAACTCCCTCTTACATTTCCTCTTTCATGTGACTTTTCGCTGATGACACCACCTTACGGACAAAGAAGGACAAAATGCAGATGTAGGGTGCGCTGACCTTTATACAAATGACGTTGACCAGCTCATAAGATGGACCAGACTCAATCATAAGGCCCTAATCATCCTAAAAAATCTAAATTCATGTTAATATCTACAAGGCAAAAGGCAGCCGCACAAGAAATCAAAAGATAATCTTAAGTAGATTAAAGATACATGATAACGTATTAGATTAAGTATGTTCTCACAAACTACCCCTTGGTCATAATATCGACAATACTTTAATCCCTGGTCTAATCATCTTTCGAACGTTATCAAAAAGAATATCGAAAAAAGTCCTTTCAGGCATATATAGAAACAACATTTTTTGGATCAACACACTCGGAAAATTTATTTTTTTCAAGCTTATATTCGAGCGATGTGGACAATGCTACAACCTGAAGGATTTATCTAGTAAAGGAAAGCCACCCTTAAGGCAACTTGAAAGTCTACTACAGACGAGCGCTCACCTCCCTCAAACTAAACATTCTTAAATCATCGTCTCGGGAAAGTAAGTGAATATAAAGAACTAACGACATCATAGCCATTTTTGATTTAAATTCACGTTCAACAAACAGTCTTTTAAGTTTAAGATTATTAATAACCTTGCACTCATTCAAACACCAGAGAATATCGCCGAACGAGAGTAACGTATACAAAAGCACGAAATATATTATCCCAGCGTCCAAGAACTGAACTCTTTGATGACATCTTTTATCTATTCGCGCGGAAAATTATTGAAAAGCAATCCAGAATACATAAAAACACAAAAATAGTTTATTATCATTCACAAAAGCAAGACCACAGATAATTAATGGAAAAGTTAAAAATGGTTTGGTTCTTCAGTTGAGGACCTGATTAATGATACCATATTACCTTCTCTTTTAACCCCCCACGCTCTCTCTCTCTCTCTCCTCGTCTCTCTCTCCCTTCTCTCCTCTCTCTCTCCCACTCTACTCGACCCCTCTCTCACCTCCCCTCTCTCTTCCCTCTTCTCTCTCTCTCGTCTCGCTCACCTCAGTGCGGCCCCCTCCTCTCATTCCTCTCTCACCCCCCCAAGTCTGCCCGCTCTCTCCTATCTCCCACTCTCATATCTCTCTCTTCTCCTCCTCTCTCTCATCTCCTCCTCTCTCTCTCTCCCTCTGCATCACTCTCCTCTTCTCTCTCTCTTCCCTATCCCTCTTCTCCCCCCCTCTCTCTCCCTCTCTCATTTTTTCCTCTTATGTTAATGTAAATACCACTGCCTTGCATCTCCTCCCACTTCCTTTCTTCCCTCACAGTCTGTCTCTCACTGCTATTTTTTTAACTCGTCTCTTTCTTCTCACTCTCTCTCTTCTTTTCTCTCCGCCTCGTCCTCTCTTCGTCTCTCCTCTATGCCCCCGACCCCACCCCTACCATATCCCACCCCTTCTGTCTGTGTTCATCCCACTTTTACATTAGGTTTGTTGCATTTGGTATTATTATATTTCAGAATTTGTATCTTTTTCTTGCTTTTTCTTTTGGCCCCGGAGCTGGATGGTAAAAAAACATGCTTACCTCCCCTCCACTACCCTCTGAAAATAAAATTCGTTTCGTTCGTTTCGATCCTGCCTGATCTCTGAGTAATTATATGTGGCTTGAAGTATAGAAATTTTTCGATGTTAATGTAAGTGTATGTATACAATCTGTAATATCCTTTCGCTCTCCGAATAACTCTCCCATACTCCGTCTTCACTTCATTACCCTTTCTTCCCTTTACTGACGTTTTATTTATTTCCCTTTCCTCTCTTATAATGTCTCTCCAAGGACTCTGCTGTGTGTACTAGGTTTCTGTAAGGTTGCTAGTGGCAATCCTTCTTGGATGGCGAACTGCATTGCAGTATTAGTTCTCCTTGCCATCCTTCAACACTGTTCTTTTACATTTTTAACAGTTACCTAATATTTTTTTCCTTTCTTTTTTTTTTCCCCTCAATTGGCGGCCAGACACAACAAAGCTATCTAGACCCCATTGAAACCAACAGAACCCGACTGCAATTTGTCGACTTCAAAGCAACAGGAAGTGCGCAAATATGAGACGAATTGATACTAAGGGTAACGTCCCCTGTGTTGAACTGATAGGCCTACGTAGCTTATCACGACACGTTGAATCATCTGGTTCAGCTGCGAGTTCAAGCAAAAGGGATCTACAGTTAACTCGCCGTTGCCATGCTTCTGTAGCTAACGACAGATGACGAATGTCGTCGAATCGCATAGATCCAACGAAAATGCTGATATATGGCAAAAAAGGGGGGAAGACAAGACACGTGTACCAACTGGCTGATAGGACTTCGACCTCAACGTCCACTGACGTACAACACACATTTCAAACAACCATATTCTCTCGTTCCGCTTTCGCAGTGATTGGCACTTTTACTTCAAGAACAACACAAAGAAAAAAGTCATTTAAGGACTAGACGGAATTTATATCTAATTGAACACTGAGGTAAGGGAGGAAGGGTCGAGGGACATGTCCCTCAGCGTAACGGCCTGCAGTTTGCATAGCTACACCATGTAGGACACCACACAACGAGCACCCCCAAACTCCATAATTCACCATTGTTTCCCTTTCAACTATCTTCATCCCCACATAGAAATGTAGATGTTTTCTGAATCTCTATGCATAACGTTAAATTTTATAAACAACTTAATCTGTACTTAATCGTTCCTATAAATAAGATACCCAATGTCTTTATCACTAGAAATCAGACAGAAAATAACTTCTTAATGAAGTGGCCCCTCCCCCCCGACCCCCCCCTCTCTCTCCCAGGTCTCTTGTCTCTGTCTCTGACTCTGACTCTGTCACACACACACACCCAACACACACCCACATCACACACACACAGCACACACACACAACCCCGCACACACGACACACACACACACACACAAACACACACACACACCACACACGAACACACTACACACACACACACACAACACACAGTGCACGCACGCAAGACGCACGCACGCACGACACGCACATGCACGCACGCACTGACACCACACACACAACACACAAGTTTTATACATCAATCATTTTCCCCATCTATTCATTTATCATTTTTTATCATTTAATTAATTTACATACTAACTGTTTACTTTATTATTCTGTACAACCGGCGTGAATCAACCTGTACACATGAGAATCATATTTAATTTTAGAGCATTTTGTTCACTTATTGAAATGGTAAATGTATTCCTGTGGTATCCTCGTCTCACTCTCTCTCTCTCTCTCCGCGCTCGTCACTCGTCGTTTCGCCGTTCTCCAGCGTCCTCTCTCCGTCCTCTCCGCGGTCACGCACCTCCCCCCCTCCAGCTCCTCGATCTCTACTCAGCGTCCGCTCTCTCACTTATCCCTCTCTTCGCTCTCTCTCCCGAATCTCTCGTCACGCTCCCTCTCCTCCTCTCTCTCTCTACATCGCTCCCTCATCCTCTCTCAGTCTCCTCCCTCTGCCCTCCCCCTCCTCCTCTCTCCTCCGCGTCTCAGCGATCTCGTCTCGGTCCGCCCCTCTCACGCTCGTCTCTCCACTCTCCCTCTCCTCTCCTCATCTCTCTCTCTCTCCTCTCCTCTCTCTCACTCTCATCACCACACGTCAAAACAGCACAATGATAGAATTCGACAGGACTTCAGAGATAAAAACACAGATAAGTAATGTTTTTCAAATAAGTGTGAAGAACTTAACCAAAGCTTGAGGGACCACATTGAAACGAGATAACAGTACTTATCAGAGCAGTTGACAGAAAAAGCGCAGGCTTAAATCTTCTTAACAACGGAACTGCAGGAGGAACCCAGGAACAGACCAGAAATTGTCCTCCCTTTGTCCGCTCAGTGGATGATAAGCAGGGACAGAATGACGAAGCAACAAGAAGAGATAGACAGGCTGGCAAACTTTTCAAGAAGGGATAACGCACCGAATAGTTGGTAAAGAAGAACCAAGCAGCTCCGAGCATGAAGATTTCGATTCATGTACAGAAGCGCTGTGGTAAAGTGTTGGAACAGTGGTAGGAGGAGTAGAACATGGAAGAAAATAACCGATATTGGTCCGTGCACCATGCCACCGTGTGGGCCGTTCCCTTTACGGTCTCGCAACCCAAGATCTGAAGATGTAAACAGGAAAGAAACGATGGAGCTTTTGATGGACAGGGGTTCTCGAGAAAAGCAGGCAAAGACAGGGGTGAAAATGTCCAATGATCTACCCAGAAGAGCAGGCTCAGATATGGCCACCAGGCCAGAAAAGAAAATAAAGTCATCCATTTTAGTGAAAGGGCAAGTTTATT
Organism: Conus ventricosus; assembly: GCA_018398815.1. NCBI lineage: Eukaryota > Metazoa > Mollusca > Gastropoda > Neogastropoda > Conidae > Conus > Conus ventricosus. Next base: position 51,929,807 of record CM031622.1, read on the forward strand.
GTGACCGACAGACGGACAGAGTTTTGGAACGTTCGGTCTGTGCCTGAACTGGTGCGAACAGGATGCAGCGATGGAGGTACCCCACTGGCGGTGTTGGCAATCGGGTGTGTGTGGCCTTCTTCCTCATGGACGTCAAGCAAGCCGTCGTTCCGACAAACCGTTGGTTCTTCTTGGCTGGGACGTTCTGTTCTGGCCTTGTGCTATTTGAGGGGGGTACTACTGCTCGCGAAGGGTGGCGTTTCTTCAACCGGGAGTCCTGTTGGCGCGGACTGGTAAGTCCCCACTTGTGACCGGGGCCGTGGCGGCGGTGTCGGCTGTCTGTTGCAGAGAGAGCAGGACAGATTCACGATGCGGGTGGGCCAGCGCGCGGACTGAGGGCGGCCACGCTCCGTCGCCCGGACTCGACCCAGACCAACATGCAGAAATCTTGGCGGGAGCAGGGAAACGCTGGGACTTTCGGGAAATCGTCGTGCCCCTTCGTTCGAACGGACTGAAAAAAAAAAAAAACCTAAAAAACCATAGGACTCTGGCCGAACCTCAGGCACCCTTAGAAAAATCCTTCCTAAATTAACAATATTGAAAATTTGATAAACAAACTAAATGGAATATCTCGATTAAAATTAATTCTCTGATCAAGGTTTGATTTTTGTTTGCCTAACAGAGACTTTTATTGGTAACAATTTTGACAAAGAGTCCAAATTTTCTGTTATCCGAATTATGTGAAGTTTTCCCCGCTGCGCAGCACAAAAATTAAGCACAACATGGTAGAAATCGGGGGGGCGATCTAGTTATATTATTAACGAAAATTCAAACAATTCATTAAACAATATATATATATGTAATAACACAGTTTGATTAATAATTGGAAAAATGCCTATTTGGGACTGCAAGGAATCATACTGGTAGCTTGCTAATATGTACCAGAAGGCGACCGATTTAAGAAGCATTTGGACTAACGGATGTGCTTCTTGATATTAGAAGAAGCATTGTTACAAACCATACCAGATAGATGACGTGATTATCATTATGTGTGGTGACTTGAATTCCATAACATCTGAAGAACAAACCTGCTCTAGAAAATGTGGCAAACTATGCACGGATTGAGCTGAGATGACGATGATGAAACATGAACATGATTTGAAGGAACAATTAGACGTTCTCAAGATTCTGCTTTAAAACAAGTTTGGAAAGTCTCTGTATTGGACATGTGTTATATGCTGGAGTCAGTTAATATACTAAATTGGATTTTGTGCAGGGGATCGGGAGGGGCCATTTCACTCTTGTGTCACAGCCAGGTCAGTAGTGTTGGCGGATTATTTTCTAGTAACAGAAGAGGTATATAAAAAAAGTGAGTTTAAATATTGGGATGTAGTTGTTTTCTTGGCAACCTACCTCACTCTAGAAATGAAATGCTAGTGGGAATTAGGAAGAAGAGATGGCCTCAAATGGCAGCCAGAGGAAAAAGTAGTCCTGGTTGTGAATAAAGTGCCCAGCATTACCGAAGAATGAACTGGAATCAGAAGAGTTCATAGACTGGTATAGAAAGAGCACAAGAAATGTATGACCGTAGATTAGAATGAAAGCAATGAACTTTTTGTCAAGGGCCTGTACAGAGCAGCAGCATGTATGGTAAGGAAGTGTCTGGCAGGAGGAAAGAAACATGAGGATATGGTTCGACAGTGAGAGTGTAAGAGAAAGAAAAGAATTGTGAAAAAGATATCTGTACAATGTACTAGATAGCAAAAATATGCCAAATTATAAACAACAATGAAGGATCTATTAAGCTGACAGAAAGAACGTAATACACTGAAAAGAAAAAGAATTAAGAGAACGTAGTTTGATGAAAGCAGGAAAACAGAAAACTGAAAAAGATTCCAATGGAACGACTCTAACGTAATTCTGGAATACCATAATAACGGTGAACATGTAAGCACTGGTTTAATTAATGAAGATATCATCCAGCCAATTGGTATGATCATTTTTTCGACTGTTTATCATAATTTTGAAATATAACCCGTAGCAGAGGAAGATGACAACGAGAAATGTAGCAAGAAAGCTTCGACCTCTAATTCAATGACGCTAGTAACCACACCAAGAAGTTTTGGGGAAAGAAAAAGACATTTAAAAAAAATGGCAAGAGTGCTGGAGTAGATAAAATTAGTAGTGAAATGCTGAAAAATAGTAATTATCTAGTTATAGACTTTCTGGTGTCACTACTCAACCTTTTATTTGAAAATTGCACATTTCCCCAGCAAATGGTCCAAGATCAATCATTTCCCAAATATTATCAGAAAGGGATGTAAACAATGCCGATAACTATAGAGGTGTGGTTTGAGAGTGTAGTTAGTAAGGTATATACGTATATTATAAATAAAAGACTCCTCAAACTGGGGCAGATAGGAGAAAAAAATACTTGAAGAACAGGCTGGATTTCGGCAGGGTACAGTATCCAAGGATCATAATTTTACATTGTCCGTCAATTTGAAAAATATCTATTGAAAAATACAAAAATCTATGTAAGCGTTCGTATAGATTCAGGAACGCGTTCGCTTTCGAATAATAGAAACATATTTATGGAGAATTTTGAGGAAATATGGTATAAATGGAAAACTTTTTCAGGCGCTTCGAGGGATTTATAACAACGTACTAAGCATCTGTTCGGGATAAATCACTCTACGTCTTCAGATTTTTTTCCATTGGCCCACGTGGAGTAAAACAAGGCATACTGTTTGAGCCCTATTATGTTTTCTTTCTTTATTAAATGGAATTAGCCATGAGCAATAACTAAAAGGGTCGACAAATGGAATTCAGAATTATACTGGGTGCCGCTATAAGCAATTGCTTATGCCTAATTTTGCCGACGATGTAATATCTATTATCTGATACGGCTATTGTTTACAAAACACAGATAAACGCTCTGTAAAGAAGAAGCAGATAGGCTTAACCAACTTTAAAATTTACAAATCCTAATATTATAGTGACTAGGAATGAGGTCACGTTATGTCAGAAGTAGGAAATATGGTGGTATTGGTAATCTGGAAGAGTGAAGTGACAAATCCTGTTATAAAGTAATTAAGTAATGTTTTTACCAACTAAGCTGAGCCTAAATGTAGGGTGGGTTTGAAACTATTCCTAGAAGGGAAAAGAGGAGTCATTGCAATCATTCCTCCAAAACAATGAGGAAACTAACGGTCATCTGATTGTCACTGTTTTTGCAATTGTTCGATCACAAAATAATCCATTGTTTTTTGTATGCGAGCGAAATATGGGGACTTCAGTCAAATGAACATATGGAAAAAATGCATCTTTTTGGTATAAAACGTTTTCTAATGTGCCTGTCCATAACACACATCCTAATCAGATATGTTATATGGTGAAACAGTGGGCGATATCCCTGTAATCCAATGCCTAACGTAATATGTATTAAAATTTGGATAAGCCTTGTCAAATTACCAGAGTCAGATATGTAACCAGCGTATCCTGATGTTAAAAAACAGCAACTCGAAAAAGGGGAAACTGAACTGGTATAAGTAAGGATAGAAAAGTTTGAATGAAATACGGATATGGTTATTGTATGGCTGAATGAGGGAGTAGGAGATGAGTACATTTTTTTGTCAGAATTATAAGGATCGCTTTGATCGTCCTTTTTCAATTCAAAACAAAACTTGCACAGGCAAATGTAGAAGATATGGTATATATTCATGGTATCTTGTCATACAAAAGCTATATGGAACCAGAGAACTGATTTGTCAACAATTCCAAAATCACGGGGCACAGAGATATCATTTGTAAGATATTTCGAACAAGAACCTTGGGTTTTTATGCTTAACAGGAAATTGGTTTTCTGTCGAAAATATTGACAAGTGTCCCTCTGCTTATAA
>CM031622.1:51937835-51952835 GCA_018398815.1 Conus ventricosus
AAAATTTTGTTTTTGGGGGGGTGTTTAAATTTAACCCCTTAGGTTTGATTAAGTACACGGGTGATGGCTTTTAGGGCGGGGGGAGGGCAAGTTCTGCCTCCACGCCATTCTGATAAAACATGGGAAAAAAACAATTGACTTTGCGAGTTTAAAAAAAAAAATTAGCCGGTTTAAAGTATAGACTCTTTCCCAGGTTTTGGGGAGTGTTATTAGTGGCTTTTGCTACTGCAAGAAAGTAGTTGGCTTTATGGGAGCACTTAGGGGCTTTGTTCTTTAATAGTTGGGTTTTTTAGAAAGATTAAGACCAAAAACCCTAGGCAGTTAACCCAAAAACAAGTGCTGCTTTTCATATTCAGGGTCATCGCGAACAAAGCCCACGTCTTAAACAGTCTTTGGGGCTTTGGACCTGGGGTTGGATGACTTTTTTTTGGGGTTTTTTTATTTTTGTATATTACGGGGCCAAAATTTATTTTTTTTTCCCAACCTTCTGTTCTTCCTGTTCGGATTTCTTGTTGGTTTATTATTTTTCCTCCCTGGAGTTGAGGTGAAGGCAGCATTTAAAAACGTCCCAACAGAAAAGTCTACTTTCGATCTTGGTATTGTAAACTTTTTGGACCTTTTATATTTGAAGGTAAAATCAACTGTAGAATTAATGGCGTCCTTAAATTTGCTAAGATGTTTTTGTGCATAAAGGGCCCCAGTGAAGAATCGTTATGCTCGCTCGTTTTGGCTTGCAAACCCTAGCAAACCCAAACGTAAGTAGATAGAGTGTTTAGTTCTATTCCCCTTTATTTTTCCCCTAGTTTGTCTAAGATAAAGTTGTCCATGCTGTTTTATGCTCTTGCCCTAGGCCCCAAGGTGAACCCTGTGGAAGAAAAAGTGTGTAAGGGAGGATTCCAGTCATGTTTTACTTCTGTGCACGCCCCAATAATAAGGAGTGCCTAAAAACCATGATTAAAATCCGACTTTTGTTTAAAGTTGTCTTAACATTAATATTTAAATTCTTACAGTCCTTTCAAAGCCTTTATGTTTTTGTTGTGAAGGATTAAAAGTTTGTCATTTGGTTTGGCGCTCGCTTTTGGGTTTTAAATGCTGAAGGTGTAATAAAAAAAAATCTATAACTGACTCCCCAAAAGGTCAGGATGATTTAAAAAGTCAGCTACGACATCCCACCCGTTTATTCACAAAAACACAGCAAAAATTTTTAAAGGGGTTTTGATAAAAAATGCATCGGATGACTAAACCCCACTTTTGGAGTTCTTTTTAATAGGGGGGTTAAGATATCTGTTAATGGGTACCACCTTTTTTTTAAAAAAAGACAGTTTGGGGCACAGCAATTCAAGAGTATCAGTTGTTATTTTAAGATTTAGTGCGGCCCAACAGAATTTTTTGCTTTAGTATTATATTTAAAAGCCCTCATTTTTATTTTTTTTAAAAAAAAGTTTGTAACAAAAAAAACTCAAACCCTCCTTTTGTTTTTAAAACATGCTATTGAAAACAATTGGGGAAACCAAAATTGGTTGCGCTTCATGAAATATTTACAAAGTCGTATGGTGTAATATAACTGAATCCAAGAATAATAATCGATTCTATAAAGTTAAAAAATCAGGGGACCAAAGTTAGCCAGTTTAACCTTTACCCGATGGTTATTACGGGTTTTGCTCACTAAAAGAAGCAATGAGTAACTTCGACTTCTCTCAAACTTAACAATGCAAATCTAAAAACAATGTTATCATTCAAACCTGAAGAAGAAGTAGAAACTTCCTTTTTGTGTAGAGCAAAGCTAAAATGTAAGGCTTTGAAGCTGACAATCATAGATTTAGAGTTACACCAAAAAAAACTACCTATGAGGGAGAAAATCCGCTCGATCTTGAATTACATTCATTACTCTAAAGTTCATTTGGACGAGCTAAGCACTAATGAAAAAATTATTGATGAAAGGACCCAACTGTTTTAAGAGCTCTTCCGGGCAGGGAAAGCTGCATATTGCGATTATGAAATTATACAATTCCTAATTTACAGTTTAAAGATTTGTTTGTGGGGGGGTCGGATCATTTAATATAAAAATCAAAGACAAAACGGGGAAAGTCGTAAAATGTTATAACCTGCAATTGTTTTGGAAATAAAATAATAAGTTGTACTAAAAAATGTCGCGTGGGCCAGAAGAATCCGGAGTTACATTAGCGCCTGTGAGGTGTATAACTTTAGAATTAAAAGACCTTGCAGACGTTACAGACTTTGAACAGAACGGTGAGATAGGCGCTTTGTATGGTTTTGAGTACACTAAAGATGGTGATTATAACGCAAAGAGGTTGGCGACAGCAAAAAGTTTCCTAAACTAGAACAGCTGCGCAATCTAGAAGCAAATAATGTTGGCCAGTATGAATATAAAATAGTTCGAAAAACCTGACCTCAAATGGCACTTAGAACCATATTTAGAATGGGAAATAAGATTTGAATTCATAAGCCCATTTACATTTTTTAGCCGTCAAAAAAGTTTCAGAAAAGCATTCAACTCTGGCCCTTTACATGTAAGTCTTATGCCGGACGACAATAGTCGGAAAGAGATTGAAATATCCCGTATGAGAAAAAACAGTACATCCTCCACAGAAGAGAAACGGTTTTAAAGAAAGCTTCTACAAAATTACAGTTCTTTCCAAGCAAAAATATTAGGAGATGCGTTCACATGATATTTGAAATTTCTGTCTTTAAAGATGTAGAGAGGATGGGGTTGTGGGCGTTAGTGATGACGCTTATAAAAGGAATTAATATTAGCTGGCAAAACTTAGACGTTAACGTCTTAAAGTTACCATCGTCGTTCTTCACAATGGTGAGGATATTAAGGTCATAAAAACAGCAACAAAATCAATATTGACTTAAATAGAAGCATCTTACAGAACTGAATTGGATTAATCTTACACATTTAGGCCTCATAGGGTTTTATTATACTGAACAAGTTTGACGGAGAGTATGGTAAAAATAATAACTGGATTAGATTAAATTCTGTTATAAAACTATGGAGCAGTTAAACTTTATGACAAAAACCCCTCATTGTTCATTAATTTGTGGACAAATGGTTGTGGAAAAAAATATTTATCCTCAACCTGTTACAACAGTTTATCGTTATAATTTTGATCATATTGTAATTTTTGCCCAACACTTAAATGGAACAAAGCATATCATGATAGAAGGTTTATATGGACTGATGATAACATATTTTTAGTTAATCCTAGCAATAAACTGAGTGAGTGTCTAGAACGCTTTTTTATATTGTTTGAAGGAACGCAGACACTATTTATTATAGATGACTGTTCAGCAGAAAAGACATAGTTAAAAAGAGAAACACTTTGTCAAAACTAGCCTTTAGCGGAAGACATGCTGGAATAAGTGTGTGGATTTTATGCCAAAAATATAACTCGGTTTTAAAAGACTTAGAGAACAGTTAAAGACTGTAATTTTATTTCACATGAAAGACAGAGATGCATTTGATGAATGTTTGCGTGAAAATGATGTTTATGAAAATGACCAGGAAAAAAACACAGGATTAAACAAAAACTAAAATCTAAAAAGTTTAGTAAATTAGTATTGAAAACGGATAACCCTATACAGTATGTTTGTTTGTAGGGTTGTTATTTTTGGTTATTGAAGTCTTACTTATCAGAGAACAGGGAAGGGGCATTCTAGAGTCGCCCGGTCGAAACTGGTTGAGACCGGGGGAGCTAGAATGCCCCTTTCCCTGTTCTCTGCTTTACTGACCCAAACTTTCAAGATCTGCGAAATGTCTTTATCTAAAAAAATACCCCAGAAACCAACAGTTTGTAGAATGTGGTATTGCTCACGGTAAATCGAAACTAAGGTATATGGAATATTTGCGTATATGTATATAAAGAATTCAAAAATAAGCAAAATATCACTTTGTTAAAGTAGAGTTGAATTACGTAATCAGAACAGATTCATGCTCGACTGTCATGTTATGTGATATTTTGTCTTATTTACTGTTGATTTTCAAACTGCATGAAGAGAACATGGCCGAAACCGAATAACCTTTCACCTCTGACAAATCTGAAAATGTGTAGGTAACAAATCCGCCAGACATGAACAAACGAATCACAAGACAAAACACGACGCGTTTTGACCTCTTAGGCCTTCTTCAGGCAACATAACAAGACTCAGGACAACGAAAACGAAGAACGAGCAATCACTTATCAGATCAAATTCGGCGCACGAGGGGGGAAGGGGGGGGGGGGGGGAGGGGGGGGAAGGGGGTGGGGGGTGGGGGGGAATGGGGGGGGGGGAGGGGGGAGGGGGGGAAAGGGGGGGGATTTGAATGAAAAGAGGCCGTCAAGAAGGAGACAATGCGAGTTGAAATAGTAGTGATTGTAAAACAATCTGGTAGCAATAATGATAATGATAATGATGATGATAAAAGACACTGACAAAAACATAAAGAGAAAATTAGTTCCACTTTTGGTGATGATTTGGTCAATAGCAGTGTGACAGGACAGAATAGTTGCCCATGTAGACTATTTGTCTGTCTGTCTGTCCCTTTCTCTCTCTCTCTCTCTCTCTCTCTCTCCTCTCTCTCTCTCTCTCTCACTCTCTCTCTCTCTCTCTCTCTCTCTCCTCTCTCTCTCTCCTCTCCCACTCCCTCCTCTCTCTCCCTCTCTTCATCTCTCTCTCTCTCTCTCTCTCTCTCTCTCCCTCTTCTCTAAGAGTCAACGAATTCCACCTAGTAACTTCATCTTTGCTGAGACAACAGTTCTATTCAGCCGGCTTCGCAGCAGAAACACAGCCTGGCTGACACTTCCTGGCTTTCATAAATTAGCCTGACAGACGCGTCTTGGAAGTGGGCCTTCTCGACCGCGAGACTAATTGATACCACATGGTCAGTCGTGGACTCTCTGCCTCCAGATTAGGGAACTATTTTGGACTGAGGAATGACCCCATAACACTGTAAACAGGCTTTCAGCCAATGATTCCAGGGCAATGTAGGAATATGTGGCGTGGGACAGAGAGGGAAGTAGTCCCAAGTATTGAGATATACTTTCTTTTGCATCGGAAATTGGAAGAAGGCAGACGTGTAGAAAGACTTGTGCAGAAGATAGCCTCTATGATGTATTGAAAGCGAAGTTGTAGATGTACTGAGACAGATGTCAAGAAAAATGAGAACAAGACGGCTCCTATGAATTGTGTGAAAATACTGATGGAGTAGACGCGGCATTGGGTTGCATCACTGCTGTATGAAGATGACCGATGAGTGAAGATGCGCTCTGGGCGAGAGTCACTGCCCCAGGATGGTTGGCACGATTTGATGTAGAATAAAAAAAGGGAAATGGAGAGTAGCAAGCTGGCGTGTTGAGAAGGATGTCCTCCCTATCCCTCTCCACCGCAGGCACCATACCTCAACCTTGCAACCACACCACCTCCTCCCCCACAAGATGGCGTCGCCGACAGGATAATATGACAACAACCCGAGGATGTGTGTGCTCCGTACAAAAACAGTTACAAAAAATACAATCGTCAAACCATAATAAAACAACAACTAAGCAACAACCAAAAAATAGAGTGTGCAACACACCTGGGGCAGAGCTGGGGCTTGCCTAAGGCCAAGTCCACTGACTCCAAACAGCTGATTAAATACATTCTCCGAAATCATGGACACCTGTGAGCCTGTATCAACCAGTGCAGGGAGTTCCCTGCCATTAACCTTAATGGTAACCATTGGACTTGGTCCCACCAATTTTCCCAGCGAGTCCCTGTTCCCTCCTCTGCAGCTGGACTCATTTCTGCAGAGGGTCCCATTTCCCGAGCGTTTCGGGCAATTCGTCCGATGTGTCCCGCTGTTTGGCATTTGTAGCAGATGGGCTTTCGTCGGGCGTGAATTCCCATCTGGGCCTGGATGGTGTGGGCCCCGCTGTCCGGTGTTTGTTGTTGCTGTCGGCCAGCTGGTCTTTCATGGCCGCCATCTCATCCTTGAGGTTCTTCAACTCCTGGACTAGGATGCTCAGCTCTGCTCCGGGTAACAGCAGCTAATGGGATGAGGTGCCTATGTTGGGTACTTTGAGGCCGACGTAGAGGTGTATGGGCAGGTCGTAAGTGACCGAGGCATTCTCATTAGGAAATGCCAGACATACACTTCTCAGGGAATGGACCATGCTCCAGCGATACTAGGCATGAATGTCCTCCAGGAATTGCGCCAGGGGACCTGTTCAGCTGCTGCCCATCAGAGGATTTGCCAGAGTGGCCAACGGGGAGCCAGCGTACATCCCGCCGCGCTCCAAAGCCACGGTCAGGGCCACTGGCATTGGGAACAGGGGGGGCAGACAACAGCCAACAGAAATCCTGGTGGAGTCCTTGGCGGACGGCCCATGCAAGGGATTGATGGTGGCCAGCACACTGAGCTCTGTAATAGGCAGCAGCTTCTTTGTGCAGGTGGCCAACATCTCAGATGAAGGAATAATGCTAAGGCCAGGCACGAGGATAGGGACTGTGCAGCTGCCACAAGGAGAGTCCCGTCAGGACATGTATCGGTGGAGGCCAGCTGCAACGGAATCCACGTGTCAAACAATCCCGCCAGACCCAACATGACCTCCGGACCTTGTCCAGTAGACCTGGACGATGTAGACTGCAATGCTGAGAGAAGCAGAGACTGAGAAGGTTGGTGATGGCCAATGCTGATCTGTTCTCAAAGGACGATCAGGATGTTGGCTTCACGGATCAGGTCACGCACAAACTAAGATTGAAGGACGACATCCCAGTCAGCCCACCTTCAGGAGGATCCCACCTTCTCAGATCCAGGAAGTGAAAGACCACATTCAGAGCCTCCTGGACAAGAAGATCATCCAGAAGAGTTCCAGCTCTTATGCATCTGGAGTGGTGATAGTCCGAAAGAAGGATGGATCCATCAGGCTGTGCGTGGACTACAGACGTCTGAATGCCAAAACCATCCCAGATGCATACCCCTTGCCCAGGATCGATGATTCCCTTGATGCGCTGGGTGGAGCCAAGCTGTTCTCCACCCTGGACCTTGCCAGCGGATATCATCAGGTCGCTATGAGTCAGGAGGACCGAGAAAAGACGGCGTTTATCACACCGTTTGGACTGTTTGAGTATCTGCGCATGCCATGGGCCTCTCAAACGGCACCAGCTACATTTCAGAGACTCATGCAGTCTACGATGAACGACCTTACATTCCAGATCCTCCTCGTATACCTCGACGACCTGCTGGTATACAGTCGCAGCTTGATGAACATCTGGAGCGGCTACAGATTGTTTTTGATCGGTTGAGAGAGGTAGGCTCAAACTGAACCCCAAGAAATGCGTCTTCGCTCGCCACCAAGTAGAGTACTGGGGTATACGGTCTCAGGAGCAGGCATCGCGACCTCTGACAGTAAGATCAAGGCAGTGGCTAGTTGGCCAGTTCCCCACACCCTGAGAGAGCTCAGATCGTTTTTGGGATTCGCCAGCTATTACAGACGGTTTGTGAAGGTTTCAGCAAGATCGCCCAACCTCTGAACAAGCTTGTGTCCACCACATACCAGAAGGACAAGGGGAAGAATCGGAAGAGCAAACATGCGTCCATTCAGCAGATTGGGACAGCCGATGCCAGGAGGCATTCCAGAACCTGAAAAAAGCCCTCACTACAGCGCCAGTGTTGGGATATGCGGACTTTTAGTGCCCCTTCATTTTGGAGACTGACGCTAGTCTGGACGGTTTGGGAGCTGTCTCTCCCAAGAGCAAGATGGCAAGCGCCGTGTCATCGCGTATGCAAGTCGGTCGTTACGTCCCGGTGAACGGTCGATGAAGAACTACAGCAGCATGAAGTTGGAGCTGCTAGCAGTGAAGTGGGCCATGAGTGACAAGTTCCGTCACTACTGATCGGAGCCCAAACTGAAATATACACTGACAACAATCCCCTCAGCCATCTCCAAACAGCCAAGCTGGGAGCTGTTGAACAAAGATGGGCTGCAGAATGGCTTGTTTTGACTTTACCATCAAATACAGGTCTGGCAGAGAAAACAAGAACGTGATGCGTTGTCTAGATTTCCTACGAGAAACCACAAGGGAAAGAAGAAGAATGGACGGCCGTCTCATGTGGACAAAGGGCCCGACTACAGGAAGCTTCAAGATGGCAGTACACCCGGCAGTGGTGTCTGAGCTGAATGACATAGCACAGGTACAGAAGACAGAACCATCTGATGCCAGCATGGAAACCAGTCCTTTTCCTTCCATCACCCCCCAGGAATGGAGCCAGGCACAGAGTGAAGACCAAGTCATCAGCACCATCCTGCCATATGTGACTGGGGAGAAGAAGCTGACAAAGAGGGAAACAGCAAGATTCGATCCTCGAGCTCGTGCTTTGTCTCGTCAACTTGGCAAACTTAGAGTACAACAAGGCATCCTGTACAGAAAGATGAAAGACCCCATTCATGGACCCATAGACCAGGTGGTTGCCCCAGAGATACTACAAGGCACGCTCCTCAGGCTGTCTCACGACCAGTTTGGGCACCAGGGCCCAGAGCGCACCTTGCAACTACTCAGACGCCGGGTGTTCTGGCCTCACATGCACCTGGACGTGGAGGAGTGGTGCCAGAGATGTGAAAGATGCCAGCTGGCGAAGAAGACCACCACGAAGACACACACTCCCATGGGACACCTCCTCGCCACCAAGCCCCTCGAGGTCATATCGGTTGATTTCACCGTATTGGAACCAGCCAGGAATGGAAAAGAGAATGTCCTAGTGATCACAGATATCTTCACGAAGTACACTGTGGCCATCCCTACCCGTGATCAGACAGCAGAGCAGTGGCTAAGACCCTGATCAAAGAATGGTTTGTGCACTATGGATGCCACAGAGAATCCACTCAGACAAAGGCCGTTGCTTTGAGGCAGACCTCATCGTGCAGCTCTGCAACCACTATGGGATCAGCAAGTCCAGAACGACCTCATACCACCCGGAAGGCAATGGACAGTGCGAACGGTTCAACAGGACCATGACAACTTGTTGAAGGTGTTGTCGTCAGAGCAAAGCAGAGATGGACAGAGCATCTTGAGAGCTAGTGTACATGTACAACTGCACACCACATGCCTCCACAGGATTCTCTCCATTCTATCTACTGTTTGGGAGAGAACCACGTCTTCCCCTGGATCTGTTCCTTGGAGAAAGGGACGTCAGACTGGACTCCTGTGCCACCCGTAGAGTGGCTGAGTGATCACCTGAAACGCCCTCGGCTGGTCCACGACACAGCGGGGGAGCGTGCAAGGAAAGAGGCGGACAAGAGAAAGGCAAGAAGTGACCAGGGTAATACTGAGTCAGATCTGAGGCCAGGAGACAGCGTTGTCACCAAACAGCACTACAGGAGTCGGTGCAAGATCCAAGACTTTTGGGGGGAAAAGGATCTTCACAGTCACTGAGGTACCAGGACCAAGTGGTGGGCCATACACCATCCGCCCCAGAGATGGCCTGGACGGTCCCAGAAAGGTGAATCGAAGTGAAATACGACGATTCTTTGCCCCACCAACAGCCAGGGCCATGGGTACAGCGGACCTTCAGCCGATCGCTGAAACAGAAGCGGAATTGACAGATGTCAAATACCTTGAGTGGCACATAGTTGGGCCACAAAGACCACAGTCCCGCATACCGATTCGCCGGTCCGTCCAGTCCAGACCCTCGGTGACAGCAACTGTCAGGGCGCCCAGTCAGGCTCCCGCGTCTCTAACACGCACACCTGTAGCACTCCGCCGATCTGGCCGGAGTAACAAAGGTGTGAGACACGTGATAACGTAGTGACGATGGCGCCAGAGAACAATGCATATGTTATGAAACCATTTTTTGGGAGGTTTTCATTTTTGCTGGGAAGCTGTTATTTTTTAGTGTGTGCTCCATATTTTTTTGTGTGTGTGCCCAAATTGCTATACATGTATTTTTGTGTGTGTGCTCCAGATTGCATTTTTTTGTATTCCGGGTTATTATAATTGCTTGTGCTGGTGTCCAGTTGGTCATGCTGGATCGATTTTTTTTGTGATTATGTTTTGATGTAGAAGCCTGGTTATACAGGGGGACCATTTACCGAAACAGTATCGGTTGTTATTGTCCTCATATTTGGAAGTTTCAGTACAGAGGAAATGGTGTGGATAGTGCTTCATAAGACAAACATGATTTTTGGGCCTAAACGCACATCATGTTGTCATGGCATAATGCTAAGAAAATCGGCACTGGTATATGCAGTAACCTTTTGACCATGCAGGTCAGGTGGGTGTCTACTTTCAATGATAAGGAGGTAACTTGAAACAGTCACTCCTGTCGTGGGCTAAACGCCAAAGAGAGTAGCTTCCCTTTTCCTCTTGTTTATGGAGTGGGTGGAAGTGGACGATCGCCACACTGGACTGAAGAGAGTTCAGAAAGAATGGGCCCTGTTCGGACCCGATGTTTGTTGTGTTGTTGTTGCTTTTGGACGATCAGTTTGCCAAGCTTAACAGCTGGTATGACTCTGATGGTCAGGAACTTTTTGTATTTTTAGTCCTTTTGCAGTGATCAGTGGTGTCACCTGGGTGAAGCTCTCACTTTGATGGTTTTTTTTGTTTTTGATAGGTCTTTTTGCATTGTATGTTTACGTCCGATGGTGTTACCTTTTGTTTTTTCGGATATGCTTCCTTTTTGTGGTATACACATTTTTGCTCGCCCATACTTTTTGTCGAATCTTCAGTTTTAATTAGGATGTAGTGACATCTTTCGTTGATATTCATGGGGACCATGAATCTTAGCGGGGGAGATTTTTGACAGGACAGAATAGTTGCCCATGTAGACTATTTGTCTGTCTGTCTGTCCCTTTCTCTCTCTCTCTCTCTCTCTCTCTCTCTCTCTCTCTCTCTCCCTCTCCTCCCTCTCTCTCCCTCTCTCTCTCTCTCTCTCTCTCTCTCTCTCTCTCTCTCTCTCTCTCTCTCTCCTCTTCTCTAAGAGTCAACGAATTCCACCTAGTAACTTCATCTTGCTGAGACAACAGTTCTATTCAGCCGGCTTCGCACAGGAAACACAGCCTGGCTGACACTTCCTGGCTTTCATAAATTAGCCTGACAGACGCGTCTTGGAAGTGGGCCTTCTCGACCGGCGAGACTAATTGATACCACATGGTCAGTCGTGGACTCTCTGCCTCCAGATTAGGGAACTATTTTGGACTGAGGAATGACCCCATAACACTGTAAACAGGCTTTCACCAATGATTCCAGGGCAATGTAGGAATATGTGGCGTGGGGACAGAGAGGGAAGTAGTCCCAAGTGTTGAGATATACTTTCTTTTGCATCGGAAATTGGAAGAAGGCAGACGTGTAGAAAGACTTGTGCAGAAGATAGCCTCTATGATGTATTGAAAGCGAAGTTGTAGATGTACTGAGACAGATGTCAAGAAAAATGAGAACAAGACGGCTCCTATGAATTGTGTGAAAATACTGATGGAGTAGACGCGGCATTGGGTTGCATCACTGCTGTATGAAGATGACCGATGAATGAAGATGCGCTCTGGGCGAGAGTCACTGCCCCAGGATGGTTGGCACGATTTGATGTAGAATAAAAAAGGGAAAATGGAGAGTAGCAAGCTGGCGTGTTGAGAAGGATGTCCTCCCTATCCCTCTCCACCGCAGGCACCATACCTCAACCTTGCAACCACACCACCTCCTCCCCCACAGCAGGGTAACTCCCTCTCCCACGATAAAACAAACACGCACCCACATCTTCAAACGAATGCGCCCACGACACCGAATCGAATCGCCCTGCAGACATGAGGGGCTGTTTCCTTGTGTGTTCTGTGTGCTCCGTGCTGTCATGTCTGCTAGGCGATTCGGTGTCGTGGGCAGCATTCGTTTGCAGTTGTGGACCGTGCGTTTGTTTTCTTGTGGCAGCAAGAGTTATCTGCTTGTCTGTTGTTTGCGGTTTGCTGTTCCCCGCTTCATTTCATATTTACTCTGTTGACAACAGCAGTTGCAGTCTGGGAGAAAGGAGAGCGTTATTCTTACCCGGCAAAATCTGGACGCGGGACCGAAAGAGTTTCTGCACTGCTGGTCAGCCGCGTACTGTTGACCTAGAGGGACGAGGGTCAAGATGGCCACGTCCACCTCGCTGCCCGCGTAGTCTGGCGACTCTGCAGACAGCTCGCAGTCGACCTGCAAGCAACGCTGGGAATCTTCCATTCGTTTGTCCCCGTTACCAATGTGGGTTACTTCAACAAGATGGGCGTACCAGCGCAGTGTGTGTGTGTGTGTGTGTTTTGTGTGTGTGTGTGTGTGTGTGTGTGTGTGTGTGTGTGTGTGTGTGTGTGGCGCGCGCGCGTGTGTGTGTGTGTGTGTGTTCCCCTATGTCAATGCTTGATTCATTCTTTTCTGGCTTGATACATTTTTTTCTGGCTTTACATTAATTTTTTTTTCCCTGGCTAAATACATTGTTTTCTGGCTTGATACATTTTTTTTCTGGCTCGATTCATTTTTGTCTGGCTCAATATAGTTTGTTCTGGCTTAACACATTTTTTTCTGGCTTGATACATTTTTTTTCTGACTTGACACATTTTGTTCTGGCTTGATACATTTTTGTTCTGACTTGTTACATTTTTTTCTGGCTTGATACATATTTTGTCTCGCTTAATACATTGTCTTCAGGCTTGATACATTTTTTTCAGGCTTGATACATTTTTTTCAGGCTTGGTACATTTTCTCCATTTACGCATGTGTTACTTAGCACTGGTAACTGTGCATCTCTGTTCACTGGGTCCAGAATGTTTGAAAATCAGCAGTATACTATTCGATCTTTTTACGCGAACATTGCTAGACTGTAGCATAATTATGGTGTGCAATATGATCAGTCACTCAATATTAATTCCCAAGCGTACTTGTTCTTTTTTTTTTATTATTATTTCAGTCCATTCAGTGTTTGACTTAAAATATACGAGAGTACTTTCCTAGCAATAAGAGAGAAACAGAGAGAGAGAGAGAGAGAGAGAGAGAGAGAGAGAGAGAGGAGAGAGAGAGAGAGAGAGAGAGAGAGAGAGAGGACAGACAGACAGACAGACAGACAGACAAATAGACAGACAGACAGACAGAGACAGAGACAGACAGACAGACAAACGGACAGACAGACACAGGTGGGGCGGGGTTGGAAATCGGGGCAGACAGGTACACACGCACACATGCACCCGAAACAAGAACAGACAAGCAAACGAGACAGACACATTCACAGACAGACAACCAGTCAGACAGGCAGGGCAGGCAGACAGACAGACAGACAGACAGACAGACAGACAGACAGACAGACAGACAGACAGACAGACAGACAGGGCAGGCAGGCAGGCAGGCAGGCAGACATACAGACAGACAAACAGACAGAATGTGACTCACGCTGTGGTAACAAAAGTCCGGATCTCCGTTTTGGAACAGCTGGAGTAAGTAAAGGGATTGGCAGCGAGTGAGCGACTTAAGGGCACTCCGGAAGCAGCCGCCATGGTGAAAAAGAGGTCAGGGCAATCGTTTCGTTGCTGGTCGTGAACTGCCCCAAGACTGTGCAGAAGACATAATCATAGTGCAGCAAATCATAGACCGATTCATTGGGGACTTGGTCGCTGGGTTAGTCAGCTGATCTATGTTTGTTACTTAAAGCTGGCTGGCTGGTCTGATTATTTATCTACGGATTTTACTAGTTCATCTGTTTAGGGACGTCTCCCCACGGACTCGCTTATTTTGCCCGTCTTTTATAATTATTGTCGATGTCCATCTATTTAAGATGATCATTATTATCATCTTTACCATCACCATCATCACCACCATCATCATCATTACCATCATTATTGTGATCACCAATGTCAGTATTTTCTTCTTCTTCTTCTTCTTCTTCTTCTTCTTCTTCTTCTTCTTCTTCTTCTTCTACCACTCCTCCTCTTCATTCACTCCCTCCTCTTCATCACTCCTCCTCTTCATTCACTCCCTCCTCTTCATTCACTCCCTCCTCTTCATTCACTCCCTCCTCTTCATTCACTCCCTCCTCTTCATTTTGTTGTTGTTGTTGTTGTTGTTGTTGAAGAAGATCTTCTTCTTCATCTTCTTCTTCTTCATCTTCTTCTTCTTCTTCTTCTTCTTCTTCTTCTGTTGTTCTATATGTTTTTGTTGTTGTTGGTGTTGTTGTTGGTGGTGGTGTTGTTGTTGTCGTTCTTCTTCTTTTTTCTGTTGTTGTTTTTGTTGTTGTTTTTGTTGTTGTTGTTGTTGTTGTTGTTCTTCTTCTTCTTCTTCTTCTTCTTCCTCTTCTTCTTCATCTTCTTCTTCATCTTCATCTTCTTCTTCATCTTCTTCTTCATCTTCTTCTTCTTCATCTTCTTCTTCTTCATCTTCTTCTTCTTCATCTTCTTCTTCTTCTTCATCTTCTTCTTCTTCATCTTCTTCTTCTTCATCTTCTTCTTCTTCATCTTCTTTCTTCTTCATCTTCTTCTTCTTCTTCTTCTTCTTCTTCTTCTGTTGTTGTTGTTGTTGTTGTTGTTGTTGTTGTTGTTGTTGTTGTTGTTGTTGTTGCTTCTTCTTCTTCTTCTTCTTCTTTTCTTCTTCTTCTTCTTCTTCTGTTGTTGTTGTTGTTCTTGTTGTTGTTGTTGTTGTGGTTGTTGTTGTTGTTGTGGTTGTTGTTGTTGTTGTTGTTCTTCTTCTTCTTCTTCATCTTCTTCTTGTTTGTTTGTTTCTTTCTTTCTTCCACTTCTCCTTCTTCTTCTTTCTTGTCTTTGTTTTCTTTCTGTGTTCTTCTTCTTCTTCTATTCCTCCTCCTTCTCCTCCTCTTCGTTTTCTTCCTCTCCTTCCTTTCCCTCCTTTTCTCCTTCTCCTCATGCCTCCGCTTCCATCTGCTCCTCGGCCTCTTCGGTTTTTTTGTTTCTTCTCCTACTTCTTCTCCTACTTCTTCTCCTACTTCTTCTCCTACTTCTTCTCCTACTTCTTCTCCTACTTCTTCTCCTACTTCTTCTCCTACTCTTCTCCCGCTTTTCC
>CM031622.1:51957835-51967769 GCA_018398815.1 Conus ventricosus
CTCTCTTTCTTGCACGCACACCACACACGCACGCACGCACGCACGCACGCGCGGGCGCGCGCGCGCGCGCGCACGCACACACACACACACACACACACACACACACACACACACACACACACACACACACACACACCACAACCGGCCAGAACGCAAGTCCACGGGACAAATGATCAGGCTAAGGAGTACGAAATGATATTACAGGTGTTCATTAAATCCTCTCTCAAGTTTACAATTATGTTCAGCAAGTTACGAAAGTCTCGAATTTTGCATTTATTCATTCTCAGTGAAAGAACAATATCCACTCTACAGAAGTCAGCTGGGTCAAAGAACAATATGCACCTTACAGAAGTGAACTCGGCGAAAGAATGATTTCTCTACAAAAAATGACCTCAGCTAAAGACCAATATTCACTCTGCAAACATCAACTCGACGAAAGCCAATACACACTCTACAGAGGTTAACTTTGAGAAAGACCAGTATTCACTCTAAGAAGTCGACTCGGCGAAAGACCAGTATTCACTCTACAGAAGTCAACTCGGCGAAGACCAATATTCACTCTACAGAAGTCAACTCGGCGAAAGAGCAATATTCACTCTACAGAAGTCAACTCGGCGAAAGAGCAATATTCACTCTACAGAAGTCAACTCGGCGAAAGAGCAATATTCACTCTACAGTAATCAACTCGGCGAAAGACCAATATTCACTCTACAGAAGTCAACTCGGCGAAAGAGCAATATTCACTCTACAGAAGTCAACTCGGCGAAAGACCAATATTCACTCTACAGAAATCAACTCGGCGAAAGACCAATATTCACTCTACAGAAGTCAACTCGGCGAAAGACCAATATTCACTCTACAGAAATCAACTCGGCGAAAGAGCAATATTCACTTTACAGAAGTTGGCGAAAGACCAATATTCACTCACATAATTCAACTCGGCGAAAGATCGACGCGGCGAAAATCCTCACAGCAAAAGAGGACGGAACCACCACCCCCCCCCTTCCACCCCACCCCACTTACCAGTCCCTCTGTACCATCACCAAGTTAGCTAAACAAAAGTCATGACTTGCCGCACAGGGCGGTACAGAAGTGACAGGTGCGTGTAGCTGTCCTTACCGGCTGTAGGCCCTCCTGTCCAAGGTCAGCAGCAATTCCAGCCTGAAGTCGGAGGGCACCTGCCGACCCTCTCTGTGAAGGCTGGCCCGTTGTCTGGCACTCCCGCTCCTCTCTTCGCCCGTGCTTTTCCTTTTCCTCCTCCTCTTCCTCCTCCCTACCGTACTCTATCCAGTCATTCTCTGCAACCAGTCGTGTGTCATGGGAAAAATGGTGTACAGAGGCAGGGTCGGAAGGGGGGGGGGGGGGGGGGAGGAAGAGGGGGCAATGCTTCTGCTTAAATGGTTTGAAACACATATGCATGCTTGCATGCACGCGCGAATGCGATTGTGCACACGCACATATTCAAAGACAGAGAGAGAGAGAGAGAGAGAGAGAGAGAGAGAGAGAGAGGAGGAGAGAGGAGAGAGAGAGAGAGAGAGAGAGAGAGACAGACAGACAGACAGACAGACAGACAGAGCATAGACAGACATACAGACAGACTAACAGACAGAGACAGACAGAGAGATTATCCCTTTCTTGCATGCGCGCATGCACACCCACCCGCCCACACACACACACACACCACACACACACACCACACACACAACACACACACACACACACAACACACACAAAACACAACACACACACACACACACACACACACACACACACACACACACACACACACACACACACATACACTTTTTAGGGACTAACCAACTACAAGAACGTCATCATCTCTGTTGCCTCTCTCGCCATTCCTATACAGAGCAACGACGTCGAATTTTCTGGGTCTTCTCTTCGCTCTCCTCTTCAGCCAATTCTGCACAAATAATAGACAAATAACCTAATGAATAATAAATAAATAATAAATAGAAATATATTGGTCGATTAATGCATTCATAACGATGCACACAAAAAATCGATGACTTGTTTAATGAATAAACTGTTATAGTTGAAAGGTCCACCCTCGAAACTGGCAGTAATTTGTTGAAATGAAGTCTGCTGTTCTGTAAATACAGTATGGAGTTCATTCTGCGACCCAAAAAAAAAAAATAGGAAAAGAAAAAGGCAAACAAAATAAAAACAACAACAAAATTTTTTTTTTAAAGAAAAAAAAAAGAAAAGAAAACAACCGACAGCCTGTGGATTTAATGAACAAATAACCTCTTTGGCCAACTTGTTCGAATTCCGCGCCCTGGGGGAAAGTGATGTCAATTGTGGGGGCTGCCTATTTTTCCCCCACTGTTAACAAATTTAATTTCCTTTTAAATGCATCTGAAAAAGGGCGTATGATCGCTGTTCAAGATGTCACCCAGGGTAATGCGATCACTGAGAGTTGCTAGAGTCTTAAGGTACCACTTGCTTCTTGCCCGGGATTGTCGAGAACGCATGTTGTTGAACATAGCCAGAAGAGACAAAGAGTGACGTAGTATGTGTAGTACGTAGGACAGCCTTCCCACTACACAGAGTAGGTATCAGACGAGTTCAACAGTTCTAAAATGTCTTTGTCTTCGCCGAAAATTCTCGTCCCCTTTGTCCACAGGCCTCTAACGTCGATTACGTGTTGTTAACAATTACTGCGAGATTGAATGGGGAGACACATCAGGTGAATTGATTTAGTTCACATCGAGCAGCCAATCCGTCGAATTTAGATCAATTGCTCAGGTAATAGGTAGCAATGACAAGGATTGGCTAATAACGTTTATTACATATTTATTTGTATATTTATTTATTTGACTGATTTGCTTATTTGTTGATTTATTCCCATTTTTTAATTTTTTTGGGTTTTGTTGTTTATCAAATCAATTTTTTTTTTGTGTCCCATCTTTTGTCCCCCCTCAGTAGCACTGCAGCCCTTTGCTCTTTCTGCCCCTGCCCAAACCCCACAGCCCGACCCTGCCCCCCACAGCTCCCCCCCGGGCCCTCCCCCGGGAGCGTAATGTAAAGTCATCAAGAGGAAACCCCCCCAGAGGGGCCCTCCACTACAGCGGTCACTTCGGGGGTTTTTAAAGGGGTGCTTGAAAGGAACCCACCGTACACAGGACACCCCCTTTTAACTGCGCCCGGGGAAAAGTCGTGGACCCCGGCGTGTGAGTTTCTTCCCTTTGGGGCCCCACAACACCCACCAATGACCCCCCCCCTGAGTTGCCGTATGGTTACCCGGTGGTCAACCAAAGGGGCCATGCTGGGAAAGGGACATCAAAAAAAGGTCCCCAAAGAGGGAGGGCATTAAGGGCCACAGAAGTGAGTTTTTTTATGGGGATCGATAAAAAGGGGATGACCCAAATGTGCTACTGATTTCCTTCAGGCCTAAGATCCCTGACAGGGCTGTCTTCCCTCTATTTCCCTAATATATCCGGCTTAAACCCAAAAGGCCGGGATACAGACCCTGCAGTGTTTTCCGGAAAATTTGAGAAACCCCTCTCAGAGAAGCCCCCATTAAGTGGATAAAACTCGCCAGTGTGGCCCCCAGTTTTCCCAATGACCCCCATCCCCGCTAAACCGGGGGTTGGGAGCTTTGGGAACCAGAAAAATCCCACCCGGTTTGGGGAAAATCGAATGCGCCCCCCAAGCCGGGACCCCTTTGACGTAACCACTTCCCCGAGGTGGGGGTGCTAAAAAATTTTTCATTTGTTCTTAATCCAGATCCCGTTAATGGTACGTAAAACCTAGATCGAAGCGTTTAAAGGCCCTTTTTTTTTTTATCCAAACAAGCCAACGAATTATTGCCAGTCTTCAGGAAGATACCCGGGTTTAAAAAGTGAATATGGCCATTTCCACTGACTGCAAAGGGAAAAAAATGTGAATTAATTTTTTTTCGTTTTGGAAACTTTGAAAAAAAAGTAAATTTGAAATAAGTGTTTTCGAGAAAAAGACGAGAGGGGGGAGAGAGGGGGAAAGGGGAGAAGGTGGGCAGAGAAAAGAGAGAAAAGAGAGACCCCCCGGCCGGACAGACAGACAGAAAGCAGGAGAGGGTGTTTAAACAAATTGTAACAATGGCAATCTGTTCGACAAAAGTAGTTTGGAAAGGGCCGAGGGTTTACTGTTCCCCCGTGCCTTAAAAACCCCCCTAAGATCGCTCCCCCCTTTTTGTACGTGCGTAAGGAGGGTGGGGGGGGGAGGGACGGAAGGGGAGGGGAGTGAAAAGAGGGGAGGAAAAGAGGGGGGGGGCCGAAATGATCGAGGGTTGTCCGGGAGAGAACGCACTCTGGTGAGAAACAAGAAAGTCATCACTTATCACCCCCCATCAAAATCATCAGGGGCGGGTTTCAGATAGGCCCCAAAATATCGGGCTACCGAACCAATTGCGGGAAAATCGGCTCGATTAAAGCGGAAAATGCTATGCAGGGGGAAACCCCGTAGGCATGTCCCCCCCATAAGTTTGAGGTGGGGCCCCTCGATTCTGCTTTCGGTCGATATTATGTTGGGCAAAATGGCAGCCCCCGTTTGTCCTTGCGAATGCGGAGACGTCCCATGTTTGCGAAGAGACCCTTTTTTTTCGAGGGCAGGTGCATCCACGGACGAAAACCCTGAGGGCGAAAATGTACTCCCAAAAATTGTTTTTAGGGGGACAAGACCCCTTCTGCAGCTGGGCAGATTCCAAATTTCAGAAAGACAATTTAATGTTTCCCCCCGGTTTAAGGGGAGGGGTTTACCCCGTGGTTTCCCTTAAAAATTTGGTTTCCGTGCCTCTTTCCCCCGGCCATTTTGCGTAAAATGGTGGGAAAAATGCGCCGCAGGGGGGGAAAATTGGGGGAAACCCCGCCAAGTTTTCTTTGAAAGGGGCACGGTTTCCCCCTAGTTTTGGAGGGCCCCCCTGTCGGAAGTCATGCATGCCCCAGCTTTCGGGTGAAATGTCCCCGTAGATTCCCCCCCCCGGGGGTTTATCCCCCCTTTGGCCCGGGAAAGTTCCCGGAAAAAATTTTGCCTACCGGCCCTGAACCCCCCAAAAATGGTATATCAGGGAAAGACACCCGTAGCCACCCCCTTTTACCCCCGGGGTGTTCCCTTAAGTCAGCTGGCTGTAAGAGAGGGGAGAGGAGAGGGAGGAGGTCGTCCCCTCGTGCGTCCCCAAATTTACTCCCCTTTTGGGAAAAAAAAACGAGAATGATCATTTTCAAAATTTAAAAGCTTCAAGCCCGGGGGCATGGACACCCCCATGTCGGGAACAGAATTTCGTTCCCTGTGTTTTTTGTTTATTTTGGCCCAACCCGTCCGTGCCTAAAGTGTAAAGCAAAGAAAAACTTTTCCTATTCCTTGTCTCTTTTTTTTGTTTTCCCCGTATCTTTAACCCTTACATGGGGCCCCTCCCTATAAAGACTTTCCGAAAAATTAATACACCCATTGATCTATCCTTTTTAATCGGTTTTTGGCCCGTTAAGCAATCTTTTAAAAAAACATTTCAAGTTTGGTTTGTGAGCTTCTTGGGGTTTTTTTCCCTTTTATTGGTTTTTTTTTTTTTTTCTTCTTTTTTTCTCCCTGCCCCTTTTTGTGCTTTTTCAAGCCAGTCTTGCTCCCCTTATTGTGATGTTTTGGAGGGGTTTTATTGCTCTCTCCCCCCCCCCCCCCCCCCCCCCCCCCCCCCCCCCCTTTTTTCCCCGTGTGTGTGTGTGTGTGTGTGTGTGTGTGTTTTGGGTGTGTGTATGTGGGGCGTGTGTTGGGGGTGTGTGAATGGTGTGTGAAATGAACGCACCCCCCCAGCCTTTTTTTGCCCAAAGGGTTTTTGGCCCTTTGGGTGAGGCCAGTAAGGGAAAACTTTTTTCCCCAAAAAATTTTTTGGGGAAAATTTTTTAAAAGTGCGGTTGTTTGTTTTTGGGGGGCGGGGGTGTGTGCGCAGTGTGGATCCCAAAGAAGGCCCTTTTCTCATTTTTTTCTTTATTGGTTTTAGTGTCCCAAAAACTTTTGTGTATTTGATTTTCCCGGAAAAATTTCTATTTTGCGGGAAACCGTCTTTTGGGGGTCCCCCAGCCCTCTATCCCCCCCTCCCCCCCCCTTTTTTGGGTCGGGGTCTCCGCCCCCTTTTTTCCCCTGCTTCCTTCCCCTGCTTCAACATTGCCCTTGGGCTTTCCCAAACCCGGACACTGGATCTTTCCCCCTTTTCTTTCTTTTTTCTTTTCTTTTTTTTCTTTTTTTTCTTTTTTTTATTTTTTTTCTTCCTTTCTTTTCTTCTTTTAAAAATTTGGGTTTGGGAACAAATTTCTGTGAAATTGCTGAGGGAAGTTTTGGCAGATTTGAAAAAGTGGAAAGATGTATGGTGTCTTGAACCCCTTGTTTATTTTGTTGTCGGGATGGGGAAAAGTTCCCTGAAAAACAACTGCTCTTGTGAATTTAAAAAGTTTGGGTTGGGGGGGGTGGGGGGGGGGGGGGGGGGGGTGGGGCGGTTTTGCCCCCTTTTTCCCCTTTTTAGATTGACCCGGGTCCGTTGGTGGAAGTGGGGCTTTCCTGTAGAATCTTGCATTCTGGTTTCTTTTGTTTTCCCCTCACGATTGTCGGGCGTTGTGTGGAAAAGTGGGTGGAGGGGGGGGGGGGGGGGGGGGTGGGGGGATACCTTTGTTTTATTCATTTTTTCAAATTTTTTATGTTCATTACTATATGAAAACAAAATTGGATGGTATGGTGGGGCAAATTTCCCTTTCCGCGGGTTTTGCCCGTTTTTACCTGTGGGGTGTGTGTGTGGTGTGGTGTGTGGTGTGTGTGTGGTGTGGCCCTGTTTCGCGCGCGCGGCCCTTTTGTGAGTTGTGTTGGTATGTAAGTGTGGTGTGTGAAGTGGTGTCTTTGTGTGTGTGTGTGTGTGGGATGTGTGCGTGTGTGTGTGTGTGTTGTGTGTGTTTTGTGTGTGTGTGGTGTGGTGTATGTGAGTTTAGGGGTGTGTGTGTGAGTGTGTGTGTGTGTTTTTGTGTGTGTGTTTGTGTTGGGTGTGTTTTGTGTCTGTTGTGTGTCTGTGTGGTTTTAAAGTTTATTTTATTGAATCCAAATACTGCATTATTCTTTCCTTGGGGAAATTTTAATTTTTTTTTCTTGATGTTGCGGGAAAAGGGGACCGATGGAATTTATTCACTGCTGTATCCCCCCACTCCTCTCTATTCCCCTTTTTGCTCTTTTTCCCCTCTTTTTTCTTTTTCCCTTTTTTTTTTTTTTTTTTTTCTTTTTTTTAAATTCTCTTTTTTTCTTTTTTTTTTTCTTTCAAAAAATTTTTGTAACAAATTTTTGTGACTTTCCAGAGGGGCCGTTTTTTTCGCAGACTTGAAAAAAGAATGATGTCCCGGTGTTTTGATTTTTGTTGATTTTGTGTCCGTTGTTTGGGGCGCTTTTATGTAGAGTCGGTTTTCATTCTGGGTGTCATTGGAAACCCCCTGTTGGGCGTTTGGGGGAAGAGGCTTTTTGATGGGGGGTGGTGGAGGGGAAGGGGTGCGAGGGATATCTTTGTTTTATTATTTTTTCATTTTTATATGAAAACAGGGACTTTGGATGGTTTTTGGTGGGAAATTTCCTCCCCCCTTTTCGCCCCGCTTTTTCTCTGCATGTGTGTGTGTTTAAATGTTTTTGTGGCATGGTGTGGGGTGTGCATGTGGTGGGGTGTGTGTGTGTGTGTGTGTGTGTGTGGTGTGAGTGTGTGTGTGGGGGGGGGGGGGGGGGGTGGGAGAGGAGGGGTGTGGTTGTGTTTCGGGGTGGTGTGAGAGATTGGGTGAGAGGAGAGAGGAGGAGAGAGAGGAGAGAGAGAAAGGGGGGGAGGAGGGCGGAGGGGAGAGAGGGGAGAGAGAGAGTGTGTAAATTTTTTGTGTGTGTGTGTGTTTTGTGTGTGTGTGTGTGTGTGGGGTTGTGTGGGGTGTGGTGTGGGGTTGTAAGTTTTTAAAGTATTGACTAATCCCGCATGATTCTTTTTTGTATTCATTTTTGTTCTTGATGTTTCTGTAATGGGGACAGATGTATTGGATTCATGCTGATCACACCACACATCCTCTCTACTCCTTCTTGTCTTGTGCTCCTCTTCTTTTTTTTTTTCCTTTTTTTCTTTTTTTTTCTTCTCTTCTTCTTCTTTCAAAATTGTTGGAACAAATTTCTGTGATCTTGCGGGAGACAGTTTTTTGGGCAGACTTGAAATGTGAATGATGTACTGGTTTTTACACATTTTTGCTTGATTTTGTGTCGTCTGATGGTGCGCTTTTCATGTAGAGTCGGTGCATTCTTGAATGTTCATCTGGTTAACTCACGACTGTTGTCGTTTGGAAGATGGCTTTGTGATGGGGATGGATGTAGGGGGAGGAGGATGCGAGAGGATTCTTTGTTTTATTCATTTATTCATTTGTTAGATTCGTTACTATAGAAAGCAGTACTTTGGATGGTATGGTGGGAAATAACCTCCCACTTTTCGCCCCGCTTTTTCATCTGTGTGTGTGTTGTATGTGGTGAGTGTGGGGTGTGGGTGGATGTGTGTGTGTGTTGTGTGTGTTTGTGTGTTGTGTGTGTGTGTGTGTGTGTGTGTGGATGAGAGAGAGGAGAGAGTAGTGAGAGGATGGTGTGTGTGTGTGTGGATTGTGTGTGTGTAGAGTGGTGTGTGAGATGTGAGTGTGGTGTGGTGGGAGTGAGGGTTGTGGAGAGAGAGAGAGGTGATGTGTGGGTGGTGTGTGTGGTGTGTGTGTGTGTGGTGTGGTGTGTGTGTAAGAGTGATGTGTGTGTGTGTGTGTGTGTGTGTGTGTGTGTGTGTGTAAGAGTGATGTGTGTGTGTGTGTGGTGTGTGTGTGTTGTGTGTGTGTGTGTGTGTGTGTGTGTGTGCTGTCTTTATCCTCGATCAAGCTTTCTGCCCAATATTTCCTTCTTTCACTATGTCCATGTCCATGGAGTGGTTCCGTTTTAGACAGGAGAAGAAAATGGGCACACTTAGCAATGAACATAATTATGCTGCATGTTTTAACTTTTGACCAGTGTTGTATTGTCCACATGAAAGATGTATGAACGAAGAATTGTCGCATTGTACGATTGAAATATTGATGCCATGTGGTCTTTAATCCAAACAGAATGAAGGCCTCCATGCATAACCCCATTCATTGAATTATTTTGATTGATCGCAGAGAGATGTTTACGGTTAAACATTAATTCATTGGTGATGTTGTGATAAAATGAATGGTTGATGGATATTGTTGTATTCCCCTGTCTGACTCGGGTGGGTCCAATGCTTTGGTGGTGTGTATTTGCTTTTTTTTTTTATTTTTTTTTTAGATTATCGATGGGCCTTGTGACACTCTATACTAATGATTAAGTTGACAGATGATCTGGTTTGATTGGAGAGGCTTAAGGTTACGCTTTTTTTCTCTTTAATGTGTAATACTAAGTGTTAAATCATTTGAGCGCTAAGAAGGTTCATTAAGTGACGCATTAATGGAATTGGTACTTCTTCTTCATAGCTCATGTTTCGACCTTTTCATCTGAAACGAGCAATACGTTGGGCAATAGTTGAAACTGCCTTTGTTTACATTTAGTATTATTTTAGCGTGCTCAGCCAATGTTATTGTTGTGAGGAAATGATGTCTTTTTGCACCCTCCACTTCTTCGTCTTCTTCTTTTTTTTTTTTTTTTTAACTTTCTTTCTTCTTTTCTTACCCTTTGTTATGTGTCCCTCCTCCTCATTCTCTGTCCCCTTCCCCCTCCCCAATTCTATTCATCCTTTCCTGCGAGAAAGATCCCATCTGACAGGAAAATTGATTTATTAATAGAAAACTCTCTTCTCTTGATAATAATTAGAGATATTTCTTAACGTTGTGAGAATTGGTGATTCTGTTACTCTAGGTTTGCTCCCACACGCACACGTGAGCTAGTACGCGAGTGCATACAC
>CM031622.1:51967869-51990369 GCA_018398815.1 Conus ventricosus
CCCGGGATGTTTCCGGCAAAAACCATGATGTTTTCGGGAAAAAAACCCAGTGATTTTTAAAACCAGTGTTTTTTTCGGGAAAAAAACCAGTGATTTTTATTTTTCGGGGGTTTTCCCCAAAAACCATGATTTTAAAACCTGATGTTTTCCCCCCGGGCAAAAAAAAACCTATGTTTTGCGGCAAAAACCATGATTTTTTCCGGCAAAAACCATGATGTTTTAAAAACCTGTGAAAATGTTTTTTCGCGGCAAAAAAGGGGGGGGGATGTTTTCGGGGCAAAAACCAGTGATGTTTCGCGGCAAAAACCAGTGATGTTTAACCATGATGTTTGGGCGGCAAAAACCAGAGAGAACAAAAAAGGGGCATTCTGGCTCCCCCGGCTCAACCAGTTTCCCCGGGCGACTCCAGAACCCCCTTTTATAGTTCTCTACAAGTAAATTTCAATAACCAAAAAATAACGATTACTACAAACAAACATACTGTGTAGGATTTCTTTTTTTTAAACTAATTTTACTAAATTTTCTTTTTGTTTTGTTAACCTATTTTTTCCTGATCATTCTCAAAAACATCATTTTCACGCAACTTTCATAAAATGCTCTCTGTTTTTTCATGTAAATAACACTACAGTCTTTAACGTTCTCTAAAGTCTTTTAAAACCGAGTTATATTTTGACATAAAATCCCACACTTACCCCAGCAGTTTTCCGCAAAAGGGCGTTTGAAAAGTGTTTCTTTTTTTAAAATAGTCTCTTTTCTGAACTCATCTATATAAATTGTCTCCCCCTTCAAACAATATAAAAAAAGCGTTCTAGACCTCAGTTTTTTCTGGGATTAACAAAAAAGTTTCATCGTCCATAAAACTTCTTCATGAAAGCTTGTTCCATTTAAGTTTTGGGGCGAAAATTACAATATGACAAAATTATAACGAAAAAAATTTTGTAACAGGTTGGGGATAAATATTTTTTTCCCCACAACCATTTGTCCAAAAATTTTAATAAACAAGGGGGGGGTTTTTTGTCAAAAGTTTAACTGCCCATATTTTTTATAACAGAATTTAATCTAATCCATTATTTTTACCTTTCTCTCCGTCAAAATTTTCTATAATAAAACCCATGAGGCCAAAATGTGTAAGTTTAATCCAATTCATTTGAAAGTTTGCTTCTATTTAACAATTTGTTTTTGTTGCTTGTTTTTATGCCTTTAAATACCTCCCCATTGTGAAAAAACGACAGGTAACTTAAGACTTTTTAACGTTTTAATTTTGCCCCTAATATTAATTCCTTTTAAAAGGTCTCACAACGCCCAAACCCCACCCTCTCTACATTTTTAAAGACAAAAATTTCAAAATATCATTGTGAACCATCCCCTAATTTTCTCTTGGAAAGAACGTAATTTTGTAGAATTTTCTTAAAAACCGTTTTCTTCTTGGAGATGTACGTTTTTTCTCATACGGCGAAATTTAAATCTTTTTTCCCCACCCTTTTTTCCCCCCCAAAAACTTACGAAAGGGCCAATTTTGAAATGCTTTCTGAAACTTTTTTTCGGCAAAAAAAATGTAAATGGGCTTAGAATTTAAATTCTATTTCCCATTCAAATAGGTTCAAAATGCCATTTGGGGGCAGGTTTCAACTATTTTATATTCATATGCCAAATTATTGCTTCTAATTGGCACTGTTCTGTTTAAAAAACCTTTTTTGTCGCCAACCCTCTTTGCGTTTTTTCACCGTCTTTAGGTACTCAAAACCATACAAACCCCCATTCCCCCCATTCTGTTCAAAGTCCCAACTCCAAAGGGTCTTTTAATTCTAAGGTTATACACCTACAGGCGCTAATGAAACCCCCGGGGTTTTCTGGCCCACCGACATTTTTTTTTTGTACAGTTTATTATTTTATTTCCAAAACATTGCGGTTTCGCTTTTTTTCATTTTCCCCGTTTGCTGTGATTTTAATTAAATACCGACCCCCCCACAAGCTAATTTTTTAACTGTAAATTGGGGAAAATTTGTATAATTTCAATCGCATTGCATTTTCCCCAGGGAAGACCTTTTTAAAAACATTTTTGGGGGCCCTTCCCATCATATAATTTTCTCTTGTCACCATCAAATGAAAATAAGAAATGAATGTAATGCAAATTGACACTTTCCCCCTATAAGTATTTTTTTTTGTGTAACTAAAATTATGATTGCCAAATTTGCAAAGCCAACATTTTAGCTAGCTTTTACATCAAACAAGTAACCTCTTTTTTTTTTCTTTGAATTAAACATTTTTTTTCAGATTCGCATTTTTAAGTTTGAGAGTAATTCGAAGTTCTCATTCTTCTTTTTGGGGCAAAACCCCTAATAACCATCAGGTATGATTAACTGGCCCCAACTAAGTTTCCTTATTATTTAAAATTTTTTAACCTTTATTCTTCTGGTTTGCTTTTATTAAACCAACACTTTGTAAATATTTCATGATCGACCATTTACTTCCCCAATCGTTATCAATAGCATGTTCTAAAGACGGGGAAGTCTTGAGTTGTTTTTTTTACAAAAATTTTTTTTAAAAAATAAAAATAGTGCGTTCAAAAAATACTAAAGATGCAAAATATTTGTTTGGGCCCACTACAATCTTAAAATATGCAAATGATACTCTTGACATTGCTGTGACCCAAACTGTCACTTTTTATAAAAAAATGAGTACTCCATTAAACGATATCTTAACCCCCCTTAAAAAGACACATCGCAAAAATGTGGTTTTGTCATCCGATGCGTTTTATCAAACCCTTAAACTTTCTGTGTTTTGTGCAACAAATGGTGTGGAGTATGATGCTAAACATTAAATCATCCTGACCTTTGGGGAGGGCAGTGTATAGATTTTTTTTTTATTACACCTTCAAGAAATTTTTACTGAACTCAACGCCATTACCGAATACAAAAAATTTAAATTTCCATTCACAAAAGAATAACATGAAGGCTTTTTAAAGAACTGAAAAGAATTCAATTTAATGTTAAGACAAATTTTGACAAAAAACGGATCTTAATCATGGGTTTGGCACCCCTTTTTATTCGTACAGAAAAAATAACTAGACGAATCCTCCTACAAATCTTTCCTTAGAAGGGGTTCACCTCGGGGGCCATAAACAAACAAAAACACGGACAAACATTTATCTTAGACATATTGAGGGCTTAACTAAAACGGGGGAAAAAACAATAAAGACTCTATTGACTTCGTTTGGTGTTTTCTGGGGGGCAAACACAAGCGAATCGAGCATAAGATTCTTCTACGCCTTTATGCACAAAAAACAATACTTACAAATTTTAAACCCATTAAATTTTACAGTTGATTTTTCCTTCAAGTAAAAAAAGGTACCAAAATTTTTTAAACAATACGCAAGATCGAAATAGACTTTGCTGTTGGCACTGGTTTATACAATCCCTGCCTTCTGACCTCAGACTCCAGTAGGAACAATAATAAACTACAACAATGAAATCCTTGTAGCGGGTAATGAACAAATGAACAAAGGTTGGGGAAAACGATATAAATTCTGACCCATTAATATTACAAACAATAAAAAAACACCCAAGAATAATCATCCAATCCCCGTGGTTCAAAGCCCAAAGACTGTTGAAGACGTGGATTTTTGTTCGCGATGACCATGAAAAATGAAAGACAGCACTTGTTTTTGGATTAACTGGCCTAGGATTACTTGGTTTTTATCTTACAAAATAAGTAACCCAACTATTAAGAGAACTTAATCCCCATAAGTGCTGGGCCAAAAAGGGCCAACTACTTTGCCTGCAGTAGCAAACCCAAGCAAACAATACTTCCTAATATACCTGGAAAAGGGAGTCTATAGCTTACCGGCTAATTTTTTTTAATAAACTCGCAGATGACAAGCTGATTTTTACCCATGATTTATCAGGAGATGGTGATGGAGGCACTAAACTTTTCCCTCCACCACCACCTGTAATAGCCATCACCAGTGTACTTATGCAAATCCTAAGGCCGTTTTAACGCTTGCTAATGTGACAAACCCTTGTTTGCTAAACATGTTTTTTATTCTTCTGCTAGCGTTGTGTCTTCATATAAATTCTTTGGTAGTTTCTCTTATTCTGATCACTTGAAATTCGTAATTGGTCTCGATTAGTAGACGCCGCTTTTAGTCTTGCTGCTCTTTCCTTTTCAAAATTTTTTAGTCTTGGTTATTCTTTCTTTAAACACCAGGCCCCAAGTTGGGTCATCAGCCTCAACGGTTTTTCTTTTTCTCTTTTATCTTTTTATCTATATCAGAGGCATAAAAAACGCGAAAAAATAGAGACAGTGCACGATTGTTCACATTGTGAACCGACGTAAGCAATGTCGTTGGCACGTGCAACATTAGCAGTAAAGTGGGTCTTGGCCGGTTGTAACCTCGTAACAGTGGGTGAATGTTGCCGGGTCAGCGTTTTTTGGCACGAGGGGTGCATTTGCCCTGTGACTACCTACGCCACGTGCATCAATGTGAATTGCAACTCAATGTGGCCCCCATTGTGGGGCTATAAATTTTTAAACCCCAAAAAGTTCAAATCATCCCTTCCAGAGGCGCCAACATAATGCCGAGACTTTCTCGTCAAGATCGTTGCATAGCAATGGGGCAACTGCAGGCCGGGGTTCCAATGAGGCAGGTCGCTATCGCATTCGGAGTCCACATTTCCACCGTCTATCGCCTTCTGGACCGCTTTCAAGCAAGAAACACCACTGATGACAGACCGAGGAGCGGCAGACCGAGGGTCACCACAGCAGCCCAAGACCGCCATCTTCTTCGTCAGCATCGACGGGAGCCTTACCAAACCGCTGCCAACACAGCCAGGAACACCGTCGGCAACCATGGCAGGCCAATCAGCAACAGGACCGTGCGTCGCCGACTGAACACAGTTGGTCTCCAATGCAGGCGTCCAGCCCGGCGACCTATCCTGACACTCCAGCATCGCCAGAACCGTCTGCAGTGGGCACAGATCCACGTGCATTGGCGCCATCGGGACTGGGGCCGAGTCCTCTTCAGTGATGAAAGCCGGTTCTGCGTCGACCCAGGCCATGGCCGCATCCGGATCTGGAGAAGAGCGGGGGAACGCTTCACGGATGCCAACATCACCGAAAGGGACCCATGGGGTGGTGAAAGCATCATGATCTGGGGGCTATCGGCATAAATCGCCGTATTGGGCCAGTCATCTTCCAGAATGTGGGTCCAGGACGTGGTAACGGGGTCACTGCTGTTCATTACATCGACCAAGTCCTGAGGCCCCACATCCTGCCGCATTTCCAGCGGCATCCACAGAACCTGTTTCAGCAGGACAACGCAAGGCCGCACACTGCCCGTGCTACGCAGAACTTCCTGAGGCAGAACAACATCAATCTGCTGCCTCACCCAGCCCGTTTCTCCCGACCTTAACCCAATAGAGCATTTCTGGGATGCCCTTCAGAGGCAGTTGAACCAGCTCAACCCCAGACCCCAGACAGCAGCTCAGCTTGCTGTTGCTGTGGGCCAGGTGTGGTGGCAAGTCCCCCAGAGGCAGACCAACACTCTGGTGCGCTCGATGTACCGCAGGTGCACAGCTGTGATCAATGCTCGAGGTGGTCACACCAGATACTGACATTCTGCTGTTAACACAGGGTCAAGGTCAAGTTCATGTGACCTTATTTTCTACCAGAATGAACTTTGAAAGGACACTTTTGCGGTGTTCGATTGCTTTTTCTCACTTTCTATTACCAGTTCAAAGGAATCGGTAGCCAAATTACATCAAAATTTCTATACAGTTTGTTTTCGCGTTTTTTATGCCTCTGAGTATAGTTCACCCAGTTCTGCTAAAATTGTCTGTTAATTCGCCTCTAATTTTTCTTACAGCCTGATCTATTCTTTGCAAGGGTAGCGGGGAATCATTAATTGTTTTTAATGCTGTTTCTTCTGAAAAAGTGGTTTCTGCTTCTTCTACTACATTTGTTATTTTGTCTGCTATTGGAATTAAATCTTGAAGTTCTATGTTTGGGGAAACTGTTGGGAGTTCTTGTTGCATGTTTTGAAGGGGGGCAACTGCTTTCCTCTTTAATTTTGGTTTTGGTTTAGGAATGCCAAGGCGATTTAGATCTTTTGCCTTAAGTTTTTGGTTAAGTGTACTCAAACCTACAAACTTTGATGGGTTTCGTTTATCTGTAAGCTGAAAACGTTTTCCTCGATTGTCTTTAAAATACAAATGGTCCTCATCATCTAGTTCAAAATCATCAGGGGCTATAAATTGGGGAGGTTCTTGATTTAAACTTTTATAAAATGATATGACCTTAGGTTCTGTTATTTCATGCCACATTGAGGCCGTTGAGTGATGCTGTGTTTAAAGGAGTCATTTCATCCATGTTGTCTGCAGGATCACTAATATCATAATCTTCTTCACCTCCAATGCCTGCCATGTTTTAAATAATTAACTTTTTATTTTGTTTTATAAAAATGTCACAAGTATATGGCTCGATTCTTAACCACATAGAAAGCTGAAAGAACCCCATGGCGTGAAGGGAAATAAACGGAATATTACTGTTCCAAATAATCCATCTACTATTGATGCGGATCAAATTCTTACTGTTAAATTTCCAGACCTAGGAGCGAATGATTTGATTGTGCCAGGCTCTGCACGGCTTACTTTCAAAATAGAACTCGCTTCAACAACAGACCCAACCAGAACAGTTGTCCAAAATTTGGGACGGGCAATCGTTAAGAAAATTTCTATAAAACTTGAGGGGAAAGAAGTATTTTCTTTAAACAATGCAGACATATTTTTAACCTATTCTTATCTATGGCTAACCGCGAATGAAAGGGAAGATCTTGCGTTTCAAGGAATTGGTAATGAAGAAAGTCACCAAAACGTAGAATAGGCGCCGAACTCGCCTCGAGGTGATAAAAGCAGCCAAAAAAACCCGGGCTTTAGGAGCTGTAAGTTATGTCGTTTGAAAGCGCTTTTCCATACCCCTAGATTTTGAGTTGTTACAAGCGCATGCCCCATACCTTCAAGGGGCATTAAAAGACAGAGTTGTCCATATTAGTACGACCTCACTTTAATGACTACAAACGTGTTATCAGATTATCAGACACACGAAGCAAGTACAGCATTTCGGACACTCGTTAGAAGTTTAGATGCTGTTAAGCAACTCTAATTTAGCAAGCTGATTGGGCAACAATTATGAGTCACAAAATTAGTAGATATATTACGAAACGGCGTCATCATTCAACATATCCTAAAGCAGGGCAGACGCTAAAAAAATCTGGAATTTTAATCTTAGTGCGCAGTAAAATCGCTTAAAGTTCTTTGTTATTGCTGTGTGGAGATGAGAACCAGTTCGCAGAGCAAGTGAAAAGTTTTTTAATCCCAAAAAGAACGAAAGTACAATGTTCGGAGTTGATGTAGTCCTAACCAAATCTATGCAAGCGGGCGTAGACGCTTATCACATTTTGACGAAATAAGAAAATTGTTTGGGGGTGGGAGGGAGAAGTCAACACAGAACCTTGCGTCGAAAGAATCTACACCTTCACTAGTGTTAGGGCTTGATGAATTATTTAACATCAATATACGGTTTATGGATTGACGCTAGAGGTCAAGCAGAGATAATCAGTTGCATGGAAGTTGGAAGAGATGTTAGAGACATAATAAACAGTTCAAATTGATAAGAAAAAGAGGCGGTTAAAACCGCATAATGTACATATTGTTTTTTTTATTAGATGATGCACAAGCTAAATCTTGAAGCTAACAGATATTAAAGAAGTTGTATACAAAAATTATTTTTTTTATTTTATTAAAAGCATGACTGTCAAGTTTATCCAAATGTGCCTACAGCCCAGAGTTCGGCCAAGAGAAGAAATAGTAAAACCCACCGGCATAAAAACCTTTTTAGATTAACCAACATTACACAAATCAACAAAAACTGATAGCAAGACCTTCAAAATACAGCAAAGCCTAACGAAGGACTTCGGCCTGCCTTTACTGCGAGTTACATATGTTAAAACTGGAGCATCAACTATAAGCCCGCATCAGCAGGAACGAGTGTTGGTCTCTTTAGCAACGGGCATAGGCGTACCCCCGCAGCTTTACCTCTAGCGGCTTGTCTTTTAGCACTCGGCCTGTGGTTCATTAGCTGTATGTCTGCTAAGCCAAAAAAATCAAAACTCAACTGTCAAAAGCACCAGCATGGTTCAACTAATGACAGCTAAACTTAGTTCCTTTAATCTGATCATAAATAAAGCACTACTGGCACGTATATCTCAAACATCACGGATGAAGAATTTAATCGTTTACAGGAGGCCGATTTTGATGACTACCAAAAGACAAAAGTTTGATCTTCATAGAAAAGGCAAGAACAAGTTTTTCTCCACAGCCAGACCGCCGACAGAAAAAAAAGGAATGCTTAAAAAAAGTAAACGAAACATTAAACTCGCTCCTAAAATAAAAACAGCTCACATTAAGCAGACGCCAAAGGGTGTTTATTTTATAGCTTTAGTTTATGAGTCTAAAGCACAAAAAGATCCATCGATTGATTAATTATTTTTTTTTGAATTTAAATAAATTATTTTGAGTTAGAAAAGAAACTCACAAAGGATGAAAATATAGTAGAAGGTCAGACGGAAATTGTTTGAAAGCAATGCAAGAAATTTAGACAAGAGCACTGAATGATATTGAGTAGAAGTCATTGGATCCTGCAAACGTACGGCAAGTGTTGCTCATGCTATTTCTCACGTTCCGGGTAAAGTACTAACAATGACCCTGCCAGTTATAGTAAGTTTAGCTGTTTTTAAACGACTATATAACAATAAATGAAAGAAAACCTAGAAGTCTGGTCTCAACTAAACAACAGACTATTCTTTCTCATAATACTTAACCCCGGTTGGGCAGACGAAACTGCTAACAACAGTTTGATGTGGCCGCTGAAGAAGCCAAAAATGAAGAGGCTGCTGGTTGGTCAGAGGGCGAAGTCTTAGAGATCAGATTAAAACAAGCTAAGGTTTGCCGCCGATTGTAGGCAGGTCCTTACATACCACTACCTCCAGCATCGTTGCAAAGAAGAGCAGTTCTAAACATAAAGAATTACAGACACAACAAAGGTTTTATATGTGGTGTGTTCTCGCAAGGCTGCATCACGCCCGCAAAAACGCAAGAGAGAGTCTAACTTTCACCCTTACATCAATGAATCTTAACTTTAGGGAATATCCTTTCCTGTTAGCGTGGATTTCCATTAAACCTTCCGTTTGAAGAACAAAACAAACCAATAAACTGTAATAATCTACACAAGGGATGAGGCAACAAATCTACGCCGATTAAAGGTCTAAGAACAGCCAACATAGGCGATCCAGGCAAAAAATCATGTTGACAGATACTGCTGATGTTTTTCAGCCGCTACCACATTACCATTGATACGCACAATGAGTAGACTGTTAGCATATACTACAAAAAAACATAGCAAACAAGAATTCTGTAGGAAAAGGTTTACAAGAATCCATCCGATAGAAGCTGCAATCGAACATAAGAAACATTGTAGGGCAGCCCAGTTTGGACTGTAATACGGAACTAATTACGCCCCCAGAAGGCAGTAAAGTTTAGTTTTAAGAACTGGAAAAAACTGCAAAATTCCCCATACATTGTTAACCAGACATCGATCGCTTATTGTTCCCTTATGAAGGGCCACGACCACAAAAACTTCGAAACAACAGTCTTAATGAGTAATCATCAGATTTGTTCATTTGCCTTCATTATTGTCAGGTCGGATGGCGCACATTCAGCACGCAGAATTATATAGAGGGCCTAATGCTGCAGCATACTTCTTAAAACGCAATGCAGGCAAGTGCGTAATACTGTTCTAATAATCTAAATTTATCTGAAATCAAAATGACGCCTAAAGACCAACAACAGTAATGACACAGCCACACATTGTGGATGTGGTTTAAAAAACTCAGTGAAGAAGCCAAACCAAAAGTAGAGACCATGATCACATAGTGGAAAGTTCAGAGGAGCAGCGCCACAGTAAAAGGCAATCTTCAACTAATTTTGTGAGACCAAAGACATGGAAGCGAGAAGCTTGCCGTGTATTCTTTCATAACTTGCGAGGTTCGACTCTCTCTTATAATGAAAGCATGGGCGATGCCTTCAGGGTGTCCATGGCATTGCACAGTCATCATAAAAGTAAATGTGGTTTCACTTTAAATAACATGTCTTTTTATGACTCATGCAACACATGATGGGGTTTCATTGGAGTCACTGGCTATGTCCCTTAAAGGCCTGCCAATAACGTAAGAAAGATTTTGACCCGACTGCTCGTTCGAAAGGCGTTACCCGTATAGTACATGACATTGGGAAAGTTTGACGAAGATAGATACACTTCCTCCTAAAAGGCGCGTTCTTTTCTAGTCTTAGAGGAAAAGGACATCAGTGAGTCCGATACCAGCATGCTCAAGATGCGAGCAAAAGTTAGAGTAGTAAAACAATGGGAGACTATCATGATTCCATACTTGATGGCCGATGTATTTTGTTGGCGGACGTCTTTTGAAAATTATAGGAAGACCTGCATGAAACATTACAGCCTGGAACCTGCGCATTACATTGTTCCGTGCGCCCGGATGAGTTTGGGATGCTTCTTAAAGGTTTACTAAGTACAGATTGATTTAATGTCGACCTACCAAAGATCAGATGATTGAAAGACGATTGCGTGGAGGAATTAGTATGGCGTCGCATCATTACTGTAAAGCAAACCAAACAAATACTTGACGACCTATGATCCGATAAAAGGTCTAACTATCTCATGGTAATGTAGCCGCAAACAATCTGTAGGTTGGCTATGGCACAATCACATTCCATTACGGCAACTTTAAAATTTGTAGCATCAGAAGACAATCCGAAAAATAATCAAAAGGCATTAAAGTGGTTGGGCAGTTTGAGCGCCGGGCAACAGCGCAGGATACATTTCTAGAAGTTGACTTAGAATATCCTCCTGAACTCCATGACCTGGCATAAAGACTAGCCCATTAGCCGCAGAAAGCTAAAGATAATCTCACGAGAGCCGCCTAAACATGTGCCTAATCTCGAGGCAAAAAAAATTATGTCTGTCATTAACGACTTCTGACATTTTTATTTAAGACACGGTTTTGAAGTTGACAGCTGTTCATCGTATAATTGCTTTTGATCCAAGAACAGTTCATGGAAAACCATACATCATAAGAACACTGATCTCAGAACTAAATCCGCAGATGCTTCAGAAAAGACGATTTCAAGCCGATGAACAACAGCT
Source organism: Conus ventricosus (assembly GCA_018398815.1). Classification (NCBI taxonomy): domain Eukaryota; kingdom Metazoa; phylum Mollusca; class Gastropoda; order Neogastropoda; family Conidae; genus Conus; species Conus ventricosus. The sequence continues at coordinate 51,979,144 of CM031622.1, forward strand.
GTTTCGGAAAGACTATGGAGAATCCGCACAAGCGCAAAGACGTCAGATTGGTCACCAAAGAGAACGAAGCAATTAAGCTGACTTCAAAACCTAATTATCAGGACTTTAGAAGATTTCATGATCAGCTTTTTGGTATAATGATGAAAAAAAAAGAAAGTCAAATTAGACAACCTGTATTTATTGGGTTTACTGTTTTAGAATTATCAAAGCTTTTGATGTTAGAATTTCTTTATGACTACTTTAAGCCCTCGTATCCTGAGTCCAAAGTACTTTACACAGATACAGACAGTTTTGTTATAGATATCCCTACTGAAGACGTCTATAAAGACATGGAATTAGAAGTAGCTAAAGGGCATGCAGGATGGTATGACACATCCGATTAAAAGATTCGCCTTTGCATTCAATTACTAATAAGAAGGTTTTAGGAAAGATGAAAGATGAATTATCTGGAAAGGTGATCAAGGAGTATGTGGGGTTAAGGTCAAAATATACAGTATTTCGAGCCAGGAGAAAACCATTAAGAAAGCAAAAGGAATATCTCGCAGTGTTGTGCAGTCGAGCATATCTCATAACAACTATAAAGAAGCATTGTTTGACAATAAGACTTTTCATCATGACAACGTAAAACTAGGATCTAATCTACATGAGATCAACACAACTGTTGTAACAAAGAAGTCATTAGATAGAACAAACACAAAACGTGTGTTTGTTAATCCAGAGTTTTCATATGCATATGGACATTATAGAACCGTCAATTAATTAAAGCGGAACTGTGTCTGGGGGATTATCTGCAGTTCTTCTTTCACAAAAGATCTTTGAGGAGCTGGTTGTTTTGTTGTGTCAGTTTCTCGTAAATAATACACGGGCGGATTCATCTTTACAATTCTTTTTATTTCGTACGGGTCAACACTCCAAACGGGATCTGTTGCCCTGATGCGAGTGTCCCCTTCTGCTTCCCCGGTAAATAAAGGTACCTTACTTTCAAACCAAATGGTAATAGTTTGCTGGGTGTACTGGAGTCTTCAGCAACATTTATTGTTTGTTTTTTGATTGCTTGTACTGGTTTTAGCCCTTTAAATTCTTCATTATTCATTGCGCGCAAAACTGAGGGCAGTCTTCTAACCCATTCTGTGTTGCGAGAATTGTCAATCAGCTCTCTGTGATACTGGTAAGAAAAAAGTCTTTCAGCTAACTGTTTGTTAAAGTTTTCGACTAAAGCCTGTGATCTGTGAACTCCTGGAATGCCTCTTTTGATGGTAACTCTATGTTTCAACAATAATTGATTCACTTGGCCTTTAAATTCTTTTCCATCATCGACTTGAATCATGCGAGGATAAGTTAAAGGACCTCGCTGGTATATCAGCTGTATGGCAACAGCAACAGCAGAAGCACTCTTTTGTGTTAATGGTTCCGCATCTTTGTATCTTGAAGCTATGTCAATGACTGTGAGTGCGTACTTAAATCTTTTTCGTCTAATCGTATCAGAGGGTAAATATAGAAGGTCCATTTGATGGGTGTCGTTTGGAGTTGTATTGACAAAGTGTGGTCTCTGTATTCGTCTTGGCGCAGGTAAATAAATTTGCCAAATCGCTTGTTTATGTCAACCTCGGGTGATGTCGATGGAGGAAGGACTAGCGCACAGCCCAAACACACTCACAGCTTGCTTACAATCTCATTCATATATCATGCATTCGTCACATCAAACCACTAGTAAAGTCTATAACTTTACTACACATGATCATAGAAGGAAACATCAATGCATATGGAATCAAACAAAATAAAACATTCTCTCTTTCCTGAACTTCACGAAATCATTTATCTAAAACATCATTAACTAACCCGGGTATAAATAGATTTCTACTTTACCTGGCCAGGTGATCTTAACTATTCACGAATCACTGTCTTTTTCTTTTCCTTTTTTTTTTCTTTTCACTGTCACTTTCACAACACGACACAACTGCTGGCACTGGTGTTGGTCTGCTTGCACCGGTCAAGCTGGACTGCTGGCACCGGTCAGGCTGGACTGCTGGCGTTGGTCAGGTTGGACTGCCGATGAAAGTGGCGCTGGCCAAGTATGAGGTCGAACCCCCGGTTCAGATAGAACAGTGACTATCAACATCGATCTGTTCTCCTTTCTTCCTTCCTGCATTAACGCATGCACTCTCTCTCTCTTCCAGTCTGCCCTATCAAATGGACATGGTTGCTTTTCTTTTCTTTTTTTTCTTTTCTTTCTTTTCTTCTTCATTAGCTAGCAACTCTTTCTTTCCACATCTCTCTTTAGTCCTCCTCTGCAGACTATCTCATGCTAATCTCTCAACTTGGTTCTCTTCTCTCCTCCCCTCATCTCTCTCTCTCTGCCCCTCTCTCCTGCAGAGCTTCCACTCCGAACCTCTCTCTCTGTTCGTTCTCCTCCTCGTTCTCCCGTTCTCTCACTCTCACATCCTTCTTATTCTGTTCCGATCTGTCCAAAAAGGGCGAGTACCATTGGTCAGTATTTTTACCCCTGATACCCGAAGTTATCTCCCTCTAATTCCATTGGATATTCAAATCATGACAGTCACGCCTACACACCTTACTCTCTGTGGTGGTCAATTGGTCATTTAATTGATTAGCTAGATTTCACCCCCACCACACACTACCTTCTCCCTTCCCTTTCCTGCTTTAACCTGCAACGTCCGACTAACAATGGCGCTGGTTCCATAAATTGGCTAGATGAGCCTGAGTAGGGCCCACGACGTCTGACCAAACCTACCGAGACCTGTCGGTCCAGCCACTCAGACTGTCTGGTGTCTCCCCGCTGTGCTAAATTGGCTGGATGCGACCCGTGGGCCCGTCTATCTGGCGCCTAGAATGTTTGAGTTGGAGCTTATGTCCGAACAAATTGGCTGGCGACTCCACGAGTTGGGTTGTTTCATTTTTGTCCGTGACAATTTCCCCCTTGCAAAAGACCATGCTCCGCATTGTCTCAAAACAACGGTACAAAAAAAAAACAACAACCGAATTTGCTGACACACAGCTACACGTGCAAAGTTTTAAAAAAATACTTTACAACCAACGGTTTATAAATTATAAAATATATCATTAGTGGATACCACTCCAATGAGTTATCATTGACGTGCGCTCTTGCGTTATTTCAACTCATTTTAGAACGACCTCTGTGCGCACTTATGCAATTCCCCTACCTGCGGTTTTGCCATATCTTCTCTTCACAATTCTATGAAAAGCACAATATAATATGATCACGATCCATGACACTTCACTGAGGAATCTCCATCCTCATTATTGCAAATAATGCATCACTACACAAGGACTGTATGCTCCAAGCATAACTACATCCACATGAACAAGTCTCACAAGAAAATATGAACAAGTCTCACACCAAAAAAAAATATGAACCAAGCCAACTGGGAATGAACCATATCCAATCAACATAACTGTAATCAACACATATTATCAACAAAGCACCCGGATATGACTGACTTCCTCTGAATTGCAGCTTGCTAGACTACACGGCTTAAGTAGTCACCCCCGACATTCTGTCGACGGGAATGTACTGCACTCGATACCTGTAGGGCTGCAATGCCATTGCCCAACGCAGCACTCTGCTGTTTTTCAGCTGTGCCTCTGCAGGAATTTGAGTGGTTGGGGGATCTGTCTCTATCACGAACTCTTTCCCATACAAGTATTTGTGGAACTTCTGCCACGGCCACACGACAGCAAACACGCCTTCTCCCCAGTTGCGTACCCTTCTTCACACTTTGTCAACTTCCTGCTAGCGTACCTCACAGGAAACTCGCCCCTTTTTTCATGCTCCTGTAACAATACTGCCCCTATCCCAACCCTGATGCATCTGTCCGCAACAAAAATGTTTGGACTATCTGGTAGCTTCAAGATGGGACGGGAACTAGTCTTTCCAACACCGTCTGCAGTGCTTGCTCTGCAGCGTCTGACCATTCGACCACTGCCGGTTTCCCTGCCTTGACCAAATCACTGAGAGGACTCGTGATTGCTGCGAAATTTGGAACAAACTCCCTATTTGAAACCAAAAAAAACCTAGCAGACTCCTGACTTCTGTTTGGTCTTTGGTCTCTCTGAATTCATCATCTTCTCCACCTTTCCCTTTTCTGGCTGCTTTGTGTCGCCTCCGACAACAAAACCTAGGAACTCCTACTGTCTAGCCCTTCATACAGTGAAACATCCCTGTAGACTCTTCTGGAAACTTAGGTAACAAATCTCCCCTTCTTCTGCTGAGTCTCTTTCACCTCATCAATGATTGCTGCTGCGCCTATGTGCTGAGTCTCACGCTGAATATATTTGCGGAGAAAATTGCATGGAAAGTTTTAGTTCCCATTCACATCAAATTTTGGTAAACCCCATCGACCTTTTCAGTGATGGTGAATGGTCTTTCCAATGCATCAGCAGCTTGTTGTGGACCCGTGGGAAGCAGTTACCAGGACTTGATCTCCCGCCCTTTAGGGATTGCTTCCTCACCTTCCTGTCATATTGCTTCTTCTGAACGACCCTAGCCTTCTGCAAACTTTCCTTTGCAACCTTACATGTCTCATACCCGTGCCCACTTTTGGAACAGGGCGAGATTGGGCCAATCAGATCGACGGCCACTCTCCTGAATGGTGTGTCAATTAAAGGGGGATGTTTAAGAGGCGCCTTCCTCTTCACCCCTCTTGTGGCTGACCTTTGACACACGTCACATGACATGCAGAAACGCTTGATGTCTGCCATTGCTCCTGGCCGATGAAAGTCATCAAAGATTCGGTCAGCCGTTTTGCTGGTGCCGAGATGACCCGCCATGAGCGACTCGTGACCCACTGACATGACAGTGTCACGATAACCTGCTGGTACCTCTAACTGAGTGGTCACCTTACCTGTCTTCCCCTTGGTGAACACTCGGTACAACAGCCCGCCTTTCACAAGAAATTCTGTCTCACCTCCTCTAACCTCCTGTTTCTCTCCACCTCTTGCCAACTCCCAAGACTTCACGAGCGAAGGGTCTTGTTCCTGCGCTGCCCTAAACTCATCAGGCGACACATCTATGCCTGACTTCCTTGCCGGAACGACTAACGGTTTATCAACCTTTCCCTCCTTCTTGCTCCGTGTTTGAACTGCTGCCCCTGTAGCAGTCAACAACTCAGGATCCCCTGGATCCCTTGCCCCTGGAATATTTCCAATGATCAAATCATGAAGGGGTTTCTCCATCACCAACGCAGACAACTCGCCTGAGAAGTAAGGGGTACGTACTTCTATCTTAGCAACTGGAAACCCTCACAGTGCCATCGATTAGAGTACAGGTCTGGATTTGCCCTGTCAAATCCCCTTTATCGACCAGCGTTGTTCGTACTACACCGCATGAACAACCAGTGTCTCGTAACACTTTCACCCTCTGCTGGCCAATCCACCCTTCTTCCACTGGTAACGAACCACTCAGCCTAGTGCCCTCCATCCCTGACACTGACTGCTGTCCAGTGCTAGCCATAGGCTGCACTCCACCCTCTTCAGACTGAATCCCTGTTGGTTCCACTGCAGGTCGTTTCCCTTGACGACCCTTATCCACCTCTTGCAAGGCTGCTGCCTTCTGGAACCTCATGCGACAATCCCTCGCCACATGTCCCTTCTTGTGACAAATGAAACACCTAATGTCCCTTTGCCCTTCCTTCTGCCCCACCACTGGGTTTGCAGACTTTGCAGAAAACTCCCCTAGTCTCCTTGCACTCTTCTCACCTGTGCCTGGCACCTGTTTCTCCTGCACCTTAGTGCCCAAACGTGCCTCTCTATACACCTCTGCGAACTTCAACAACTCTCCTGCTGTCTCTGGCTGTCTCTCTTTCAAATGTATGGTTAACTCAGGGCCGCAACCTGACAAAATCTGTTCTTTCATAACTAGCTCTTTCAATTCAGCGAACTCCTTCTTCGTACCGCTCAACTCTAATTGTTGTTCAATAGGGGTGTTCTTTTCTTCCGCCATTATATCTCCTTTTTTTTTTTTTTTGAACAAGATTTTATTACTACGACAGCCAAACTGTGGTTACCGACACGAGTGACGCAATAGCACAATCCTATGAATGATAATATTAGCTTGGGACAACGTAATTAGTTTTTATAAGACGCCTAGCGCCTGACCCAACTATGAGAGCGAATTATAGGCAATCTGCGCGAAATAAGTACTCTGGGGCTGAAATGCCAAGCCTAGTATTAACTATCTTGGAAGCAATGCCAAGCCTAGTATTTAACTATCTTGGGAACATACAGTAAGACAACCCCTTGTCTTAGGATTACAATACTTGAATCCCACCCAGCTTCCTCTCTGAGAAGTTGAACAATTATAATAAATGGGCCAGAATATCCTGGCAGGCTCGCCAATAAATTGTCAACCTCGGGTGATGTCGATGGAGGAAGGACTAGCGCACAGCCCAAACACACTCACAGCTTGCTTACAATCTCATTCATATATCATGCATTCGTCACATCAAACCACTAGTAAAGTCTATAACTTTACTACACATGATCATAGAAGGAAACATCAATGCATATGGAATCAAACAAAATAAAACATTCTCTCTTTCCTGAACTTCACGAAATCATTTATCTAAAACATCATTAACTAACCCGGGTATAAATAGATTTCTACTTTACCTGGCCAGGTGATCTTAACTATTCACGAATCACTGTCTTTTTCTTTCCTTTTTTTTTTTCTTTTCACTGTCACTTTCACAACACGACACAACTGCTGGCACTGGTGTTGGTCTGCTTGCACCGGTCAAGCTGGACTGCTGCACCGGTCAGGCTGGACTGCTGGCGTTGGTCAGGTTGGACTGCCGATGAAAGTGGTGCTGGCCAAGTATGAGGTCGAACCCCCGGTTCAGATAGAACAGTGACTATCAACATCGATCTGTTCTCCTTTCTTCCTTCCTGCATTAACGCATGCACTCTCTCTCTCTTCCAGTCTGCCCTATCAAATGGACATGGTTGCTTTTCTTTTCTTTTTTTTCTTTTCTTTCTTTTCTTCTTCATTAGCTAGCAACTCTTTCTTTCCACATCTCTCTTTAGTCCTCCTCTGCAGACTATCTCATGCTAATCTCTCAACTTGGTTCTCTTCTCTCCTCCCCTCATCTCTCTCTCTCTGCCCCTCTCTCCTGCAGAGCTTCCACTCCGAACCTCTCTCTCTCTCTCTCTCTGTTCGTTCTCCTCCTCGTTCTCCCGTTCTCTCACTCTCACATCCTTCTTATTCTGTTCCGATCTGTCCAAAAAGGGCGAGTACCATTGGTCAGTATTTTTACCCCTGATACCCGAAGTTATCTCCCTCTAATTCCATTGGATATTCAAATCATGACAGTCACGCCTACACACCTTACTCTCTGTGGTGGTCAATTGGTCATTTAATTGATTAGCTAGATTTCACCCCCACCACACACTACCTTCTCCCTCTCCCTTTCCTGCTTTAACCTGCAACGTCCGACTAACAATGGCGCTGGTTCCATAAATTGGCTAGATGAGCCTGAGTAGGCGCCACGACGTCTGACCAAACCTACCGAGACCTGTCGGTCCAGCCACTCAGACTGTCTGGTGTCTCCCCACTGTGCTAAATTGGCTGGATGCGACCCGTGGGCCCGTCTATCTGGCGCCTAGAATGTTTGAGTTGGAGCTTATGTCCGAACAAATTGGCTGGCGACTCCACGAGTTGGGTTGTTTCATTTTTGTCCGTGACAGTTTAGATAACCATTCCTTTGCTGTTTGTTCACTGACCCCCGCTGCTTGGCTTAGCTTTTTGATTGCTGTGATTCCCTTCCAATATCCTTTTGGTGAATAATAGATTTTGTTCATTTTTTATTCAGCTGATATTATGCGCAACAAAATACACGACAGTCATACCAACGACAATAAACGCGATTTCTTGCGTCTTTTGTTTTTCTGATGGATGATAAAAGTCACTGAATTTTGGTGGGGGCAATGTCTCGATTGGTTTGCCTGTTACAAGATAATACTCTTTTATTGCTTGATCAACATCTTTAAACGTGTAAGCTGCATGTCCCTGTTTTTTCAGTGTGTTATTAATAAAATCTAACAGCTCAATTCTCTGCTTTTCATAGGCGTCTTGTGCAGCAGCTAGTTGCTCCACAGCTTTGTTATGTCTTTTTCTCTCGTCGTCATCCCGTAGTTTACTAAACGCGTAATTACTTCCGCTAAAAGCAAGCGCATTCACTACAGCGCCTCCTATCATCATTACGAGTGAAGCCATTTTTTATAAATGTATTTTTTTTACATATTTATATTCTCTGGAATTATTCCTTGCTTAACTAGAAAATCTTTCGTAGCGAACGAAGCTGTAATAATAGAGATTAGCTTTGCTGAATCCTCAAAGTCTAGTTTGCCAAGATCTGCCGGTTTTATTTTTAACAGGCTTTTACCAAGCATTGTGTATCCTACACTTAGACCTCCAATAACAGCAGAATGGTATACAAGGTTGGCGACAGTTTTTTCGGTGCTCATTTTAAAAAATAAAATAATTATAATTAATAAAAAACATGAACAGCGATGATCTGCTAGAGCTACAGAGCGGCCTACACAGTCTTGGACTTACAAAAGAAGAAGTTGATGACCAAGCTGTTATGCCCAAAAAGGAAAGGTTGTATTCTTTGGCAGCATGTGGGAAAACAAAACAGTTCCTCGGAACTGAATTCAGCATAGAACAGATTCAACAGATGTCGCCGCAAGACATTATAAAGTACCATAACAGGTATGAAGCGCAGCTGGGGTCTAGAATGGTGAAAAGCGTTGGACAAACGGTTCTTAGTTTGTACACTAAACTAGTCAGTAGATTTGCTCCCATTGATTCTGAACAAGATTTTATGTATGATTTAACGCAGGATCCAGTTTTAACAAAGTCATTAGAGTCTCTAAGCTGTGATTTATATTACAGATTTGGAACATTGTTATCGCCATTAATCATGGGATTAATTACTTTTAATCATATAGATTTTATTTCCCTTCAAAATGAACGAGTCGGAAAATCAGCAGAATCAAGAAACATTGAATCAGAAAACACTGAATCAAGTCGAGAAAGTGACGAGTGAAAAGCTAAAGCATCCTGGGCGTGTTGCAGCAGGAAAAAGAGTAGCAGAGTTAAACAGACAAAGAAAATTAAAGTTACAATCACAGAATATAACTCATAATGAAAACATAACACCGCCAACGCCAACAGTTGATCCAATGCCAGCTCCAGAACAAGAGCAAGTTAATTTAAGGGCGCCAAAGTCTTCATGGAATATTGAACTTAAAACTGTTGCCATTTTTGGCGCCCTTGCTGCTGCTGGGGGCAGTTATTACAGTTATAAAATATATAAAGAATGGCAACAAAAACAAAAGCAGCCAAAAAAATCTGAACCACTAAATACAGAAGAAGACAACAGCACGTCAGCACCGCCAATAACAAAAAATCATTTTGATCCATTTAAAATGCAATAATATTTTAAGAACTTAAATTTAAATTTTTTGATAAAACATGGCGGATTATTATTTGTTTAAAATGATGGAGTCAATAAATAAAGACATGGAGTCTATAAAAGACATTTCCATAGACCAGAATTGTAATCAATGCGGTTGCTTAGGATGTAAGAACTTCATTAAGATCTATGCTGACCGATCTCACACCAAGGGCGTTAAGCAAGACATCCTCAACGATGACGCGTTTTTTGAGGCGTGTGTGTACTATATTAGACATCTACTATTTAAGATAAAAACATAAATTGTTTTTGATAATTATAAGATAACTTGAATAAGAACTTAGTTGTACTTAAAGGACGACTTAATTACAATCTTGAGGTAACTTAATTAAGAACTTAATCAAGAACTTATTAAGAACTTGAAGTAACTTAATTAAAAACTTAATTAAGAACTTAATTAAGAACTTAATTAAAAACTTAGAAGTGACTTAAGAATAACTTAAAGATAACTTGAGTAAGAACTTGGAAGTGACTTAAGGTGACTTAAGTTAAGAACTTAAAAGGGACTTGAGTGTGTGCATGCGTGGGGTAGGGGTGGGTGGGGTGGAGTGGGGTGGGGGTTGTGCATGCGTGGGGTGGGGTGGGGGTAGGAGGTGTGCATGCATGGGTGGGGGTGTAGCACATCTGTCCTAGTTACGAGCACCACTACACCCTGTTAGACTTATGCTGCTAAAATAGGACGTTTACACATGAACGGCTATTTATAGTAGCAGTGAGCAAGGCTGATTTTACTGCAGCCCTCTTGCTGCTAAAATAGAACGTTTACACATGAACGGCTATTTATAGCAAGGCTGACTTCACCACAGTCCTCTTGTTGCTAAAATAAGGCGTTTATACATGAACGGCTATTTATAGTAGCAGTCAGCAAGGCTAATTTTACCCCAGTCCTCTTGCTGCTAAAAATAGAACGTTCACACATAAACGGCTATTTATAGCAAGGCTGACTTCACCACAGGCCGCCTCCCACAACAAAGAGTTTCATTATACTTTCCTTCTCACACAAAAAAGTTTATACCACACCCCTCCTCTTTTCTCATCCGAGCTTGCAACTGGCTTTGGCAGAGTTATGGCGGCTCTAATCGCCAGTAGTTAGTACACCCGTCATTGTATATTTGGAGCATTTATATGGAGACAGTGCTGGCTACACACTACTCCTCTCCATACTGGTAGATGTACTAAGGTCTGCCTAGCCCTATCTAGTTTGTTTGCCAGAACCCTCGAAAATCGCTATCCAGTTGCATAAGTTTAATAATGGTTTGGCGTTTGCGACACAGTTCATTTATACTGATTCCTAGCTTGTGAAATTTAGGATAGTTATAAAAACACACAGAAAGTTGAATGAGTTTCCTAGCATACGAATCAGCCATGTTCACCTGCGTCTTGAAAAATGAACGCCATGTTTGTAGCGTTTTGTTTTTTTTTTAAACATGACTTGAGCTGTTTCAAGCCAGCGGCCAACAATCAACGCGTGATGGATTGTTTTGCTTCAGCCAACTTTCAACAATGCGGCGCCATTTCTTAGATAAGGAGCCATCTCATCGATAGTCAAACACGTATTAAAACTGGCTACATCTTGTTCAGCAATATTTCTTTCATTTCCTTGAACCAACAAACCTTTAAGATAGTCGTTCATTTCCAAAGTTATGCTTCACCTAATTCTTTTCGACAAATACTCTAACATGCAGTTAAAGTAAAACTTATGGTCTCGAAT
>CM031622.1:51997869-52002869 GCA_018398815.1 Conus ventricosus
ATGTTTTTTTTTGTCTGTTTTGCTTTTAGAATTGATCACAGCTACTTCCATACTTGCTTGCACCCCCTTACATAACTCGCGTACACACAAATATGTGCACTACACTAACATGCCTTGGGAGATCAGCTGGTAAATTCAGCCCCTTCAGTTTTGAGTTTGGCTGCTAGTCTGATTTGACTGATTTTGATGCAGGATGGCACACTTTGTGTGTGTGTTCAGTGCAAATGAACTCGCTGCACTTGCTGCATCTTTGCTGGGTTTTTCTGTCACGTTTCCAGCTGCAGAAGAGACAGCGTTTTCGTTTAAAGAGCGCTCTCTGATGAGCTGGCTCCTTCCTGGGACAGACCCTGCTTTTCCCCAGACCCTGAAGCGTTCTGTGTCTTGCGACCCTTCCTTGTATCTTCAGGAGGAGCAAGTTTTGCCTCCAAGTTGTGGATGGCCTTCTGCACTGTTTCATGCGACTTCTTGGCAATGTGACAGTTGCCAAACGGCGTTTCATCTGAGGAAAGGAAAGTTCCTCACTGATGGCCCTAATGAATGGAGCACGCTCATCATCTTTTGAGAGCTTGTGCTGGGAAACGCAGCTTCCAGATGACACGAGCTGCAATGGGGGCCCAGGAAAGGGACGTTAAAAAACATGATCATTGGCCACCTTTGCGTTCTGCGCTTGGTGGTGAAGGCATTGTGCCATTTTGTCCAGCGAACCCACAGCTCCTTTGGTGTCATTGTAGAAGAGAACCATCTCTGGTTTTCTTTTTGTGTTTGTTGCGTTGACTCAACAACACCAGTGTCGTGCATTGTGCTGATCAGCACAACCTGCTTGTTTTTTTGCTTTGGTATTGTACAATGGTTGGTCCTTTTTGTAATAAACCGACTATCATGGACAGGCAACCTTGCTTTACTTTTTGAATGAGTTTGGCAGAACCGCTTGTTCTGCCTGACAGTGCCGATTTGTGGTCAAGCCATTCTTCAAAAGTGTCTCCGTGAGGACAGTGTCTGTAAAGAAAATTGTCAAAATGTGACATTTCGCCCACTTTTGAAGAAAGGCGTGACCAGGTCAGTGGCAACATTGCCCCCCAGATTGACTGCTTCTTTGTTGCCCAGCCGCTCTCCCCAAATAAGGGTTTGCCCTTTTCAATGGAAGTTGTTCTGAGCTTTCAGCCACCCAGAATACTTTGATGCCATATTATCCGGTTTTGGGATGGCAGGTATTGCAGGAAACTGCAGCGTCCCCTGAAGGGCACAAGCTGCTCGTCCACAGTCAGAAAGCAGCCAGGGACAAAATGCTGGGACAAGTTCTTCATGAATTCGTCCAAATGTCGCGGAAGGGGGCAAAAATGTCTCTCTGCCTTCTGGCAGTTCTAGTATTTTTATCATCGAATCGCAATGTGTCAGAGGAGCTGAAAACGTCTCCTACTCATGCACCCTCTGACATGGGGAAACCATACACCGAGTCCCACAATTGTTTCAGTGTTCACAAAACTTTGTCTCCTGGTACCCAGAAAAAGAAGCATCCCAAGGAGACCTTACATTCAACCATGTCCTTTGGGCTTCCACTTCTCCTTCAAGATTTGGAACCTTGAAGTTGTAAACTTGACAATGTCACTAATCTTTTTTGTCAGTTAAAAAAAGTCTGTAAAGCATCACGTGGACTGTTAGCATGCTGACAACCAACTGCCTGATTCCCAGAAGCCAAAAAACCCATTTTGGCAAGGGTCCTTGCCTGGTTGGGGGTTTGGATTCCTGTCCATTTTGCCCCCATCCTTGGCAGTCTCACCCGTGTTGTTGTGGCAGTCTGGTCATCCTCCCCTCTCCTCTCTTCCCCCGACATATCTGATTCCTCACTGGGTGTGTCACTGTTGCTGGTGCAGGCGGTCCTTTCACTCGTCTCATCGTTCCATGACAAGGCCTTCTTCTGTGTCCGAGGCTGCAGCTGATCCACAGTTTGCGCTGAAACAAACATAGCCAAAAAGAAAATGCAACAGATGAAAAGAAAATATAATGTGCTCTAGAAAATATTTACAAATTCCCGGGCTCTCTCTCTCTCTCTATCTCCTCTCTCTCTCTCTCTCTTCTCTCTCTCTCTCTCTCTCTCTCTCTCCCCCACACACACACACACACACACACAACACAACACACACACACACACACCTCGCTCGTACATACATGCATTTACATGCACACACAAACCACAAGGCAAAAATATACAAATAAAACCAGTGCAAATAAAAACCCGATGCCCCTTGCATAGTAATAAAAACAGGGGCCCATTTACACCACATAAACGAGAGAGGAGAGATGTGAGTGGTGTGTATTTTTATGCCTATGTGTGGAGTAGGGGAGGGGAGGATGGAGTTGAAGAGGTGAAGAGTTCAATAACTTACACAAAGCCCTCGTCACCAAGATCCCCTGCTGCTACGTCCAAAGCCTCAAAAAATGTTTGTCTCCTCCCTCACCTCAACCCAAAGACAAGGCCATTAATTTCATGAACAGATGACGGTAAAACATGTGTGGGAAGGAGAGATGAAAATTTTGACGTCAAGTATCATGGTTAGTTCTCCATTTAATATCAAAAAAAGCCACTGATTTCGTTTAAGAACTGGCCTTTCCATTGATAGAGCAAACGAAAATTAAATCAATTTTATATTGCTTTCCACGTGACATGGTAAATAACATTGCAACAACTTCACCGTTCATATTACAGGCCCACCCCCACTGTGGGAAAACAACATCCACCGACTCATTACAGGCCTACACCACTGTTGTGAAAACAACATCACCGTCATCATTACAGGCTACACCACTGTGTGTGAAAACAACTCCCCCGTACATCATTACGCCTACACCACCCGTGTGTGAAAACAAAGGGCTGAAAATAAAACAGTAAAAAAAAACACAACATCAATCCTCTGCTCTCCATTCTGCAATGAAGGATATTTCCCCTCTTTGGAAGTGAAGAATGATGAATAGATCTGCAACGTTGAGCAGTGATTTCGATGTCCACGGGCTCAAGCACACGACAGATTCTCGAAATCAACCAAAACGAAAGTGACTGGTTCAGGAATTTCCAAAACCGAAACAAAGTGTTGTTCTCAGAATTTCAAAACCAACTACCTGATTCGCTTTGGGCCATATTTCTCTAGTGGGAGGATAAATTTTTAAACGAAACCCCTAAAACATAACATTAATATTGTGAAAATGTAGTCTTCTGTTTTGAGCAGTTTTTCATACATCCAAAAAAAATGTGTTATTCCCGAGGGAACCTGACCTATGATTTTTTTTTTCCAATAGGTTTTGTATACTGTATCGTCGGGGAACAACACTCCGCCTACTTTGAAAAGAATGGGCGTTGGGTGACCCTATCGTGGGAGAAGAAATAATACTTTCTTCCTCTTTGAACATCATGGGTCCTGCGACCCGCGCCGTCGGTTGAGGAATAGTCACGTTGGGCACTCTTTAATATGTATGGGTCCTCCACGACCCGTGTCGCGTGAGTGTTATAATTTATATAAACACCTTAATTAACAAATTACCTTTTCACTTTGATTAACGTCCTCTTGTGTACATGTGCATAACCAGGTGATCACAATTACATAAAGTTTCATTGATTTTGTTCAGTAGTTTAGGAGATACGTTGATTTAGTGTGTCTCTGGGTCCTGGAGGACCCACGGTCAAGGTAAAGGTTAAAGAAGGTTTGATTAAATTTAACTTGAGGTGACAGACAGTCCTTTAGCGGTCTTTTGATGCAAGTGAACAACTGGTATGAAGTTTTAAGTTTGCACTTCAATCCTCTCACTTTGGTCTTTTTTTATAGTGCTTCAGCCCCGATATGGCTCGTGTGGTCGGCAGGGCTTGAAGCAACATGATTAGATTTTATTCATCAGTCTATCTATCTAACCATTCCTTTAGTAGGAGGGGGGAGGGTGGAGAGGGGGGGGTTTCGTGCGTGGGTGCTTGCGCGTCTGTACGTGTGTCTGTGTCGGGGTGCGTTTGTTTGTATTTTGGGGGTGGGGGTGGGGGGTGCTTGTCGTTTGTCTGTGTATATGTCTGTCTGGGCCGTCTGTATGTGATTGGTGTTTTGTGTGTGTGTGTGTGTGGTGTGTGTGTGTGTGTGTGTGTGTGTGTGTGTGCACGCGCGCGCGCCTGCGTGTTTTGTGTGTGTTGTGTGTGTGTGTGTGTGTGTGTGTGTGTGTGTTTGTTGTCTATCTGTGTGTGCGGGGGTGTATATTATATTAATATATATATATTATAAAATATTATATATATTGTCAACCTCGGGTGATGTCAGTGGGGAAGGACTAGCGCACAGCCCAAACACACTCACAGCTTGCTTACGATCTTATTCATATATCATGCATTCGTCACATCAAACCCCTTGTAAAGTCTATAACTTTTCTACACATGGTCATAGAACGAAACATCAATGCATATGGAATCAAATGAAATAAAACATTCTCTCTTTCCTGAACTTCACAAAACATTTATCTAAAACATCATTAACTAACCCGGGATAAAATAGATTTCTACTTTACCCGGCCAGGTGATCAGAACTATTCACGAATCACTGTCTTTTCTTTTCTTTTCTTTTTCTTTTCACTGTCACTTTCACAACACGAACAACTGCTGGCACTGGTTTTGGTCTGATGGCGCCTGGTCGGTGAGACTGTTGGCGTTGGTCTGTGGTTCTGCTTGGCGAAGTGACGCTGCCAGGTATGAGGTCGAACCCCCGGGGGTTTGGATAGAACAGTGATATCAACATCGATCTGTTCTCCCTTTTTTTCTTCCTGCATTAACGCATTGCACCTCTCTCTCTCTCTTCTAGTCTGCTCTTATCAAATGGACATGGTTGCTTTTCTTTCTTTTTTTTCTTTCTTTCTTTTCTTCTTCATTAGTTAGCAACTCTCTCTCTCTCCACATCTCTCCTCAGTCCTTCCTCTGCAGACTATCTCATGCTAATCTCTCAAAATTGGTCTCTTCTTCCTCCCTCATCTCTCTGCTT
>CM031622.1:52005369-52011106 GCA_018398815.1 Conus ventricosus
CGCACACACGCACGCACGCACGCACGCACGCGCGCGCGCGCGCGCGTTTAGATTTTCATTGTCGACTATATGATGAATACGCGATTATAGCTCATAAAGTACTCAGACTAGACATACAATTGAAATAAAAAGGAATAGGTTGAAAAGATAATAAACAAAGCAAAACGAAACAAAACAAAAACAAAACAAAATAAAAATAAATAAGTGAAACATAAGAAAATGACAGATAATTGTGTCTAGTCTTAACTATCCCTGCGTATGCGTGCAGCGTGAGTTTTCCCCCTCCCGCACACAGCCACTCACGCTGAAACCCCCGCCTACGTAGCGATTTTGGCATTTTTGGAATTTATTTTACGTGTTATGTTTGGGCCGTGTTAACATCGTGTTTGGTCTGTCTGAAAAGAAGAAATCAAGGAATTTTAGATGAATGTACTTTCAAAACTCTAAGAGATCCTGCGTTGAGACAACGCACGGATAAATAAAGTAACCAAACACACAGAAATAAAAACAAGTGCAGAGTTTGACGATCAATGTTTAGTGATGGCATGCAGACAAATTGATGCAAAAAGCACTCACCTAATACAGTTATGGTTATGATACTTTTCGCTATCAGTTATCCATTTTTAAACTATTTCACAGAATCTGGGCTAGAGAGGTTTTGCGAGTCAAGCGCCTGTATGTGTTAGGCTACTGAATCAGTCGAATCGGTTTATTTGTCATTGTAATCAAGAACATCTTCAGATAGCCATCCCTCATCTTCCCTATCATCTCCACTGTCGATCGACTCTCCTTCATCATCGGAATCGCCTTGAATACACTGAAACAGTAACGGCGCTGAGCTGGCATTTTTACTAGACTCTAGCAGACGAAAGGCCGGTGCCAGAAATGCGGTCAGTTCCAAGTCGGAAAAGCCCAGCAAGGGGTTCTTTGTCTCACCCAGCAAGGGGTTCTTTGTCTCACCCAGCAAGGGGTTCTTTGTCTCAGCTGCAGATAGTGAAGATGAACTCTGCTTGAACTTAAGAACTAGGGCATGTCAGGCTACCAGGAACCCTCTACTAACTTCTGGCGGGAGTTACTTCTCTTAGACCGTTACAGTTTGAACAGTAGAATTTTTCGAAATAAGAACGCACGCACCGGTGCGTTCCGTAGGCAACGGAGCTTTCAGTCAGCACACAGCACCGCGCGTTCCGTAGGCAACGGAGCTTTCAGTCAGCACACAGCACCGTGCGTTCCGTAGGCAACGGAGCTTTCAGTCAGCACACAGCACCGTGCGTTCCGTAGGCAACGGAGCTTTCAGTCAGCACACAGCACCGTGCGTTCCGTAGGCAACGGAGCTTTCAGTCAGCGCACAGCACAGTGCGTTCCGTAGGCAACGGAGCTTTCAGTCAGCACACAGCACCATGCGTTCCATAGACAACGGAGCTTTCAGTCAGCACACAGCACCGTGCGTTCCGTAGGCAACGGAGCTTTCAGTCAGCACACAGCACAGTGCGTTCCGTAGGCAACGGAGCTTTCAGTCAGCACACAGCACCGTGCGTTCCGTAGGCAACGGAGCTTTGAGCAGCGCACGTAGGCAAAAAAAAAAAAAAAAAAAAAAAAAAATATATATATATATATATATATATATATATATATATAAATAAATTAAATCAGATTAAATTAAAACTCGAACTAAGCATTTCAGAAGAACAACAACAGCAACAAAATTAATGGAGAAAAAAAAAAGTAAATCAGTATCAAATGCCATGAAAGTTTCTAGAGAAATAAATTAGATAAGCTTGTCGTCACGTTGTTCAGCATTGCAACACCATTTGATTGTTTCTCCTCATTCTTTGAACACAGAGCCAAGTCGAACGCTATCCATTGAAGGTCTTACGTCTCCCACAAACCAACCAGGAACCACGCTATCCATTCCCACATCGCCTGGCACGAACCAACCAGAACAGACTTTGTCCATAGTTGGAGCGCAGAGCAACACAGCCACGCCCACTGACCAACCAGAAACCACGTTGTCCATAGTTGACACACAGAGTAATACGGCCACGCCCACTGACCAACCAGAAACGACCTTGTCTATAATTGAAACAGAGAGCGATACGGCCACGCCCACTGACCAACCAGAAACGACCTTGTCTATAGTTGAAACAGAGAGCGACACGGCCACGCCCACTGACCAACCAGAAACGACCTTGTCTATAGTTGAAACAGAGAGCGACACGGCCACGCCCACTGACCAACCAGAAACGACCTTGTCTGTAGTTGAAACAGAGAGCGATACGGCCACGCCCACTGACAAGCCAGAAACAACATTATCTATAATTGAAACAGAGACCAATACGGCCACGACCACTGACCAACCAGAAACCACGCTGTCCATAGTTGACACGCAGACTGATACGGCCACACCCACTGACCAACCAGAAACGACCCTGTCTATAATTGAAACAGAGAACAATACGCCCACATCCACTGAACAGCCAGGGAGCACGTTGTCCATCGTTGGGGCACGGACTGACACCGTTACACCTACGACACCAACAGGCCAACCACAAAGCACTTTATCGATATTTGGAGCACAGCCTAGCACAGCTACACCCATGACCTCTCCAGGGAGCACAGCGTCTGTGGCAGGGACAGGCGTGACGAGCGCAGAAAGTCCCACCGCTTCCACCTTATCCATGGCTGGCGGCACTGGAGGTCGGTGACGCTCGTTTCGTCCTGCAGTTCTGCATTTGGCTCTTTTGGTCTTACTTTGTTTGCTTCTTTCTTTCGGTTTTTTTGGTGTGGTTTTTTTTTTCGTTGTTCTTGTTGTTGTTGTGGTTGGTTGGTTGGTTGGTTGATGTCTTTCCTGATTTGTTTCTTCTTTTCTTCTTTCTTTAGTCGTTTCTATCTTCTGTCATATCTTTCTTGAATTCTTCATTCCTTTATTTGACTCTTTTTGTTTTTCTGTTTCACCCTTTTCTTGCTTTTGTTATTCTTTTTTTTTCTGCCCGTCATTTTTTCTTTCTTTCTTCCTTTTTTTTTTTTCATTCATTTTTCTCCCTACTCTTTATTCGTTCTTCATCATGGTCTGTATTTATTTTGTAAGTCCTTACTTTTCTTCTCTATTTCTTTGAGAAAAAAGTCTTTCTTTCTTTACATGTTTTTTGTGTGTGTAAGGAATTGTCCCTGGTGGTTTACTGTGTTAGGGGAGTGTGTCAACGGAAAACATGGATCGCTTTGGCGGGCTTCTGGAACCAACCCTGCTCCCAGTCCCACAGGATCCACGTTGTCCATTCATGTTGAGAGGATGTGTGTGTTAGTGTGTGTGTGTGTGTGTGTTAGTGTGTGTGTGTGTTAGTGTGTGTGTGTGTGTGTGTGTGTGTGTGTGTGTGTGTGTGTGTGTGTGTGTGTGTGTGTGTGCTACAGAGTCATTCTGGTCCAGGATGTATCGCCACCTGTTTATGCGTTCAGTCATAAAACACCTTATGAATGACGTCATAAAACACCTCATGAATGACGTCATAAAACACCTCATGAATGACGTCATAAAACACCTCATGAATGACGATGAAAAAAAAAAAACAGTGAATAAGTAAACAAATAAACAGCGTCAGATAAACGGAAGGACGCTACACACTTAATCTAAAAGCACAGTTATGTCACACACACACACACACACACACACACACACACACACACACACACACACACACACACACGCGCGCGCGCGCGCGCGCAGACGCATGTATACAAGCACAAACACACATACACACACACGCACGCACGCACGCGCACTTGCACAAACAGGCACACACATGCACGTGCACACGCACGAGCGCTGACATAAGTACACACACACATACTAATTAATTCCCTCATCCCACTCTCTCTCTCTCTCTCTCTCTCTCACGCACACACACACACGCACGCACGCACGCACGCACACACACACGCGCGCGAGCGGTACTTTATTCTTAAGAACCATGACCCTCGAGAAGGAGCTGTTAGACTTAGGAGCAAACCTTGCGTGTTCGTCCGTGGGCCTGAAGTTATTTCCTCATGGGTGCAAGAGTTACCCTACTTTTTTGTTATTTACAGTCCACTGTTCCCCGTCTCGCTTAAGATTTTCTTTCATTCCGGTCAAACTGAGGTTACCTGTACAATATTATCTTACTGTCCGTCCTGCACAGTATTATCTTACTGTCCGTCCTGCACAGTATTATCTTACTGTTCGTCCTGCACAATATTATCTTACTGTTCGTCCTGCACAGTATTATCTTACTGTTCGTCCTGTACAGCATCATCTTACTGTTCGTCCTGCACAGTATCATCTTACTGTTCGTCCTGCACAGTATCATCTTACTGTTCGTCCTGCACAGTATCATCTTACTGTTCGTCCTGCACAGTATCATCTTACTGTCCGTCCTGCACAGTATCATCTCACTGTTCGTCCTGCACAGTATCATCCCACTGTTCGTCCTGCACAGTATCATCTTACTGTTCGTCCTGCACAGTATCATCTTACTGTTCGTCCTGCACAGTATCATCTTACTGTTCGTCCTGCACAGCATTATCTTACTGTTCGTCCTGCACAGCATTATCTTACTGTTCGTCCTGCACAGCATTATCTTACTGTTCGTCCTGCACAGTATTATCTTACTGTTCGTCCTGCACAGTATTATCTTACTGTCCGTCCTGCACAGTAGATCTATTATCTTACTGTTCGTTCTGTACAATATTATCTTACTGTTCGTCCTGTACAATATTATCTTACTGTTCGTCCTGTTACAGCATTATCTTACTGTTCGTCCTGTACAATATTATCTTACTGTTCGTCCTGTACAGCATTATCTTACTGTTCGTCCTGTACAATATTATCTTACTGTTCGTCCTGTTACAGCGTTATCTTACTGTTGGTCCTGTACAATATTATCTTACTGTTCGTCCTGTACAGCATTATCTTACTGTTCGTCCTGTACAATATTATCTTACTTTTCGGCCGTGTGTTTGCTTTGACTGTATTCAAGATCCAAAAGGCTGTGCCAGTCTTGATTAAATGTTAAATTGTATCTGTTCATTTCTCCAGTTGCAATTGCTGTTTGGATGTCTCAGGTACGGGGTATATTGGACAAGCTTGTTGTTCCTTCCTACTAGGCGATTTGGTGTCGAGAGCAACATTCGTTTGGAGATGTTGGCCTGTACCTATATTTCTTCATGCTAGCAAGAGTTCCCTGCCTCATTTAAGATTTCCTTTTATCCCATTTCTTTCGTTTATTCCACACACACACACACAAACACACACACACACACAGACACACACACAGACACACACACACACAGTCATTCAGTCGTTTGTATGCAATTTTCCTCCCAATTTTTCTTTCGTCCATTCTTTATTCTCTTTACGTATGACTGCAGTTGTGAGTGTATAATTATCTTATGCATGTCGACCGTTTAGTTATGCGTGCATGGATGTATACATGGTTGTGTGCGCGTACATGCAAGTATGTGTGTACATACATACATATATGTATGCGTGTATACACGTATGTATGTTAGTGCGGATCTGTACGTACGTCCGTAGGTGACGACATGTGTGAAACGTACATTTATGTGTGCATGTATTAGATGCGGAGGCTTATAAGCGTGTGTGCATGGCTCGTCGGCGTTCGCATCAGACCGCCGAGCTAACAACTGCGTGGTCGGTGTACGCGCTGACATCCTCTGTCCGTGTATTCATGGAGCGGTCAGTGGG
>CM031622.1:52013706-52039693 GCA_018398815.1 Conus ventricosus
CTCCTCTCCCGGCTCCATTCTCCCCTCTCTGGTCGTAGGTAGCGAGTCCCTTTGCAGTTTGGTCATGCTTCCGGAGTACGGCCGTTACATCCGACGGTAGGAAAGCAACAAAGACTTAGAACCTTTTAAAGTGGAAATTTTTTTTTTTAGGTCGAAGGTCACAAAAAAGCATAGGACCTATCAAAAGGAGGGGGTGGGGGTGGGAGATGTTGCCCCCCCCCCCTTTCTCTCTCTCTCTCTCTCTCCTCGCTCTCTCTCTCTCTCTCTCACACACACCACACACACACACACACACACACACACACACACACACACACACACACACGCGCGCGCGCGCGCGCGCGCGCGCACGGAAGCGTATTCATTCCTTCCATTACCTCAAAAACTTTATTTTGATTGATGCGAGACATTTCTCGTGTCAGTTACATGAGGAAATGGTACCTTGTGCTGTAAAGGTCTTTCTTACGAGTTTGATCCAAAGAATCTCACCATGTCTCCTCGTTTGAAAGAAGCCTGTCACTTTCTGCCCTTATTTTCAAACTTCGCGAGTTTCAGGATTAAATCCCCCAATATCATCTGGCGATGAAAAGACATTAAATAAACCACTGATTTAAATCCCGTTCCAACCAACCATAATGTTATTATGTTTGTTGTATTCTTTGTTGCTGTTCTCTCTCTGATTAGACATTCTGATTTGGTTGTTTCAATTTTCTTTATGATCATTTTGTTTTCTTTATTAATTTAGATTATCAAAATTTCATTTACTTTTTTTTTTCGGAGAAGGGGGGAAGGGCTGTGTTACTTTGAGAATTTGTGGAAATGCCGTTTTGAATTTAAGTATGTCTATGCTCCGTTATCTGCTCGAGTAGTTCTTGTTCTTGCCAGTATCGCTTTAAATTGGTGTGTGTGTGTGTGTGTGTGTGTGTGTGTGTGTGTGTGTGTGTGTGTGTGTGTGTGTGCGTGCGTGCGTTTTCGGTCGCTTTTTACGTTGATTTGTTTCTTTTCTTTTTTTTGTTTTTTGTTTGTTTAATGTTCCGCAACTTACGCATCTAACTGCTTTTAAAATCCTGATCTTATTGTTTTTGTGTCTGTTTTTTTTTTTTTTTTTTTTTTACTTGCGTAAATATTCTTCGTTTCGATGTAAAATAATTCACTTATTTATTATTTTATTACTATTATCATTATTGTTGTTGTGGTTCATTCATTTTTTCCAGTTGATCTCGTTTATTCACTATTTGATTATTTCGAGTTTGACTGTACCTGTGTTACAAATGTTACGGTTGGCATCGCTCACAATCTGAACTGTTGTGCATGTTTTGAAACGAAATCTAATCTAAGTTGTTTGTTTTTTTGCATCGGTTTTATCGCATCACAACTGAATTAAAAACAAGGGAGATAACTCACAAATCGTCGCCTTTTTGTTCGTGGAGAGAAGCGAGTTCTTTACCTTTGTGTGTGTCGCTCCTCTTTTTGCTGTCATTGTTGTAGTGTTACGTTTGTTGCTGATGTTGTTGCTATTATTATTATTATTATTATTATTATTATTATTATAATCATTATTATATTAATTATCATCATTATGATTGTATATGCTGTATTCGTTTACCGTCTACCCATGACACGCCCTAATCTCGTGTCTCCTCTGCCCCAATACACACCGCCCCTGTCGCGCCCTGCATACATCGTCACCCCTCTGCCTCAATACACCCGCCCGTGTCACGCCCTGCATCGTCACCACTCTGCCCCAACACTCCCACCCGTGTCACGCCCTGCATACATCGTCACCCCTCTGCCCCAATACACCCGCCCGTGTCACGCCCTGCATCGTCACCCCTCTGCCTCAATACACCCGCCCGTGTCACGCCCTGCATCGTCACCCCTATGCCCCAATACACCCGCCCGTGTCTCGCCCTGCATACATCGTCACCCCTCTGCCCCAATACTCCCACCCGTGTCGCGCCCTGCATCGTCACCACTCTGCCCCAACACTCCCACCCGTGTCACGCCCTGCATACATCGTCACCCCTCTGCCCCAATACACCCGCCCGTGTCACGCCCTGCATCGTCACCACTCTGCCCCAACACTCCCACCCGTGTCACGCCCTGCATCGTCACCACACTGCCCCAATACGCCCACCCGTGTCACGCTCTGTATCTGCGCCTCGCCTGCCCCAATTTGCCCACCCGTGTCACACCCTACATCGACGTCCCCCTGTTCCCCCACCCATGTCACGCCCTGAAACCACGCCCCATTCTACTATCACCCATATCACGCCCTGAAAACACGCCCCCTTCTACTATCACCCCTGTCAGACCCCGAGATCCGCGTCCCCTTCTACCATCACCCATGTCAGGCCCCGAGATCCGCGCCCCCTTCTACAATCACCCATGTCAGGCCCCGAGATCCGCGCCCCCTTCTACCATCACCCATGTCACGCCCTGAAACCACGCCCCTTCTATATACAATCACCCATGTCAGGCCCTAGAGTCTGTGCAGTGTGCACCCTGTACGCCCACCCATGTCGCGCCTTGCCTATCCTACCCCCCCCCCCCCCCCCCCCCCACCTGTACCAAGCTCTAAAATCCGTGCTTCCCGTACCCAGACCCATGTCACACACTTGATATCCGCACCCTCTTCCCCTCCCCCCCCCCCCCCCCCAACTCTCTCTTCTACTCCCAATCAAATGAAGGCACACACACACACACACACACACACACACACACATCTCCCCTATTCCAAATCATGTCACGCCCTATATTCTATGCCCCCCCCCCCCCCCCCCCGCCCCGCCCCACCCCGCCTCCCTACGTCATGATATGAAATCCGCGCCCCCTGCCACGACCCATGTCAAGCGCTGAGCTGACCCTGCGCTCCCCCGTGTTCCCAACCATGTTACGCCCTACATTCCCACCTCCTGTACCCCATCTATGTTCAGCCTTCCATTTTTATCCCCCCCCTCCCCCCCCCCCCCCTCCCCTCTTCCCGCTCCCCCCCCCCCCCCTCCCCCCCCCCCCCCTCCCTCCCCTCCCCTCCCATCCCATGTCAAGTCCTGAAATCCGCGCTCCCTGTTCCCCCAGTCATGGCTCGCCCCTGCATCTGCACCTCCTCCCCGTCACCACCGCCCCTCCCCCCCCCCCCCCCCCCCCCCCCCCCCCCCCCCACCTCCCCACACCCCCACTCCTGTCTCGCCCAGCAACCGCGACGGCTGTACCTCCACCCATGGTCAAACGCTGCTGCATTCCAGCCCATTATACCCGCCACCATGTTGTACGCTGCATCCGCGACCACGTACCCATAACATACCCTGCATCCGCGTCTGAACGAATGGATGACTGAACAACAACCGACTGAACGAATGAATAACTCAACGAACGAATGAGCGAGGGACCGACTAACCGACTGGACGAATGAAGGACTGAGCGACCAATTGGACGAATGAATTATTCAATGACCGACTGAATGAATTAATGAATACGCAACCGACTGGTCGAATGAATGAATAAACGACCGATTGACCGAGCGATCGACCAAACAAATGTACTAACGAATGTCTGAACGACTGACTGAATGAACGAATGACCGAACGAATGGCTAAACAACCCGACTGAACGAGCGATCGACCGAACCAGTGTACTGACGAATGTCTGAACGACCGACTGAACGAATAACTGACTGAACGAATGAATGACTGGACGACCGATTGACCGACTGAAAACTCATTGACTGAACTCCCCCGAAGTCGGAGTGTGGCTGCCCATGTGGCGGGGTAATCAAAAACGGTCACACACGTAATGTTCTCATCCCCAGCTGATGCATTTGTACCATAGTGTTCAAGTACTTCGGCTGTTTGGATGATCCCTGGAGTCTTTTAGCCAGGGTACGACAACAACAACAACATTGACTGAACGATCGAATGAACGAGGGAATGAATGAATGACCGACTACAGGAGCGATCGACCGGATAAATGTACCAACGAATGACTGAACGACCGATTGAACGAATGAATGTCTGAACGACCGACCGACTGAACGAGCGACCGACCGAACAAATTTACGAACAAATGACTGAACGACCAACTGACCAACTGAACGAATTAACAAATGAATGAGCGAGCGACCGTCCGAACAAACGCACGAAAAAGAATACAAAAAAAAAGAAGAAAAAAAGAAAGAAAGAAAAACCAACAAAGGAAATCAAACGAATATACAAAAGAAAGGAATGAATGAAGAAAGAAAGAAGAAAGAAAAAAAACGTAAAGAATGAAAAACAGTCACAACTAGTGTACCAAAGAATAAAAATAACATAAACGATAATAAAACAAAGTCGTCTAACACAAAAAAAAAAACAACCACCATTGCAGGGGATAGGCAGAAGGTTGGGGGAGAGAAAATGGGGACAAAAACAACTGTAGTTGCAACTCTTTGCGCAAATCATTTTAATGTAAAGCATTTAAACTGTTGATGTAAGAGCACAAAACATATGTTCCATCGGAAATGTTGTGACTACCACATCACAGGGTATACACACTGCAAAACATTGCTACAATAAGTATACACACACACACACACACACACACAGTGATTAAGAATATCTCATAACGCCCTCCTAGGGAGTTCCAAGTTTTGAGCTTTCGCCTGTAAAAGGTTTCTTCACGAATCCCCTACAATCAAACAGCTCCGTTTCAACACACACACACACGCGCGCGCGCTCGCGCGCGCACGTACGTACGTACGTTCACACACACACACACACACACACACACACACACACACACACACACACACACACACAACTACACACACACAACTACACACACACACACACACTCAGCTACACACACACACACACACACACACACACACACACACACACACACACACACACACACACACCACACACAACAGCAACAACAACAACAGCAACAACAACAACAACAGCAACAACAACAACAACGACAACGCACATCCACTCACCCACACGCACTTTAAAGGGAGAGAGGAAAAGAAAAGACAGTGAGAGAGAAAGAGAAAGAGAAGAAAGAGGGGGGAGGGGGAGAAAAAGAATGGGAAAGAGAAGGTCCGTGAAAGAGAGAGAGAGAGAGAGAGAGAGCGGAGAGAGAGAGAGAGAGAGAGAGAGAGAGAGAGAGAGAGAGAGAGAGAGGTAAGGCAAAGGAGGGAGAGGGCTGTGAGACCCATTATTTGATGAGATTGGGACAGAGTGGACAAAAGTACCATATTTTCTCAAGGTGGTCTACATGCTTTATGCTTGCAGGTTTTGATATGTTCCAAGGTAGCACAGCAATAATTTCCGAGAAACCGACGATTTAATTCACAAATCGTGGCGTCCGTGGACAAATTATTGGTTGTGGTCGTGTCTTTGAGAAAGACAAACTGGACAAGGGGGACAGCGTGGCTTGGTCAGCTTATCATGCATCTCAGCAAGATGAGTCATCTTTCAAGGAGAAAGCACCTGCTCTGTCCCAACTGATGCCTTTCTTCTATGAAAAGGCAGCTACAGCTGCAATGGTCAAACACGGCATGGACGTTGTGCGTCGTTCGACAGATTTTCTCAACAATGGACAAATCCCGGTGATTGCAATGGATGCTCCACCGTTTGCTCTTGCCAAGTATGCCCAATGCAAATGGCCTGAAACATATGGTGAGGAGAAGATTGTAGTCCTGTTTGGGGGCTTGCATATTGAAATGGCTCTGTGGAAGACTGTCGGTGATGACCTAGATTGTTCTGGGTGGACCAATGCACTGACACAGGCAGGGATTGCTTCATCAGGCACAGCACAGTCGTTTCTGAGCTGTTCTCACCTAACCAGAACACGCCATGCCCGTCAAGTTAACGCTGTCGTTTTGAGAAAACTCCAAAAAGAAGCATTTCTCACCTTGCAGCCAGAAGCAGAAGAAGAATCAGAAGAAGCTTGGCTACAAAAAATGGTGAGAAAGAACCCCACATTTCAGTATTGGGACACCATATTCAGACTTGAACTCCTTGTTCTTCTGTCTGTCAGAGGACATCGTGAGGCTGACTTCGCATTGTATGTGGGTTCCCTGAAAGCTCTGGCCAAGTGGTTCTTTGTCCTGGACCATCTGAATTATGCCCGCTGGGTTCCTGTTCATATTCGAGACATGGAAAATCTGCCGCCTTCTACCTTGGAAGAATTTGTTGGGCATGGTCATTGGGTTGTCTCAAAAACGGCAAACAAGTTTTCAAGCATGCCATTAGATCAGGCTCATGAACAATAATGACTTGGCGAAAGGTTCTGGTGGAGCAGTAGGGCTTACAGGAAACCCATCGGCTCTCCGAAAGTGGGTAAAGGCAGGTCCACAACAGGCACGCATGCTGACTGAGTTTGAAGACTGTTCAAAGGTAAACTGTGCAAAACACTCTCATCATGGAGAAGGTTTGTCAACTCATGAGTGTTTCAAACAACAAACTCTCAGCCTTACAAGAGTGTTCAAAGAAATGGGCAATCCTTTCTTGACTGACAGTGGAGAATTACTGACATTAGACTCTCATGATGTCCTCAATGATTCTGTCATGCATGCAGTCCGCACCATTGAGGATCTTGGCGAACACCAGTACATCGCCTACTGCAACTCAGTTCCGACTGATTGTGAAAGATCCATGCATGATCCCATCAAAAGAACTCTTGCGTCTGTTCAAGTGTCCGACTCCTAAAGACAAAAGCAAGCAAGCAGACAAGATTGCAAATTTGAAGACTGATGTCAGCCTTTACTCCAGACTATACATCGTGGCACAACACAGAGAGTCTGATATGGCTTCCTTTTTCAGCCATGAAAACCACCCGTTCCCTCCCTCTTTGTCTGACAGAGGAAAACTTTGTCTCGGAAAAAATCTAATCTACTTACATGTTTAAGGAAGGCAGTGGAGGCATCTGCTCCATACTTACTGGACGACGTTCAGCCATATGACACATCTGAACTAGCAGAAGCCTTGGCTTACTGGACGATGTTCAGCCATATGACACAACAGAACTGGCAGAAGCCTTGGAGCAACTCGATGAGGATGAGCAACATCCAGAAATGATAGTCCTTGACGCTCCCTCCTGAGCTACTCTTGCCTGCTAGTTCTTGCCTCGTGTGCGGCATCAGCTTCAGACTGCAGACAGGGCTGACATTGTCTGGGACAGGTATATCAAACACAGCATCAAAGGTTCTGCCAGAGAAAAGAGAGGAAAAGGAATGAGAAGAAAGGTGTCCGGCAAGAACAAAATCCCAGGATAGTGGCAGGGCTTCAGTGTGATGCAGAAAACAAGGAGTTCTTTGAATTTCTGTCCAAGAAGACTGAAAGCAGTGGAGTTCCTCCTGGCGAAACAGTGGTGGTGACACAAGGAGAAAATGTTGCCATCAGAGGAAGCGACCACGTCATACTCCCTGCAACCATGAAGAGGCCGATAAGATAAGATAAGATAATGTTGCTTATAGCCCAGCCGACCGCAAAGGGCCATATCAGGGCTGTCACCACGTTAAAATCAACTCACCAGTCATTAAAAAAAAAAAAAAAAAAAAAAAAAAAAACACCAACTTTCACACATCTCGTTAAATGACATCGTCTACAAACGCACCAGAAACTTTGTTAAAAATCTTTCTTCCGTAAAATCTTAAATCAGATGAAAAATGTTAATCTCTCTCAAAAACTCAAGGATCACGTCAGGCGGGACATCCCTGAACAGGATCTTCATGGATTCCGCTGTAAAATGTTTGTGTCTCACATCGTGCAAGTCCCAACACTCTAAAAGAACATGTTTCATTTGAGTGGCGCATGACATGGAATGCACCACGGAGCTTCTTCACTCTTTAAAAGGTAAGAATGGGTAAAATACGAATGGCCGGTGTGCAGCCGGCACAGAACCGTTTCCTCTTTACGACCACCCGACGTAGATGGGAGGAAGTCCTTAAGGTTTGGACGGATCTGAAAGAGTTTGTTATTCGTCTGTGTGTTCCAATCCTCCTGCCAGAGGTCTCTCACATAATCGTTAATTTTGGGTTTCACATCTGAGCAGGGGATATAAGTGTTGGACAGTTTCTCTCTTGTGGCGTTCTTGGCTAACGATCAACCATTTCGTTCCCGCCGATGCCAACATGACCAGGAACCCAAGCAAGAGTAATGTTGTAACCGTCCACCTTCAATTTACTAAAAAGTTCCAAAAAAAGTAAAAGTTCTGGATGCTCAAGGTTGCGGCCAGCTATGGCCTCCAAAGCTGACAGCGAATCCGACAGAACCAGAAGTCCCTCTTTGAAGAATGTGAGATTATCTTCAAAGCCAAAACCAGAGCAGTAAGTTCAGCAGAATAGACAGAAGCATATGAATGAATATGTTCCAACAGTATCTGAGAAGGAGCCCCAGGGCAGTAGGCTGCACAGGCCACTCCATCTTCAGACTTGGAACCGTCAGTGAAAACTTTTTGACAGGATGGGAATTTCGAACAGAGGTCAGCATACAATGCCTTGTACGCCAGAGAGCTGGTAGACTCTTTACGAAAAGCTGCAAGATCAAAACGAATCTCAGGTGTAAAAAAGGTCCACGGAGGTTGATCCGGAAACTTGGAAAAATCGGACACAACTCCTAGGTCTAGACCTGCATTCCGCACGTGAGGCTGCATACGAAGACCAAACGGCGGAATACAGTTAGGGTTGGTTTCGAATTTGTTTTGAAACTGGGGTCAAAGACACAGTCATAGGCAGGATTCTGCGGTTCTGAGAACAGTCCTGATATAATAATTTAGAGACATTTTCAGCCTGCGGTTGGACAGTGAGGGTTCACCTGCCTCTGCGTACAGGCTGTACACAGGGGTGGTGCGGAATGCTCCAAGACAGAGACGAAGCCCTTGATGGTGGATAGGGTCCAAGAGTTTGAGGTAAGAGGGTCTTGCAGAGCCGTACACAGCACAACCATAATCCAATTTGGAACGGACCAAGGCTCTGTAGAGGTGCAGCAAAGTTTTCTTATCAGCGCCCCAGTCGGTGTGTGCTACGACCCGCAGAATATTCAGAGCTTTCTGGCAAGAAGTTTTGAGGTTTTTGATGTGGCTGAGAAAGTTGAGTTTTTGGTCAAAAATAACTCCCAGGAATTTGGCTTCTTTTTCAACTGGAATGGTGGACTTGTCCAGATGAATTTCAGGATCAGCAAAGAATCGACGAAAATTGTGGAAATGAATTGACTGAGTTTTGGTACGGGAGAAGGTTAAACCCGTTTTCCTCGGCCCACTGTTGGATTCTGTTGACACAAAGTTGGAGTCGACGCTGTACACATGGCGTAAGAAGCTCCAACTGCATACAGCGCAAAGTCATCAACAAACAGAGAGGACTCGGTGCCCAGGCTTACCGATTGGACAATGTCATTAATTTTAAGGCTGAAAAGGGCGGGAGAAAGGATGCTCCCCTGAGGAACACCCAACTCCTGCCCATGGATGTCAGAGAGTGTGGTGCCAACACGCACCTGGAACTGCCGATCAGCTAAAAAGTTCTGAATGAACAGAGGCAGGTGACCCGAAAACCAAGTCTGTGCAGGTCCATGAGGACTCCTGCTTTCCACGTGGTGTCGTACGCCTTTTCGAGGTCGAAAAAGATAGCGACCACATGCTGCTTATTAACAAAGGCATTGCGGATGGTGGTTTCCAGACGGATTAGATGGTCAACCGTCGAGTGGTACTTCCGGAAACCGCACTGTTCACTGGCCAAAAGACCATCGGTTTCCAGCTTCCACATCAGACGGGAGTTGACCATCTTTTCCATCAGCTTACAGAGGCAGCTGGTCAGAGCGATTGGGCGATAGTTGGAAGGGTTGGTAAGGTCCTTTCCAGGCTTTGGAATGGGAATGATCAGGGCTTTCCGCCAGGAGGGCGGAAAGGACCCTGTAGTCCAGATATGGTTATAGACTTGGAGAAGAGTCTGGAGACAGCTTTCCGGAAAATGTTTCACAACCTGATAATGAATGTCATCCAGACCAGGGGCAGAATCAGTGCAGGTTTGTAAAGCTAATTTGAGTTCAACGATTGAAAAAGGAAGATTATAGGTTTCAGAGTTGTCTGATGTGAAATTGTATGAGGATTTCTCTCTAATCTCTTTGTTTCTTAAAAAGACTGCAGATTTATTTGAAGATGAGGAGTTCTGTTGGATGGTGGAGGCCAACAGATTGGCAACAGCTTGTTTGTCAGTGATCAGAGCATCAGAAAGTTTCAAGTGATGAATAGAGGGGTTGGTGTTCTTCCCTTTAATTTTTCTAATGATGTTCCAAACTTTTTTCTTGGAAGTTTTAGATGTCAGCCTGGAGCAGAAGTTTCTCCAGGACTGACGTTTACTGATTTTGAAAGTGTGTCTCGATTTCGCACGGAGTTTCTGATGGGCTCGAGCGTTGGGACCCAAAGGTCGTTGGTATACCCGACGCTGAGCCCGTTTGCGAACTTTTGAAATTT
Source organism: Conus ventricosus (assembly GCA_018398815.1). Taxonomy (NCBI): domain Eukaryota; kingdom Metazoa; phylum Mollusca; class Gastropoda; order Neogastropoda; family Conidae; genus Conus; species Conus ventricosus. Next base: position 52,024,156 of record CM031622.1, read on the forward strand.
GTTGGCAGTCTGAATCGAACCAGGGTGTTTTTGGCATTTGAAGTTTATCGGAAGACACTGGAATACAGGTTTTAGCACAGTTGATCACGGTGTTAGTCAGAGATTCTGCTGGGTCTGGACTCTGAAAAAAATCAGTGTCCTGGAATTCTTTTGAAATAGTGGTTGCAAATAGATCCCAGTTTGCTTTCTTATAATTGAGATGTTGAGAGACAGAGGCGGTTTCAGTTAATGTGGGCTGTAAAAGAACAGGGAAATGGTCCACTTCCGTGCAGATCGTCATGGACAGACCACTCATAGTCCAGGACCAGCGAGGGGTCACAAACCGACAAATCTAAACACGAAAGTGAACCTGTGGAAGAGTGGAGATAAGTTGTAGATCCGTCGTTCAGACAACACAAATCCAAATCTGAAAGGACATCCTCAATTACCAAACCTCTGGATGACGTACTGGCACTACCCCAAAGAGGATTGTGACCGTTAAAGTCACCCAACAGCAAAAAAGGTCGAGGAAGTTCTTCTATCAGACTGACAAGGTCCTGACGACAAACCGGACAGAAGGTGGGAGATAAAGGGAACAGATTGTCACGGTCTTGTGGAGAGTGACTCTCGCAGCTACAGCCTGAAGGGAGGTAGACAGAGTGACAGGACTATACAACAAAGTTTTGTGTAGGAGAAGGGCAACACCGCCCGACAGTCCCAACGTGGATGGTTGTGCAGGTTTCGAAAGAAAATTAAAGCCAGAAAGAGTAAAGGTCTTCTGGCTTTGAATTTGAGTTTCTTGAAGAGCCACGACGGAAGGTTTTAGAGACTGACACAGAAGCTGCAGCTCCTCGAAGTTGGAATTTAGACCACGGATATTCCAATGGAATATTGTATTATCCATGGTGCAGAGGGCGAAAAGGAGAGAGATCAGGTCATCTCCTCCTCAACGTCTGCTTCCAATGGAGTGAATTTGTTATTGAGTTTAACTGGACTGTGTTGGTCTTTGGACCTGCTGGCAGACTTGCCCGCAGGTGACAAAGGCCTGGAGTTTGGAGATGGTGGAGGTCTGGATTTGGGAGATGGTGGAGGGTTTTTCCTCATCTCCACCATCTCCACACTGGGTGGAACTCCCTTGCCCGCACGGGCACTGGATAGGTGAGTTCGAGGCGGAATTGGTGGTTTTTTAATCTGCCCAGCAGCAGATGTTGTAGACTGCTGGGCAGTCTGAGGGGTGGCGGATTTTTTGCCTCCACCAGGGGCAGTCACCTTGGGTTGGAAGGTGGTGGACCTGCTTCCACCAGAGTTGACAGTTCTGACTTGCAGTGTCTTTGAAAACGTAAAGTCATCAGTCTGACAGCAGACTGATCGAGTGGGAACTGCGGGAACCGTCTTTACGGCCGAAGCATATGAAGCTGTTGGAGTCTGACTGCCCACAACCTGCTTGCGGGCTTCAAAAAAGGAGATCATCTTTTCTGTTTTTATTCGTTGAATGGTGGATTCCTGAATCCAAAGAGGACAGTTTTCTTGAAGAGGAGGGATGATCGCCACCGCAGTTAGCATAATGTGCCGGATCTTTGCACGGCCCATCATGGATTGCCTTGCAGCAAACACCGCACACCTCCTGCCCAGAACAGCGGTCTCTGACATGTCCAAACCTCTGGCACCTGAAGCATCTCAATGGGGACGGGACATACAGCTGAACACGGACGTTCAGGTAGCCAACTTTGATGACCGGAGGCAGCACAGGGTTGCAGAAGGTCAGAAAGAGGGTTTTGGTGGCCACTCTCTCTGCACCTTTCTTGACTGTCACCCTGCGCACCTCCGTCACACCTGGGACGCCAGTTCCGTTTTATTTTCTGCCTCTGAGACACCCGTTAGATCTCTGCAGCGAATCACACCTTTCGATGAATTTAACTGTTTATGGGGAGTCACCCTGATCTCCCTATCCACTAATTTTGTTGCCCTCAACAGCTGTTCAGATTGTTTTCTTGATCGACATTGAACTAGAAACGATCCATTCCTCAACCTTTTGACGGACTGAGGGTCACCTGCTAAGCCTTGTAAGCCCTTTTGAATAGCAAAAGGGCTCAGAGCTGAAAGGGTCTTTCCTGCTCCGTCCCTTCCACCACGAGCCAGGAAGCCAAGAAACCTGTTCTCTGTCGTACCTCCGTGTCAGAATCGCTGTCAGAATAACGTTCCCCTGAAATAGGGGATGCTGCCTTCCTCTTCCTTTTGGGGGGGATATTTTTTGATAAAGCCATGTTTAGTTTAGTATGTTTCATCTCTCCCTTACCCACCCACCTTGGAGTCCAACTAAGGGGCCAGGGCCAAGAAACCAATGTCTTGACCCCTTCCAGGCTTCGGGAGAGATATACGACAAACAGAAACTACCAACCCTATCCCCCCTGATCATGCTCAACTCCCGGGGACAGAGAGCTGAGCACTGCAGGGGTTAACTTGGCCAGTAGGGGAACTGTCTGTCTTGACCCAGCCCCAAGAAGGGGAGCCGATTAGTACACCCGGGCCAAAGTCTAGGAGAGGTCCGAGCCAAAGTGATGTGTTGAGAGCGCTGGCCCTCTCAATCACCAGGATCTCATTCCCCTCCGACACAGGTCGCACCGCACGGCAAACACGGCGGATCTTAAGGAGACCACAGAGAGAAAAGGAGTGTGGAAAAGAAGACTTGAAGGGGAGACGAAGATAGAAAAGGGCCCAAATAAAGGCAGAAAACAAGAAAAAGAGAAAGGCGGGTTACTCTTAGTCAGGATCCTCACCCTTAGCCTATCTGACATGGGAAGCCCTACCAGGGGCATCAACTCCTTACCACGTTATGCTTAGGCCAGACAGCATCTTGGCTTTTCGGACCTAGAAGCATTTGGAAAAAACCAGCCTATCTTTAAGTATTGATGCCCCCGCCAGCAAAGCCTAAGGGATCACTGGACCACGCAAGCCCTCCGACCACGACAAGGTCGCAACCCCCGGAGGGAAGAGGCCAATACCAGAACACTCTTCCATGTGCAAGATGCATTACAGCAAGAATCAAAGACTTGCTTTGTTCGCACCGTGGACACCGATGCTATTATCATATTGATTGGCAAGGTTTACCACCAGCAAGACATATGCCCGACACTGAACATTTGGGTTGGGTTTGGCACAGGAAGGAGCTTTTCCTACATTCATATCAACGCTCTGGCCCTAACTCTTGGCAAAGAAATATCAACTGCCCTGCCACTTTTCCACAGCTTCACAGGCTGTGATACAGTATCAGCCTTTCTTGGAAAGGGAAAAAGGTGTGCCTGGGAGACTGGGAAATCTTTCCCTGATGTGACCAAGGCCTTCACTGACATCGTCAGTCACCCTTTCAAAGAAGTGGACATCAGTGATGAGAGCTCCAAACTTCTGGAGCGCTTCACCGTCATGTACCAGAAGACAAGCGGACTTGAGACTGTGAATGAGGCTCGCAGGGAAATGTTTTGCCAACAAAGCAAAACCATGGACACTATTCCTCCCACACAAGGTGCCCTCCTGCAACACACAAAGCGTTGTGTCTACCAAGCTGGAATCTGGACAAGCGATATCTCAGCAGCAAATACCAACTCCAGAAAGATTGGGGCTGGAACATGGACGCCACCACTTGTTGGATTCCACTGTGGACAACTTTACCAATTGTTTCATAAGTATGTAGTGAACTTATCAAGTACAGCTGCAAAGCTGCTGCTGGCTGTACTGGAAGATGTTCTTGCAAAAATATCACAGTGGAGATGTACAGACCTTTGCAAGTGTAACTGCATGAAGGATTAGATGTCAATTTCATATAAATATTTGACTTGATAAACTCAAACGTTTTGCGGCAAAGCTGCTGCTCAGTGACTGAACATTAAGCCTTTAATCCTTTGTACCATACTTGTTTGAAAGTGATGGCGTCTACTATGTCAACCTAATAATATTATGCTGTCCTAAATTTATGGTGGTGGTGTTTTGATTTTACAGTAATTATAGTTTCATGTGTTGACACCACTCTTATATTGTTGTCGGCATCTTGGTATGATAGCACGACGATAATTTAGTTTAAAAATGCACAACGATTATGGTGAAAGATAACATGTGCATTTTGTTTAATTAGATTTACTTTGGTTTGCATTAAAAAAAGCATTACCCACTGGCAGAGAGACTTTTTAAGAAAGCAAAATGTATCTGCGTAAGTCAACCGTAATCTGCATAGATAATATGTCCATTTTCATTGCATCATACACCATGCTTACTTATAAATATGTTCTTCATTTTCTCTTCTTTCATACAAATTCTTTGTAGATAGTCTGTTTTAATTTCTGTGCCTTTAATTTGTCAAAATTATACAAATTGATCAATAAAAAAAAATAACCATTAGCAAGCAGAACAAACTTTTTGTTGACTTTTTATATTTGTCGCGTCATCATTTTTTGATACATGTCACGTGAGAACATCAGCTGAGATTGATTTTGCGGAATATATCAAAAAATGTTGCTACAGGACCTAACAAACATCTCCAGAGTTTGGTGCTTTTGTCCACTCTGTCCTCTTCATCTTGCTTACAGCCCTCACTAGAAGGGGAAGTGAGAGAGAAAATAAAATAAAACCGAACACCAATAATACAGGATCATCACTATCCTTGTAGCCGCTACATCATTAGTCGCTACATCATTATTAGAGCAATAAGTGTAACCCCGACATATTTCGAAAGAAAGCCACACACATTTTGGCAGAAAGTCTCGTCCAGCCAGCACAGGAATGAACGTTAACTCAAGAGACCTGTGTAAAGGAAGGAGGGGGAGGGGGGGGGTGTTTAGAGAGGAAGAGGACGCGGGGGGGGGGGGGGGGGGGGGGGTTTCTATAGGCAGTTTCAATAATAGTCAAAGAAAATAAACAGAGCAAGCAGAGTAGAAGCAAATAACAAGTAGTTATGATTAGACTAGAGTACACCACACACACACACACACACACACACCACACACCACACACACACACACACACACTATATATATATATATATATATATATATATATATATATATATATATATATATATATATATATATATACACATAGATCAGTATATTTAAAATGCCTAAAACAATTTTTTAAGTGCTCAACCCCTTGTGGAGCAACATTAGTTAAAACAAGTTAAAAGAGGAATCTTAAAACTATCTACAAATTTGTTTTTGCCCACACGCTATATAACATCGGCGGTGGGCAAACCAAAAAACTATCCTGATGACAGCGCAACACGCTTGAAACAAATTTGTAGATAGTTTTAAGATTCCTCTTTTAACTTGTTTTAACTATATATATATATTGTTCAGCAGTATATATATATATATATATACAACAAACTCATAAATTCCAAGGATAAGTACCGCACCGTTCCAGCAACTTACAGAGCAGCTTGGTGTTGCAATGACTGCAAGAAATATTGAATTATCTACCACTGCAGATATGAATGCGTATCTCCCCCTATTTCTTCAATCTAAGACATAAGAGCAAGCTTTGTTTATAATTCAATATATATATATATATATATATATATATATATATATATATAATATATATATATATAATATATATATATATATATATATATATCGAGGCATAAATACGGCAATCAGATAATCAAATACCTACTAAATAACTACGTAAAAAGACAAATAAATTAACAGATCATTGAAGGAACGACTGATCTCGCTCTCTCTCTCTCTCTCGCTCTCTCTCTGCTTAAACACACACACACACACACACACACACACACACACACACACGCGCGCGCGCCGCGCGCACTGACTAACCGAAACCATTTACTGTCAGATTAACAAAGTGTTGTACTGATATTTAAAAAAAAATTAAAATCAATGAGAAGCGAAAAAGATACAAATAACATCTGAATGACATAAGAATCATGAAGGAAAATTTGAAGGGAAACATTTAACATTTATAACTAAAATAATAAAATCAGAAATTGTAATAATAAAACAAATTACATCTTCACACCAGCCACCGTGGCGAAGTGGTTAGCGTCGCGGACTCCCGGCTGGGAGGTCGTGGGTTCGAATCCCATCAGAGTCATGTGGGTTTTTCTGCCCCGACCGGCTCCTACCCAGAGTTGAGTTTGCTGCGGACTCAGTTGGGAAGACTGGGACCACACAGTCGAGTTTCATCCACTTAATGGATGCGTTTCTGAGAGTGTTGCTCAAATTTCTTGACCAACACTGCAGGTGCCTGTATCTCTCGGGCCTGGTTGACGCCGGGATATATTATGAAAGGAAGCGTAGAGTACAGCCCTGTCAAGTAGTCTCAGACCGAAATGGAAATCCGTAGCATCATCTTAATAATCCTCATTCTCATCGATCAGCATATTAAAAAATGTCTCAAATTCTGTGGCCCTTCATGCCCTGCCTTCTCATGGTGACCTCAGTTTCGATGTCCTCTCCACATCTGGGGCCTTGGTTTGGTTCTGTCGGGGTCACCGGTATCGGCGAGTCCAGGGGGGCTGTCGTTGGACGGACGTGGGGGCGCCCTCCGGAGGGAGAGCTCACTCACGCCGGCTCCGCGACTAAGCAATTATTGTTGTCAGTAGGGGGCTTAGTAGGTGGTGTCCTGCGTATGTTAGATCAGAACAGGCGCCACTGAATACCACCGAAGTGACTCGGCAGCAGTGCAGTGTCTCCTCTGGTGGGTTGCCTCTTGACGACTTGACATTGACTGCTCCCTGTGGGTTGCCGGTGCCGGGGCTTGCGGCGGGGCCGACCGGGCTGTGGCTGTGGACGGGGTGTGGAATGAGCGGCGTGGGTGCACAGCCTCTGGGGTGGTGCAGACGTTGGGACAGCAAAAAAAAAAAAAAAAAAAAAAAAAAATTACATCTTCACTGTACTGAAAATAAAATCTCATACACACACATATATGTATATATATATATATAATATATATATATATATATAAAATATATATATATATATAATATATATATATATATATATATATATATTCCCCCTGAAAATGTGCGAGTTTAGAAAATTTTTCTTCTGACTGTCACGACCGACCCCTGGAGGTCTGCCCTGACAGGATCGGTCTAGATGGGAGTGAAGGGAGTGACTGACCTCTGTCACGGTCAAAATTCAACTCAACCAAATTCGTGGTCAATCGCCACCAGCCCAGTTGGACTTAAGCTCTAACGCAAATAATCTTGGCGCCACGTAGACCGGGCCCATGGTTCGGATCCGGCCAATTAAGCTTAGTGGAGAGGTTTCACCGAGACGGTCCGACCCACCCAGACTGACTAAGCCGTTTTGAACCGACGCCTCGATGTCTAGCGAGACGAGTCGCAGAGCCGAGCTCAGGCTCATCTAGCCACTTTGTGGAACCAGCGTCATTGTTACTCAGACGTCGTGGCGCCTACCCAGACTCAGCTAGCCACTTTAGATTGACCAGTGTCCACGACTTAAGTCACACGGCGCCAATTAAGTAGGAAAGGGGGAAGGTAGAGTGTGGTGGGGGTGAAATCTGGCTAATCAATTAAATGACCAATTGACCACCACAGAGAGTAAGGTGTTAGGCGTGACTGTCATGATTTGGACATCCAATGGAATTAGAGGGAGCTAACTTCGGGTGTCAGGGCGGTAAAAATACTGACCAATGGTACTCGCCCTTTTTTGGGAGTTCGGAACAATAAGAAGGATGTGAGAGGGAGAGAACGGAGGAACGAGGGGAGAACGAACAGAGAGAGAGAGAGAGAGAGGTTCTGAGTGGAGCTCTGCAGGAGAGAAGGGCAGAGAGAGAGAGAGATGAGGGGAGGAGAGAAGAGAACCAAGTGAGAGATTAGCATGAGATAGTCTGCAGAGGAAGGACTGAGGAGAGATGTGGAGAGAGAGAGAGAGTTGCTAATTAATGAAGAAGAAAGAAAGAAAAGAAAAAAAGAAAAGAAAAGCAACCATGTCCATTTGATAAAGCAACTAGAAGAAGAGAGAGAGAGTGCAATGCGTTAATGCAGGAAGAAAGAAAGGAGAACAGATCGATGTTGATAGTCACTGTTCTATCCTAACCGGGGTTCGACCTCATACCTGGCAGCGTCACTTCGCCAACAGAACCACAGACCAACGCCAACAGTCTCACCTGACCAGCGCCATCAGACCAAAACCAGTGCCAGCAGTTGTGTCGTGTTGTGAAAGTGACAGTGAAAAGAAAAAGAAAAGAAAAGAAAAGACAGTGATTCGTGAATAGTTAAGATCACCTGGCCAGGTAAAGTAGAAATCTGTTTATACCCGGGTTAGTTAATGATGTTTTAGACAAATGATTTTGTGAAGTTCAGGAAAGAGAGAATGTTTTATTTTGTTTGATTCCATATGCATTGATGGTTCGTTCTATGAACATGTGTAGTAAAGTTATAGACTTTACTAGTGGTTTGATGTGACGAATGCATGATATATGAATGAGATCGTAAGCAAGCTGTGAGTGTGTTTGGGCTGTGCGCTAGTCCTTCCTCCACTGACATTACACCGAGGTTGACAATTTATTGGCGAGCCTGCCAGGATATTCTGGCCCATTTATTATAATTGTTCAACTTCTCAGAGAGGAAGCTGGGTGGGATTCAAGTATTGTAATCCTAAGACAAGGGGTTGTCTTACTGTATGTTCCCAAGATAGTTAAATACTAGGCTTGGCATTGCTTCCAAGATAGTTAATACTAGGCTTGGCATTTCAGCCCCAGAGTACTTATTTCGCACAGATTGCCTATAATTCGCTCTCATAGTTGGGTCAGGCGCTGGGCGTCTTATAAAAACTAATTACGTTGTCCCAAGCTAATATTATCATTCATAGGATTGTGCTATTACGTCACTCGTGTCGGAAACCACCAGTTTGGCTGTCGTAGTAATAAAATCTTGTTCAAACATAAAAAAAAAAAAAAAGAAGATATAATGGCGGAAGAAAAGAACACCCCTATTGAACAACTTGTGAGCGTCGCTCGTGATTTAGGCTATGCGGGAGAAGAGCTGCGAGCATTCGTTGAAAACCAGCAAAAGATGGAAAGGGATGAACGCGCGGAAAGACGCCGTGTTGCCGTAGAGATAGCATTAGCAGAGCAGGAAAGGACTAAAGCTAACGCAACGCAGGAAACAGAAAGAATGAAGCAAACGCAGGAAACAGAAAGAATGAAGCAGGAAACAGAAAGATTAAGGATTCAGACTAGCGAAACGCAGGAAACAGAAAGAATAAGGGAAGCGCAGGAAACAGAAAGAATGAAGCAGGAAACAGAAAGATTAAAGGTTCAATTAGAGTTGGAGAAAGTGAGAATACAAAGGGAGACCACGAGGATGGGAGTTCAGTTTCCAGTGACTCTGTGCGCAGCTATGCTCCCCGACCCAAGTTGCCAAAATTCTCTGAAGGAACCGATTCGATTGATGCATACATCAGTCGTTTCGAAACGTTTGCGACCAGTCAGGGTTGGCCTCCAGAAGAGTGGGCAGTCATTGTGTCGGCGTTACTGACGGTAAGGCGTTACAGATTTCACTGCGTTACCAGCAGAACAACAGTCTGATTTCGGCGCTGTGAAGGAATCGTTGATGAAGGGATTTGACCTCACAGAGGAGGGGTTCAGAAAGAAATTTCGTTCAGCTAGATTGCAAGCAGGGAAACGTACACTCAGTTTGGTGCACGTCTAGATCACTATTTGAGAAATGGTTAGAGTTGAGTGGTACGAAAAAGGAGTTCACTGAATTGAAAGAGCTAGTTATGAAGGAACAGATTTTGTCAGGTTGCGGCCCTGAGTTAACCATACATTTGAAAGAGAGACAGCCAGAGACAGCAGAGAGTTGTTGAAGTTCGCAGAGGTGTATAGAGAGGCACGTTTGGGCACTAAGGTGCAGGAGAAACAGGTGCTAGGCACAGGTGAGAAGAGTGCAAGGAGACTAGGAGAGTTTTCTGCAAAGTCTGCAAACCCAGTGGTGGGCAGAAGGAAGGGCAAAGGGACATTAGGTGTTTCATTTGTCACAAGAAGGGACATGTGGCGAGGGATTGTCGCATGAGGTTCCAGAAGGCAGCAGCCTTGCAAGAGTGGATAAGGGTCGTCAAGGGAAACGACCTGCAGTGGAACCAAAAGGGATTCAGTCTGAAGAGGGTGGAGTGCAGCCTATGGCTAGCACTGGACAGCAGTCAGTGTCAGGGATGGAGGGCACTAGGCTGAGTGGTTCGTTACCAGTGGAAGAAGGGTGGATTGGCCAGCAGAGGGTGAAAGTGTTACGAGACACTGGTTGTTCATGCGGGGTAGTACGAACAACGCTGGTCGAGAAAGGGGATTTGACAGGGCAAATCCAGACCTGTACTCTAATCGATGGCACTGTGAGAGAGTTTCCAGTTGCTAAGATAGAAGTACGTACCCCTTACTTCTCAGGCGAGTTGTCTGCGTTGGTGATGGACAAACCCCTTCATGATTTGATCATTGGAAATATTCCAGGGCAAGGATCCAGGGGATCCTGAGTTGTTGACTGCTACAGGGGCAGCAGTTCAGACACGGAGCAAGAAGGAGGAAAAGGTTGTTAAACCGTTGGTTGTTCCAGCAAGGAAGTCGGGCATAGATGTGTCGCCTGATGAGTTTAGGGCAGCGCAGGAACAAGACCCTTCGCTCGTGAAGTCTTGGGAGTTGGCAAGAGGTGGAGAGAAACAGGAGGTTAGAGGAGGTGAGACAGAATTTCTTGTGAAAGGCGGGCTGTTGTACCGAGTGTTCACCAAGGGGAAGACAGGTAAGGTGACCACTCAGTTAGAGGTACCAGCGTGTTATCGTGACACTGTCATGTCATGGGTCACGAGTCGCTCATGGCGGGTCATCTCGGCACCAGCAAAACAGCTAACCGAGTCTTTGATGACTTTCATTGGCCAGGAGCAATGGCAGACATAAAGCGGTTCTGCATGTCATGTGATGTGTGTCAAAGGTCAGCCACAAGAGGGGTGAAGAGGAAGGCGCCTCTTAAACATCCCCCTTTAATTGACACACCGTTCAGGAGAGTGGCTGTTGATCTGATTGGCCCAATCGCGCCCTGTTCCAAAGGCGGGCACAGGTATGTGTTGACGCTGGTGGACTACGCGACCAGATACCCAGAAGCGGTTGCATTGAAAGGCGTAGATACGCAACAGGTCGCTGAAGGGCTGGTAGACATCTTCTCTCGCGTGGGTGTGCCAGCACAAATTCTCAGTGACAGGGGGTCACAGTTCACCTCAGGCGTGATGAGGGAGGTCAACAGGCTGCTAGGGATCACACAGCTGCTCACTACCCCATACCATCCACAATGCAAAGGCTTGGTGGAGAGATTCAATGGTGTGCTGAAGGGCATCTTAAAGAAGCTCTGTGAGGAAAGGCCAGCAGATTGGGACCGCTACATTCCAGCGGCACTGTTCGCCTACAGGGAGGCCCCTCAGGAAAGCACAGGCTTTTCGCCATTTGAGCTGCTGTATGGGCGGACAGTTCGGGGACCGGTGTGCATTCTCAAAGAGCTGTGGTCCGGAGAACAGGAGACCGAAGAAGTCAAAACCACATATCAGTATGTGGTAGACTTACGCAATAGGCTCGAGGAGACATGTAAGGTCGCAAGGGAGAGTTTGCAGGAGGCTAGGGTCGTCCAGAAGAAGCAGTATGACAGGAAGGTGAGGAAGCAATTCCTCAAGGTGGGAGATCAAGTCCTGTTACTGCTTCCCACGGATCACAACAAGCTGCTGATGCATTGGAAGGGACCATTCACCATCATTGAAAAGGTAGATCAGGACTACCGAATCGATGTGAATGGGAAATCAAAACTTTTCCATGCAAATTTACTCCGCAAATATATTTAGCGTGAGAGTCAGCACATAGGCGCAGCAGCAATCATTGATGGAGGTGAAGGAGACCCAGCGGAAGAAGGGGAGATTTTGTTGCCTGAGTTCCAGGAGAAGAGTCATACAGGGATGTGTCACTGTATGAAGGGCTAGACAGTAGGAGACAGGAGGAAGTTAGTGGGCTCCTAGAACGTATAGGGCGTCCCTGACTGATAAACCAGGCAGGACAACTCTAGAGACATGTACGGTGGAGTTGACATCACAGAAACCCGTACATGTGAAAGCCTACCCGATCCCATATGCCACCAAGCAAGTGATCGAGGAGGAGGTAGAAAAGATGTTGGACCTTGGGGTGATTGAACCGTCCAAATCATCATATAGTGCACCCGTCGTCTTAGTGAGGAAAAAGTCAGGTGAGCATCGATTCTGTGTCGACTATAGACGTCTGAACAGTGTCACCAAGGTCGATGCAGAGGTCATACCCAACATGGAAGACCTGTTCGCTCAGATCGCCACAAACAAGAGCCAGTATTTCACCAGGATCGATCTGAGCAAGGGTTACTGGCAAATAGCCTTGAGTGAGGACTCAAAGGAAGTCACAGCATTCTCCACTCCTATGGGGCTATACCAGTGGCGAGTACTCCCTTTTGGGATGGTCAACGCACCTGCAGTCTTCTCTCGAATGATGAGGAAGCTATTGACGGGATTGGAAGGTGTTGTGAATTTCATGGATGACATTCTGATAGCATCCGAGACATGGGAGGAGCATATGAGGCAGCTAGGAGCAGTTTTGGAGAGGTTGAGACAAGCCAATCTCACAGCCAGACCAACAAAGTGCCAGGTTGGCTTTCCAAGCCTGGAGTTCCTAGTTTTGTTGTCGGAGGCGACACAAAGCAGCCGGAAAGAGGAAAGGTGGAGAAGATGATGAATTCAGAGAGACCAAAGACCAAAACAGAAGTCAGGAGTCTGCTAGGTTTTATTGGGTTCTATAGGGAGTTTGTCCCAAATTTTGCTGCAATCACGAGTCCTCTCAGTGATTTGGTCAAGGCAGGGAAGCCGGCAGTGGTCGAATGGTCAGACGCTGCAGAGCAAGCACTGCAGACGGTGTTGGAAAGACTAGGTTCCCGCCCCATCTTCAAGCTACCAGATATGTCCAAACCATTTTTGTTGCGGACAGATGCATCAGGTGGTGGGATAGGTGCAGTATTGTTGCAGGAGCATGAGAGGTCGAGTTTCCTGTGAGATATGCTAGCAGGAAGTTGACAAAGTGTGAAGAAGGGTACGCAACGGTGGAGAAGGAGTGTTTAGCTGTCGTGTGGGCCGTGCAGAAGTTCCACAAATACTTGTATGGGAAAGAGTTCGTGATAGAGACAGATCACCAACCACTCAAATTCCTGCAGGATGCACAGCTGAAAAACAGCAGGGTTCTGCGTTGGGCAATGGCACTGCAGCCCTACAGGTACCGAGTGCAGTACATTCCCGGTCGACAGAATGTCGGAGCTGACTATTTAAGCCGTGTAGTCTAGCAAGCTGCCACTCAGAGGAAGTCAGTCATATCCGGGTGCATTGTTGATAATATGTGTTGATTCCAGTTATGTTGATTGGATATGGGTTCATTCCCAGTTGGCTATGTTCATATTTTTTGTGTGTGAGACTTGTTCATATTTTCTTTGTGAGATTTGTTCATGTAAATGTAGTTATGCTTGGAGCATACAGTCGCTTGTGTCGTGATGCATTATTTGCAATAAGTGAGGACGGAGATTCCTCAGTGAAATGTCATGGATCGTGATCATATTATATTGTGCTTTCATAAGAATTGTGAAAAGAAGATGTGGCAAATCCGCAGGTAGGGAATTGCATAAGTGTGCACAGAGGTCGTTATAAAATGAGTCGAAATAACGCAAGAGTGCACGTCAATGATAACTCATTGGAGTGGTATTCACTAATGATATATTTTATAATTTGTAAACCGGTTGTTGTAAAGTATTTTTCAAACTTTGCACGTGTAGCTGTGGGTCAGCAAATTCGGTTGTTGTCTTTTTTTGTACCGTTGTTTGAGACAATGCGGTGCATAGTCTTTTGCAAGGGGAAATTGTCACGGTCAAAATTCAACTCAACCAAATTCGTGGTCAATCGCCACCAGCCCAGTTGGACTTAAGCTCTAACGCAAATAATCTTGGCGCCACGTAGACCGGGCCCATGGTTCGGATCCGGCCAATTAAGCTTAGTGGAGAGGTTTCACCGAGACGGTCCGACCCACCCAGACTGACTAAGCCGTTTTGACCGACGCCTCGATGTCTAGCGAGACGAGTCGCAGAGCCGAGCTCAGGCTCATCTAGCCACTTTGTGGAACCAGCGTCATTGTTACTCAGACGTCGTGGCGCCTACCCAGACTCAGCTAGCCACTTTAGATTGACCAGTGTCCACGACTTAAGTCACACGGCGCCAATTAAGTAGGAAAGGGGGGAAGGTAGATGTGGTGGGGGGTGAAATCTGGCTAATCAATTAAATGACCAATTGACCACCACAGAGAGTAAGGTGTGTAGGCGTGACTGTCATGATTTGGACATCCAATGGAATTAGAGGGAGCTAACTTCGGGTGTCAGGGCGGTAAAAATACTGACCAATGGTATCTCGCCCTTTTTTGGGAGTTCGGAACAATAAGAAGGATGTGAGAGGGAGAGAACGGAGGAACGAGGGGGAGAACGAACAGAGAGAGAGAGAGAGAGAGGTTCTGAGTGGAGCTCTGCAGGAGAGAAGGGCGAGAGAGAGAGAGAGATGAGGGGAGGAGAGAAGAGAACCAAGTTGAGAGATTAGCATGAGATAGTCTGCAGAGGAAGGACTGAGGAGAGATGTGGAGAGAGAGAGAGAGTTGCTAATTAATGAAGAAGAAAAGAAAGAAAAGAAAAAAAAGAAAGAAAAGCAACCATGTCCATTTGATAAGAGCAGACTAGAAGAGAGAGAGAGAGAGTGCAATGCGTTAATGCAGGAAGAAAGAAAGGAGAACAGATCGATGTTGATAGTCACTGTTCTATCCTAACCGGGGGTTCGACCTCATACCTGGCAGCGTCACTTCGCCAAGCAGAACCACAGACCAACGCCAACAGTCTCACCTGACCAGGCGCCATCAGACCAAAACCAGTGCCAGCAGTTGTGTCGTGTTGTGAAAGTGACAGTGAAAAGAAAAAGAAAAGAAAAGAAAAGACAGTGATTCGTGAATAGTTAAGATCACCTGGCCAGGTAAAGTAGAAATCTGTTTATACCCGGGTTAGTTAATGATGTTTTAGACAAATGATTTTGTGAAGTTCAGGAAAGAGAGAATGTTTTATTTTGTTTGATTCCATATGCATTGATGGTTCGTTCTATGAACATGTGTAGTAAAGTTATAGACTTTACTAGTGGTTTGATGTGACGAATGCATGATATATGAATGAGATCGTAAGCAAGCTGTGAGTGTGTTTGGGCTGTGCGCTAGTCCTTCTCCACTGACATTACACGAGGTTGACAACCTCACACGCCTCGCAAGAGACCACACAAGAAAGATTACAATACAATACACCATTTATTCACACCAACACACACACATAGTCACAAATAAGCATTCCACACACACAACATACACATAGTCACAAACAAGCATTTCAACGCACACAACATAACCATAATCAAATAAGCTTCCACACACATTCCTTTTTTTGTTGGCCTTTACCCGTTCAAGTCACTGAAGT
>CM031622.1:52039793-52047293 GCA_018398815.1 Conus ventricosus
TTATTTTTTTTCTGTAAGCCTGCATCTCCTCCTCTCTCCCTCCTCCTCTCCTTTTTATTATATCTTCTTTCAGTTACGTTCACTTCCCTTCATGATGAGCGAGGCCTAGTATAAAAAAAAAAAATGCCTGAGCCGAGTCTTGACGGGTGCGGCGTGTGTGTTGTGTGTTTTTGTGTGTGTGGTGTGTGTGTGTGTGTGTGTGCGCGCGCGCGTGCGTGCTGGTGTGTGTGCGTGCGTGCGTGCGTGTGTGTGTGTGTTGTGTGGTTGCGTGTGTGTGTGTGTGTGTTCTGTGTGGTGTTTCACATATTGGAAACCCACATCAATCGATAAATTTAAATAGGGACAAGAAAACAAAACTTTTAGTTCGGGCATCGAGAGGGCAAAGAGAAAAAAACATGAGCGAAACAAAAAACAACAAACAAAACAACAACAACACAACAAACACACACACACACACACCACCCCACACCAAAACCACACCACCCCCACCCCAACACCACACCCCCCACCCCACCCACCAACCACCCCACACCACCACACCCCACAACACAACCAACACACACACACACAACACACACACACAACACAAACACAACACACACACCTCCCCCCCCTCCAAAATTCTTTTCATTATAGGGGCAAAAAAAAACAACCAACATTAAATGGGGAAAAAAAAGAAAGCATTAAAATCTTGAAAACAACCCCGTTACCCACTGACAACGCCCTTTCCCTAAAAGGTATGGTCACCCGGCGATGGAAGGGCGACGGGGAAGGGGTTGGTTGGGCCCGGTGCTGGTGGGGAGCAGAAGTCACAGCAATGGAACCTCCGAGCTGGTCCACCTGGCAGGCGCTTGGGCGTTGCAGTTAAGCGGTGGGGTCGTTCCTTGTGGACAGGTTTGCTGGGGAAGCCATGGAACGACACCCCCCCACACACACACACACACCACACACACCACACACACACATATATATATATATATATTTTTAATATATAATATATATATATATATATATATATATATATATGTCACGGTCAAAATTCAACACAACCAAAGTGTGGTCCGTCGCCGGCCACTTCGACTGGACATAAGCCCCAAACGCAGACACCCTTGGCGCCACGTAGACCGGGCCCATGGTTCGGATCCGGCCAATTAAGCTTAGTGGAGAGGCTTCACAGAGACGGTACATCCACCCAGACTGACTAAGCCGTTTTGACCGACGCCTCGATTCTAGCGAGACGAGTCGTAGCGCCGGGCTCGGGCCATCAGCCAATTTGTGGAACCAGCGTCATTGTTACTCAGACGTCGTGGCGCCTACCCAGACTCAGCTAGCCACTTTAGAGTGACCATTTGTCCACGACTTAAGCCACATGGCGCAGTTAAGTAGGAAAGGGGGGAAGGTAGTGTGGGGGTGGGTGAAATCTAGCTAATCAATTAGATACCAATTGACCACCACAGAGAGTAAGGCGTGTCGGCGTGACTGTCATGTTTTGAATATCCAATGGAATTAGAGGGAGATAACTTCGGGTGTCAGGGCGGTAAAAATACTGACCAATGGTACTCGCCCTTTTTGGACAATCGGAACGAATAAAGAGGATGCGAGAGTGAGAAAAGGGGAAAGAACGAGGGGGGAACGAACAGAGAGACAGAGAGAGAGAGAGGTCTGAGTGTAATCTCTGGAGAGAAAAGAAAGAGATGAGGGAGGAAAAAGGACCCAATTGAGAGATTAGCATGAGATAGTCTGCAGGGGAAGACTGAGGAGAGATGTGGAGAGAGAGAGAGAGTGCTAACAAATTTGAAGAAGAAAAAAGAAAAGAAAAAAAAGAAAAGAAAAGCAACCATGTCCATTTGATAAGAGCAGACTAGAAGAGAGAGAGAGAGAGTGCAATGCGTTAATGCAGGAAGAAAGAAAGGAGAACAGATCGATTTGAAAAGTCACTGTTCTATCCTAACCGGGGGTTCGACCTCATACCTGGCAGCGTCACTTCGCCAAGCAAAAACCCACAGACCAACGCCAACAGTCTCACCTGACCAGGCGCCATCAGACCAAACCAGTGCCAGCAGTTGTGTCGTTTTGGTGAAAGTGACAGTGAAAAGAAAAAGAAAAGAAAAGAAAAGACAGTGATTCGTGAATAGTTCTGATCACCTGGGCCAGGTAAAATAGAAAATCTATTTATACCCGGTTAGTTAATGATGTTTTAGATAAATGATTTGTGAAGTTCAGGAAAGAGAGAATGTTTTATTTCATTTGATTCCATATGCATTGAGTTTCGTTCTATGACCAGTGTAGAAAAGTTATAGACTTTACAAGGGGTTTGATGTGACGAATGCATGATATATGAATGAATCGTAAGCAAGCTGTGAGTGTGTTGGGCTGTGCGCTAGTCCTTCCTCCACTGACATAAACCCGAGGTTGACAATATATATATTAATATATATATATATATATATATTTATATATACAACCCCCCACACACAGATAGACAACAAACCACACACACACACCCACCACACACACACACATACACACACATACACGCAGGCGCGCGCGCGTGCACCACACAACACACACACACACACACACACACACACACACACACACACACACACAATCACATACAGACGGACAGACAGACATAACACAGACAAACGACAAGCACCCCCCACCCCCACCCCCACATACAAACAAACGCACACAGACACAGACACACGTAACAGACGCGCAAGCACCCACGCACGCACCCCCCCCCTCTCCACCCCCCCCCCTCCTACATAAATGAATGGTTAGATAGATAGACTGATGAATAAAATCTAATCATGTTGCTTCAAGCCCTGCCGACCACACGAGCCATATCGGGGCTGAAGCACTATAAATCAAAGACCAAAGTGAGAGGATTGAAGTGCAAACTTAAAACTTCATACCAGTTGTTCACTTGCATCAAAAGACCAGCATAAAGGACTGTCTGTCACACTCAAGTTAAATTTAATCAAACCTTCTTTACCTTTACCTTGACCGTGGTTCCTCCAGGACCCAGAGACACACAAAATCAACGATATCTCCTAAACTACTGAACATAAAATCAATGAAACTTTATGAAAATTGTTGATCACCTTGGTTATGCACATGTACACATGAGGACGTTAATCAAAGTGAAAAGTAATTTGTTAATTAAGGTGTTAATATAAATTATAACACTCACGACGACAGGGGTCGTGGAGGACCATACATATTAAAGAGTGCCCTACGTGACTATTCCTCAACCGACGGGCGCGGGTCCGTGCGGGACCCATGATTTTCAAAGAGGAAGAAAGATGATTATTCTTCTCCCGACGATACGGTCATCCACGACCCATTCTTTTCAAAGTAAGGCGGAGTGTTGTTCCCGACGAACAGGTATACAAAACCTATTGGAAAAAACATCATAGGTCAGGTTGCTCTGAATAAACACATTTTTGTTGGATGTATGAAAAACTGCTCATACAGAAGACTACATTTATCACAATATTAATGTTATGTTTTAGGGGATTCGTATAGAAAATACTCTGCCACTAAAGAACTATAGGCCCAAAGCGAATCAGGTAGTTTCGGTTTTGAAATTCTGAGAACCAGTCACTTTGTTTCGGTTTGAAATTCCTAAGAACCAGTCACTTTCGTTTTGTTTGATATTCTGAGAATCTGTCGTGTGTTTGAGCCACGGGGACAATCGCATCACTGACTCAACGGCTGCATGATTCTTTTCATCTTCTTCACTTCCAAAGAGCGGCAATATCCTTTCATTGCAAGAAGGGAGAGCAGAGGTGAGTTGATGTTGTTGTTTTTTTTTTACTCTTTTTTTTATTTTCACCCCTTTTTGTTTTCACACACAGTGGTGTAGGCCCTGTAATGATGTACGGTGATGTTGTTTTCACAACACAGTGGTGTAGGCCTGTAATGATGTACGGTGATGTTGTTTTCACACAAAAGTGGTGAGGCCTGAAATGATGTAGGGTTGATGTTTTTTTTCACACCCCAGTGGTGTAGGCCTTAATAAAGACGGTGAGTTGTTAGTCAATGTTATTTACCATGTCACGGTGAAAGCAATATAAAATTGATTTCTTATTTTCGTTTGCTCTATCATACTTGGAGGCCAGTTTCTTACAACGAAATCAGTGGTCTTTGATTTAAATGGAGAACTATCCCATGATACTTGACGTCTGATTTTCATTCTCTCCTTCCCACACATTGTTTGTCACCGTCAATCTGTTCATGAAATTAATGGCCTTTGTCTTTGGTTGCAGGTGGCAGGAAGCCCAAACATATTTGAGGCATTGACAGTAGCAGCGGGTACTCTTTGTGACGAGGGCTTTGTAAAGTTTGAACTCCTTTCACCTCTCTCACACTCCATCCTCCCCTCCCCCTACTCACACACATAGGCATAAAAATAACACCACTCACATCTCTCTCTCTCTCTCGTTTATGGTGTAAATGGGCCCCTTTTTCTTATTACTATGCAGGGGCATCTGGTTTATTTGCATGGTTTATTGTATATTTTTGCCTTGTGTTTTGTGTGTGCATGTAAATGCATGTATGTACGACGGGTGTGTGTGTGTGTGTGTGGGGTGTTTTGTGTGTGTGTGTGTGTGTGTGAGAGAGAGAGAGAGAGAGAGAGAGAGAAGAGAGAAGAGAGAGGAGAGAGAGAGATGGAGAGAGAGAGGAGAGTCCGGATTTTGTGAATATTTCTAGAGCACAATTATATTTCTTTCATCTGTGCATTTTCATTTTGGCTATGTTTGTTTCAGCGCAAACTGTGGATGCAGCTGCAGCCTGGGACACAGAAGAAGGCCTTGTCAGTGGAGACGATGAGACGAGTGAAGAGGAGCCGCCTGCCCAGCAGACAGTGACAACACCCAGATGAGGAATCAGATATGTCGGGGGAAGAGGAGGAGAGGGGGAGGATGACCAACTGCCACAACATTCACGGGTGAGACTGCCAAGGATGGACAAAATGGAACAGGAATCCAAACCCCAACCAGGAAAGGGACCCTTGCCAAAAATGTTTTCAGGGCTTCTGGCAATCAGGGAGTTGGTTGTCAGCATGCTAACAGTCCACGTGATGCTTACAGACTTTTGTAACTGACAAAATGATTAGTGACATTGTCAAGTTTACAAACATTCAAGGGTTCCCCAAAACTTGAAGGAGAAGTGGAAGCCAATGGAAAATGGTTGAATGTGAAGGTCTCCTTGGTATGCTTTTTTTTGGGTACCAGAGGGGCAAAGTTTTGTGAACACTGAAACATGTGGGACTCGGTGGGATGGTTTTCCCCCTGAATCAAGGTGCATGAGTAGGAGACGTTTTCAGCTCCTCATGACACATTTGCGATTCGATGAAAAAAATACTAGAACTGCCAGAAGGCAAGAGACTTTTTGCCCCCTTCCGCGACATTGGGGCGAATTCATGAAGAACTTGTCCCAGCATTAAAGTCCCTGGCTGCTTTCTGACTGTGGGCGAGCACTTGTGCCCCTTTAGGGGGCGCTGCAGTTTCCTGCAAAACCTGCCATCCAAACCGGGATAAATATGGCATCAAAGATTTTTGGGTGGCTGATTTCTCAGAACAACTTCCCATTGAAGGGCATCCCTTATTTGGGGAGAAACGGCTTTGGGCAACAAAGAGCAGTCCCAAACTGGGGCGCAATGGGTTTCCACTGGGAAGGTCACGCCTTTCTTTAAAAGTGGGCGAAATGTCAACATGTGACAATTTCTTTACAGACACTGTCCTCACGGAGACACTTTTGAAGAATGGCTTGACCACAGTCGGCACTGTCAGGCAAACAAGCGGTTCTTGCCCAAACTCATCAAGAGTAAAGCAAGGTTGCCTGTCCATGATAGTCGGTTCAATGTACAAAAAGGACCAAACCATTTTACAAAAACCAAACAAAAGAACAAGCAGGTTGTGCTGATCAGCACAATGCACGACATGGTGTTTGAGTCAACGCCAGCAAACACAAAAAGAAAACCAGAATGGTTCTCCTTCTACAATGACACCAAAGGGGCTGTGGATTCGCTGGACAAAATGGCACATGCCTTCACCACCAAGGCCCGAACGCAAAGGTGGCCAATGATCATGTTTTTTAACGTCCTTGACCTGGCCAACATTGCAGCTCGTGTCATCTGGGAAACTGCGTTTCCCAGAGCACAAGCTCTCAAAAATGATGAGCGTGCTCCATTCATTAGGGCCATCAGTGAGGAACTTTCCTTTCCTCAGAGAAACGCCGTTTGGCAACTGTCACATTGCCAGAAGCTGCATGAAACAGTGCAGAAGGCCATCCACAACTTGGAGGCAAAACTTGCTCCTCCTGAAGATACAAGGAAGGGTCGCAAGACACAGAACGCTTCAGGGTCTGGGCAAAAGCAGGCTCTGGGCCCAGGAAGGAGCCAGCTCATCAGAGAGCGCTCTCAAACGAAAACGCTGTCTCTTCTGCAGCTGGAAAAGTGACAGAAAAACCCAGCAAAGATTGCAGCAAGTGCAGCGAGTTCATTTGCACTGAACACACACACAAAGTGTGTCCTCCTGCATCAATCAGTCAAATCAGACTAGCAGCCAAACTCAAACGAAGGGGCTGATTTACCAGCTGATCTCCCAAGCATGTTATGTTAGTGCACATATTTGTGTGTACGCGGTATGTAAGGGTGTGCAAGCAAGTATGGAAGTATGCATGTGATCAATTCTAAAACAAAACAGACAACAGAAAACATGTTTTCCAGGGGAAGAATTTTATTTTCATTTCCCCTTTAATTAAGCACACTTCTTGCAGCTCTTGGGGGGCTGCGGTAGGTGGCATTGGCCAGTTTTCCCCCATCGGACGTGGTACCCCCTGAAACAGAATCAACGGTGTTTTGTGAATCTTGTAATACGATCTATAGCTTGGGTTTGGAGTTGTATCATTCTGAATTAGTGCTGTTAGGTTGGCTTTGTTGTGGTTTTTTTACTTGATGTTGGCAATATAGTGAGGAATGTCATTATTTTCTTGATTTGTGTCCTTTATACTTCTTTGTCAGCTAAAATCAAAGCACATCGCAATGAATGTCACAATTTCTTTAGTTGTGTCCTTTATAATGTTGTTTTGGGCAGCTTAATCAAAGCATATAGCAGATACAACACATAGCTTGATTTGGAGTTTTATCATTCTGAATTAGTGCTGTTTGGTTGCTTTTGTTTGTGTTTTTTTCTTGACGATGTGGTCAACATAGCAATGAATGTCATTATTTCCTTGATTGTGTCCTTTATACTTTTTTCAGCTAAAGCAAAAAATATTCTTTCTGGTATGCAGTCCCTGACCTGATTAGAAACCATCTCATTGTTGTGTGTGTTCTATTGGGAACACCCCAGAATATAACAAAAATGTAGTACAGTAATTACCTTGTCGTGTACTGCCCGTCGTAGGCACCGGCACAGGGGGGTCGCCAAAGCGCTGGCGCACCGCCTCCCCGAACTCCTCGGGTATACCAGAGTGCGCTCCCCC
>CM031622.1:52052293-52077293 GCA_018398815.1 Conus ventricosus
TGCTGCCAAAGAATACAACCTTTCCTTTTTGGGCATAACAGCTTGGTCATCAACTTCTTCTTTTGTAAGTCCAAGACTGTGTAGGCCGCTCTGTAGCTCTAGCAGATCATCGCTGTTCATGTTTTTTATTAATTATAATTATTTTATTTTTTAAAATGAGCACCGAAAAAACTGTCGCCAACCTTGTATACCATTCTGCTGTTATTGGAGGTCTAAGTGTAGGATACACAATGCTTGGTAAAAGCCTGTTAAAAATAAAACCGGCAGATCTTGGCAAACTAGACTTTGAGGATTCAGCAAAGCTAATCTCTATTATTACAGCTTCGTCGCTACGAAAGATTTTCTAGTTAAGCAAGGAATAATTCCAGAGAATATAAATATGTAAAAAAATACATTTATAAAAAATGGCTTCACTCGTAATGATGATAGGAGGCGCTGTAGTGAATGCGCTTGCTTTTAGCGGAAGTAATTACGCGTTTAGTAAACTACGGGATGACGACGAGAGAAAAAGACATAACAAAGCTGTGGAGCAACTAGCTGCTGCACAAGACGCCTATGAAAAGCAGAGAATTGAGCTGTTAGATTTTATTAATAACACACTGAAAAACAGGGACATGCAGCTTACACGTTTAAAGATGTTGATCAAGCAATAAAAGAGTATTATCTTGTAACAGGCAAACCAATCGAGACATTGCCCCCACCAAAATTCAGTGACTTTTATCATCCATCAGAAAAACAAAAGACGCAAGAAATCGCGTTTATTGTCGTTGGTATGACTGTCGTGTATTTGTTGCGCATAATATCAGCTGAATAAAAATGAACAAAATCTATTATTCACCAAAAGGATATTGGAAGGGAATCACAGCAATCAAAAAGCTAAGCCAAGCAGCGGGGGTCAGTGAACAAACAGCAAAGGAATGGTTATCTAAACTGTC
This sequence comes from Conus ventricosus, assembly GCA_018398815.1. Taxonomy (NCBI): domain Eukaryota; kingdom Metazoa; phylum Mollusca; class Gastropoda; order Neogastropoda; family Conidae; genus Conus; species Conus ventricosus. Next base: position 52,053,229 of record CM031622.1, read on the forward strand.
ACGGACAAAAATGAAACAACCCAACTCGTGGAGTCGCCAGCCAATTTGTTCGGACATAAGCTCCAACTCAAACATTCTAGGCGCCAGATAGACGGGCCCACGGGTCGCATCCAGCCAATTTAGCACAGGGGGAGACACCAACAGTCTGAGTGGCTGGACCGACAGGTCTCGGTAGGTTTGGTCAGACGTCGTGGCGCCTACTCAGCTCATCTAGCCAATTTATGGAACCAGCGCCATTGTTAGTCGGACGTTGCAGGTTAAAGCAGGAAAGGGAGAGGGAGAAGGTAGTGTGTGGTGGGGGTGAAATCTAGCTAATCAATTAAATGACCAATTGACCCCACAGAGAGTAAGGTGTGTAGGCGTGACTGTCATGATTTGAATATCCAATGGAATTAGAGGGAGATAACTTCGGTATCAGGGGTAAAAATACTGACCAATGGTACTCGCCCTTTTTGGACAGATCGGAACAGAATAAGAAGGATGTGAGAGTGAGAGAACGGGAGAACGAGGAGGAGAACGAACAGAGAGAGAGAGAGAGAGAGGTTCGGAGTGGAAGCTCTGCAGGAGAGAGGGGCAGAGAGAGAGAGATGAGGGAGGAGAGAAGAGAACCAAGTTGAGAGATTAGCATGAGATAGTCTGCAGAGGAGGACTAAAGAGAGATGTGGAAAGAAAGAGTTGCTAGCTAATGAAGAAGAAAAGAAAGAAAAGAAAAAAAAGAAAAGAAAAGCAACCATGTCCATTTGATAGGGCAGACTGGAAGAGAGAGAGAGTGCATGCGTTAATGCAGGAAGGAAGAAAGGAGAACAGATCGATGTTGATAGTCACTGTTCTATCTGAACGGGGGTTCGACCTCATACTTGGCCAGCACCACTTTCATCGGCAGTCCAACCTGACCAACGCCAGCAGTCCAGCCTGACCGGTGCCAGCAGTCCAGCTTGACCGGTGCAAGCAGACCAACACCAGTGCCAGCAGTTGTGTCGTGTTGTGAAAGTGACAGTGAAAAGAAAAAAAAAAGGAAAAGAAAAAAGACAGTGATTCGTGAATAGTTAAGATCACCTGGCCAGGTAAAGTAGAAATCTATTTTATACCCGGGTTAGTTAATGATGTTTTAGATAAATGATTTCGTGAAGTTCAGGAAAGAGAGAATGTTTTATTTTGTTTGATTCCATATGCATTGATGTTTCCTTCTATGATCATGTTTTAGTAAGTTATAGACTTTACTAGTGGTTTGATGTGACGAATGCATGATATATGAATGAGATTGTAAGCAAGCTGTGAGTGTGTTTGGGCTGTGCGCTAGTCCTTCCTCCATCGACATCACCCGAGGTTGACAATTTATTTGGCGAGCCTGCCAGGATATTCTGGCCCATTTTATTATAATTGTTCAACTTCTCAGAGAGGAAGCTGGGTGGGATTCAAGTATTGTAATCCTAAGACAAGGGGTTGTCTTACTGTATGTTCCCAAGATAGTTAAATACTAGGCTTGGCATTGCTTCCAAGATAGTTAATACTAGGCTTGGCATTTCAGCCCCAGAGTACTTATTTCGCGCAGATTGCCTATAATTCGCTCTCATAGTTGGGTCAGGCGCTAGGCGTCTTATAAAAACTAATTACGTTGTCCCAAGCTAATATTATCATTCATAGATTGTGCTATTGCGTCACTCGTGTCGGTAACCACCAGTTTGGCTGTCGTAGTAATTAAAATCTTGTTCAAAAAAAAAAAAAAAGGAGATATAATGGCGGAAGAAAAGAACACCCCTATTGAACAACAATTAGAGTTGAGCGGATCGAAGAAGGAGTTCGCTGAATTGAAAGACTAGTTATGAAAGAACAGATTTTGTCAGGTTGCGGCCCTGAGTTAACCATACATTTGAAAGAGAGACAGCCAGAGACAGCAGGAGAGTGTTGAAGTTCGCAGAGGTGTATATGATAGGCACGTTTGGGCACTAAGGTGCAGGAGAAACAGGTGCCAGGCACAGGTGAGAAGAGTGCAAGGAGGACTAGGGGAGTTTTCTGCAAAGTCTGCAAACCCAGTGGTGGGGCAGAAGGAAGGGCAAAGGGACTTTGGTGTTTCATTTGTCACAAGAAGGGACATGTGGCGAGGGATTGTCGCATGAGGTTCCAGAAGGCAGCAGCCTTGCAAGAGGTGGATAAGGGTCGTCAGGGAAACGACCTGCAGTGGAACAACAGGGATTCAGTCTGAGAGGGTGGAGTGCAGCCTATTGGCTAGCACTGGACAGCAGTCAGTGTCAGGGATGGAGGGCACTAGGCTGAGTGGTTCGTTACCAGTGGAAGAAGGGTGGAATGGCCAGCAGAGGGTGAAAGTGTTACGAGACACTGGTTGTTCATGCGGTGTAGTACGAACAACGCTGGTCGATAAAGGGGATTTGACAGGGCAAATCCAGACCTGTACTCTAATCGATGGCACTGTGAGGGAGTTTCCAGTTGCTAAGATAGAAGTACGTACCCTTACTTCTCAGGCGAGTTGTCTGCGTTGGTGATGGAGAAACCCTTCATGATTTGATCATTGGAAATATTCCAGGGGCAAGGGATCCAGGGATCCTGAGTTGTTGACTGCTACAGGGGCAGCAGTTCAAACACGGAGCAAGAAGGAGGGAAAGGTTGATAAACCGTTAGTCGTTCGCAAGGAAGTCAGGCATAGATGTGTCGCCTGATGAGTTTAGGGCAGCGCAGGAACAGACCCTTCGCTCGTGAAGTCTTGGGAGTTGGCAAGAGGTGGAGAGAACAGAGAGGTTAGAGGAGGTGAGACAGAATTCTTGTGAAAGGCGGGCTGTTGTACCGAGTGTTCACCAAGGGGAAGACAGGTAAGGTGACCACTCAGTTAGAGGTACCAGCAGGTTATCGTGACACTGTCATGTCAGTGGTCACGAGTCGCTCAGGCGGGTCATCTCGGCACCAGCAAAACGGCGACCGAATCTTTGATGACTTTCATCGGCCAGGAGCAATGGCAGACATCAAGCGTTTCTGCATGTCATGTGACGTGTGTCAAAGGTCAGCCACAAGAGGGGTGAAAGAGGAAGGCGCCTCTTAAACATCCCCTTTAATTGACACACCATTCAGGAGAGTGGCCGTCGATCTGATTGGCCCAATCTCGCCCTGTTCCAAAGGTGGGCACAGGTATGAGACATGTAAGGTTGCAAAGGAAAGTTTGCAGAAGGCTAGGGTCGTTCAGAAGAAGCAATATGACAGGAAGGTGAGGAAGCAATCCTCAAGGCGGGAGATCAGTCCTGGTACTGCTTCCCACGGGTCACAACAAGCTGCTGATGCATTGGAAAGGACCATTCACCATCACTGAAAAGGTCGATCGGGATTACCGAATTGATGTGAATGGGGAACTAAAACTTTTCCATGCGAATTTTCTCCGCAAATATATTCAGCGTGAGACTCAGCACATAGGCGCAGCAGCAATCATTGATGAGGTGAAAGAGACTCAGCAGAAGAAGGGGGAGATTTTGTTACCTAAGTTTCCAGAAGAGTCATACAGGGATGTGTCACTGTATGAAGGGCTAGACAGTAGGAGTTCCATAGGTTTTGTTGTCGGAGGCGACACAAAGCAGCCAGAAAAGGGAAAGGTGGAGAAGATGATGAATTCAGAGAGACCAAAGACCAAACAGAAGTCAGGAGTCTGCTAGGTTTTATTGGTTTCTATAGGGAGTTTGTTCCAAATTTCGCAGCAATCACGAGTCCTCTCAGTGATTTGGTCAAGGCAGGGAAACCGGCAGTGGTCGAATGGTCAGACGCTGCAGAGCAAGCACTGCAGACGGTGTTGGAAAGACTAGGTTCCCGTCCCATCTTGAAGCTACCAGATATGTCCAAAACCATTTTTGTTGCGGACAGATGCATCAGGTGGTGGGATAGGTGCAGTATTGTTACAGGAGCATGAAAGGTCGAGTTTCCTGTGAGGTACGCTAGCAGGAAGTTGACAAAGTGTGAGAAGGGTACGCAACGGTGGAGAAGGCGTGTTTAGCTGTCGTGTGGGCCGTGCAGAAGTTCCACAAATACTTGTATGGGAAAGAGTTCGTGATAGAGACAGATCACCAACCACTCAAATTCCTGCAGGAGGCACAGCTGAAAAACAGCAGAGTGCTGCTTTGGGCAATGGCATTGCAGCCCTACAGGTATCGAGTGCAGTCATTCCCGGTCGACAGAATGTCGGGGTGACTACTTAAGCCGTGTAGTCTAGCAAGCTGCAATTCAGAGGAGTCAGTCATATCCGGGGTGCTTTGTTGATAATATGTGTTGATTACAGTTATGTTGATTGGATATGGGTTCATTCCCAGTTGGCTAGGTTCAAAATTTTTTTTGGTGTGGACTTGTTCATATTTTCTTTGTGAGACTTGTTCATGTGGATGTAGTTATGCTTGGAGCATACAGTCGCTTGTGTAGTGATGCATTATTTGCAATAAGTGAGGATGGAGATTCCTCAGTGAAGTGTCATGGATCGTGATCATATTATATTGTGCTTTTCATAAGAATTGTGAAGAGAAGATATGGCAAAACCGCAGGTAGGGGAATTGCATAAGTGCGCACAGAGGTCGTTCTAAAATGAGTTGAAATAACGCAAGAGCGCACGTCAATGATAACTCATTGGAGTGGTATCCACTAATGATATATTTTATAATTTAATAAACCGTTGGTTGTAAAGTATTTTTTTAAAACTTTGCACGTGTAGCTGTGTGTCAGCAAATTCGGTTGTTGTTTTTTTTTTGTACCGTTGTTTTGAGACAATGCGGAGCATGGTCTTTTGCAAGGGGGAAATTGTCACGGACAAAAATGAAACAACCCAACTCGTGGAGTCGCCAGCCAATTTGTTCGGACATAAGCTCCAACTCAAACATTCTAGGCGCCAGATAGACGGGCCCACGGGTCGCATCCAGCCAATTTAGCACAGCGGGGAGACACCAGACAGTCTGAGTGGCTGGACCGACAGGTCTCGGTAGGTTTGGTCAGACGTCCGTGGCGCCTACTCAGGCTCATCTAGCCAATTTATGGAACCAGCGCCATTGTTAGTCGGACGTTGCAGGTTAAAGCAGGAAGGGAGAGGGAGAAGGTAGTGTGTGGTGGGGGTGAAATCTAGCTAATCAATTAAATGACCAATTGACCACCACAGAGAGTAAGGTGTGTAGGCGTGACTGTCATGATTTGAATATCCAATGAATTAGAGGGAGATAACTTCGGGTATCAGGGGTAAAAATACTGACCAATGGTACTCGCCCTTTTTGGACAGATCGGAACAGAATAAGAAGGATGTGAGAGTGAGAGAACGGGAGAACGAGGAGGAGAACGAACAGAGAGAGAGGTTCGGAGTGGAAGCTCTGCAGGAGAGAGGGGCAGAGAGAGAGAGATGAGGGGAGGAGAGAAGAGAACCAAGTTGAGAGATTAGCATGAGATAGTCTGCAGAGGAGGACTAAGAGAGATGTGGAAAGAAAGAGTTGCTAGCTAATGAAGAAGAAAAGAAAGAAAAGAAAAAAAGAAAAGAAAAGCAACCATGTCCATTTGATAGGGCAGACTGGAAGAGAGAGAGAGTGCATGCGTTTTAATGCAGGAAGGAAGAAAGGAGAACAGATCGATGTTGATAGTCACTGTTCTATCTGAACCGGGTTCGACCTCATATTTGGCCAGCGCCACTTTCATGGGCAGTCCAACCTGACCAACGCCACAGCCCAGCCTGACCGGTGCCACAAGTCCAGTTGACCGTGCAAGCAGACCAACACCAGTGCCAGCAGTTGTGTCGTGTTGTGAAAGTGACAGTGAAAAGAAAAAAAAAGGAAAAGAAAAAGACAGTGTTCGTGAATAGTTAAGATCACCTGGCCAGGTAAAGTAGAAATCTATTTATACCCGGGTTAGTTAATGATGTTTTAGATAAATGATTTCGTGAAGTTCAGAAAGAGAGAATGTTTTATTTTTTTTGATTCCATATGCATTGATGTTTCCTTCTATGATCATGTGTAGTAAAGTTATAGACTTTACTAGTGGTTTGATGTGACGAATGCATGATATATAAATGAGATTGTAAGCAAGCTGTGAGTGTGTTTTGGGCGGGTGCGCTATCCTTCCTCCATCGACATCACCCGAGGTTGACATAAACAAGCGATTTGGCAAATTTATTTACCTGCGCCAAGACGAATACAGAGACCACACTTTGTCAATACAACTCCAAACGACACCCATCAAATGGACCTTCTATATTTACCCTCTGATACGATTAGACGAAAAAGATTTAAGTACGCACTCACAGTCATTGACATAGCTTCAAGATACAAAGATGCGGAACCATTAACACAAAAGAGTGCTTCTGCTGTTGCTGTTGCCATACAGCTGATATACCAGCGAGGTCCTTTAACTTATCCTCGCATGATTCAAGTCGATGATGAAAGTTTTTAAAAGGCCAAGTGAATCAATTATTGTTGAAACATAGGTTACCATCAAAAGAGGCTTTCCCAGGAGTTCACAGATCACAGGCTTTAGTCGAAAACTTTAACAAACAGTTAGTGAAAGACTTTTTTCTTACCAGTATCACAGAGAGTGATTGACAATTCTCGCAACACAGAATGGGTTAGAAAAACTGCCCTCAGTTTGCGCGCAATGAATAATGAAGAATTTAAAGGGCTAAAACCAGTACAAGCAATCAAAAAACAAACAATAAATTTGCTGAAGACTCCAGTACACCCAGCAAACTATTACCATTTTTTTGAAAGTAAGGTACCTTTATTTACCGGGGGAAGCGAAGGGACACTCGCACAGGCAACAGATCCCGTTTGGAGTGTTTGACCCGTACGAAATAAAAAGAATTGTAAAGATGATCCGCCCGTGTATTATTTACGAGAAACTGACAAAAACAAAAACAACCCTACCTCAAAGATTTTTTTGAAAGAAGAACTGCAGATAATCCCACCAGACACAGTTCCGCTTTAATTAATTTACGGTTCTATTAAAGTCCATATGCATATGAAAACTCTGGTTAACAAACACAACCCTTTTGTGTTTGTTCTATCTAATGACTTCTTTGTTCAAACAGTTGTGTTGATCTCATGTAGAAATTTGATCCTAGTTTACGTTGTCATGATGAAAAGTCTTATTGTCAAACAATGCTTTTTTATAGTTGTTTATGAGATATGCTCGACTGCACAACACGCGAGATATTCCTTTTGCTTTCTAATGTTTTCTCCTGGCTCGAAATACTGTATATTTTTACCTTAACCCCACATACTCTTGATACCTTTCCAGATAATTCATTTTTCATCTTTCCTAAAACCTTCTTATTAGTAATTGAATGCAAAGGGGAATCTTAATCGGATGTGTCATACCATCCCGCATTTTCCCTTTAGCTACTTCTAATTCCATGTCCCTTTTTAGACGTCTTCAGTAGGGATATCTATAAACAAAACTGTCTGTATCTGTGTAAAGTACTTTGGACTCAGGATACGAGGGCTTTAAAGTATTTATAAAGAAATTCTAACATCAAAGCTTTGATATTTTTAAAAAAGTAAACCCAATAAATACAGGGTTGTCTAATTTGACTTTCTTTTTTTTTCATCATTATACCAAAAAGCTGATCATGAAATCTTCTAAAGTCCTGATAATTAGGTTTTGAAGTCAGCTTAATTGCTTCGTTCTCTTTGGTGACCAATCTGACATCTTTTCGCTTTTGCGGATTCTCCTATCTTTTTCCGAAACACTGTTGTTCATCACTTGAAAAGTCTTTTTCTGAAGCATCTGTGGATTTGGTTCTGAGATCAGTGTTCTTCATGATGTATGGTTTCATGAACTGTTCTTGATCAAAAGCAATTATACGATGAACAGCTGTCAACTTCAAACCGGGGTTCTTAAATAAAATTGCAGAAGTCTGTAATGACATACATAATTTTTTTTGCCTCGAAGATTAGGCACAAGTTTAGGCGGCTCTCTTGGATTCATCTTTAGACTTTCTGCTGCTAATGGATAGTCATTATATGCAGGTCATGGAGTTCAGGAGGATATTCTAAGTCAACTTCTAGAATGTAATCCGCGCTGTTGACCCGGCGTCAAACTGCCCAACCACTTTAATGCCTTTTGAATATTATTCGTACCACCGCTTGTGTGCATTTTAAAGTTACGTAATGGAAGTGATTGCGCCATTGCCCAACCATACAGATCGTTTGCGTCTAAATACATAAGATAGTTATGACTTTTTACTTGGATCATAATCGTCCAAGTATTTGTTGTTTGCTTTACAGTAATGATGCGACGCCATACTAATTCCTCCACGCAATCCGTTTTCAATCATGAATCATTGGTAGGTCAGACAATAAATCAATCTGTACTCCCAGTAAACTTTAAGAAAGCATCCCAGCTCATCCCGGGCGCAGAATATAAATGCGCGGGATCCAGGCTATAATGTTTCATGCAGGTCTTTCTGTAATTTTCAAAGACGTCTGCCAACAAACAGACATCGGCCATCAGTATGAATCATGATAGTCTCCCATTGTTTTACACTCTAACTTCTGCCACGCATCTTGAGCATGCTGGTAATCGGAATCACTGATGTCCTTTCCTCTAAGACTAGAAAAGAATGCGCCTTTAGGAGGAAGTGTATCTTCGTCAAACCTTTCCCAACTGTTCATGTATTCATAAGGGTAAACGCCCTTTCTAACAAGAGTTGGGTCAAAATATTCTTCCGTTATTGGGCAGGATTTTAAGGACATAGCCAGTGACTCTAATGATCCATCATGTGCTGCATAGAGTCATAAAAAGACATGTTATTTAAAGTGAAACACATGTACTTTTCTGATGACTGTGCAATGCATGTTATCCTGAAGGCGTCGTCTACTGCTTTCATTATAAGATGAGAGTCGTAACCTCGCAAGTTATGAAAGAATACAGGCAGCTTCCATGTCTTTGGTTCAAACTTTAGTTGAAGATTGCATTTACTGTGCGCTGCTCCTCTGAACTTTCCACTAATGTGATCATGGTCTCTTACTTTTGGATTGGCTTCTTCACTGAGTTCTAAACCACAAATCCAACAATGTGTGGCTGAGTCATACTGTTGTTGGTCTTCAGGCGTCATCATGATTTCAGATAAATTCAGATTATTAGAACAGTCATTACGCACTTGCTGCATGCGTTTTAAGAAGTATTCTGCGCATTAGGCCCTCTATATAATTCTGGTGCTGAATGAGCGCCATCCGACCTGACAATAATGAAGGCAAATGAACAAATCTGATGATTACTCATTAAGACTGTTTTTCGAAGTTTTTGTGGCGCTGGCCCTTCATAAGGAACAATAAGCGATTCGAAGTCTGCGTAAACAATGTATGGAGAATTTTGCAGTTTTTTCCAGTTCTTAAACTAACTTTACTGCCTTCTGGGGCCGTAATTAGTTCCGTATTACAGTCAACTGGGCTGCTACAATGTTTCTTATGTTCGATTGCAGCTTTATCGGATGGAATTCTTGTTAAACATTTTCTACAGAATTCTTGTTTGCTATGTTTTTTGTAGTATATGCTAACAGTCTACTCATTGTGCGTATCAATGCGTAATGTGGTAGCGGTGAAAACATCAGCAGTAAGTCAACATGATTTTTGCCTGGATCGCCTATTGTTGGGCTGTTCTTAGACACTCTGATGGGCTGTAGATTCGTTTCCTCATCCCATGTGTGATATTGACAGTTATTGGTTTGTTTTGTTCTTCAAATGATCAATGGAATCCCACGCTAACAGGAAAGGATATTCCACTAAAGTTAAGATCATTGATGTAAGGGTGATAGTTAGACACTCTCTCTGCGTTTTTGCGGATATAATGCAGCCTTGCGAGAACACACCACATAAAACATTTGTTGTCGTCTGTATTCTTATGTTTAGAACTGCTCTTTTCGCAACTAATGCTGGAGGTAGTGGAATGTAAGACCTGCCTACAATCGGTGCATACTTAGCCTGTTTTAATCTGATCTCTAAGACTTTTCGCCCTCTGACCAACCAGGCTCTCATTTTGGCTTCTTCAGCGGCTACATCAAACTGTGTAAGCAGCTGGTCTGCCCAACCGGGTGTTAAGTCATTATGAGAAAGAATAGTCTGTTGTTTCGTCGAGACCCAAACTTCTAGATTTTCTTCATTTATTGTTACATAGTCGATTAAAACAGCTAACATTACTTTAACTGGCGGGTCTATTGTTAGTTTACCTGGAACTTGAGAAATAGCATGAGCAACACTTGCCTGTACGTTTGCTGGATTAATGACTTCTAAATCAATATCATTCAGTGCTCTTGATAATCTTCTTGCATTGCTTCAAACAATTCGTCTGGACCTTCATATATTTTATCATGCTGAGTTTCTTTTCTAACTCAAAATATTTATTTAAATCAAAAAAATAATTAATCAATATCGATGGTTTTTTGCGCTTGGACTCATAAACTAAAGTATAAACACCTTTGGCGTTGTTAATGTGAGCTGTTTAGAGCAGAGTTTAATGTTCGTTTTACTTTTTTTAAGCATTCCTTTTTTATCTGCTCGGGGTCTGGCTGTTGAGAAAAACTTGTCCTTGCCTTCTTTGAAGATCAAACTTTTGTCTTTGTAGTCATCAAAATCGGCCTGTAAACGATTAAATTCTTCATCCGTGATGTTTGAGTCAGCTAGTGCTTATTTATAATCAGCTTAAAGGAACTAAGTTTAGCTGTTATTAGTTGAACCATAGCTGTGTGCTTTTGGAGTTTAGTTTTTATTTTTTTGCTAGCAGCACCTACAGCTAATGAACACAGGCCGAGAGCTAAAGACAAACCGCCTAGAGGCAAAGCTGCGGGTGCGCCTATGCCTGATGCTAAGAGACTACACTCGTTCCTGCTGATGCAGCGCTTATAGTCGATGCTCCAGTATTAACATAGGTAACAGCATTAAAGGCAGCAGAATACCTTCGTTTGGTTTTGCTGTATTTTGAAAGGTCCTGCTCTAGTTTTTGTTGCATTTGTGTAATGTTGGTTAATCTAAAGGTTTTTATGCCGGGGGTTTCTACTATCTCTTCTCTTGGCGACTCTGGCGCTGTAGGCACATTTGGATAAACTTGAACAGTCATGCTTTTTATAAATATAAAAAATAATTTAGTATACTACATCTTTAATCTGTTAGCTTCAATATTTAGCTGTGCATCATATAATAAAAACAAATGTACATTAAGCGGTTTTAACAGCCTCTTTTTCTTTATCAATTTGAATGTTTATTATGTCTCTAACATCTCTCCCACTTCCATGCAACTGATTATCCTCTGTTGACCTTAGGTCAATCCATAAACCGTATTTTTGATGTTAAATAATCATCAAGCCTAACACTGTGAAGGTGTAGATCTTTAGACGCAAGGTCTGCTGTTGGACTTCTGCCCCTCCCACCCCCAAACAATTTTCTTATTTCGTCAAAATGATGATAAGGTCTAAGCCCGCTAGCATAGATTTGGTTAGGACTACCATCAATCGAACATTTTACTTTCGTTATTTTTGGATTAAAAAACTTTTCACTTGCTCTTGCGAATGGTTCTTCATCTTCACACAGCAATAAAATACCTTTAAGCGATTTTACTGCGACACTAAGATTAAAATTCCATATAGCGTCTGCCCTGCTTTTAGGATATGTTGAATGATGACGCACGTTTTTCGTAATATATTACTAATTGTGACTCATATTGTTGCCCAATCAGCCTTGCTAAATTAGAGTTGCTAACAACATCAAACTCTAACGAGATGTCAGAAATGCTGTACTTTGCTTCAGTGTCTGATGATCTGATAACACGTTGTAGTCATTAAAAGTTAGTTCGTATGACAATCTGTCTTTTTAATGCCCCTTGAAGGTATGGGGCATGCGCTTTTAACAACTCAAAATCTAAGGGTATGGAAAAAGCGATTTCCAAACGCATAACCTTACAGCTAAAGCCTTTTTGCTGCCTTTAGCACCTGAGGCGAGTTCGGCGCCATTCTAAGTTTTAGTGCTTCTTCATTGCCGATTCCTTGAAACGCAATATCTTCCTTTCATTCGCGGTTAGCCATAGATCAGAATAGGTTACAAATATGTCTGCATTGTTTAAAAGAAAATACTTCTTTCCCTCAAGTTTTATAGAATTTTCTTAACAATTGCCCGTCCCAAATTTTGGACAACTGTTCTGGTTGGGTCTGTTGTTGAAGCGAGTTCTATTTTGAAAGTAAGCCGTGCAGAGCCTGGCACAATCAAATCATCCGCTCCTAGGTCTGGAAATTTAACAGTAAGAATTTGATCCGCATCAATAGTAGATGGATTATTTGGAACAGTAATATTCCGTTTATTTCCCTTCACGCCACGGGGTTCTTTCAGCTTTCTATTCGGTCAAGAATCGAGCCATATACTTGTGACATTTTTATAAAACAAAATAAAAAGTTAATTATTTAAAAACATGGCGGGAATTGACTTTGGAGATTTTGATATTGATCCTGTAGACGCCAACATGGATGAAAGAACTCCTTTGACACAGCATCGCTCGGAGATCTCATTGGAGGATGAAATAGTTGAAGGGGAGCAAAGGCGTGAATTAAAGAAAGTAAGTCAGATCATTATACCAAAGTTTAGAACTAGAACCTCCTGAAACTATATACCCTGATGATTTGAACTAAAAGATAACCATTTGTATTTTAGAAACGACAAAGGAGAACGTGTTCCGCTTACGGATATAAACGAGACGCATCAAAGTTTGTAAGAATGACTACAATTAAACAAAGGCTCCGTGTAAGCGAGCAGAATCGGCTTGGCTTTACTGAACCAAAATTAGGTCCGGATGAAGTTGCTAAAGTTCAAAACGCACAACAAGAACTCCAACAGATAACCAAATGCAAAACACAAAACCTGAAGATTTAATTCAAACATGTGGACAAAGTAAGAAATACAGTAGCAGAACTCACTGAAGAAGAAGAAACAGCATTAATACTATGCACAAGAGAGAATTATTACCCTTAGTCGTACTTTAACAACCATCAAAGGCGAATTAACAAACAATGTAGCAAAACTAGGTGAACTAGATGGGCATATAAAAAGAGAAAAAGAAAAACTCGCTGAGACTGACGACCGCATCGTAGGGCGGGATATTAAAGAAAGAATAGCCCAAAGACTAAAAATCTTGAGCAAGAAAGATCAGCAAGACTAGAAGTGCTGACTACTAACCGAGACCTATTACGAACTCAAGTGAATAGAATAAGAGAAACTATCGAAAAAATTTTATATGAAGACACAACGCTAGCAGAACGAATACGAACACTGTTTAGAGAGCAGGGTGTCACATTAGCAAGTGTTATAACAGCCTTAGGATTTGCAATAAGTACACTGGTGATGGCTATTACGGGCGGTGGTGGAGGGCAAAGTTCAGTGCCTCCATCGCCATCTCCTGATAAATCATGGGTAAAAAACAACTTGATCATCTTGCGAGATTATTAAAAAAATTAGCCGGTAAAGCTATAGACTCTTTGCCAGGTATATTAGGGAGTGTTATTAGCTGGCTTTTGTCTACTGCAAGCAAAGTAGTTGGCTTTATGGCTGAGCACTTATGGGCATTAGTTCTCTTAATAGTTGGGTTACTATTTAGTAAGATAAAGACCAAGTAATCCTAGGCCAGTTAATCCAATAACAAGTGCTGTCTTTTCAATTCATGGTCATCGCGAACAAAGTCCACGTCTTCAACAGTCTTTGGCTTTGGACCTCGGGGATTGGATGACTTATTCTTGGGTGTTTTTTTTATTGTTTGTAATATTACTGGCCCAGAATTTATATCGTTTTTCCCAACCTTCTGTTCATTACCTGCTACAAGGATTTCATTGTTGTAGTTTTTATTGTTCCTACCTGGAGTCTGAGGTCAGAAGGCAGCATATATAAACCAGTGCCAACAGCAAAGTCTACTTTCGATCTTGAGTATTGTAAAACATTTTGGGACCTTTTTATACTTGAAGGTAAATCAACTGTAGAATTAATGGCGTCCTCTAAATTGCTAAGTATTGTTTTTGTGCATCAAGGCCAGTAGAAGAATCAGTTATGCTCGATTCGCTTGTGCTTGCGAACCTAGCAACACCAAACGTAAGTACGAATAGAGTCGTTTATTCGTTCTATTCCCGCTTTAGTTAAGCCCTCAGATATGTCTAAAAATAAATGTTGTCCATGCTGTTTTATGCTCTTGCTCTATGGACCCAAGGTGAACACCTGTGCCTGAAGAGAAAGATGTGTAAGGAGGATTCCAGTCATAGTTATACTTTCTGTGCACGCCCCAATAATAAGGAGTGCCTAAGCCATGATTAAGATCCGACTTTTGTTTAAAGTCTGTCTTAACATTAATATTGATATTCGTTACAGATCCTTTCAAAAGCCTTCATGTCTATTCTGTTGCTGAATGGATTAAACGTTTTGTCATTTGGTAATGGCGCTCGCAGTTCAGTCAAAATACGTCTGAAGGTGTAATAAAAATGAAATCTATACACTGACCTCACCAAAGGATCAGGATGATTTAAATGATCAGCATACGACACTCCACACCCAGTTGATGCACAAAACACAGCAAAGTTTAACTGGTTCTGATAAAACTGCATCGGATGACTAAACCACACTTTTGCGATTAGTCTTTTTTAATAGGGGGGTTAAGATATCTGCTTAATGGAGTACTCACCTTTTTATGAAAAGTGACAGTCTGGGTCACAGCAATGTCAAGAGTATCAGTTGCTATATTTTTAAGATTGTAGTGCGGCCCAACAGAATATTTTGCTTTAGTATTATATTTAAACGCACTCATTTTTATTTGTTTAAAAAAATGTTTGTAACAATAACAACTCAAGACCGTCCTTCGTTTTTAAAACATGTATTGATAACAATTGCGGAACCAGAATGGTTGCGCTTCATGAAATATTTTACAAAGTCGTATGGTGTAATATAACTGAATCCAAGAATAATAATACGATTCTAAAAGTTAACAAATCAGGGGACAAGTTAGCCAGTTAACCATACCCGATGGTTATTACGGGTTTTGCTCACTAAAAGAAGCAATGAGTAACTTCGACATTACTCTCAACACTTAAAAAGCAAATCTAAAAACAATGTTATCATTCAAACCTGAAGAAGAAGTAGTACATTACCTTTTTGATGTAGACTAGCTAAATGTAAGGCTTTGAAGCTGACAATCATAGATTTAGAGTTACACCAAACAAAACTACTATGAGGGAGAAAAATCCGCTCGATCTTGAATTACATTCATTACTCTATGTTCATTTGACGAGCTAAGCACTAATGAAAAACTTATATGATGAAAGGACCTCAACTGTTTTAAGAGCTCTTCCGTCAGGGAAAGCTGCATATTGCGATTATGAAATTATACAATTCCCTAATTTACAGTTTAAAAGATTAGTTTTGTGGAGGGTCGGATCATTTAATATAAAAATCAAAGACAAAACGGGAAAGTCGTAAAATGTTATAACCTGCACATTGTTTTGGAAATAAAATAATAAGTTGTACTAAAAAATGTCGCGTGGGCCAGAAGAATCCGGAGTTACATTAGCGCCTGTGAGGTGTATAACTTTAGAATTAAAAGACCTTGCAGACGTTACAGACTTTGAAACAGAACGGTGTGAGATAGGCGCTTTGTATGGTTTTGAGTACACTAAAGATGGTGATTATAAACGCAAAGAGGTTGGCGACAGCAAAAAGTTTCCTAAACTAGAACAGCTGCGCAATCTAGAAGCAAATAATGTTGGCCAGTATGAATATAAAATAGTTCGAAAACCTGACCTCAAATGGCACTTAGAACCATATTAGAATGGGAAATAAGATTTGAATTCATAAGCCCATTTACATTTTTAGCCGTCAAAAAAGTTTCAGAAAAAGCATTCAACTCTGGCCCTTTACATGTAAGTCTTATGCCGGACGACAATAGTCGGAAAGAGATTGAAATATCGCCGTATGAGAAAAAACAGTACATCCTCCACAGAAGAGAAACGGTTTTAAAGAAAGCTTCTACAAAATTACAGTTCTTTCCAAGCAAAAATATTAGAGATGCGTTCACAATGATATTTGAAATTTCTGTCTTTAAAGGATGTAGAGAGGGAATGGGGTTGTGGGCGTTAGTGATGACCTTATAAAAGGAATTAATATTAGCTGGCAAAACTTAGACGTTAAACGTCTTAAAGTTACCATCGTCGTTCTTCACAATGGTGAGGATATTAAGGTCATAAAAACAAGCAACAAATCAATATTGACTTAAATAGAAGCAATCTTACAGATACTGAATTGGATTAATCTTACACATTTAGGCCTCATAGGGTTTTATTATACTGAACAAGTTTTGACGGAGAGTATGGTAAAAAATAATAACTGGATTAGATTAAATTCTGGTTATAAAACTATGGAGCAGTTAAACTTTATGACAAAAACCCTCATTGTTCATTAATTTGTGGACAAACTGGTTGTGGAAAAACAATATTTATCCTCAACTGTTACAAACAGTTTATCGTTATAATTTTTGATCATATTGTAATTTTCTGCCCAACACTTAAATGGAACAAAGCATATCATGATAGAAGGTTTATATGGACTGATGATAACATATTTTTAGTTAATCCTAGCAATAAACTGAGTGAGTGTCTAGAACGCTTTTTTATATTGTTTGAAGGACGCAGGACACTATTTATTATAGATGACTGTTCAGCAGAAAAAGACATAGTTAAAAAGAGAAACACTTTGTCAAAACTAGCCTTTAGCGGAAGACATGCTGGAATAAGTGTGTGGATTTTATGCCAAAAATATAACTCGGTTTTAAAAGACTTTAGAGAACAGTTAAAGACTGTAATTTTATTTTCACATGAAAGACAGAGATGCATTTGATGAATGTTTGCGTGAAAATGATGTTATTGAAAATGACCAGGAAAAACACAGGATTAAACAAAAACTAAATCTAAAAAGTTTAGTAAATTAGTATTGAAAACGGATAACCCTATACAGTATGTTTGTTTGTAGGGTTGTTATTTTTTGGTTATTGAAGTCTTACTTATCAGAGAACAGGGAAGGGGCATTCTAGAGTCGCCCGGTCGAAACTGGTTGAGACCGGGGGAGCTAGAATGCCCTTTCCTGTTCTCTGCTTTACTGACCCAAACTTTCAAGATCTGCGAAATGTCTTTATCTAAAAAAAATACCCAGAAACCAACAGTTTGTAGAATGTGGTATTGCTCACGGTAAATCGAAACTAAGGTATTATGGAATATTTGCGTATATGTATATAAAGAATTCAAAAATAAGCAAAATATCACTTTGTTAAAGTAGAGTTGAATTACGTAATCAGAACAGATTCATGCTCGACTGTCATGTTATGTGATATATTTGTCTATTTACTGTTGATTTTCAAACTGCATGAAGAGAACATGGCCGAAACCGAATAACCTTTCACCTCTGACAAATCTGAAAATGTGTAGGTAACAAATCCGCCAGACATGAACAAACGAATCACAAGACAAAACACGACGCGTTTTGACCTCTTAGGCCTTCTTCAGGCAACATAACAAGACTCAGGACAACGAAAACGAAGAACGAGCAATCACTTATCAGATCAAATTCGGCGCACGAGGGGGGGAGGGGGGGGGGGGGGGGAGGGGGGGGAAGGGGGGGGGGGGGGGAAGGGGGGGGGGGGAGGGGGGAGGGGGGGGAAGGGGGGGGGGATTTGAATGAAAAAGAGGCCGTCAAGAAGGAGACAATGCGAGTTGAAATAGTAGTGATTGTAAAACAATCTGGTAGCATAATGATAATGATAATGATGATGATAAAAGACACTGACAAAACATAAAGAGAAAATTAGTTCCACTTTTGGTGATGATTTGGTCAATAGCAGTGTGACAGGACAGAATAGTTGCCCATGTAGACTATTTGTCTGTCTGTCTGTCCCTTTCTCTCTCTCTCTCTCTCTCTCTCTCTCTCTCTCTCTCTCCTCTCTCTCTCTCTCTCTCTCTCTCTCTCTCTCTTCTCCCTCTCCCTCCCTCTCTCTCCCTCTCTCTCTCTCTCTCTCTCTCTCTCTCTCTCTCTCTCTCTCCCTCTTCTCTAAGAGTCAACGAATTCCACTAGTAACTTCATCCTTTGCTGAGACAACAGTTCTATTCAGCCGGCTTCGCAGCAGAAACACAGCCTGGCTGACACTTCCTGGCTTTCATAAATTAGCCTGACAGACGCGTCTTGGAAGTGGGCCTTCTCGACCGGCGAGACTAATTGATACCACATGGTCAGTCGTGGACTCTCTGCCTCCAGATTAGGGAACTATTTTGGACTGAGGAATGACCCCATAACACTGTAAACAGGCTTTCAGCCAATGATTCCAGGGCAATGTAGGAATATGTGGCGTGGGGACAGAGAGGGAAGTAGTCCCAAGTATTGAGATATACTTTCTTTTGCATCGGAAATTGGAAGAAGGCAGACGTGTAGAAAGACTTGTGCAGAAGATAGCCTCTATGATGTATTGAAAGCGAAGTTGTAGATGTACTGAGACAGATGTCAAGAAAAATGAGAACAAGACGGCTCCTATGAATTGTGTGAAAATACTGATGGAGTAGACGCGGCATTGGGTTGCATCACTGCTGTATGAAGATGACCGATGAGTGAAGATGCGCTCTGGGCGAGAGTCACTGCCCCAGGATGGTTGGCACGATTTGATGTAGAATAAAAAAGGGAAAATGGAGAGTAGCAAGCTGGCGTGTTGAGAAGGATGTCCTCCCTATCCCCTCTCCACCGCAGGCACCATACCTCAACCTTGCAACCACACCACCTCCTCCCCCACAAGATGGCGTCGCCGACAGGATAATTATGACAACAACCCGAGGATGTGTGTGCTCCGTACAAAAACAGTTACAAAAAATACAATCGTCAAACCATAATAAAACAACAACTAAGCAACAACCAAAAAATAGAGTGTGCACACACTGGGGCAGAGCTGGGGCTTGCCTAAGGCCAAGTCCACTGACTCCAAACAGCTGATTAAATACATTCTCCGAAATCATGGACACCTGTGAGCCTGTATCAACCAGTGCAGGGAGTTCCCTGCCATTAACCTTAATGGTAACCATTGGACTTGGTCCCACCAATTTTCCCAGCGAGTCCCTGTTCCCCTCCTCTGCAGCTGGACTCATTTCTGCAGAGGGGTCCCATTTCCCGAGCGTTTCGGGCAATTCCGTCGATGTGTCCCGCTGTTTGGCATTTGTAGCAGATGGGCTTTCCGTCGGGCGTGAATTCCCATCTGGGCCTGGATGGTGTGGGCCCCGCTGTCCGGTGTTGTTGTTGCTGTCGGGCCAGCTGGTCTTTCATGGCCGCCATCTCATCCTTGAGGTTCTTCAACTCCTGGACTAGGATGCTCAGCTCTGCTCCGGGTAACAGCAGCTAATGGGATTGAGGTGCCTATGTTGGGTACTTTGAGGCCGACGTAGAGGTGTATGGGCAGGTCGTAAGTGACCGAGGCATTCTCATTAGGAAATGCCAGACATACACTTCTCAGGGAATGGACCATGCTCCAGCGATACTAGGCATGAATGTCCTCCAGGAATTGCGCCAGGGGACCTGTTCGCTGCTGCCCATCAGAGGATTTGCCAGAGTGGCCAACGGGGAGCCAGCGTACATCCCCCCGCGCTCCATAGCCACGGTCAGGGCCACTGGCATTGGGAACAGGGGGGGCAGACAACAGCCAACAGAAATCCTGGTGGAGTCCTTGGCGGGACGGCCCATGCAAGGGATTGATGGTGGCCAGCACACTGAGCTCTGTAATAGGCAGCAGCTTCTTTGTGCAGGTGGCCAACATCTCAGATGAAGGAATAATGCTAAGGCCAGGCACGAGGATAGGGACTGTGCAGCTGCCACAAGGAGAGGTCCCGTCAGGACATGTATCGGTGGAGGCCAGCTGCAACGGAATCCACGTGTCAAACAATCCCGCCAGACCCAACATGACCTCCGGACCTTGTCCAGTAGACCTGGACGATGTAGACTGCAATGCTGAGGAGAAGCAGAGACTGAGAAGGTTGGTGATGGCCAATGCTGATCTGTTCTCAAAGGACGATCAGGATGTTGGCTTCACGGATCAGGTCACGCACAAACTAAGATTGAAGGACGACATCCCAGTCAGCACCACCTTCAGGAGGATCCCACCTTCTCAGATCCAGGAAGTGAAAGACCACATTCAGAGCCTCCTGGACAAGAAGATCATCCAGAAGAGTTCCAGCTCTTATGCATCTGGAGTGGTGATAGTCCGAAAGAAGGATGGATCCATCAGGCTGTGCGTGGACTACAGACGTCTGAATGCCAAAACCATCCCAGATGCATACCCCTTGCCCAGGATCGATGATTCCCTTGATGCGCTGGGTGGAGCCAAGCTGTTCTCCACCCTGGACCTTGCCAGCGGATATCATCAGGTCGCTATGAGTCAGGAGGACCGAGAAAAGACGGCGTTTATCACACCGTTTGGACTGTTTGAGTATCTGCGCATGCCCATGGGCCTCTCAACGGCACCAGCTACATTTCAGAGACTCATGCAGTCTACGATGAACGACCTTACATTCCAGATCTCCTCGTATACCTCGACGACCTGCTGGTATACAGTCGCAGCTTTGATGAACATCTGGAGCGGCTACAGATTGTTTTTGATCGTTGAGAGAGGTAGGCCTCAAACTGAACCCCAAGAAATGCGTCTTCGCTCGCCACCAAGTAGAGTACCTGGGGTATACGGTCTCAGGAGCAGGCATCGCGACCTCTGACAGTAAGATCAAGGCAGTGGCTAGTTGGCCAGTTCCCCACACCCTGAGAGAGCTCAGATCGTTTTTGGGATTCGCCAGCTATTACAGACGGTTTGTGGAAGGTTTCAGCAAGATCGCCCAACCTCTGAACAAGCTTGTGTCCACCACATACCAGAAGGACAAGGGGAAGAATCGGAAGAGCAAACATGCGTCCATTTCAGCAGATTGGGACAGCCGATGCCAGGAGGCATTCCAGAACCTGAAAAAAGCCCTCACTACAGCGCCAGTGTTGGGATATGCGGACTTTAGTGCCCCCTTCATTTTGGAGACTGACGCTAGTCTGGACGGTTTGGGAGCTGTTTTTCCCCAAGAGCAAGATGGCAAGCGCCGTGTCATCGCGTATGCAAGTCGGTCGTTACGTCCCGGTGAACGGTCGATGAAGAACTACAGCAGCATGAAGTTGGAGCTGCTAGCAGTGAAGTGGGCCATGAGTGACAAGTTCCGTCACTACTGATCGGAGCCAAAACTGAAATATACACTGACAACAATCCCCTCAGCCATCTCCAAACAGCCAAGCTGGAGCTGTTGAACAAAGATGGGCTGCAGAATTGGCTTGTTTTGACTTTACCATCAAATACAGGTCTGGCAGAGAAAACAAGAACGCTGATGCGTTGTCTAGATTTCCTACGGAGAAACCACAAGGGAAAGAAGAAGAATGGACGGCCTTTCTATGTGGACAAAGGGCCCTGACTACAGGAAGCTTCAGATGGCAGTACACCCGGCAGTGGTGTCTGAGCTGAATGACATAGCACAGGTACAGAAGACAGAACCATCTGATGCCAGCATGGAAACCAGTCCTTTTCCTTCCATCACCCCCCAGGAATGGAGCCAGGCACAGAGTGAAGACCAAGTCATCAGCACCATCCTGCCATATGTGACTGGGGAGAAGAAGCTGACAAAGAGGGAAAAGCAAGATTCGATCCTCGAGCTCGTGCTTTGTCTCGTCAACTTGGCAAACTTAGAGTACAACAAGGCATCCTGTACAGAAAGATGAAAGACCCCATTCATGGACCCATAGACCAGGTGGTTGCCCAGAGATACTACAAGGCACGCTCCTCAGGCTGTCTCACGACCAGTTTGGGCACCAGGGCCAGAGCGCACCTTGCAACTACTCAGACGCCGGGTGTTCTGGCCTCACATGCACCTGGACGTGGAGGAGTGGTGCCAGAGATGTGAAAGATGCCAGCTGGCGAAGAAGACCACCACGAAGACACACACTCCCATGGGACACCTCCTCGCCACCAAGCCCCTCGAGGTCATATCGGTTGATTTCACCGTATTGGAACCAGCCAGGAATGGAAAAGAGAATGTCCTAGTGATCACAGATATCTTCACGAAGTACACTGTGGCCATCCCTACCGTGATCAGACAGCAGAGACAGTGGCTAAGACCCTGATCAAAGAATGGTTTGTGCACTATGGAGTGCCACAGAGATCCACTCAGAC
The DNA here is from genome assembly GCA_018398815.1 of Conus ventricosus. Lineage (NCBI taxonomy): Eukaryota > Metazoa > Mollusca > Gastropoda > Neogastropoda > Conidae > Conus > Conus ventricosus. The sequence goes on from CM031622.1 coordinate 52,075,462, forward strand.
AAAGGCCGTTGCTTTGAGGCAGACCTCATCGTGCAGCTCTGCAACCACTATGGGATCAGCAAGTCCAGAACGACCTCATACCACCCGGAAGGCAATGGACAGTGCGAACGGTTCAACAAAGGGCCATGCACAACTTGTTGAAGGTGTTGTCGTCAGAGCAGAAGCAGAGATGGACAGAGCATCTTGGAGAGCTAGTGTACATGTACAACTGCACACCACATGCCTCCACAGGATTCTCTCCATTCTATCTACTGTTTGGGAGAGAACCACGTCTTCCCTGGATCTGTTCCTTGGAGAAGGGACGTCAGACTGGACTCCTGTGCCACCCGTAGAGTGGCTGAGTGATCACCTGAAACGCCTCCGGCTGGTCCACGACACAGCGGGGGAGCGTGCAAGGAAAGAGGCGGACAAGAGAAAGGCAAGAAGTGACCAGGGTAATACTGAGTCAGATCTGAGGCCAGGAGACAGCGTTGTCACCAAACAGCACTACAGGAGTCGGTGCAAGATCCAAGACTTTTGGGGGGAAAGGATCTTCACAGTCACTGAGGTACCAGGACCAAGTGGTGGGCCATACACCATCCGCCCCAGAGATGGCCTGGACGGTCCCAGAAAGGTGAATCGAAGTGAAATACGACGATTCTTTGCCCCACCAACAGCCAGGGCCATGGGTACAGCGGACCTTCAGCCGATCGCTGAAACAGAAGCGGAATTGACAGATGTCAAATACCTTGAGTGGCACATAGTTGGGCCACAAAGACCACAGTCCCGCATACCGATTCGCCGGTCCGTCCAGTCCAGACCCTCGGTGACAGCAACTGTCAGGGCGCCCAGTCAGGCTCCCGCGTCTCTAACACGCACACCTGTAGCACTCCGCCGATCTGGCCGGAGTAACAAAGGTTGTGAGACACGTGATAACGTAGTGGGCGATGGCGCCAGAGAACAATGCCATATGTTATGAAACCATTTTTTGGGAGGTTTCATTTTTGCTGGGAAGCTGTTATTTTTTAGTGTGTGCTCCATATTTTTTTGTGTGTGTGCCCCAAATTGCTATACATGTATTTTTGTGTGTGTGCTCCAGATTGCATTTTTTTGTATTCCGGGTTATTATAATTGCTTGTGCTGGTGTCCAGTTGGTCATGCTGGATCGATTTTTTTTGTGATTATGTTTTGATGTAGAAGCCTGGTTATACAGGGGGACCATTTACCGAAACAGTATCGGTTGTTATTGTCCTCATATTTGGAAGTTTCAGTACAGAGGAAATGGTGTGGATAGTGTCTTCATAAGACAAACATGATTTTTGGGCCTAAACGCACATCATGTTGTCAGTGGCATAATGCTAAGAAAATCGGCACTGGTATATGCAGTAACCTTTTGACCATGCAGGTCAGGGTGGGTGTCTACTTTCAATGATAAGGAGGTAACTTGAAACAGTCACTCCTGTCTGTGGGCTTAAACGCCAAAGAGAGTAGCTTCCCTTTTCCTCTTGTTTATGGAGTGGGTGGAAGTGGACGATCGCCACACTGGACTGAAGAGAGTTCAGAAAGAATGGGCCCTGTTCGGACCCAGATGTTTGTTGTTGTTGTTGTTGCTTTTGGACGATCAGTTTGCCAAGCTTAACAGCTGGTATGACTCTGATGGTCAGGAACTTTTTGTATTTTTTAGTCCTTTTTGCAGTGATCAGTGGTTTTCACCTGGGTGAAGCTCTCACTTTGATGGTTTTTTTTGTTTTTGATAGGTCTTTTTTGCATTGTATGTTTACGTCCGATGGGTGTTACCTTTTGTTTTTTCGGATATGCTTCCTTTTTGTGGTATACACATTTTTGCTCGCCCA
>CM031622.1:52084793-52097293 GCA_018398815.1 Conus ventricosus
GACAGACAGACAGACGGACAAGCAAACGGACAGTCAGACAGACAGATGGACAGATGGATAGACAGACAGAAGAACAGCAACTCCTTTCCTCGAGAAAAGGGGGGAAACATTTTTAAAGGCTCTAGCTTCATATGTCCTTGATAAATGCGCTCCCTATATTTCCGAGGGATAGTCATCATCCTTGAAGAAAAACAGTCATAACAATCCATTTTCCAAAGGAATAATTGCCCCTGTCTTTGAGCAGAATAACAAGTGGTTTTTTCCTTCCCAGGAGATCGGTGATGACGACTAATTCCATGGTTATCACAATCATTTTGGAGGATGACTGTTTGTCCTTTAGGAAACAGGGTGAATAATGACCACTGGCTGATAATGTACGTTTCCATGAACACCAACAGCAGCCACAACAACAATAACAGCAGCAGTAGCAGCAGCAGTAGCAGCAGCAGTAGCAGCAGCAGCAGCAACAACAGAAGCAAAAGCAATAACAGCAGCAGCAGCAGCAGGAACAACAATAACAACAGCAGCAGCAGCAATAACAACCACAACAGCAGCAACAACAGTAACAACAATAATAATAACAAGAGTAACAACAACGACAGCAACATTAACAACGACAACAACAACAATAACAACAACAGCAGCAACAAAACGAAGAACACCAACAACAACAGCGTCAACAACTACAGCAGCAAAAACAACAGCAACAATAACAACAGCAACTGCAACAACAACAATAACAACAACAACAGCAGCAGCAACAACAACAAGAACAACAACGACAACGACGACGACGACGACTCACGCTAAGAACGTAGACCTCGGTGAGGATGACTCTCACGGAAAAGGTGGGGGTGTCCAGTTTGGCCAGTCGATCGTTGACCGCCTTCACCACTCCAGCGAAGTAGCGGTCAACCTCAGCGCGGGCGGCGGCCGTATCGTCGTTGTTCCGCTCCAAAAATCTGCCGGACGAAAGGAAAGATCTTGCACACGACCCTGCGCATGTAGTTCTCGTTCTGTCTGTTCTTCTTGCGTCTGATTGTATCTCTGTCTGAAACGTCTTGAATAGTGTCGCAGAGCGGGCGAAAACGAGCGCCGGCTAACAGTTCCTGTATCATTACATGTATGACTTGGCAAAGATTTGAAAAAGAAAAGGGGGAAAATAAGGGGTGGAGGTGGGGGTTGGGGGGTTGGGAGGTGAGACATGGAGGAAGAAATGAAATAGGAATGAAAAATCAGGGAAATGGACGATGAAATAAAACCCTTCACTAAGCAGCTTATAGGGACATGTTGAAAACAGAACCATTGATAATGATTGTCTGCTTGGAGGCCTTTTGTCTGCTGACTAGGATTTGTCAGGGAGACATAATGGCTGATTGTGTCTGTGTTCCCTTTTTTGGCATCGAATCCCTTAGCATCTATCTGAATGTCTGTTTGTTTATCTGATTGATGACGTCTTCGCCAGTCTGTCTACTTCCGTCTTTCCTTCTGTGGCAACGTGTTTGAGGGAAAGGTATCCAGAAGGTTGTAGTTTACCAAATTACTGCCAATAAAGCATTTGTGTTCGCATGATTTCCGTCGGCCTGTCTGTCGGTCTGTCTACTTGTCTGTCTGACCATCTGTGTCAATGTTTGTCTGTCTATCTGAGTGTCTGTTTGTCTGTCTCTCTTCTCAAGAACACACACACACACACACACACAACACACACACACACACACACACACACACACACACACACACACACGCACACGCACACACACACACACACACACACTCACAAACATCAATGACTAACATTTCATGCTCAAAGACGCATTAAAATAAAGTTGAAATTAAAAGGTCACCTCTCTTTCTTGCACGCACACACACACGCACGCACGCACGCACGCACGCGCGGGCGCGCGCGCGCGCGCGCACGCACACACACACACACACACACACACACACACACACACACACACACACACACACACACACACACACACACCGGCCAGAACGCAAGTCCACGGGACAAATGATCAGGCTAAGGAGTACGAAATGATATTACAGGTGTTCATTAAATCCTCTCTCAAGTTTACAATTATGTTCAGCAAGTTACGAAAGTCTCGAATTTTGCATTTATTCATTCTCAGTGAAAGAACAATATCCACTCTACAGAAGTCAGCTGGGTCAAAGAACAATATGCACCTTACAGAAGTGAACTCGGCGAAAGAATGATTTCTCTACAAAAAATGACCTCAGCTAAAGACCAATATTCACTCTGCAAACATCAACTCGACGAAAGCCAATACACACTCTACAGAGGTTAACTTTGAGAAAGACCAGTATTCACTCTAAGAAGTCGACTCGGCGAAAGACCAGTATTCACTCTACAGAAGTCAACTCGGCGAAAGACCAATATTCACTCTACAGAAGTCAACTCGGCGAAAGAGCAATATTCACTCTACAGAAGTCAACTCGGCGAAAGAGCAATATTCACTCTACAGAAGTCAACTCGGCGAAAGAGCAATATTCACTCTACAGTAATCAACTCGGCGAAAGACCAATATTCACTCTACAGAAGTCAACTCGGCGAAAGAGCAATATTCACTCTACAGAAGTCAACTCGGCGAAAGACCAATATTCACTCTACAGAAATCAACTCGGCGAAAGACCAATATTCACTCTACAGAAGTCAACTCGGCGAAAGACCAATATTCACTCTACAGAAATCAACTCGGCGAAAGAGCAATATTCACTTTACAGAAGTTGGCGAAAGACCAATATTCACTCACATAATTCAACTCGGCGAAAGATCGACGCGGCGAAAATCCTCACAGCAAAAGAGGACGGAACCACCACCCCCCCCCCTTCCCACCCCACCCCCACTTACCAGTCCCTCTGTACCATCACCAAGTTAGCTAAACAAAAGTCATGACTTGCCGCACAGGGCGGTACAGAAGTGACAGGTGCGTGTAGCTGTCCTTACCGGCTGTAGGCCCTCCTGTCCAAGGTCAGCAGCAATTCCAGCCTGAAGTCGGAGGGCACCTGCCGACCCTCTCTGTGAAGGCTGGCCCGTTGTCTGGCACTCCCGCTCCTCTCTTCGCCCCGTGCTTTTCCTTTTCCTCCTCCTCTTCCTCCTCCCTACCGTACTCTATCCAGTCATTCTCTGCAACCAGTCGTGTGTCATGGGAAAAATGGTGTACAGAGGCAGGGTCGGAAGGGGGGGGGGGGGGGGGGGGAGGAAGAGGGGGCAATGCTTCTGCTTAAATGGTTTGAAACACATATGCATGCTTGCATGCACGCGCGAATGCGATTGTGCACACGCACATATTCAAAGACAGAGAGAGAGAGAGAGAGAGAGAGAGAGAGAGAGAGAGAGAGAGAGAGAGAGAGAGAGAGAGAGAGAGAGAGGACAGACAGACAGACAGACAGACAGACAGACATAGACAGACATACAGACAGACTAACAGACAGAGACAGACAGAGAGATTATCCCTTTCTTGCATGCGCGCATGCACACCCACCCGCCCACACACACACACACACACACACACACACACACACACACACACACACACACACACACACACAACACACACAAAACACAACACACACACACACACACACACACACACACACACACACACACACACACACACACACACACATACACTTTTTAGGGACTAACCAACTACAAGAACGTCATCATCTCTGTTGCCTCTCTCGCCATTCCTATACAGAGCAACGACGTCGAATTTTCTGGGTCTTCTCTTCGCTCTCCTCTTCAGCCAATTCTGCACAAATAATAGACAAATAACCTAATGAATAAATAAATAAATAATAAATAGAAATATATTGGTCGATTAATGCATTCATAACGATGCACACAAAAAAATCGATGACTTGTTTAATGAATAAACTGTTATAGTTGAAAGGTCCACCCTCGAAACTGGCAGTAATTTGTTGAAATGAAGTCTGCTGTTCTGTAAATACAGTATGGAGTTCATTCTGCGACCCAAAAAAAAAAAATAGGAAAAAAAAGGCAAACAAAATAAAAACAACAACAAAATTTTTTTTTTAAAGAAAAAAAAAAGAAAAGAAAAACAACCGACAGCCTGTGGATTTAATGAACAAATAACCTCTTTGGCCAACTTGTTCGAATTCCGCGCCCTGGGGGAAAGTGATGTCAATTGTGGGGGCTGCCTATTTTTCCCCCACTGTTAACAAATTTAATTTCCTTTTAAATGCATCTGAAAAAGGGCGTATGATCGCTGTTCAAGATGTCACCCAGGGTAATGCGATCACTGAGAGTTGCTAGAGTCTTAAGGTACCACTTGCTTCTTGCCTGGGATTGTCGAGAACGCATGTTGTTGAACATAGCCAGAAGAGACAAAGAGTGACGTAGTATGTGTAGTACGTAGGACAGCCTTCCCACATACACAGAGTAGGTATCAGACGAGTTCAACAGTTCTAAAATGTCTTTGTCTTCGCCGAAAATTCTCGTCCCCTTTGTCCACAGGCCTCTAACGTCGATTACGTGTTGTTAACAATTACTGCGAGATTGAATGGGGAGACACATCAGGTGAATTGATTTAGTTCACATCGAGCAGCCAAATCCGTCGAATTTAGATCAATTGCTCAGGTAATAGGTAGCAATGACAAGGATTGGCTAATAACGTTTATTACATATTTATTTGTATATTTATTTATTTGACTGATTTGCTTATTTGTTGATTTATTCATTTAGTTATCTATTTGTTTGTTGATTTATCTATCAATTTATTTTGTTGCTGTCCCATCTTTTGTACCACCTCAGTAGCACTGCAGCCACTCTGCTCATTCTGATCCCTGTCCAAAGCCACAGCCCGACCCTGCCCACCACAGCTCCGGCACCGGCATTCCACAGGGAGCAGTCAATGTCAAGTCATCAAGAGGCAACCCACCAGAGGAGACACTGCACTACAGCCGAGTCACTTCGGTGGTATTCAGTGGTGCTTGTACTGATCCAACGTACACAGGACACCACCTATTAACTGACGACAGCTGAAAAGTCGTGGAGCCAGCGCGTGTGAGCTCTCCCTCCAGTGGGCGCCACAACATCCATCCAATGACACCCCCCATGAGCTTGCCGATACTGGTTACCCCGGTGGAATCAACCTAAGGCCATAGATGGGAAGAGGACATCAAAACTAAGGTCACCAAGAGAGCAGGGCATTAAGGGCCACAGAAGATGAGACTTTTTATGGTGATCGATGAAAATGAGGATGATCAAAATGATGCTACTGATTTCCATTCAGGCCTAAGACTGCATGACAGGGCTGTCTTCAACATCTACTTTCATAATATATCCCGGCGTCAACCAAGGCCTGAGAGATACAGACACCTGCAGTGTCGTTCAGGAAATTTGAGCAACACTCTCAGAGAAGCATCCATTAAGTGGATGAAACTCGACAGTGTGGTCCCAGTTTTCCCAACTGAGCCCCATAGCAAGCTCAACTCTGGGTAGGAGCCAGTTGGAACAGAAAAATGCCACACGGCTCTGGGAATCGACATGCGACCTCCAAGCCGGGAGCCCGTGACGCTAACCACTTCACCGAGGTGGCTGGTGCTAATAAATTCATTTGTTCTTAATCACAGATGCAGTTAATGGATACGTACAACTAGATCAGAAGCGATTGAAGAGCTCATTTTTTTTATCCATCAAGCCAACGAATTATTGCCAGTCTTCAGAAGATACCTGTTAAGAAGTGAATATGGCCATTTCCACTGACTGCAAAGGGAAAAAATGCTGAATATAATTTTTTTCAGAACTGCTGGAAACTTTGAACAAACGTATTTTGAAGTAAGTGTTGCGAGAAAGAGAGAGAGAGAGAGAGAGAGAGAGAGAGAGAGAGAGAGAGAGAGAGAGAGAGAGAGACAGACAGACAGACAGACAGACAGACAGACAGACAGAGAGAGGGTGTTGAACAAATTGTAACAATGGCAATCTGTTCGACATAAAAGTAGTTTGGAAAGGGACCGAGGATATACTGTTACAAGTGCAAATTAAACACGCCATAAGAATCGCTCCACGCTCATTTTGTACGTGCGTCAAGGAGGGTGGGGGAGGAGGGACGGAAGAGAGGGGAGTGAAGAGAGGGGAGTGAAGAGAGGGGAGGGCAGAAATGATCGATGGGTTGTCCAGTAGAGAACGCACTCTGGTGAGAAACAAGAAAGTCATCACATTATCACCACCATCAAAATCATCAGGGGCGGTATGCAGATAGGCCCAATATATCGTCTATCGAACCAATTGCGGTAGTCGGCTCGATAATGCGGAAAAATGCTCATGCAGGAAGCCACGATAGAGACCTGTCCCCCCTATAAGTTTAGAGGTGGTACCTCCCTCTGATATCTCGTCTTTCGGTCCGATATCTATGTTGACAAGATGGCAGCCGCGTTTGTCGCTCTGCGAATGCGGAGACGTCGAATGTTGCGAAGAGAACGTATTTTTCGAGACAGACTGCATCCACTGGACAGATACGATGATGTCGAACTGTACTCGAAAATTAGATTCAGGCGACAAGACATTCTGCAGCTGACAGATTCAATTGCAGAGACAATTGAACTGTCCAACCGGTAAGGCAGCTTGACCCAGTGTCCGTTAAATTCGGTTTCCGTGCCCTCTTTCCCTCGGCCATTTTGCTGCTAAACTGATGAAAGCATGCGCAGCGAGGGCGGAAGTTGGGGAATCCCTGCCAAGTTATTCTTAGAGGAGCCACGGATACCCGATAGTTATTGGAGGCACTGTCGGATGTCCATGCATGCCGAGCTATCGGATGAACTGTCCCACCGATAGATCTCGGTGGGATAGATCCTATCGGACTGTTAAAGTATCGGAAGTATCTGCATACCGGCCCTGAACAATAACAATGGTATATCAGGGAAAGACACCTGTAGACACCCTCTTGACCACGGTCAGTGTCGTAAGTCAGCTGTCTGTAGAGAGAGAGAGAGAGAGAGAGAGAGAGAGTCGTACCTGTCGTGCGTCCGAATTGACTCCGTCTGAAACAAAACGAGAATGATCATAAATCAACATTAATATGCTTCAAGACGGAGGCATGGACATCACATGTCGTCAACAGAATTTCGTACGTGTGTATTTAGTTCACTTTGCAACTGTACCGTGCATAACGTGTAACGCAACGAATTACATCTCCTATTCCATTGTCATCATTTTTCGTTTTCCCAGCTATCTTAACCATTACATGCTGCCGCTCCGTATAAAGCACTTACCGAAATATTAATACACACATTGATCTCATCCTTCATAATCGGTTTCGCTCTGTCTAAGCAATCTTAAAACTCATTCTCAAGTTGGTAGTGAGCTTCTATGGATGTTTTCCTTTTCATTGGTTTTTTTTTTTCTTTCTTCTATTTTTCTCCATCCCTTTTGTGTGCTTTTTCATAGCCAGTTCTTGCTCCACCTTATTGCTGATGTTCTGGAGGTGTTTATTGCTCTCCCCCCCCCCCCCCCCCCCCCCCCCCCTTTCTCCCTGTGTGTGTGTGTGTGTGTGTGTGTGTGTGTGTGTGTGTGTAAGTGCGCGTGTGTTGCGCGTGTGTGAATGGTGTGTGAGTGAACGCACCCACCCAGCCTTTTTTCTGCCAAAGGTTTTTTGGCCTTAGGGTGAGGCCAGCAAGGGAAATCTTTTCCCCAAAGGCTTTTTGGAAAATTTAAAATGTGCGCGTGTTGTTTTTGGGTGCGAGCGTGTGTGCGCAGATGTGGATCAATGAAGCCGTTTTCTCATTTTTTTCTTGATTGGTTTTAGTGATCAAATCATTTTGTGTATTTGATTTTCCGGAAGTACTATTATGACGGGATCCATGTCTTTTGCGGTCCTCCAGCCCTCTATCCGCACCCCCCCTCCCCCCTTTTTTGGATCTGCCGTCCTCCGCCCTTTGTTCCCATGCTTCCCTCCCCTGCTTCAACATTGCCCTCTGTCTTTCCCAAACAGGATCACTGGATCTCCTCCTTTTCTTTCTTTCTTTTCTTTTCTTTTTTTTCTTTTTTTTCTTTTTGTCATTTTTTTTCTTCCTTTTCTTTTCTTCTTTCAAAAGTGGGTTGGAACAAATTTCGTGAACTTGCCTGAGGGACAGTTTTCGCGCAGATTTGAAATGTGAATGATGTACTGGTGTCTTGAACCTCTTGTTGATTTTGTTGTCGGTATGGAAGACGTACATGAAAAGCAACTGCTCTTGTGAATCAAAAGTTGGTTGGGATTTGGGGGGGGGGGGGGGGGGGGGGGTGTCGGTTTATGCCCCTTCCTCTGAGATATGCCCTGTGTCCGTCTGGTGGAAGTGCGTTTTTCCCATGTAGAATCTTGCATTCTGGATTTCTTTTGTTCCCCACCCACGATTGTCGTCGTTGTGATGGAACGGGGGTGGAGGGGGGGGGGGGGGGGGTGTGTGCGGGAGGATACCTTTGTTTTATTCATTTATTCATTTGTTATGTTCATTACAAAATGAAAACCACATATAGGATGGTATGGTGGACAATTCCCTCCAGCGTTTCCGCCCGATTTTTCACCTGTGTGTGGGGGTGTGGTGTGTGTGTGTGTGTGTGTGTGTGTGTGTGGCTGTGCGCGCGCGCGCGTGTGTGAGTGTGTGTATGAGTATGTAGTGTGTGTGTGAGTGAGTGTCTTTGTGTGTGTGTGTGGTGTGTGAGTGTGTGCGTGTGTGTGTGTGTGTGTTGTGTGTGTGTGTGTGTGTGCGTGTGCGTGTATGTGAGTGAGTGTGTGTGTGTGTGTGTGTGTGGTGTGTGTGGTGTGTGTGTGTGTGTGTGTGTGTGTGTCTGTGTGTGTGTCGGTGTGTGTACGTTTCATGTAAATTGACTCCACTACTGCATTATTTTTTCCTTGGAATTCATTTTTGTTTTTGATGTTGCTGTAAAGGGGACAGATGTATTTATTCACTGCTGATCATCACCACCACTCCTCTCTATCTCCTTCTTGCTTTGTTCCTCCTCTCTTTTTCTTTTTCCTTTTTTTTTCTTTTTTTTTTCTTCTTTTTTAAAATTCTCTTTTTTCTTTTTTTTTTTCTTCTTTCAAAATTGTTGTAACAAATTTTTGTGAACTTGCCAGAGGGACCGTTTTTGGCCGACTTGAAAAAGTGAATGGATGTACTGGTGTTTTGACCTTTTTGTTGATTTTGTGTCCGTTGATGGTGCGCTTTCATGTAGAGTCGGTGCATTCTGAATGTCATCTGGTAACATCACGACTGTTGTCGTTTGGGGGAAGATGGCTTTGTGATGGGGGTGGATGGAGGGGAAGGGGTGCGAGAGGATATCTTTGTTTTATTCATTTATCATTTGTATATGAAAGCAGTACTTTGGATGGTATGGTGGGCAATTACCTCCACCTTTTCGCCCCGCTTTTTTATCTGCATGTGTGTGTGTAAGTGGGGTGTGTGCATGGTGTTGTGTGTGCATGGTGTGTGTGTGTGGTGATGTGTGTGTGTGTGTGAGTGTGAGTGTGTGTGTGGGGGGGGGGGGGGGGGGGGGGGGGAGAGGGTGTGTGCGTTGTGTGCGGTGTGTGGGAGGATTGGGAGGAGAGGGGAGAGGGAGAGAGAGAGGGGGAGGAGGAGGAGGGAGAGGAGAGAGAGAGAGTGGTATTGGTGTGTGGTGTGTGTGGGTGTGTGTGTGTGGTGTGGTGTGGGTGTGTGTGTGTGGTGGTGTAAGTTTAATGTATTGACTAATCTGCATGATTCTTTTTTGTATTCATTTTTGTTCTTGATGTGCGTAAAGGGGACAGATGTATTGATTCACTGTGATCATCAACCACATCTCTCTATCTCCTTCTTGCTCGTGTTCCTCCTCCTCTTTTTCTTTTCCTTTTTTTTCTTTTTTTTCTTTTCTTTTCTTTTTCAAAATTTTTGAACAAATTCTGTGATCTTCCGGAGAGCAGTTTTTGGCAGAGTTTGAAATGGAATGATGTACTGGTGTTTTAACATTTTTGTGATTTTGTGTCCGTCTGACTGGGCGCTTTCATGTAAGTCGGTGCATTCTGAATGTCTCTGGTAACCCTCACGCTGTTGTCGTTGTGGAAATGGCTTTGTGTGGGGGAGGAAGGAGGGGGGGAGCAGGGATTCTTTGTTTTTTTATTTATTCATTTTGTTAGATTCGTTCTATATGAAAGAGTTTGGGATTATGTGGGAAATTTCCTCCACCTTTCGCCCCGCTTTTTCATCTGCATGGTGGTGTAGTGTGTGTGGGGCGGTGTTGTGTGTGTGTGTGTGTGTGTGTGTGTGTGTGTGTGTGTGTGTGTGTGTGTGTGAGAGAGAGAGAGAGAGGAGAGAGAGAGAGAGAGAGAGAGTGGTGTGTGTGTGTGTGTGTGTGTGTGTGTGTGTGTGTGTGTGTGTGTGTGTGTGTGTGTGAGGAGAGAGGAGAGAGAGAGAGAAGAGAGAGAGAGAGATAGAGAGGAGAGAGAGAGAGAGAGAGAGAGTGTGTGTGTGTGTGTGTGTGTGTGTGTGGTTGTGTGTGTGTGTGTAAGAGTGTATGTGTGTGTGCGTGTGTGTGTGTGTGTGTGTGTGTGTGTGTGTGTGTGTGTGTGTGTGTGTGTGTGTGTGCTGTCTTTATCCTCGATCAAGCTTTCTGCCCAATATTTCCTTCTTTCACTATGCCCATGTCCATGAGTGTTTCCGTTTTAGACAGGAGAATAAAATGGGCACACTTAGCAATGAACATAATTATGCTGCATGTTTTAACTTTTGACCAGTGTTGTATTGTCCACATGAAAGATGTATGAACGACGAATTGTCGCATTGTACGATTGAAATATTGATGCCATGTGGTCTTTAACCCAAACAGAATGAAGGCCTCCATGCATAACCCCATTCATTGAATTATTTTTGATTGATCGCAGAGAGATGTTTACGGTTAAACATCAATTCATTGGTGATGTTGTGATAAAATGAATGGTTGATGGATATTGTTGTATTCCCCTGTCTGACTCGGGTGGGTCCAATGCTTTGGTGGTGTGTATTTGCTTTTTTTTTTGCTTATTTTTTTTTTAGATTATCGATGGGCCTTGTGACACTCTATACTAATGATTAAGTTGACAGATGATCTGGTTAATTGAGAGGCTTAAGGTTACGCTTTTTTTCTCTTTAATGTGTAATACTAAGTGTTAAATCATTTGAGCGCTAAGAAGGTTCATTAAGTGAACGCATTAATGGAATTGTACTTCTTCTTCATAGCTCATGTTTCGACCTTATTCATCTGAAACGAAGACAATACGTTGGGCAATACAGTTGAAACTGCCTTTCGTTTACATTTAGTATTATTTTAGCGTGCTCAGCCAATGTTATTGTTGTGAAGGAAATGACGTCTTTTTGCACATTTAGTATTATTTTAGCGTGCTCAGCCAATGTTATTGTTGTGAAGGAAATGATGTCTTTTTGCACATTTAGTATTATTTTAGCGTGCTCACCAATGTTATTGTGTGAAGGAAATGACGTCTTTTTGCACATTTAGTTATTATTTTAGCGTGCTCAGCCAATGTTATGTTGTGAAGAAATATGTCTTTTGCACCACTTCTGCTTTTCTTTTTTTTTTTTTTTTTTTTTTTTTTTTTAACCTTTTCTTCTCTTTCTCAAAACCCTTTTTATGTGTCCCCTCCTCCTCATTCTTGCCCCTTTTCCCCCCCCCCCCCCCCCCAATTCTATTATTTTTTCCCCTGCGAGAAAATCCCATCTGACAGGAAATTGAATTTTTAAATAAAAATCTTTTTTTTTTAAAAAAAAATTAGAGTTTTTTTCTAACGTTTGAAATTGGTGAACTGTTTTTTGGTTTGCCCTAAAAACCACAGTGGGGTAGACGCGGGTGCACAAACACGCGATTGCTCCGCTTTTGGTTTTTTCCCCCGGCCCCCTGTCATATCAGTCCCCCCCCCCCCTTCTCCCTCCCCCCTTTATCCCCCCCCCCCCCCCCGCCCCCCCCCCCCCCCCCCCCCCCCCCCCCCCCCCCCCCCCCCTTCACTCCCCCGTAATACTTTTTTTTTTCCCCCGTAATTTTGGGAGTTTTCTTTTCTGTGGAATAACAAAAAAAAAAAAAAAGAAAGAAAAAAAAACTGAGCGCCCCTGTTTTCCCGATTGGGAATTTAAACCCGGGAAGGTTTCTGGTTTTTTGATTACTTTACTTTGTTTTTGTGTTGGTCTTTTTTTGTTTTTTAAAAAAACCTTTTTGTTTTTTAAAATTTTTTTTTTTTTTTTTAGTAAAACTGTCAAATTTTTGTCCTATGTTTAGTTTCATAAGTGTTTCGTGCCCGTGGGTCCCCAGGAAAAAGGATTTTTTAAAAAAACCACATATTTTTTTCTTTTTTTTCTTCGATTTTAAAAGTTGCTTTTATCCGATTCAACCATGGACTTTGAAACTATGGTCAACGGGAGCAAAAAAACAAAAAAAAAAAAATGCAAAAGATAAGGGTAGCCTAAAAATTCGTCTTTGCTCCCGGGGCCCGGGGAATTTTTAAAAAAAGAAGGAA
>CM031622.1:52102293-52107293 GCA_018398815.1 Conus ventricosus
TGATTTATTAATAGAAAACTCTCTTCTCTTGATAAAATTAGAGATATTTCTAACGTTGTGAGAATTGGTGATACTGTTACTAGGTTTGCTCCTACACGCACACGTGAGCTAGTACGCGAGTGCACATACACGCGATTGCTCGCTCCTGGCTTTTTCCTCCGCCGCCCTCGTCATTATCAGTACCCCTTCTCCCTACCTCCTATCCCCCCCCCCCCCGCCCCCCCCCCCCCCCCCCCCCCCCCCCCCCCCCCCCCCCTTCAACTCCCGTAATACTCTTTTCTCCGTAATGTTGGTAGTTTTCTTTCTGTGGCACATGACACAAAAAAAAAGAAAGAAAGAAAACAAACTGTATGCGTCCTGTGTTCCCGATTGCGGAACTTAACCGGTAAGGTTCTGGTTTGTTGATTTACTTACTTTGTTTTTGTGTTGGTCAGTTTTTGTCAATTTTACCATTTTGTCTGTTTAATTTCTTCTTTTTTTTTAGTAGTAACTGTCACAATGTTATTGTCCTATTGTTTTAGTTTCATAAGTGCTCGTGTCCGTCGGTCACCCACTGGCAGCAAAAGGATGTTTTACACATATTGTTTTCTTTTTGTTTCTTCGTATATTAAGTTGCATTTATCCGAGTTCAACCATGGCATCTTTGACAACTATGTGTCAATCGGGAGCATAAAACAAAAGAAAAATGCAAAAGTATAATGGGTAGCCTGAAAATATCGTCTCTTGACTGCCAGGGCCTTGGGAATTTTGGAAAAAGAAGGGATATGTTTCAACATTTGAGACAAAAGCAATACTCAGTGTATTTTCTGCAGGATACGCATTTCACGAAGAAATTAGATCGCCAGATACGAGCTGAATGGGGATATGAGTGTGTGTTTTCTTCTAATAATAGTAGATCAAGGGGAGTAGGTATTTTATTCAACAATAATTTTGAGTTTAAAATAGAGAAAACAATCAAGGATACAAAAAGGAAACTATGTTATTGTCCTTTTGAATACATTGGGGAAACAGTTAACATTAGTGAATATTTATGGCCCGAATAGAGACGATCCTGCTTTTTTTCAGGATATACAAAATAAAATAGAGGAACTTGGTAATTCAAATATTATTATTGCTGGTGACTGGAATTTGGTTCTTAACCCAGTTTTAGATTACGATAACTATAAAAATATTAACAACGCCAAAGCCAGGGATGAGGTAATTGAAATGATGTCTAAATTTGAGCTAGTAGATATATGGAGGGAGTTTAACCCAGAAGTTCTCAGATACACTTGGCGAAGGTCAAATCCACTCCAGCAAAGCCGCCTAGACTATCTAATTGCTTCTGAAAGATTAATGGGAAATGTAAGTAACTCTGACATTCTTTTTGGATACCGCAGTGACCATTCGCTGGTTACAGTTGAATTTACCTTTAAACAGGTAGAAAAAATAAAAAGTCTTTGGAAATTCAATTCAACATTATTAAAAGATTACACATATGTACAGTCAATAAATGATACAATAGAGAATGTTAAAAGTCAATATGCAGCTGTACCATATGAGAGAGAAAACTTAAAACAGATACCAAATGATCAACTTCAGTTTGTAATATCAGATCAGCTATTTCTTGATACGCTGCTGATGGAAATTAGAGCCAAAACAATTACATACAGTATAAGTAAGAATAAAGACCTGAGAAGGGCTGAACAAACCTTAGAACACGAAATACAGTCCCTTGAGAACAATCTGCATCTGAACGAAGCAGACAGAATGGCCCTAAATGAAAAGAAAACCCAGTTGGCAGAAATTAGGAAATCTAAAATGGAAGGAATTCTGTTGAGATCAAAAGTAAGGTGGGCATTGCAAGGGGAGAAAATAAATAAGTATTTTTGTTCTCTTGAAAACAGACATTATGTGAGTAAGCAGATGTTAAAACTTGTGAAGAACGACGGACATGTTTTATTAGAAACCAATGAAATGTTAGAAGAAACTAAAACTTTTTTTCAAGAACTTTATAAAGAACGTGAATCACAAGATATCAATATGGATAAGTTTAAACAAACAATACCAAAATTAAACAAATCTGAATCTGACAACTTAGAGGGATTTATAACAAAAGAAGAAGCAACAGAAGCATTAAGGAATATGCAGAATGATAAAAGTCCTGGCACAGATGGATTTACGGTGAATGTTTTCAAATTTTTCTGGAAACAACTAGGAGATTTTGTTACTCGTTCTTTAAACGAGAGTTTTTGTAAAGGGGAAATGTCAGTAACACAAAGGGAGAGCGTAATAGTATGTTTACCCAAGGGAGACAAATCTAGGGAATTCATCAATAATTGGAGGCCAATTTCATTGTTAAATGTAACCTACAAAATAGGATCAACATGTATAGCTAACAGAATCAAAACAGTTTTGCCAAAACTAATACATGCAGATCAGACGGGATTTATATCTGGGAGGTATATTGGGGATAACTTGAGAATATTGTATGATATGATATACTATTTGAATCACAAAAATATACCAGGGCTACTAGTTTCCATAGATTTTGAAAAGGCTTTTGATTCAGTTAACTGGAATTACTTGGTAAAAGCCATCAAAAGCTTTGGTTTTGGTGAGGATATTTGTAAATGGATTAGTACTTTTTATAAAAACATCAAAACACACGTAATTGTTTATGGCAAAATGTCTGAAACTTTTCCAGTAAAAAGAGGGTGTCGTCAAGGGGATCCTCTATCACCTTATCTGTTTGTATTATGTGTAGAGTTATTAGCATGCAAAATCAGAAACGATGAGGAAATTAAGGGAATAAAAATATCAGAAACAGAGCTCAAGATAAACCAGTTTGCAGACGATACGTTTTTCACTCTACAAGGAGATAAAAAATCTTACGAAAAACTTTTCGAGTCATTATCAGAATTTGAAAATATTTCGGGGTTAAAATTAAATTTTGAAAAAAACTTGTAATGTATGGTTAGGACAGAAGAAGGACTCGAAAATAGTGTACCTAGTCGAAAAACACATGATGTGGAATCCAAGAAAGTTCAAAATTCTTGGAATATGGTTTACAAATGACCTTTCAAAATTAATAGAGCTCAAGTTTTTGGAAGTGAAAAGGTTGTTCAAAATTTGGTCCAAACGGATGTGCACACCATTAGGTAAGGTTGCAGTCCTGAAATCTCGTATTTTGTCAAAGCTTGTATACTTGTGGTTGTTGCTTCCAAACCCTCCTGATGACATTATAAAACAATTACAAAGCATGTGTTTTGAGTTTGTCTGGGATGGGAAGCCTGACAAAATTAAACGAAAATATGCAGTACATGATATTGAAAATGGGGGCATAGGAATACCAAATATTTATGCTTTTATACAAGCACTGAAATTGTCCTGGATAAGAAAATTAGTAAATAATGATTCAAAGTGGAAGACCATTTTAGTAACTCAATGTCCAGAAGTTAACAATATAAAATATTTTGGATCAAAGAGATTCTTGTATAGTAAATGCAACAAGTTTTGGAAAGACGTATTTAAGTCATATGACAATCTGAGCATTCATGTAGATTTAGATAACAACGAAGAAATTATTTCAGAACCTGTCTTCTATAATGATAAATTCAAAATTAACCATTCCCATTTTTTCTACAAACCATGGGCAGAGAAAGGTATATTCTACGCAGGGGATATGATTGACGAAAATGGCAACTTTTTAAGTTATGAAGCCTTTACAACAAAGGTGGGAAGTCCTTTAAATCCTCTACACTATTTTGGATGTGTCCGTGCAGTAAAAGAATATGCAAGGAAAAGAAACATAAAATTTGAAAATAATTACAAGAATGAAAATTGTAAGTTATTGAAAATTATAACAAGTGTCAATAAAGGAGTTAAGATTTACTATAATATTCTTCTCGATAAGTTATGTGTACTTAATATTAAGTCTTTCGTGAACTGGGAACTCAAGCTACATACCGCAGTAGATTGGGAAATCGTATTGAAAATTGTGAGAAAAATAAAAGAAATAAAATTCAGGTGGTTCCAATTGAAAATTTGTCATAGAATTCTTGTATCCAATATCATATTAAACAGAATGGGTGTGAGGGATAGCGATAGATGCAGTTTTTGTCAAATTGAGAGAGATAGTATACATCACTATTTGTAGTACTGCACTATTTCACAAGAATTCTGGAAAGAATTAGAAAACTACATGAAAACAACGTGTGAAAATAGCATCAGATTGTCATTTAATGTTGAGCTGGTTTTGTTTGGAACCGATGAAAACACAAAAACAGACCAATCATTTGATCTCATTTTATTGTGGGCGAAATATTTTGTTTACACTTGCAGAATTAATAGTGTTAACCCAGATTGTCAGGCTTTACAATTGAACTTAAGCATCGATACAATATAGAAAAGTATGCACATATGACAGAAATGCGTTATCATGTCTTTTTGAAAAATTGGCTACCCTACCTTGCTCTATGCGAAACACTATAACAGTCTTTCATTGTTGACATGACACCTTGTAAAATGTTAAAGACACACATACAAAAAAAAAAAAAATATATAACCGATGCTCCTGTAATGGATCGACACACAAGCCATGAAATTTGAGCGAGCAATACTTTGTGAACATGAATTTGGTTTTGTTTTGTTTTGCTTTGCTTCTGGGTTTTTTTTTTGTTTTTTTCCCTATCCATGCCCCAGGCACCAACCCTTTCAGGGGTGTGGTGTGGGGGCTATTGGTTCCCTCCCTTAGCACCCACCCTTTCAGGGGTGTGGTGTGGGGGGTATTGGTTCCCTCCCTTAGCACCCACCCTTTCAGGGGTGTGGTGTGGGGGCTATTGGTTCCCTCCCTTAGCACCCACCCTTTCAGGGGTGTGGTGTGGGGGCTATTGGTTCCCTCCCTTAGCACCCACCCTTTCAGGGGTGTGGTGTGGGGGCTATTGGTTCCCTCCCTTAGCACCCACCCTTTCAGGGGTGTGGTGTGGGGGGTATTGGTTCCCTCCCTTAGCACCCACCCT
>CM031622.1:52109793-52112293 GCA_018398815.1 Conus ventricosus
CTCTCTCTCTCTGCTGTTTTTTTTCGGGGTTTTAAAAATTTGGGGGAAAAATAAAAAAGAAAAAAAACAAAAAAAAAAAAACCGGAAAAAGGGTTTGTTTTTTTTTTGGGGATTTTTTTCCGAAAAGGGGAAATTTGGGTGGGGGGAAAAAAAATTTAAAAAAAAAAAAAAAAATTCAGGTGGTTCCAAT
This sequence comes from Conus ventricosus, assembly GCA_018398815.1. NCBI lineage: Eukaryota > Metazoa > Mollusca > Gastropoda > Neogastropoda > Conidae > Conus > Conus ventricosus. The sequence continues at coordinate 52,109,984 of CM031622.1, forward strand.
TGAAAATTTGTATAGAATTCTTGTACCCAATTATATAAACAAAAGGGGGTGTGAGGGATGCGATAGATGCAGTTTTTGGCAAATTAAGGAGAAGATACTCACTATTGTAGTACTGCACTTTTTTCACAAGAATTCTGGAAAAAATTAAAAAAAACTACATGAAAAAACGGAAAAAATAGCATCAGTTTGTCTTTAATGTTGGCTGGTTTTTTTGGAAGTGAAAACCCAAAAAACAGCCCCAAATCATTTGATTCTTTTTATTGGGGGCGAAATATTTTGTTTACATTGCAAAATTAATAGGTTAAAACCAGATTGTCAGGCTTTAAAATTAAACTTAAAAAACGATACATATAGAAAAGTGGGGAATAGACAAAAATGGGTTCATGTCTTTTTGAAAAATTGGCACCCCCTTTGCTCTATGCGAAACACTTAACAGTTTTCATTGTTGCATGAACCTTGTAAATTTAAAGACACACATACAAAAAAAAAAAAAATTTAAAAACCCGATGCTCCTTTAATGGTCGAACCCACAAGCCATAAAATTTGAGCGGAAATATTTTGGAACTGAATTTGGTTTTGTTTTTGTTTTTTGCTTTGCTTCGGGTTTTTTTTTTTTTTTTCCCTTTCCAGCCCCAGGCACAACCCTTTAGGGGTGTGGTGTGGGGGTTTTGGGTTTCCCCCTTTACCCACCCACCCCTTTCAGGGGTGTGGTTGGGGGGGTTTTGGTTCCCTCCTTAGCCCCCCCCTTTCGGGGTTTTGGGGGTGGGGGCTTTGGTTCCCCCTAGCCCCCACCCTTTGGGGGGTTTTGGGGTGGGGGCTATGGTTTCCCTCCCTTAGCCCCCCCCCTTTCAGGGGGTTTGGTGTGGGGGGTATTGGTTCCCCCCCTTTAGCACCCCCCTTTTTGGGGGTTTGTGGTGTGGGGGGTATTGGTTCCCTCCCTTAAACCCACCCTTTAGGGGTGGGGTTTGTGGGGGTTTTGGTTTTCCCTCCCTTGTTCTTTTTTTGTTTTTTCTTTTTTTTTATGCCTTTGTTTATATTTTGTAATTGGTATACCCCCTTTTCAGTTTTTACTTTTTTCTTTTAATAATAATTGTTTAGTGTAATAATTTTAAACATCTTAACATGCAAAATTATGACTTTTGACTTATGAAAACTTTTTTTTTGATCTTAAAAGGGGCCATGGGTTAAAACTTTTGTAGGGAAATGTTTTGGTTGATATAACGGGGCTTTTTTTGAATGGAAATAAAAACCTTCTTTGCAAGGGACAAAAAAAAAAAAAAAAAAAAAATTTCTTTAAAAACTAAAATGGGGCGTTTAATCCATAAAAAACTTTCCCCATTTTGATTAGACCATACGAGGAGAGAGGGGAGAGAGGAGAGAGGAGGGGGGGAGGGGGGAGAGAAAAGGGGGAGGGGAGAGAAGAGGGGGGAAAGGGGAGGGGAGAGAGAGGTTTCCAAAATCCCCCACATCGCCCCAAACCCCAAAGAACGCCCAACAACAGCCAGCAGCCCCGGGCACCGGGCCCCGGCACAGAACTCAGCGGCAGGGAAAACGGCGACGGCAGCGGCAGCGGCAGCGGCCCGGTCTGGGGAAGGGGCCCTGGGGCCCCTGTTTCCCAAAAAGGGCAGCGTGGGGGACCCCCTTTGGGTCTGAGTTTGGCCCCCTTGGGGCCCTGCCACTTTTTCAGAAGGCCTGTCCTCCCCCCCCCATAATCTCTTCCGCCCCGGGGAAAGGGGTTTGTGTGTCTAAAAAAGGCGGAAAGGGACGGGGAAACCTAGAAGAGTTCCCGTCCTTTAAATAACGAAAGGGGTTTTTTTCGGAAAATTTGTGGGTGGTAATGGTGAGGGGGAAAAAAAAAGGGGGGCGAGAGGGGAGGGGGTCGGGGGGGCCCGGGGGGGGGGGGGGGGTGGGCTGATGAAAGGGGAAAGGGATTATGGCAAATGGGCAGGAAAGGTGGCGGGGGTGGAGGTGGGGGTTGGTTTGGGGGGAGTGGGGTGGTAGGAGGGGCGAGAGGGGGCGGGGGGATGGGGTGTTGGGGCAAATAAGTGTGTGTGTGTGTTTGTGGTGCGTGCGTGCGTGGGGGCGTGCGTGCGGGTGGGGTGTGTGTGTGTGTTTTGTGTGTTGTTGGGGTGTGGTGTGTGTGTGTGTGTGTGGGGCCCCCTATTTTACGTTTTTCGTAAATTTTGGAAACTAATGTGTGAGCGTACCGTATATCCAAACAGTTCCCGTTTTTTACAAACCCGGTTGACAAATTTCTTCTCTTTGTTTTTTGAAACACCTGGGGTTTAGGGTACTTTAAATTTGCGTTAA
>CM031622.1:52117293-52139793 GCA_018398815.1 Conus ventricosus
AATATCGAGCGAGATAAATTATCAAGTGAGTGGTTTTCACAATATCGAGCCAGATAAATTATCTAGTGAGTGGTTTTCACAATATCGAGCGAGATAAATTATCAAGTGAGTGGTTTTCACAATATGGAGCCAGATAAATTATCTACACAGAAAATGGGTGTGACTGGGGAGAAGGGAGGAGAAGGATATAAATGCGTGCGTGCAAGTCGATGGAAGATAGGATGGATCAGTGTGCGCATGTGAAGGGAATGGTTGTTGTGTGAGAATGACTTTGTACTAGAACATACACAAGAAACACAAATGAGTGATGGAAAGGGAAATCATTTCTTAATTTTGCTTAGTTGTGTAGACACCTAATTTGCAGTTTTTCTTTTGTTTTCTTTCTTCTATGCATGAAAAAAATAGACATTGTACCCCCTTGACGAAAAAGGCTATTAGCCATTGTCAATAAATTATGTCAGTGTCAGTGTCAGTGTCAGTCTCTCTCTCTCTCTCTCTCTCTCTCTCTCTCTCTCTGGCATTTGAAGTAGTTAAGGCTGCAGGGCCATAGAAGTTCATGCCACACGTCTCATGCGTGAATAGAAAAAATGAACAGACGTGGTCTCTCTTGCGTGGGGCCATACAACTCCACTCACGCTTCATACTTCACGCCTCACGCGTGAATAGAAAAATGAACAGACGTGGTCTCTCTTGTGTGGGGGGCCATACATCTCCACTCACGCTTCACGCTTCATGGTTCACGGTCCACGCGTGAGGGAAGAAGTGGGACTGCCCACCTTTTTTTGATGCGTGAGGGTTTCAGTCCCCGGTTACCATTGGTCAGTTCAATATGGATGACAACAAAGAAAAAATTGGTCGAGTTGGTCTGGGCAAGGCCCCTCCTCTGGAATCCATGTGTGCCTGACGACAAGGACAGAGATCAAAGAGGAATCCATGTGTGCCTGACGACAAGGACAGAGATCCAAGAGGAATCCATGTGTGCCTGACGACAAGGACAGAGATCAAAGAGCACAAGGTTGGGAAGACCTTGGCAAAGATTCTCACTGCACCCAGAGATAATTGTTAATCGATTTATCTATCTATTTATGGTAATTCAAAGTCCAGTCAACCAACAGGCGGCCCGCCTTATCTCAGGGCTTGTACACATGTACAGATTGATGTCAAATTGTGTAATGTCAGCAACATGGTAGCAGAGCTTAATCTACAGATAATCTACATCGGTAGACTAATCTACAGATCTACAACTGACGCTGTTGACGAAAGTACAGATTGATACAGACTAGCAAACAACGAAGTTTGACTGTCCGACTTCAACGAAACAAAAGTGCAGGACATATAGTAGTCACCAGTTGTAAAAATCATGGCGCAGAGCTATAAAACACCCCCGAGCTAGGGCCGGATACAAGTTATGAGACGTGGAAAAAACAAAAATGGAAGTATGGAAACTAGTAACGGACGTCAAGCCAGGAGAAACAAGCACTACCCGTTACATTGTCATTAACGGGCCAAGCACGAGCAAAAGCATTAGAAATCGATGTTGCACGGCTGAACACAGGAGATGGGATGGATATTTTATTGATGCACTTGATAGTCTTTTTCTACAAGATGAGGTTGACTTGGCTTTGTTTACAAAAGACACACACCTGAAAATGAGATACTCTTAATAGAGTCCTTTGGATGTGCAATCATTGATACAGCATGTACCAAGACTGGTGCAAGTGCTAAGACTTTCAGATTTGGTGATGGTGCAAAAGTCAAGGTCCTACATGAAGGCAACAATCCCAGCACAAATTGGTGATACCAAGTGCACATTGAACGGAATTTGTGGACATTGACTTACCACTTCTGTTGAGCAAGGATTCACTCAAAAGAGCAGAGGCTGTGTTGGACATGTGCAATGATAAGGCTACTATGTTTCATCAACCCAGTGGAGTTGAACTACACATCAACAGGGCATTACTGCATCGACATTTGTGGCAAACAGGAAACAAAAAGCGGTGAGGAGAGTGAAATCCTGTTGCTGGAAGGAAAACTGCATGAAAGTGAAAAGAAGCAGACTATTTGAAGCTTCACAAGCAATTTGGACATGCCTCTACTGCAAACCTGAAGAAACTGATGCAAATGCCGGGATAAGGATCCAGAATTTGTACAGAGATATGACAGAAATTGTTGAAAAATGTGATGGTGTGTGCACGTCACAAGAAGACCCACAAGCCAGTGGTAGGGATGCCCTTAGCAGAAGACTATAATCACACAGTGGCTGTGGATCTGCATGAATTGGATAGAAATGTCTGGTACTTCCACATGATTGATGAATACACAAGATTCAGTGCTGCAGTAATCATCAGGAGCAAACGGGCTTCTGTCATTGTTGACAGCTTCATGAAGCATGGATTGCAATACATGGCCCCCCAAAAGTTTGTACTCAGTGACAATGGTTCAGTGTTCAACAATGAGGAATTCAGAGACATGTGTGAAAACTTCAACATCGAAGTCAAAACTACTGCTGCATACGGTTATGGAGCAATGGTTTGTGTGAGAGACACATCAGACGCTGACAACATCATGCAGAAAGTCAGGGCAGACAAGGAAGACATGGATTTTGAGATGTTTGTGTTGGGTTTGGCAGCGAAAAACCCCATGGTGAACACACATGGTTTCAGCCCATATCAGCTGGTCTTTGGGAAGGATCCAAATTGTCCATCCACACTCACAGATGAACTACCTGCTTTGGAGGGAATCACAGAAGTAGGACAGTCGGAGAGCATATCGCAAGTTTGCATGCTACAAGGAAAGATTTCACAGAAGCAGAAAGCTCAGAGAAAATCAGAAGAGCCTTGAGGAAACAGGTTCGCCCATGGTCAGGTCAGTACCAGATGGGAGACAGAGTGTACTACAAGCGACCTGATGGTCATGAATGGAAAGGACGGGAACGTCATTGGACAAGATGGGAGCGTATCTTTGTGCGTCATGGTGGAACTTTGTTTTCGTGTTCACCAAAGCAGACTACAAAAGGTCAAAGGTGATCTAGAGCAGGAGAAGATGGCAAGGAAAGACTCTGAACTGGCGAGTGAGGCTGACATGATTGTCAGCAACATCGAAGTGATACAAGATCTAAAAATGAAGAAATATCACACAGTGAAGAAAATATTCCTGAATCAACGTCAGATCTAGACACTGAATCAGAAATCTTGGAAGAAGATGAAGAACATCATCACATGACACAAGATGGCTACTAGAATTGATCCAGCAAGAATTGAACCAGGACAGATCATTGCATATGATTCATGTGGACACTGGAACAAAAATATCAGCAAAGGTGTGAGCAAAGCTGGAAAAGCAACAGGGAGAAATAAGAACTGGTACAATATATAATGTTTGGAACCAGAAGAATATGAGGGTGAAAGAATGTCTGTGGATTTGACAAAGTGAGTGGACTTGTACTGTTAAATACAGAACCTACACAACTACAAATTCAGTGAAACTGTTATGATCATGGATGAAGTTTCTTTTGAAAATGCAAAGAAGAAGAAACTTGAAAGTTGGAAAAAAAATCAGTATACACTGAAATAGAGGACAATGGACAAAGATGTGTTTCCACCAGTTTGGATCTGTACACTCAAAGAAACAAAGGACGGAGTAAAACAAAGGTAGACTTGTAGCAAGAGGGTTTGAGAAATTGGAAATGAAGACACGCAGAAGGATTCGCCTACTTGCAATGTGAATCATTGAAAGTGATTCTCTCTGTCTTTGCACAAAGAAAGTGGACTCCATGCTCTATGGACATCAAAACAGCCTTTCTCCAAGGAAAAGAAATAGACAGAGACATTTTTGTGAGACCACCCAAAAGAAGCGAATAGCAGAGGAAAGTTGTGGCATCTGACAAAAATGCGTATTTCGGACTGAATGATGCTTCTTTGCAATGGTACAAAAGAGTGAAAGATGTATGCTGAAATCGGAAGAAGAATGTCAAAAGTTGACCAGCAGTCTTCTTCTGGATGAAAGGAAATGAAGTTACAGGTGTCTTAGCATGCCATGTAGACGACTTCATCTGGGGTGGAACAAAACACTTGAAAAGATGTTGTAGATAAATCAGAAAAACGTTCAAGGTTGGAAAGGAACAAAACAAGCTTTCCAGTACATTGGCTTGGAACTGTCATCTGATGGAAACAAAGTCTTCTACAGCAAAACCAAGTATGCAGATATCTTGGAGCCCATCCCATCAAAAAGAAAAGAACTCAACCCAAAAACAGGATGACATGACAGCACATGAGAAACAGGCTTACAGATCAAAAGTTGAAAGATTCTATGGACAGCTCGACAAAGTCATCTGATGTGTCATTCGATGCTTGTCAGCTTGCTTCAAATATCAAAGATGGAAAAGTAGAACATCTGACAGAAGCAAATAAAGTCATCAAAAGGATCAAGTCAGAACATGTAGAGTTGAAGTTTCATCATTTGGGATCAGGACCATTGAAACGGATGGTTATCACTGATGCTTCACTTGGAAATCTCAATGACGGAGGAACTCAAGGTGGATTCATTATCTTCTAGCAACGAGGAAGGAGACATTATTCCAATTTGCTGGAGTTCAAAGAAAATTCGCAGAGTAGTCAGAAACGTTGGCTGGAGAGACACTGGTGATGGCAGAAGGAATTGATGAAGCAATATTCTTTTGCAACATTGTTCATGGAGATCACAACAGGAAAAGCAACCACGGATGGTCTACCTCTAGTCTGCATGACCGACTGCAAGTCTTTACATGATGCTCTGCAGTCAACAAAACATGTCACAGAAAAACGTCTGAGGCTGGAGATCAGTTGGATAAAAGATTGATGGAGAAAAGGCATTGTGAAAGAAGTGAAGTGGTCTGGCACTCATAGACAACTGGCAGACTGTCTCACCAGAGAGGAGCTTCATCAACAGTACTGCTGAAAACTCTTCAAGAAGGAAAGATTTCCATGGACTGCTGAATTCATTTGCATCACTAAAACGAGACGATTTGTTGGAAAATAAGTCATTGTTAGACAATTAGTCATTTGTAAGACAATAAGTTATTTGTTAGACAATTAGTTGTTCAGACGTTTGAAAATAATAGAAAGCGAGAGAAACTATAAATGTTCATTCTGGCCCAACCACCCTCAACCAGTTTCGGGTGGTTAAGCCCGAATGATACATTTTATAGTTCTCTGACAAGTAACACTTCAACAACGAATTAAAAATAATAATCCATCACACATTCTCTTTCAATAACCAAAAAAATAACGATTTTTTTTCAAACTACATACTGTGTAGGATTATCCGTTTTCAATACTAATTTACTAAACTTTTCAGATTTCAGTTTTTGCTACTGTTCTCTAAAGTCTTTTAAAACGAGTTATATTTTTGACATAAAATCCACACACTTATTCCAGCATGTCTTGTTTACTGACTGTGTCTCTGTCACTGGTAATATGAGAAGGTAAATGACGGGGGTACACCCTAATTGCTGGTGCTCACAGTAAGACGTGTAAAGGGAGGAGATAATAGCGCTTGCGTCCACGGCACCTCAATCAACTAGGCCAAGTAATCACATAGGGTTGTTTGACTAGCGGGTACTTCGCCATTTCACATTGGAAGCCCGCGTGTACGGACGTGTTTGAGTGACTGCGCTGTTTAGACGTGTGAGGGAAGTGATTTTACCAGAAATATTTATGTCTCAAGACAGCATTTCTTCAGAATTAGAGAGGAAACTTCTGGAATCGCAAGTTGTCATCAAAATCTATTAGATTTCTCAACACAGCCATCAACTTTAATTCTACTGACATGGATCAAGCTTCTACTTTTCAACAAGCTCAAAATCTCCCATTACCACGCCAACACCAACGGAATTGTGGACTGAAGAAGAAAAGAATGCTTTACACTGCCAAAAACAGATCAGCTCCAAGCTTCCTAATAAAGTAACGGTTAATGCTGTCAAGTTTTGTGAACTACTGACGATTGGAATGACGCGGTTCTAAAACAGAAACAGCTATATATAACCACCTGTCTGTCAAGTTTTCTGAACTACTGTGACGGGCTTCTAAAAATAGTAACAGTTACGCGTAACCGCCTGGCTAGCAGCGAAGGCTGGCATGATACACATGACGTGCTTGAACCTGCGTGGCAGGAGTAATTGAGTCACTTCCACAGCGGTAGTTTTACTACCGCTGACCTGGCTTCTTGCCAGCATTGATCCGGCTAGAAAGCACCCAAGCAATACTGGGTCAATCAGGCAGCTTCGCCTGATTGACCTAGAAAGCGCACAAACTCCGCGAGGCCAATCTGTAACACGTGTCACTAAAATAGAACTGCTCATGTGTTAACGACGCCAGCATTGATCCGGCCAGAAAGCACCCAAGCAATTCTGGGTTAACCAGAGCAGCAAAGGTGCCAGTTAGCCAAGCAGTGAGAGGGAACTTGGCACTCTGTTAAGCCAGCATTCTAATAGGAGCGGTCAAAGGTCATCTGCCAGCCGATCGATGAAGGGATTATTTTAGGAGTTCTATGCCAGAAGGAACTGGTACTCTGCTGAGTCAAAAGTCAACTTGCAATCTTTTGTTACAACTCATAGAAACCTGCACACCTCTTTGTACTTTGGCTGCCTTTTCAGGCGGCCACAGAGTGTACTTTTAATCAATTGTCTTGTTTATTAAATCAAGCTTTTGATAAATGCACTTGGTGGCTGCTTTGAATAATCTTCAGTTGACAGAGAGACGACAGCTGTCTTGAATTTACGGCGCTCAAGCGCGAAACCATAAAACCCTTTCACATTTCCCCATGCAAGCACCTCCCTATCTTGTGTGTGTGTGCGTGCGTGTGTGCGTGTGATCGTGTTTGTATATTGCTGCTGTCATTGTTGTTGTTTTGTTGTTTTACTGATATTAACTATATTATATTCTGAACATCCGTTTTTTATAAATAATCAAAGGTGCGCGCACGCACACACCCCACCCCACCCCACGCATGCACACACTCAAGTCACTTCTAAGTTCTTAACCCAAGTTACCCCAAGTCATCCTTAAGTTCTTACTCAAGTCACTTCTAAGTTCTTACTTAAGTCATCCTCAAGTTCTTAATCAAGTCACCCCAAGTTCTTAATTAAGTTACTCTAAGTTTCTACTTAGTCGCCTCAAGTTCTTAATCAAGTTCTTGATCAAGTCACCTCAAGTTCTTAACTTAAGTCACCTCAAGATTGTAATTAAGTCATCCCTAAGTACAGCCAAGTTCTTATTCAAGTCAACTTATAATTATTTATTAAGTTCTTAAAGTATTATTGCATCTGAAATGGATCAAAATGATCTTTTGTTGTTGGCGGTTTTGGCATGCTTTTGTGTTCGGCTTCTGTATTTAGTGGCGGAGATTGTTTGGACTTCTTTGGTTTGTGTCGCCATTGTTTATATATTTTATAACCGTAATAACCGCCCTCAGCAGCAGCAAGGGCGCCAAAAATGACAACAGTTTTTAAGTTCAATATTCCATGAAGACTTTGGTGTTGTAGGCCTTGAATCAACTTGTTCTTGTTCTGGAGTTTTTATAGCTGGCATTGAATCAACTTGTTCTGGCGTTGGCGGTGTTATGTTTTCATTATGAGTTATATTCTGTGCTTGTGCCTTTAATTTTTTTTGTTTGTTCCACTTGCTAATCTTTTTCCTGCTGCAACGCGTCCAGGCTTTTTACTGGTTGCTTTCTCCATCGGATTCAGTGTTTTCTGATTCTGCTGATTTTCTGGCTCGGTCATTTTTAAGGGAAACAAAATCTATATGATTAAAAGTAATTAATCCCATGATTACTGGCGACAATAATGTTCCAAATCTGTAATACAGATCACACCCTAGAGACTCTAATGACTTTGTTAAAACTGGATCCTGCGTTAAATCATATATAAAATCTTGTTCAGAATCAATGGGCGCAAATCTACTAACTAGTTTAGTGTAACAAACTAAGAACCGTTTGGCCGACGCTTTTTACCATTCTCGACCCAGTTGCACTTCATACCTGTTGTGATACTTTATAATGTCTTGTGGCGACATTTGTTGACTCTGTTCTATGCTGAATTCATTTCCGAGGTACTGTTTTGTTTTCCACATGCTGCCAAAGAATACAGCCTTTCCTTTTTGGACATAATAGCTTGGTCATCAACTTGGTCATTCATAAGTTCAGGAAGGTTTAGGCTACCCTGTAGCTGTAGTAAATCATCGCTGTTCATGTTTTTTATTAATTATAATTATTTTATTTTAAAAAATGAGCACTGAAAAAAACTGTTACCAACCTTGTATACCATTCTGCTGTTATTGGGGGTCTAAGTGTAGGATACACAATGCTTGGCAAAAGCTTGTTTAAAAATAAAACCAGCAGATCTTGGCAAACTAGACTTTGAGGATTTAGCAAAGCTGATTGCTATTATTGCAGCTTCATTTGCTACGAAAGATTTTTTAGTTAAGCAGGGAATAATTCCAGACAGTATTAATATGTAAAAAAAATTACATTTATAAAAATGGCTTCACTCGTAATGATGATGGCGGCGCTGTGGTTATGCGCTTGCTTTTAGCGGAAGTAATTACGCGTTTAGTAAACTGCGGGATGACAGCGAGAGAAAAAGACATAACAAAGCTATGGAGCAACTAGCCGCAGCACAAGATAACTATGAAAAGCAGAGAATTGAGCAGTTAGATTTTATTAACGACAAACTGAAAAAACAGGGACATGCAGCTTACACATTTAAAGACGTTGATCAAGCGATTAAAAGAATATTATCTTGTGACAGGTAAACCAATCGAGACATTGCCCCACCAAAATTCAGTGACTTTTATCATCCATCAGAAAAACAAAAGATGCAAGAAATCGCGTTTATTGTCTTTGGCATGACTGTTGTGTATTTTGTTGCGCATAATATTGGCTGAATAAAAATGAACAAAATCTATTATTCGCCAAAAGGATATTGGAAGGGAATAACAGCAATCAAAAAGCTAAGCCAAGCAGCTGGAGTCAGTGAACAAACAGGAAAGGAATGGTTATCTAAACAAGCGATTTGGCAAATTTATTTACCAGCGCCTAAACGAATACAGAGACCACACTTTGTGAACACAAACGCCAAACGACACCCATCAAATGGATCTTCTATATTTACCCCATGATACGATTAGACGAAAAAGATTTAAGTACGCACTCACAGTCATTGATATAGCTTCAAGATACAAAGATGCGGAACCATTAACACAAAAGAGTGCTTCTGCTGTTGCTGTTGCCATACAACTAATATATCAACGAGGCCCGTTAACTTATCCTGGCATGATTCAAGTCGATGATGGAAAAGAATTTAAAGGCCGAGTGAATCAATTATTGTTAAAACATAGAGTTACCATTAAAAGAGGCATTCCAGGAGTTCACAGATCACAGGCTTTGGTGAAAACTTTAACAAACAGTTAGCTGAAAGACTTTTTTCTACCAGTATCACAGAGAGCTGATTGACAATTCTCGCAACACAGAATGGGTTAGAAGACTGCCCTCAGTTTTGCGCGCAATGAATAATGAAGAATTTAAATTAACGGGGCTAAAACCAGTACAAGCAATCAAAAAACAAACAATAAATGCTGTTGAAGGAGAGTCTTTATCCAGCAAACTATTACCATTTGGTTTGAAAGTAAGGTACCTTTATTTGCCAGGAGAAGCAGAAGGGGACACTCGCTTCAGGGCAACCGATCCAGTTTGGAGTGTTGATCCATATGAAATAAAAAGAATTGTAAAAATGAATCCGCCGTGTATTATTTACGAGAAACTGACACAACAAAACGACCAGCCCCTCAAAGATCTTTTGTGAAGGAAGAACTGCAATAATCCTGCCAGACACAGTTCCGCTTTAACTGATTTACGTAAATATATTTTGGTTTAAAATGGAAGCCCAAAAGAAAGAACCTAGAACTGAAATGGAATCAAAAGAGGTAGCAAGAATGATAAATAAAGAGACCTTGGAATTAATACGAGATCATATGTATCGAATTCTGCAATTAAAGAAACAATTGTGAGGGTTCAGCAACACATGCTAAACCATCCAGATCACCTACAGCCTAGAATCCCAAATTTTGACTATTAAATATGGAATAAAGATATCTTGAAATAATAAAAAAAAATCGAGCGCATCAAGCAAACATGAGAAAAAATTTGTCTGAATTGGAAGATAATATGATTGATTTTCTAGATAAATTTGAGGAAAATATGAACCCGAATATAAACCTGAAGAAAATATATAATTATGCTGTTCTCCAGTGCCCAATTGCATATGAAAACTCTGGATTAACAAATACTCGTTTTGTGTTTGTTCTATCTAATGACTTCTTTGTTACAATGGTTGTGTTGATCTCATGTAGATTAGATCGCAGTTTTACGTTGTCATGATGAAAAGTATGTTTATTGAACAATGCTTCTTTGTAGTTGTCATGTGATATGTTTGACTGCACAACACTGCGAGATATTCCTTTGCTTTCTTAATGGTTTTTCCTGGCTCGAAATACTGTACATTTTTGACCTTAACCCAACAAACTCCTTGATCACCTTTCCAGATAATTCATCCTTCATCTTTCCTAATACCTTTTTATTAACGGTTGAATGCAAAGGCGAATCTTTAGGATAATCAGATGTGTCGTACCATCCCGCATGCCTTTAGCTACTTCTAATTCCATGTCTTTATAGATATCTTCAGTAGGGATATCTATAACAAAACTGTCTGTATCTGTGTAAGCACTTGGACTCAGGATACGAGGGCTTAAAGTAGTCGTAAAGAAATTCTAACATCAAAAGCTTTGATAATTCTAAACAGTAAACCAATAAAACGGGCTTTCCAATTTGTTTCTTTTTTTTCATCATTATACCAAAAACCTGATCATGAAATCTTCTGAAGTCCTGATCATTCGGTTTTGAAGTCAGCTTATTGCTTCGTTCTCTCTGGTGACTCTAACATCGTTTCGCGTTGAGCGGGCTTCTCTCGTCTTTCCGAACGGCTGTTGTTCTCAGCTTGAACAAGTTCTTTTTTTTCTGAAGCATCGTGGATTTAGTTTAGATCAGTGTTCTTCTGATGTATGGTTCATGCAACTGTTCTTGATCAAAAGGCAAATTATACGCTGAACAGCCGTAATTCAAAACCATGTCTTACCATAAATTGTGAAGTATGTAATGGACGACATAATTTTTTTATGCCTCGAAGATTAGGCAAAGTTTAGGTGGCTCTGTTTCTGCCATCCTATGGACTTTCTGTGGCGACCGGATAGTCATTCTGCAGGTCCTGGAGTTCTGAGGATATCTAAGTCAACTTCTAGAATGTATCCACGTGTTGATCTGAGTCCCACATAGCTCAACCACTTTAATGCTTTTGCTATGATTCGTATTATCTGTGTCCATTTTAACGTTTGGTAATGGAACGATTGGCCCTTGCCATCCATACAGATTGTTTGCTCTAATACATGAGTAGTTCGACCTTTTACTGGGATCATAATCGTCCACGTATTTGTTGTTTGCTTGTCCAGTAATGGTGCGACGCAAATAATTCTCCGGCAATCCGTTTTCAATCCTCTGCATCATTGGTTAACTCAGGACAATAAATCTATCTGAACTTTAGAAACGTTAGAAGCATCCCAGCTCCTCGGGTTGCAGAAAATCTAATGCGCGGGATCCAAATGTCATGTTTATGCAGGTCTTTCTGTAATTTTCAAAGACGTCCGCCAACACACATACATCAGCCATCAGTATGATCATGATAGTTCTCCCATGTTTTCCACTTACCTTCTGCAAGCATCTTGAGATGTGTAATCGGAGTCACTGAGTTCCTTTCCTCTAGGATAGAACGAACGCAACTTTAGGAGGCAGTGTGTCTTCGTCAAACCCTTCCAACTGTTCAATGTATTCATAAGGCGTAACGCCCTTCTTTCTACCAAGAGTTTGGGTAAAATATTCTTCCGTTCTTGGGCAGATACTCAGGCCATAGCTAAGGACTCTACCGAAACCCTCTGTGTACCTGAGTCATAAAAAGACCTGTATTTAAAGTGAAAACATGTAATTTCTGGATGGACTGTGGAATGCATGATCCCCTAAGGCGTCGGTTATGCTTGCCCCTACTCACGTGAGGTCGAAAACTAGCAAGTACGTGAAAGGCATATAGGCCAGCTTCCATGTTCTTTGGTTCAACACTTTAGTGCAGATTGCTTTCTGTGTTCTGCTCTCTGAACTTTCCACTATGTGATCAGGGTTCTTTCTGTCAGTTGGTTTCCTCATGTAGGACATTAGTTCAAACACCACTCCCACTGTGTGAGATGGTTTTATACTGTTGTTGGTCTTCGGCGGTCCTTATGTTTTCAGATAAGTTTAGAATCTTAGCCCCGTCATACAGCCCTTCTGCATGGTTCTAAGAGTATTCTGCAGCATTGGCCTCCTATACAATTTGGTGCTGCCTGGGCGCCATCGCTGACATAATGACAGGCAAATGAACACAATTGGTGATTATCCTATGGTGTTTTTTTGGCCGTCTTGTGGGGTGGTCTTCATCCGGAACCATGAGCGATTCGCAGTCTGCGTACCAACATATTGGATGATTTTGCATCGTTTCCGTTCTTAAACACTACTGTAGATTCCGTGGCGGGGGGTAATTTTTTGTCTTACAGTCAAACTGGACATACAGTGTTTCTTATGTTTCGCTCGCTTGGCTTGAACCGATGGAATTCTACCGTTGTGTAACATTTTTACCCGACTTTGTTTGCCTGATTTTTTGTCGTATGCGCAATAATCTACTCATTGTGCGTATCAATACTGTAATGCGGTAGCCTGTGGTGGAAAACAGTAGTCGTAAGTCAACAAGGCTTTTGCCTGGCTCGCATGTAGGGTGTTTTCCGACCCTTTCAATGGGCAGTACGATATGTTTCCTCATCCCATGTGTAGATATACCAGTTATTGGATTGTTTGTTCTTCAAACTGATTCAATTTTGTCACGCTCTAAGGGACGGATATTCACAAAAGTTAAGATCATTGATTAATCCAATAGTTAGTCACTCTCTTGCGAATGTTTGCGGGGACGTGATGCCGCCTTGCAAGAACACACCACATGAAACATTTGCTGTCTGATTCTTTCTGGTGTAGCCTGCCATTTTCGCCTACCAATGCTTGGGGGGCAGCGGCCTGTAAGCCTTGCCAACAATCGGCTCCTACTTAGCTGTTTTCATCTGATCTCTAGGATTCGCCCTTGGCCAAACCCGAGCCTATCTTTTGGCTTTTCAGCGGCCACATCAAACCTGTGTAAGCAGTTCGTTGCCCAAACGGGAGATCAGTCATTTTAGAGAAAGAATAGTTCTGTGTTTAGTTTGAGACCCAGACTTCTAGATTTTCCTTCATTTATTGTTACCTAGTCGATTAACAGTAACATTACTTTACATTGGGGGGTTATTGTTAGTTTATGGCACTTGCGATATAGCCTTGCACCAACTTGCTGTACGTTTGTTGGATCAATGACTTCTAGATTAATATCATTTAAAGCTTTTAACAAACGCTCTTCCTTAAGCATTCCTTCAAACAATTCATCTGGCCTTCATATATCTTAGCCATGCTGTCTTTCTTTTCTAAGCCAACATATTTATTTAAATTAAAAAATACAACGACTCCAAAGTCGTCTTAATCAAATCAATATCAACGGTCTTTTTGTGCTTGGACTCATAAACGAAAGTATAAACGCCCTTTGGGGTTGTTAATGTGAGCTGTTTAGAACAGAGTTTAATGTCTCGTTTACTTTTTTTAAACATTCCTTTTTTATCTGATCTGTGTCTGGCTGTTGAGAAAAAGTTGTCCTCGCCTTTCTTTGAAGATCAAACTTTTGTCTTTTGTAGTCCTCAAAATCAGCCTGTAAACGAATAAATTCTTCATCCGTGATGTTTGAGTCAGCTAGTGCTTTATTTATTGTCAGTTTGAAGGAACTAAGTTTAGCTGTTATTAGTTGAACCATGGCTGTGTGCTTTTGGAGTTTAGTTTTTATTTTTTTGCTGGCAGTACTTACAGCTAATGAGCACAGGCCAAGAGCTAAAGACAAACCACCTAGAGGTAAAGCTATAGGTGCACCTACGCCTGTTGCTAAGAGACCTACACTTGTTCCTGCTGATAGAGCACTTATAGTTGATGTTCCAGTATTAACATATGTAACAGCATTAAAGACAGCAGAATACCTTCGTTTGGTTTTGCTGTATTTTGAAAGGTCCTGCTCTAGTTTTTGTTGCATTTGTGTAATGTTGGTTAATCTGAAGGTTTTTATGTCAGGGCTTTCTATAGCGGCAGAAACGCCTGCTATCTCTTCTTTTGGCGACTCCGGTGTTGTAGGCACATTTGGATAAACCTGAACAGACATGCTTTTATAAAATAAAAATAATTTAGTACTGTATATTTTCTAATCTGTTATCTTGAATATTCAGCTGCGCATCATATATTAAAAACAAATACACATTAAGTGGTTTATCGGCCTCTTTTTCTTTATCAATTTGAATGTTTATTATGTCTCTAACAGTTCTCCCGCTTCCATGTAACTGATTATCCTCCATTGACCTTAGGTCAATCCATAAACCGAATTTCGTTGTTAAATAATGATCAAGTCTAACACTGTGAAGATGTAGATCTTTAGACACAAGGTCAACTGTTGGATTTCTACACCTCCCGCCTCCAAACAGTTTTCTTATTTCATCAAAATGCTGATAAGGTTTAAGCCCGCTAGCGTAGATTTGGTTAGGACTACCCTCAATTGTACATTGCACGTTCGTTATTTTGGATTAACAAAATTTTCAGTTTGTCTTTTAAATGGTTCTTCATTTTCACACAGCAATAAAATACCTTTAAGCGATCTTGCTGCGGCACTAAAACTAAAATTCCATATAGTGTCTGCCCTGCTTTTAGGCTATTTAGAATGATGAATCACTCTGTCGTAATATATTGCTAATTTTGACTGATATTGTTGCTGGATCAGCCTTGCTAAGTTAGGGTTGCTAACGATGTCAAACTCTAACGAGATGTCAGAAATGCTGTACTTTGCTTCGGTGTCTGTAGATATAATAACATATTTGTAGTCATTAAAAGTTAGTTCAAATGACAATCTGTCTTTTAATGCTCCTTGAAAGTATGGGCATGCGCTTTTAACAACTTAAAATCTAGGGGTATGAAAAAGTGTTTTTCATACGCATAACTTACGGCTACAAATTTTTTGCCGTCTTTAGCGTCTGCGGCCCCTTTTCAAAGTTTTATTTTGCTTCCCCTTTTCCATTCCTTAAAAACGCAAGTCACCCCCTTTCATTCGGGGTTTACCCATAAAACAAAAGGGTTTAAAAATATGTCTGCTTTGGTAAAAAAAATTTTTCTTCCCCTCAATTTTATAAAAATTTTTCCTAACGATTGCCCCCCCCCAATTCTGTACAACTGTCCTTTTTGGGCCCTGTTTTTTTGAGCGATTTCTTTTTTGAAAGAAAAGGACGCGCAGAGCCTGGCACAATCACTTCATCCGCTCCTAGGCTGGAAATTTGACAGTAAAAATTTTTGGAACTGAATCAATAGTAGAAAAATTTTTTGGAAACCAGTAATATTCCCTTATTTCCCTTCCACCAAAGGGCCTTTCATCTTCTATGCGGGCCCGGGAAACGAGCCATAAGCTTGTGACATTTTTTATAAAACAAAAAAAAAAAGTTAAAAATTTTAAAACAGGCCCGGGAATTAAAAGGTGAAGAAGTTTATGAGTTTTTGATCCGGGAGACGACTTTAGTGAAACGGCCCCTTTTTGATACAGCATCGGCTCGGGCGCTCAAAATTACGGGGGAAAATTTTAACAGAAAGAAACGGCCGGGGGCATTTTACAAAAGTTTAGGCCTAAAACCTCCTAAAATTTTTAGCCCCAAAAATTTTTGAAGAAATCGAAAGGGCCATTTGTTTGGGGAAAAAGGGGGCCCCGACCGAGAACAATTTGTTCGTTTAAAAGATAAACGAACCCAAAAAAGGGTTTTGTAGCATGACTAAAAATTAAACAAAAACTTAGGGGGAAAGATCGAAACCCCGGGCATTTTTTAAACCAAAATTAGATAGGGGAAGCATTGCAAAAAAACCCTTCAAAAACACACGCAAGAACTCCCAACAGATACCCAAATACAAAACCTTTGGGAAAATTTAAGTTTAAAATTTTTAAAAGCAGGGAAAATAACAAATGTAATAGAACAGAAAACCCGTTTGTCAGAAGAAACAACCCCCAAAACTATTAAAGCAAAACCCCGAAAAACAGAGGGCCCCTTTATCGTGCTTTGAGACTGTTTGAAGCGAAATTTAAAAAACATTAAAACAATACTAAGGGGAAATAATGGAAAAAAAGAAAGAGAAAAAAGGAAAAATCCCCTGAGGGGTGATACGCCAACTAGGACCTGGGGTTTTAAAAAAAGAAAAAACCCCCAAGACTAAATAATTTTGAAAACGGAAACTAAAGTTTTGACTACTACCCCCAAAAACAAAATTTCAAAATCAATGACCAGGAAAAAAAAGAAACTATTTCCGAAGGGAAATTTTTTTAGAAGACACGACACAAACAAACGAAAAAAAACGTTTAGAGAGAAAAGGGGTTTACATTAGCGAGCGTTAAAACACCTTAGGATTTTCCCAATTTAAATTTCACTGGTGTGGCTATTACAGGGGTTTGGGGGAGGCAAAAACCCAGTACCTCCACCGCCAATCCCCCCATCGCCACCTGATAAATCATGGGTAAAAAAACAGCTTGATCATCTTGCGGGTTTATTAAAAAAATTAGCCAGTAAAGCCATGGACGCTTTACCGGTATATAAGGGGTATTGTTAGCTGGCTTTTGTCTACTGCAAGCAAAGTAGTTGGCTTTAATGGCCGAGCACTTATGGACATTAGTTGTCTTAATAGTCGGTTAATTTTTAGTAAGATAAAGAAGGAGTAATCCTAGGCCAGTTAATCCCAAAACAAGTGCTGTCTTTTCATATTCATGGTCATTATTTTTTTTGACTTCTTCAACGGCCTTTGGGTTTTGGGGTCGCGGGATTGATGACTTATTCTTGGGGGTCATCTTGTTTGTTTACTGCTTGCAATATTACTGGCTCAAAATTTATTTCGTTTTTTTTCCGACTTTCTGTTCATTGCCTGCCACAAGGATTTCATTATTATAGTTTATTATTGTACCTATCTGGAGTCTGAGGTCAGAAGGCAGCATGTATAAACCAGTGCCAACAGCAAAGTCTACTTTCGATCTTGCGTATTTAAAACATTTTGGTACCTTTTAATACTTGAAGGTAAATCAACTGTTGAATTAATGGCGTCCTCTAAATTTGCCAAGTACTGTTTTTGCGCGTCAAAGCCAGTAGAAGGATCAGTTATGCTCGATCTCGTTTGTGCTTGCGAACCTAGCAAACACCAAACGTAAGTACGAACAGAGTCGTTTATTCGTTCTATTCCTGCTTTAGTTAGGCCCTTAGAAGTGTCTAAGATAAAATGTTGTCCATGCTGTTTTATGCTCTTGCTCTATGGACCCTAGTGAACAGTTGTGCCTGAAGAGAAAGATTGTAAGGAGGATTCCAGTCATACTTATACTTTCTGTGCACGCCCCAAAAATAAGGGGTGCCTAGACCATGATTAAGATCCAACTTTTGTCTAAAGTCTGTCTTGGTCTTAATATTGAATTCGTTACAGATCCTTTCAAAAGCCTTCATGTCTATTCTGTTGCTGAAGGGATTAAACGGTTTGTCATTTGGTAATGGTGCTTGCAGTTCAGTCAAAATACCCTGAAGGTGTAATAAAAATGAAATCTATACACTGACCTCACCAAAGGATCTGGATAATTTAAATGATCGGCATACGACACTCCACACCCAGTTGATGCACAAAACACAGCAAAGTTTAACTGGTTCTGATAAAACTGCATCGATGACTGAACCACACTTTCGCGATGTAGTCTTTTTTAATAGGGGGGTTAAGATATCTGTTTAATGGCGTACTCACCTTTACTTGAAAGGCGTCAGTCTGGGTCACAGAAATGACAAGAGTATCAGTTGTTATATTTTTAAGATTGTAGTGCGGCCCAACAGAATATTTTGCATTAGTATATTTGAATGCGCTCATTTTTATTTCGTTTAAAAAATGTTTGTAACAATAACAACTCAAGACCGTCCTTCGTTTTTAGAACATGCTATTGATAACAATTGCGGAAGCAGAATGGTTGCACTTCATGAAATATTTTACAAAGTTGTATGGTTTAATATAAGTGAATCAAAGAAGAATAATAAGATTCAAAAAATTGACAAAACAGGGCCAAAGTTAGCCAGTTAACAATACCTGATGGTTATTACGGGTTTTGCTCACTAAAAGAAGCAATGAGTAACTTTGACATTACTCTCAAACTTAACAATGCGAATCTGAAAACAATGTTATCATTCAAACCTGAAGAAGAAGTAGGTTACTATTTTGATAAAGAGCTAGCTAAAATGTTAGGCTTTGCAGCTCACAATCATAGATTTAGAGTTACACCAAACAAAACTACTTATGAGGGAGAAAATCCGCTCGATCTTGCATTACATTCATTACTCTATGTTCATTTGGATGAGCTGAGCACTGATGAAAACTATATAATGGAAGGCCCTCAACTGTTTTAAGAGCTCTTCCATCAGGGAAAGCTGCATATTGCGATTATGAAATTATACAATTCCCTAATTTACAGTTTAAAAGATTAGTTTGTGGAAGGGTCGGATCATTTAATATAAAAATCGCAGACAAAACAGGAAAAGTCGTGAAATGTGATAACCTGCACATTGTTTTAGAAGTAAAATAATTAGCTGTTCTAAAACATGTCGCGTGGGCCAGAAGAACCGGGAGTTACATTAGCGCCTGTGAGGTGTATAACTTTAGAATTAAAAGACCTTGCAGACGTTGTGGACTTTGAACAGAACGGTGAGATAGGCGCTTTGTATGGTTTGAGCACACTAAAGATGGTGATTATAAACGCAAAGAGGTTGGTGACAGCAAAAAGTTTCCTAAACTAGAACAACTGCGCAATGTAGAAGCAAATAATGCTGGCCAGTATGAATATAAAATAGTTCGAAAACCTGACAGCAAATGGCACTTAGAACCATATTTAGAATGGGACATAAAATTTGAATTCATAAGCCCATTTACATTTTTTAGTCGTCAAAAAGTTTCAGAAAAGCTTTCAACTCTGGTCCTTTACATGTAAGTCTTATGCCAGAGGACAATAGTCGGAAAGAGATTGAAATAACGCCGTATGGGAGCAAACAGTACATCCTCCACAGAAGAGAAACGGTTTTAAAGGAAGCTTCTACAAAATTACAGTTCATTCCACGCACAAAATTAGGAGACACGTTCACAATGATATTTGAAATTTCTGTCTTAAAAGATAAGGCAAGAAATGGAGCTGTGGGCGTTAGTGACAATCTTATGAAAGGAATTCTTATTAGCTGGCAAAACTTAGACGTTGAAAAACTTAAAGTTACCATCGTCGTTCTTCACAATGGTGAGGATATTAAGGTCATAACAACCAGCGACAAAATTAATATTAGTCTAAATAGAAACGATCTTACAGGACTAAATTGGATTAATATTACACATTTAGGCCTTATAGGATTTTATTATACTGAACAAGTTTTGACGGAGAGTATGATAAAAATAATAACTGGATTAGATTAAATTCTGTTATAAAACTATGGAGCAGTTAAACTTTATGACAAAAACTCCTCATTGTTCATTGATTTGTGGACAAACTGGTTGTGGAAAAACAATATTTGTCCTAGATCTATTACAAACAGTTTATCGCTATAATTTTGATTATATTGTAATTTTCTGTCCAACACTTAAATGGAACAAAGCATATCATGATAGAAGGTTTATATGGACAGATGATGACATATTTTTAGTTGATCCTAGCAATAAACTGAGTGAGTGTTTAGAACGCTTTTATAAACTGTTTGAAGGAACGCAGACACTATTTATTATAGATGACTGTTCGGCAGAAAGAGACATAGTTAAAAAAAGAAACACTTTGTCAAAACTTGCTTTCAGTGGAAGACATGCTGGGATAAGTGTGTGGATTTTATGTCAAAAATATAACTCCGTTTTAAAAGACTTTAGAGAACAATTAAAGACTGTAGTTTTATTTCACATGAAAGACAGAGACGCATTTGATGAATGTATGCGTGAAAATGATGTTATTGAAAATGATCAGGAAAAACACAGGATTAAGCAAAAACTGAAATCTGAAAAGTTTAGTAAATTAGTATTGAAAACGGATAATCCTACACAGTATGTATGTTTGTAAAAAATCGTTATTTGTTTGGTTATTGAAAGAGAATGTGTGATGGATTATTATTTTTAATTCGTTGTTGAAGTGTTACTTGTCAGAGAACTATAAAATGTTCATTCTGGCTTAACCACCCGAAACTGGTTGAGGGTGGTTGGGGCAGAATGAACATTTTATAGTTCTCTAAGCGAGATGAGTTTGATAGATATGTTGCTTCGATACGACGATAGCGAGCCGGAAGTTATTACCGGAAATGACTGAGTGGAGGAAGAAACGGTGAGAGGAGTAGGCTTGACAACGAGCGATGGCGTAGGACGCTGTTTAACGAGTCGTATCGAGTGATGCGATAGATTGCAGTCGAGGAGACTTTTTAGTATAGTCAGAAGTGACTTTTCACGTGAGACGTGAAGCATGAGGCGTGAGACGTGAAGCATGAGGCGTGAAACGTGAAGTGTGGGGCGTGAGACGTGAAACACAACCTTCGTCACCTGGCCTACCCCCTTCCAACATCCACCCTACCTGGGCGTATACGTTTTGCGCGCGTTTTCGTAGTTGCTATAATGCGCGCGTTGTCAAGTTGCCGCTATAATGCGCGCACTTTATTAGCCGTGATGCGCGTATCTCTATAACCGCAATGCGCGCACTTCTCGCACACACACACACACACACACACACACACACACACACACACACACACGTATGCCTTTTATCTTGAATCTGCTCACTTCTCGCACACACACATACACCGGCCACACACACACACGTATGCCTTTTATCTGGAATCTGGATACAACTTTATTAATTTTTTAAAAAAGCACAGGAGTTTTGGTTATTATTATAATCAAGAAAGGAAAAACTAATATATTTCTGAAATCAGACAGCACACGCACGCATACAGGTATGGTTGGCACCGGCCGTCGGCATACATATTGTATCACACTATCCTAAAACCACACAACCATACATTACAACGAGCATAAGAATTCCAATAATATTAATATATCTCTCTCTGTGTCTCTCTCTCTTCCCGTCTCTCCCTCTCTCTGTCTTTCTCTCTCTGTCTCTGTCTCACCTAGCAACACACACAAAGTTTTTTCAGCCAACCTCCGTTCGCCTTCGCCAGCGCATAATAGCAACTAACAACTCTTAAAAAAAAAAACAACCCATCTGAACGTCAGTTTGCCCATCCATTCACAGACATTGGGGTGCGCATGATAAAATCGGTGTGGTCAGACCCAACGTATGTCTACATCATCTAATCATATGGCAGCGGAAGGTTTTTCCATGCCATTTGTTGGACGAACTGCTTTCGAGTGATGGTTCCACGTTCTCGACTTCTTTTTATATGGTTCATCTGTTGTCGCTTCAAACGTGCCTGTCGACTTGGTGGCCTCAATGGCATCACTCCGATCACTCCAGCACGGGCACTTATCGTGTTCATTTTGGTGTAGGAGCCCTTCTGAACGTCTTTCACTTTGTCCATCCATTCGCAGATATTGGGGTGAAAATGGTAGAATATATCTGCGAAATGGCTGTGAAATGACTCACATGCGTTTGTTGTGCGTGGAGCGTCCAAGTTTGGGTCTGCCCATAACTCAGATGGAAAGATTGCTTTGGAGTCGTCAGATCCAATGTATGTCCTCAGCATGTAATCGGCGAAAGCAGTACATCTCGCATCAGCCGGTGTGTCGTCCAGCATGTCAAAAGCAAAGCATTCTTCCACTTCGCCCGGCTCAATGAAGCTCAGGCCAAAGAATCTCTTCAGCCAGACCCCAATCTCCGAATCGGGTTTCTGATACTCGTCAGCCAAACCGAGTGATGCGATCTTTCTGTACCAGGCTTGGCTGAGATGAAAGTGACAACCTTTCACAGAAATGTTCGGCCTCACCACTCTCACTGCTTGGTGGGAGGCTTTTTCAAAGTCCAGATGGATTTGTTCGAGTTCAAGCTCCAGATCATAGTCCAGTGCGATGGCTTTCACATGTCGAAACATTTCAATGTAAACTTGTTCTGTCTTTGACGACAAAAGAGCGTACACACAGGGTACGAAGGTATCAGCCTTGAGCGCATGCAGAGTGTACATTTGGAGAAAGTGCCGTGGATAAGTTTTAAATGTACCATCTCCAAAAACCCGTGAGTCTCTATCACACAGCAGCACCATGTTGGAC
>CM031622.1:52154793-52157293 GCA_018398815.1 Conus ventricosus
AGGGAATTACAGGAAGAAGCTGGTAACGAAAATGAAATGGAGTTTGAAACGGAAAGAAACAGAGTAAGAAATCAGGTAGCTAACACTTTGCTTTTCAGCTATGTCTCTTTCGTTTGGGGATGTGAATACAGACGACTACATTTCGGGCGATGATATTTGCCAAAGACTTTAAACTTTCTTGCGATTCGTAGGGAAAAGTCTCGGAGTTCACTTGCAGGAAGGTAGTATCCTGCTTGCTGATTGGTATTCACCTATGCGTCCCTTCCTCTCACTCCACTTCCGAGCTGAATATTGTTTATGTGACCATTTTGTTCACGTGACCGTTTTCAACCGTCACCATCCATTTCCTTTAATTGTTTACCGTTCACACATTGTGCACTGTACGGTTTTTTAACTCTCGATCGCTGACTTGCAGCCTTGCTTCACGAATTACTGAAAGCAGTTCTTCCATCTTCTGGATCTGTGTCCCTTCGATAACAGATTGTACCACGGAAGCCACGGTTTAGCAGAGAAGCGGTACGTTGTATGCTGTCTTTTTGGCATTGTCGTGCTAGGGTGTCATTTGTTTGGTTTGTTCTGAAGTGGTTCATTTCTAAATTCGGTGCGATACAAAGAAAAAAAGTAAATCTTTTAAAAAGAATTCGGATCAGAGGAATAGGCCTCGATTACGACAAAACCCATCTTCTCTCTCTCTCTCTCTCTCTCTCTCTCTCTCTCTCTCTCTCTCTCTCTCTTCTCTCTCTCTCTCTCTCTCCTTCGTCTCCTTCTTCTTCTCCTTCTTCTTCTTCTTCTTCTTCTTCCTTTTTTTCATTTGAGGGGGACAGCTTTTACCAATGACAAGTAGGGTACAGCCTTGACAAGACTGAACCGTATATTTGATCAAATATTCAAAGATGTCTCTCATCCTTCACGCTTTTCCTCTATCCACTCCACTAAGCATACAATGATTTTTTTCTTCTTTCCTTTGGTGCCCACGATCTTGAGGATGATCATTCTGGCACATATACAGTTTTATACAGTTGGATGGCAAAACTTCCCGCTGTACCCCTCACGCCCCATGATTCCCCTATCTCTCTCCCTCCCACCCCCGGCCTCTTAATTTCTCTTTGCGTTTTCTGTCCTCTCTTCCGAACGTATACATCTATATCGTGAGGAATAGAATCAGTATGGTTAAGAACATTTTCCGCTGGACGTCCGCTCATTCCCATCTCCCTCGCTATTTTACACTGTGAGTTTGTTCGTGTGTGTGTGTGTGTGTGTGTGTGTGTGTGTGTGTGTGTGTGTGTGTGTGTGTGTGCGTGCGTGTTCTTTCTTTCTTTCTTTCTTTTTCAAATGTATTTATCTCCTTAAGGGTCGGAGGGGGATGTTTTTCTCCAATTGTTCTTTTGTTTTGCAGGGAAAGATTTGAATCCTCAGACATGGTTTACACTTTGCCCCCCCCCCCCGCTTCCCTTCGTAACCATCCATCACCGCTGATTTCTCACAATCCAGATTCAATAAAATGTAAATTGTGAGGAAAAGCCTGGATGGATATCACAACGGTAGTATAATTATTACAATTTTAATCAACTTATCATTCGCGGGAAACAAGCTGTTGTACAAGAGGGAAGGGGGGGGGGTACAAAAGAGCCTTTTTCCATGAGAGGTGAACATGAGAAAGCGCAGCATTCTTCACAGGGATACGATGCGTTTCCTGCCAGTTAGATTCTAATACTTTTCCTGAGCAGTCTCCACTCTCTTCGGCATTTATTTCTCTCGCTTTTTAATTTTTTTTAATTTTCTTTCTTTCTTTCTGTTCTTTCTTTCTTGCCTTCCTTCCTTCCTTTCTTCTTTTCTTTTTTCCTTCTCAAATGATCTTCTTCGTAATCTTTCACACACGTTCGAAGGTGTTAAAACTTTTCGTTTTTTTTTAAAAGTCAGCAGCTATGCAGCTCTGTTATTGAATGACAAGTTTCCGGTGTTAGCACGGATATGTATGATGCACTCTCTGTCTTGTCCGTTTCTTCTTTCTTTCTTCTTTCTTTGAGTGTCCACCTTCATCGAGTTGAAGATTCTGACACTTGCGTGTGTATGACCGTTTTTTATCCCGCCATTAAGGCAGCCATACTCCAACTTCGGGGAAGGTGCATGCTATGTGTAGCGTGTCATCCATACCAACGGCCAAACTGGCCTTCTCTTCCGAAAGTTGGTGATGGGATTTTACGTGTGTGCAAGATGTTGTGCATGCGTTCACACACGGAACCTCGGTTTATAGTCTCATTCGAAGGACTGTATGGGGAATGGAGTCAGAACCAATGTTAACTCCGAGGGAAAAATCCCCCTGTACCGAAATTCGAACCCGTAACCCCAGGATCACGAGTCGAGCGCTCTACCAACCGAGCTATTCCGTTTAGTCACACCAGAATAATGTACTACAGCCAATATCATTGCACAAATCTTTGGTGAGGACGGTTGCAGACAACATAACTTTTTTTTATTGTTTCTTAATCTAGCTCCATTT
>CM031622.1:52162293-52164793 GCA_018398815.1 Conus ventricosus
AGCATGCTAGTAACTTGTGAAAGTGCACAGTTCTTTATTCTATGCTACATATTTTAGAGCCCCGAGTCGTGAAGAATAAAGCCAACATTTACCAGCTCAGTAAGTAAGAGTTGTGCAGATTTTTTTTTTTTTGCTGAAGGCACATGCACACACGTCTATTCTGAGATGGTAAATGCGGTACCCACACAAAACCTCTTTCATATAAAATGGAATTTTCAAGATCCTCGTCTTTTTGGTGACTATGGGTTACATAGACCCATGGCTTCAGAAATGACGGGGATTTGAATTAAAAAAAAATACCGCGTTGCTGCTGGGGTTGACATGCCAGATTACGGGGCTATTTGGAACGTCTGCATTAATTCACATAGCTTTCTTTGACAAGCGGAAAGTATGTTACAACAGTGTCACTAACATCGGACTATACTTAATCTCTGTCGTGCTGTAAGTTGAGGATACTTAATCTCTGTCGTGCTGTAAGTTGAGGATACTTAATCTCTGTCGTGCTGTAAGTTGAGGATACTTAATCTCTGTCGTGCTGTAAGTTGAGGATAGAGCCGATGTTGGCCAGGGTCGAAATAGGTCTTTATAGGGGGTCTCAGAATAAACGAACAGATAGACAAACAAACAAACAAATACGTGAATGAATGAACGAATAAATAGATGAATAAAACCTAAAATGAAAAACAAAATGATATTAACAAGATCCAGTAAAGCAATGCTAGATTCAATACGTAAATGAAGAATGAATACGAGAATAGCAAATAGCCCGCTCACAAATGGACACAAACCATGCACGCGTAAATCATCCCCTTTGCAAATGAAAACTGCGTCCTGTGAGGTATAGACATGAACAGGACGCAAAAAAAAAAATAAATAAACAAATAAATAAATAAATAAAAGAACAGAAAAAAAGAAGAAAAAAATGGAAATGAAGTAAATATAAGGGAAAAAAAAGGAGCAGACGAACAAACATGCACACGCACACATCTTGCAAGCAACTTTTTTTTTCCTCTTGCGCATGACAGCTGTACACAGCAGCCAAAATGGAAGTCTGGGTATTTCAGCAAGGCCCGTAACCGCGACAACCTAAATTTGATCACGGTTATTTTGTTTGTGAGTTCATTTATCTATCTGTTTATCTATTTTTTGTGCTGCTTGTTTGTAAGACGTACAAACTGTCACCAGTGTCAGCTAGCTTTAAAACATTTCTTTTTTGTTTTACCTTAGCTTCACCTCGATAGCAGAAATGGATTAAGATGAATTATGTGTGGGTATGAAAACCCAGAATTTGATAAAAATGGCTCTCTTTCTTTCCTCAGAATACTTCTTTTGATATAGCATGGCCATTTTTGTTTTTAATTTTGAATGCAGGTCAAAATACTCGCCAAAAAAGAAGGTTCCAAGTAACGCTTATTTCAATGCAAAATACAAAACCGACACATAAATGTTCGACAAATGTGGCTTCATGAGAGGTTTCAAACAACAGATAAATAATGCACAAAACAAGGCTCCCGAGATCACAGTCAGTGTGAAAATTTCTGTTTGTTCCCCTAATCACCACTCTTAACACACTCGTCGTATATTAACTGTTACAAAGAAAAAGGGACAGCGTGAAATCTAATGAAGCTTATGCGTCTGGGATTCCTTTGATGCAGGTATTCGAAGCATTTTCACGAACGAGAAGACTGGTGTATAATGAACATTGTGCATGTAATAGGCAATTGTGTTTTTATTTATTTATTTATTTATTATTTTAAGTAGCATTTTTGTAGCTATAATGCAGTATGTTTCGTCGTATCAGACAATCGGTTTTAGTTCGATTCCATCATTAGATTTTGCTTCTTTTTTTTTTTTTTTTTAAGGATGTTTGCCTGTCAGACGAACGGCAAAAGCTAAGCATTTCCTGTCGTCTTAATCTTGTTATATTTTATTTTTTTTCTCAGGAAAAAAAATCGGGATTTAAGTTGCATGACGTGTGTAAGCTATCCATTAGTCCGTCTTTCAATGTCGCTCATTTCTTTCTTTGTTTTTCTCTTTTAAATCAGGATTTTAGAGATAGTTTTAGCCAGAGATTTCCTTTAGCTGATGTCTTTTAACAGGATTTTAGGACCTAATTTGGTTAGATGTTAGGAAAATGCCGAATCTTCTGAGAGACACTTTTGTTTTGTTTATTTTTCTTTAAGTGGTTCTTGTCCGGACTTTGGCCACTGTCAGTATATCAGACTGCACGTATTCGTAACAGATTAACCCAATGATCACCAATAAGACACATGCACTCTGCCAGAGGTGGAACACACACACTTAAATAGCCTGCGTACGTCACAGACCGCGGGAAATAATAACATTAGGTGTTTGATTAATCAACCAGTCTTCTTTATTCCCTTTGAATTAGAATGTTTTGTAATGGGGATATGCGTCTGGAGATGGATACAAGAATATCGGAAGAACAAGGTATTAGTCTCATCATTCACATCAGAATCCAATGGTTGGCGATGGAATG
>CM031622.1:52174793-52179793 GCA_018398815.1 Conus ventricosus
TGCGGCAGGAGGCCTCGGGTTTTGTTCTTCGTTTTTCTTGTCCTAAATGTTGTTTGTGTGTGCCTGGAGAAGACCCAAGAGGTCGAAATGCATTGTGTTTTGTCCTGTAATCTGTGTGTCTGTGGCGGTAACTAACACCGTTTCTTTTTTAAACTTAGGATTCAAGTCAAAACACAAACAACACAACACAACACAATACAACACAAACACAAACACACACACACACACACACACACACACACACCATTCCAGAACGGATTTCTTGTAAAGGATAGAGAGTCTTAAGGCACCCCGTCACTGTTCAAGTGTGCATCCCGCTGTCTAATCAAAGTACTTCACATTTATCCATCTTTCAGTCTGCTCCAGCGTTCCTCTGATGGTTCCTGCAATGGTTCACATCGGAAAAAAAAGACCCAAACTGATGAGCCTTTTCTCTTCCTAAGCTTCAGGCACGTGGAACAATGTACCACTGTCTCTGAAACAAACAGGTGTACCACTGTCTCTAAAATAAGTGCACCACTGTCTCTGAAATAAACAGTGTACCACTGTCTCGGAAACAAACAGTGTACCACTGTCTCGGAAATAAACAATGTACCACTGTCTCTGAAATAAAGTGTACCACTGTCTCTGAAATAAACAATGTACCACTGTCTCTGAAATAAAGTGTACCACTGTCTCTGAAATAAACAATGTACCACTGTCTCTGAAATAAAGTGTACCACTGTCTCGGAAATAAACAAAGTACCACTGTCTCTGAAATAAACAATGTACCACTGTCTCGGAAACAAACAGTGTACCACTGTCTCTGAAATAAACAATGTACCACTGTCTCGGAAACAAACAGTGTACCACTGTCTCTGAAATAAACAATGTACCACTGTCTCGGAAATAAAGTGTACCACTGTCTCTGAAATAAACAATGTACCACTGTCTCGGAAACAAACAGTGTACCACTGTCTCTGAAATAAACAATGTACCACTGTCTCGGAAACAAACAGTGTACCACTGTCTCTGAAATAAACAATGTACCACTGTCTCGGAAACAAACAGTGTACCACTGTCTCTGAAATAAACAATGTACCACTGTCTCGGAAACAGTGTACCACTGTCTCTGAAATAACCAATGTACCACTGTCTCGGAAACAGTGTACCACTGTCTCTTAAATAAACAATGTACCACTGTCTCGGAAACAAACAGTGTACCACTGTCTCTGAAATAAACAATGTACCACTGTCTCGGAAACAAACAGTGTACCACTGTCTCTGAAATAAACAATGTACCACTCTCTCGGAAACAAACAATGTACCACTGTCTCTTAAACACTCAGTTTGTCTCGCTGCATTCAAGCCAGGTTCCAAAACTACTATTTTCTTCCACATAGGGCAGCGTGATGATATGTTGGGTATGTCTGCGCAGAGCTATGACCGGGGAACTTGGCGCTGATTTGATATGAGACCGGTGACGTACATATCAAATCGAATCAGTATGATTCTAATCTATTCACTCCAAAATATTTTCAAAAAGACACATGAAGGAAAAAAATATAACAGCCGCAAAACAGGCCGGCAAGAGCAGTGACTATAAGAGCCACCGAAATGGATATAACTGAATTTAGTATCCACTAAAACTATGTGAAAGCGAAAGCACCAGTCCAACAACCCTTGCCGTTTGGTCAAAAGGAAAGAAACATAAATATAGTACTTTTGGCCAGGAAGCTGTACACTACAGTTCCCTTTTTTTCGCTATACAACTTGAAGACCTTGACAGATTTCCTTTCGTACCTCCCGTCTCCTGCCAAAGCTCAAGAGTCCCCACCGACCCGCACCTGTAAAAAAAAAAAAAAATGGAAACATCGGCCCGCTCAAATATAGCGAAATAGTATGTTTCTTTGTAATGTGAGTATTCTTCAATTTTTTTCCCCCAACCAAACTGTCCTTGATGTGTGACAGAGAGAAACATTCGTACTGAGCAGAGTCACGGAAGACAGTCTTTGCCCACTTTGTTCAGCCCCCCTTTGATCAGAATACAGCGTGTCAACATTTCCTTTGGTAACCCCACTTGCACCCCATCGCATCTCCTGTACACGTGTGTCTTCCTGTCAAGTATTCAAGCTGATTTTCTTGCTTGGAATTTTCGCGCAGCCCATGTGACTACAGTGTCTGATGGCAAAAAAAACCCTTTTGTACGTAAGGAGGATAAGAACAGAAACCTTTCCCACACCAGTGCTGTGGCTGATGGTGTATGTGCGCATGTGGTGGGGATTGGGAGATCAGACTATTGATTGTGATCTTATATGCAAGCTTTTAACATTCACAGACACACAAACGCGCACGCGCAAACACACACACACACACACACACACACACACACACACACACACACACACACAGAGAGAGAGAGAGAGAGAGAGAGAGAGAGAGAGAGAGAGAGAGGAGAGAGAGAGAGAGAGAAGAGAAGGGGGGGGGGGTTGATACCTACAGTAGAAGAACACTACCATCCCACAAGCCGAGAGAAGACCTGTCTGACACTATACTGGTATAACCCCCCTTTCTCCCCCCCCCCCCCCCCCCCCCTTCCACCTCCCCTTCCCAACGACAACACATGAAGTTTGGCAGAGAAGATTACGGTTGTCGATTTTCTTTAGTATTCAAACTTATAAACTGCTAGCCCCCACCCACCCCTTTCCTCAAGGAAAAAAAAAAGAATACTGCAAAAGTGAAACGCTCAGCAAATATAAATGAAAAAAAAAAGCCAGAAAACGTCCGATGAAAAAGGCAAATGGCTGCGCTATTTAGATACCGGTGTTTGTGTCTGGTACTAACAGGATTGGAGCTGGAAAAATCGTGACTTCGAAGTCCGTAACGCGATCACACGCGCTGTTGATTGTGGTCTCACACAGCCATGTTAGAGAGAGAGAGAGAGAGAGAGAGAGAGGAGAGAGAGAGAGAGAGAGAGAGAGAGAGAGAGAGATGAAAACAACAAAAGTTCGTTTTCCGCGGAGATGGTAATGACTTTATCCCACTGGACGAAGAAACGGAAACGTCTAGTTCCATTCTGATGTGGGGGTTGACCGCCAACAAAAATAAACAACACGCAGTCAAGATTGAAACAAAAGCGGATAAAGAAACGTAAGAATGTACATGCTATTTGGGGCTATGGACGCGCGATTAAAAAAAAATGTTGTTTTTTTTTAGTTGGGAGCTTATTCAGACAAATTTGAATTTTCATCAGGACACTGAATTAGTATTAAATGTCCTAAATTTAGTGCCATAACAAACGAGTCACGAAATGCACGACTAGATATTTTGCTTTATTTCTGTATTGAATTAACTCTTAAACATTTGCTTTTGAGATCAACATGAATATAATGTTGATTATCTGTTGTTTGATAAAGGATAGTGTATCAACTGTTTTGGGTTTTAATGTTGTTCATGATTACTGAACAGCATTCAACTATCTGTGTTAAATTTCAAAACCAGCTGCTAAGGAGGTCCTTCATCGTTTGAGATGCCTACGGTTCTCATATCTCACTGTTAGAGTCTATTTCATGCACTGGTGACTTCTTTTCTCACAGTTGGTCTCTATAGTTTCAACGACAGAACCAAATTTCCCTAAACATTCGCCAGCCTAGGTAGTGATGGAGAGTCCATGACAAGCCTTCGTGACCTAACCGACTTGGAACCTCCCTCTTAAAATCCACGGTGGTTTCAGCTGTATTGAAAATAACTGGAAACATAACGACTACCGGATTTACACAGGTCACTCAGCTAGGACTAGCACTTACTTGGAGCTTTTGACAGACCTGTGTCTGTCTTCTTCAGCGGTGGTGTGGCTACTGGGTGAACTGGCGTTCAGTGCACACGACCACGGGTCGGACCCTGGTCATGTGACTGAACAATGAGGGTGTTGTACACCGATGGCAAGGTGTGTCTGTCCCGGTCCCGGTTGAGTGTGGGGTTGTTGGCGGCAATATGGATAGCCTCCTTCACCCCACGCTGAAACCATCTATTGTCACGGTTGAGAACGCTGATGTTTACATAATCGAACTGATGTTGCTAGGCGTGTAGGTGGGCGCCTACTGGTGATGATTCCCTTTTGTGTCTGTCAAGCGTTTTCGAAGGTTTCTCTCAGTTTCCCCGACATAGTTTTCTTCACAGTCACGACAGTCTATTTGATAGATCGCTCAGACTTGTCCAGTTCGTCAGTTTTGTCCTTGGGGGCGACCAGCTGGCTGCGGATGGTGTTGATAGGTTTGGGATGTACGGAGACACCCGGTTTTCATGATCTTCCTGCTCAAGGCTTCAGTCACACCGCGGACATAGGGGATGGTGACATGTCCTTTACGCCTGGTTTGGTCTTGTTTGGTGGTAGGGTGCGGTGTGATCTTCTTGCTAGCCAGGATGTTCCACACCCACTTCTCATAGCCTGATATGGTGAGAACCAGTTTGAGGTGCTCCATTTCCTAGTCTTTGGCATCCTGAGTAGAGCAGATGGTGTTGGCCCAATGAGTGAGGGTGTGTATCACTCCGAGTTTGTGTTCCAGTGGCTGGTGGCTTTCGAACTGTAGGTACTGGTCGGTGTGGGTAGGTTTGCGGCACACACTGAAGGAGAGGCTGTCCTCTGTCCGTGTAATGAGTGTGTCTAGCATGGCAATCGAGTTGTTCTCCTCCACCTCATGAGTGAATTTGATAGCAGGGTGTTGACTGTTCAAATGGTTGGTGAAATCTTCCACCAGCTCCCTCTTGAGGGTGGTCATGGTTTCGTCCACGTAGCGGCCCCATTAGCGTGGAGGAGAATGGTAAGACGCCAGGGCCTTCTCCTCGAAGTCCTCCATGAAGAGGTTGGCTACAATGGGGCTGACTGGAGAGCCCATGGCTGCTCCTGCGGTCTGCTGGTAGAATTTACCTTGGAACGTGGAGTAAGTGGTATTGAGACAGCAAGCCAGGAGTTCAGATGCTGTCCACGGAAAGTGTAGTACGCTGGGGCAGAGTGTCGTCAG
>CM031622.1:52189793-52199793 GCA_018398815.1 Conus ventricosus
GGCCACACAGCCGGTGGGGACGTGTCTCGGAGCTCCCCACCATCAGACCTGTAAACGAAGCTGTTCCATGGATTCCACAGGCCAGAGAGAACGACAGGGCCGAACATGAGGAGCTTGCAGCGGACAGTGGAGTGGGAATCCCCACTGTTCTATGGAAATGATGGAACGGCACCAGCCGGCTCAGTGAGGATCAAACA
Organism: Conus ventricosus; assembly: GCA_018398815.1. Lineage (NCBI taxonomy): Eukaryota > Metazoa > Mollusca > Gastropoda > Neogastropoda > Conidae > Conus > Conus ventricosus. The sequence continues at coordinate 52,189,991 of CM031622.1, forward strand.
CGGGTGGAACGTATTGGCCATGGGCGGCATGACACGAGAACAACCACATCTGAACAAACCTGAGCGCCTGTCGATCCGGGGCACCTGCGAAAATTTGTGTAATAAAGGACAATGTAGGGATACAACAGCTGATCAATCCTATAAATCTCTTTGATGTCATCATTTCAAAGAAAACGTTGCCAGTGCGAACACAGAGAAAGACATATTTTAAAAGAAATTTAAAGTAAGACATATCTTAAAAAGTAATTTAAGGTAACTTCTGTAGTTAACATGGACAAACAAATTAAAAGACGAAGCATGACGCGTTTTGACCTTTTAGGTCTTCTTCAGGCCAGATAAACAACATTCAGGCCAGATAAACAACATTCAGGCCAGATAAACAACATTCAGGCCAGATAAACAACATTCAGGCCAGTAAACAACATTCAGGACAATGCAGACGAAGAACGAGCGATCACTCTTCTCGAATGCGGCGCAAGATGGGCGTTGAATGGTATGTCTTGTGCCGATCTCAAGAAGACAAGTAATTGTTTGTTCTTCGTTTTCATTGTCCGGATTATTGTTGATCTCGCACGGAGAAGGCCTAAGAAGTCGAAACACGTCGTGTTTTGACTTGCACTTTGTTCGTCCATGTTAGTTGGCGGAGTGTTAAAATTGCTTTTTAAGAAAAATGTTTCGATTTCCGCCTACAGTCCCCTCACTCTGACCCTAACAGAGAAAGACGACACCTCACTTTGAACCTAACAGAGAAAGACGACAATCCACTCACTTTGAACCTAACAGAGAAAGACGACACCTCACTCTGAACCTAACAGAGAAAGACGACAGTCCCCTCACTTTGAACCTAACAGAGAAAGACGACACCTCACTCTGAACCTAACAGAGAAAGACGACACCTCACTTTGAACCTAACAGAGAAAGACGACACCTCACTCTGAACCTAACAGAGAAAGACGACAGTCCCCTCACTTTGAACCTAACAGAGAAAGACGACACCTCACTCTGAACCTAACAGAGAAAGACGACACCTCACTTTGAACCTAACAGAGAAAGACGACACCTCACTTTGAACCTAACAGAGAAAGACGACACCTCACTCTGAACCTAACAGAGAAAGACGACACCTCACTTTGAACCTAACAGAGAAAGACGACACCTCACTTTGAACCTAACAGAGAAAGACGACACCTCACTCTGAACCTAACAGAGAAAGACGACACCTCACTCTGAACCTAACAGAGAAAGACGACAATCCACTCACTCTGACCCTAACAGAGAAAGACGACAATCCACTCACTCTGACCCTAACAGAGAAAGACGACAATCCACTCACTCTGACCCTAACAGAGAAAGACGACAATCCACTCACTTTGAACCTAACAGAGAAAGACGACAGTCCCCTCACTTTGAACCTAACAGAGAAAGACGACACCTCACTTTGAACCTAACAGAGAAAGACGACACCTCACTTTGAACCTAACAGAGAAAGACGACAGTCACCTCACTTTGACCCTAACAGAGAAAGACGACAGTCTCGTGTTAGTCTTAAGGTGCCGTTGTTAGCCGTGTTTGTTCATGTCATGAATCTCCACAGTTTAAAACATCAAGATAACCGCGCATGATTAATCAATCTACCTTCATAAGTTTTCTGTTTTGTAGAGATCGTTCACCCTGCAACGTTTTCCGACTGAGAACAAGCATTGAAACTGGACAGGGGCTCCGGGTGATGGCGCTCAGTTCCAGACAATATCGCTGGTCTGCTGCCAGCATGCCAGGCATCCCGCTGAAAGCTACCCTCCTTCGTTTTCCCTTGATTTTGGCAGGAATTTCCCCTCAAAGTCCAGAGGTCAACACAGCGGTCACCTTCATTTTGTTGACGTGTGCGGCTATTTTACGGCAGCGGGGGAACACTCGGCTAGAGGTGTGCAGAGAGAGGACTACAGCCTGCCTTGTGGACTGTAGAGAACGCCGTTGGCCACACGCCACAATTATAATATTACACTAAACACCAATATAATCCATGTAAGCGTTTTGAGACATACCATAAACTTGATCCAGCATTTAATGCTAAACTAATAATTGATGAAAAGAACAACTCCCCACCAATTATTTCCCTTGTCTTGCAGGGATTTTCACCGATGAAATCACAGTCTTCAAATATATGACCTTCCCCTTAGTTGACACGCATTTCAGGCCTTTGCACTCACCCGTGACCCTGTCTTTGGGCCAGATAGTTTTCCCCCAAATAGACCTATTCCTTTGATTTTAATCTGTCTGCTTATAACCACCTGGCTTGTGTCTTACTTAGACTTAGATGCTCCCGCGTTTTGCGACGCATGAGGCAGTCAAGGCGCTCCACTGTGCACGGTCCTCAGCCAGTTTGCTGGTGTCACTCCATCCTCTGTCAACGAGTCGGAGGTCTCTCTCCACTGTCTGTCGCCAGCTCATCCTGGGTTGTCCTCTTTTTCTCTGGCCTGCTGGGGTCCATTTAATGACCTGGTCTGCAGGTCTTGAAGAGGGTAATCTTAAGACATGATCCAGCCAATGGAGGCGCCGTCTGCAGACGATGGTTGACGCGGGGAGCTGTTTGGACTTCTCCCTGACCTCTTCATAGGTACGTAGGCACTTAGTATTAAAAGCGTCGAGTTTCCTCTCCTGAGGGCGTTGAGGTCCATATGAATGAAAATGAGGAGAATCAACTTTCAGACGCCATGAAAATTCTCAAAACAATCTAACTGCGCCATATAAAACACTCTACCCCTTGAGCAAGGCCTTGGCGCGTTAATGTGTGGTGTGCAGCCGCTGAGCAGTGATTGGTCGAGGCGCTCACTACTGGCTGTGGCACACGTTGCTGTGTGACAGCTGTCTAAACAATATGGCGACGCCAGCGCTGGAGACGATCTTGTTGCAGATCAGTTTTAACCATCACGACCTCGACGCCTTGTTCATGTGGTGAAGGCCAACAATGAGGCAACAATATATAATGTACTTCTCTCCTGCATCAAAGTAAATGAAAGTGACGTTCTCACACACACACACACACACACACACGCACGCACGCACGCACGCACGCACGCACGCACGCACGCACGCACGCACGCACGCACGCACGCACACACACACACACACACACACACACACCTTTTCAAAAGCCTTCATTGTATGGGAAGTAATCTTTTTTAAAGCCTATTATTTCCCTTGAGTTTCTCCTTTCTCTACACCTCACAGCACTCCCTCTCTTTCTCTTTCTTTTCCTTCCAGGCAATGAACTTCATCTGTAAGCTAAGTTTGGACTTGAAGGATAAGGTCCTCTGAATGCTTACAACATTATGTTTGGTTCCTGTCATAAACTCCGATCTCGGCACTGCAGAACTGAGCTATCACGAATGAGAAATAACCGCTTTGGTCGTCATTTGACTTAAGCTCTACACGCACTCTCAGTCTCCTGCGACAGCGCTAGCACCCGCTTCGTGCACATGGCGTTAGTTTGGCTGTGCCGCTGCTGTCTTCGTGGCAGCTGCACTGTCTGGGGAACTCGGTGCTGAGTTGGAATTATGGTTGAAAACCAACAGCGGTCTCCACCTGAAAATCTCACATCAAGAGACAGTGACTGCGTCTGTAGTGTTATTATCTATTCAGGCCAAAGCATACGGTCAATTCAATTATTTTAGTTGTAAAGGCATCTCAGTCTTGGATTCGCGGGCAAAGACAATCCTGCAAGGCACGCTTGAAGGAGGAAGGCGCAGAGGCAGGCAGAGAAAAAGCTGGTCGGAGAACGTGATAGAAATGGACAAACCTCAGGCTGTCAGAACTCCAGCGAGAAGCAGAGGAAAGGCCGCGAGGGAGAAGAAGATTGACGGAGTCGTCCCTCATGTCCCCCCCCCCCCCCCCCCCACCCCCCCCCCACACTCTACGACCACGCAGGTCACGGGAAAGAGTACTGTCAAAACTGGGAAGTAAAGTACAGCCAGAAAGCCACTTCCAGGAACTGGTGAACGGTATGTGGGGAACATTTTGCTTTCCGGGCAAACTTTAAAGATCAACTACTGTTGCCCCGAACGAAAGAGACCAACGAATCACAAGACAAAACACGACGCGTTTCGACCTCTTTGGTCTTCTTCGGGTAAAGCAAACAAGATTCAAGACGATAAACACGAAGAACGAGCAATCACGTATCTCTTCAAATTGAGTCCACGTCCATTTTGCGCCTATTTTGAGGTAATAACTAATTGTTCGTTCTTCGTTCCCGGTGTCCTGAATGTGTGTTTGTCTTACCTGAAGAAGACCAAAGAGGTCGAAACGCGTCGTGTTTTGTCTTGTAATTTGTTTGTCTCTTTCTTTCGGCGGGAACAGTTATCATTTTTTTTCCCGGTTTGTGTTTAAATTTCCGCCGCCAAACACCTTTCAACTGACCTTTCTGTCTATGTAAAGGTCACAACAGTTTACTCTAGTTGCAAGAACACAGCAAAACACGCTCGTAACCATGCAGTGCGCGTGACAGCAGAACGACCTTTTACAGTTTCAAAACGGAGTGACTGAGGGCGCCAATGAAGCAAGATTTAGAAAGAGATGGCGTTAATAACCGCCAAGGACAGACAAACAAAGTACAGGACAGGACACAATGCATTTCGACCTCTTGAGTCTTCTTCAGGGGAAAAAAAAACAAATAACATTTTGGGACAGTGAAAAACGAAGAACGAGAAACCACTTATCTTCTCATTATCGCAGCACGACCAAAAATGTATCATCATTAATTAACCCTTTGAACACGAAAGTGGCAACACTGCCACGCTGCCAGGTCAGCACGCGATGTTCATATGTACATGTAGCCTTTCAACATGAGTGCATATTCACACACACACACACACACACCACACAACACACACACACACACACACACACACACACCACACACACACACGCACGCACACACATACACAAACACCACACACACACGCACACACATGCATACGCCCAATACACACACACATACCACAAGCGCGCGCGCACACACAAAAACACACACACACACACACACACACACACACACGCACGCACGCACGCACGCACGCACGCACGCACGAAACGCACGCACACACACACATACATACACACACACACTCACACACACACACACACACACACACACACACACACACACACACACACACACAGCACGCACGCACACACATACACAAACACCACACACACGCACACACACACGCACACACATGCATACCCCCAATACACACACACACACATACACACACACACACACTCACACACACACACACACACACACACACACGCGCGCGCGCGCGCGCGCGCGCGCGCGCGCCCCGCGCACGCACACTCAACACAAACACCAACACACGCACACACACACGCACACACATGCATACGCCCAATACACACACACATACACAAGCGCTCGCGCGCACACACACACACATACACGCACATACACACACACACACACACACACACACACACACACACACACACACACACATACACACACACACACACTCACACAACACACACACTCACACACACACACACACACACACACACACACACACACACACACACACACACACACACACACACAAACACAGACACAAACTCTCACACAGCCCGTTTTAATTTGCTTTTTTTTTGTTTTTTGGATTGGTTCATTTTTTAGTCTAATATCCACGATCATTGTGAACAGACGTTAAATTAAATCAATCAATCAAAATCAGCTCAAAACACGGATGGTCGATATCTGCTCCAAGCCAAAGACATGGACGGGAGAGGACTGGTATCACGCCTCGCTTCCCCACCGTTCGCCATCGTCAGGGCTCCGTTCTCACCCTGGGAACTAACTCTTTTCTGGGTGAGAGAACTGGTTCAGTGGCATGACCGCCCTCCCAGGTTACCAGGCTTGCTGTGTTCTTGTTGTTCACTGCTCAGCGAGGTCAGCCTGCTGTCTGAACACTCCGGTTGTTTTTGTGCAAATCGCTCCACGCGCGCGTGCGTGCGACTGTGTTTGGGAGACACAAAACGTTTCCGCCTGTTCACAGTCGTTGTAGGAATGTTTCGTAATTCATTAGAAGATATCCACATACGTGCATGGAACGATGCTTTAGAATCTAGTAATAAGTGTTTATTTCATAGGATTTCAAAACAGAGTTTTGTCGTGAAAAATATACTGAAAATTTGCTGATGTTTATAAAAACGCACTAATTCGATTTTGCTGTGGTAATCATAAACTCATGTTAGAAATTGGCAGACGAGTTGGAATACCTCACGATGAATGATTCTGTCGGGACTGCGACCAGAATTACTTTGGTGATGAATTTTATTTTGTAATGAAATGCACCAAATATAACGACATTAGAAATCAGTTTATACCAAGAACATATACAGGTATAAAGTTTGTATTTAACTATTGTCGTTTGCTCTGTGGTGGTAAAAAAATGTTGCTAAACTTTGAGAAGTTTCTAAAACTGAGTAAAGTTGTGTAACATTATATTCAGTGTGTTAATCATGGGGAACATTTTTGGATGTTTGATGTTTCATTTACATTCCTTTGATTTGTTACAGGTCCTTTATGCCCATAAAAGGGTGACAGGATTAAAATCTTTGAAATCGTTGAAAAATTGTGTGCTTGCGTGCGTGCGTGCGTGCGTGCGTGCGTGCGTGCGTGCGTGCGTGCGTGCGTGCGTGTTGTGTGTGTGTGTGTGTGTGTGTGTGGTGTGTGTGTGTGTGTGTGTTGTGTTGTGTAAGTGTATGTGTGTGTGCGTGAGTGAGTGAGTGTGTGTGTGTGTGTGTGTGTGTGTGTGTGTGTGTGTGTGTGTGTGTGTGTGTGTGTGTGCGTGCGTGCATGCATGCGTGCTTGCACGCGCGCGCGCGCGTGTTTGGTGTATGTGTGTGTGTGTGTGCTCTGTAGACTTGACAGTTTGGCACTGTCACCAACACAGAGCGGTAAACAGACAGCCGCCCCACGAACACAAGGCAAACACCATCAACAAGAAGAGCTGAATGCTCACAGTATGCTCAGTGAAACTCCAGCTAGCTAGAGGCGAATATATTGATCCTGGCCTCTGAACATCTTTGACCAAGCCGAGCGACACCACTCATACGTGTCGACAACAAAGGAGAGGGCACAGGAATAGTATCCTCATCAGTCGCCAGTTGGAGCCCCATTGTGCAGGAAGAAGAAAAAGATCCACCCGAAGGTGCAGATAGGACCCAGGGAACTACTGTCCTCAACCGCCGAACAAACCAGCTGGGAGCAATCTTGCACCACCCTTGGAAGCCTGCGCTGTCGGGTGGTGCAGGATCTTCGTCATTCGCCAGTTGGAGCTCCATTGCTCATATTGAAGGCATTCGCTTCTTCCTGTTAGTCTACTTGCCTCTGTGTCTGTCTCCTGTTGCCGATTGGCTGTCTGTTCACCCCACTTCACCCCAATAAAACGGCAAATGATAATGTCAGAAGCCAGAAATGGCATGTGAGCCATTCGAATTAAAAAACCAGCCATGCTAAATGACTTGAAAGTGACATTTCTTCTGAGGTCAGTGGGCATGTAGGTCCCTTCAGGCGAATGATAGTAAAGTGAAAAGAATTACCGGTCCTCCTTCCTTTCCAACTATGGAACCTACCACTTCCGAATCCCAGGATTTCCTACCCTTATTTCCAACCATGCATTTTCTTAAATTCCACCACCAGGTTTTATGTGTGTAAACCGAGCAAATAAAACGGCAAATGATAATGTCAGAAGCCAGAAATAATAATAATAATAATAATAATAAGGAACATTTAGTGCGCTTAATCTTAAACAAAAGCCCTAAGCGCTTACAGCAATAAGCCCTAACACACACACACACACACACACACACACACACACACACACACACACACACACACACACACAAACACACACACACACACGCACACACCCACACACCAGCGAAGGAGCAGAAAAATTATGTTTTGAAGAGAGTTGTTTTGAGGGAGGACTTGAAAGAAGAAAGACTGTTTGAGTTTCGGAGTGCAGAAGGGAGATTGTTCCAGCAGGAAGGAGCCTGAAAAGTAAAAGAACGTTCACCAAGTGTTCTGGCCCGAAAACGAGGGATCTGCATAATGCGAGTGTCAGAGGAAGAGCGAAGCTGTCTGGAAGGAGTATAGGTCGACAGAAGTTTAGAGAGGTAAGATGGAGCGAGGCCATCCAATGCCTTGTAACAGAGCAAAGAAAGTTTGTACTTGATGCGTTTTTCAACAGGAAGCCAGTGCAAAGATTTAAGCAAGGGAGAAACATGAGAGGTTTTCGGAGATTTCGAGACAAGGCGAGCAGCATGATTTTGGACTTTCTGCGATTTTGCAAGAAGATTCTGTGGACAGCCAGCAAGAAGAGAATTACAGTAGTCAAGTCTTGAAAGAATGAAAGCAGAAACCAGAGTCTTGGTGGCTTCTTCAGACAGAAGGTGGCGCACAGAACTGATTCGCCGAAGCTCCAAGTAGCAGGCACGGCAGATAGAAGAAATCTGATTTTGAAAAGAGAGTGTCTGATCAAGTACAACGCCTAGATTTCGCACAGTGGTAGAGGTCTGAATGAGAGAGGTACCAAGTTGGACAGAAGAAGGAACAGAGATTGTAGACATGAGCCGTTTTGGGAGAATGAAGATCAGTTCAGTTTTGTCATTGTTTAACTGAAGTTTGTTGCAAGTCATCCATGCCTTTATGTCAGAGATGCAGAGCTGTGAGCGATCGATGATGGAGGAGAGGAGAGAGATGTCACCAGAAATATAGATTTGATTGTCATCAGAGAAGCAGTGGTGTGAAATGTCATGATGGGCTACAATGTCAGAGATGGGTTGGGTATATAGAACAAACAGAATGGGACCAAGGACAGAGCCTTGGGGAACACCATCAAAACCAGAAATGGCATGTGAGCCATTCGAATTAAAAACCAGCCATGCTAAATGACTTGGAAGTGACATTTCAGGTCAGTGGGCATGTAGGTCGATTGTGTGAAAGGCGTCGTCTGCTAGCACGTTGAACACGTCGTCACCTTAACCCATAAATCTTATGTGATGCTTACGCTTCATCGTTTTGTCTTTGACGCATAATGATACAAACGGTGATTTCATTTTCTATCGTTTCTGACGTGCGGTCGAAAACATGCATTTCGATCAATTTGTATTCAGGGGCATGAGCTGATATTTATCTGAAGTGAGCTGATATTGATCTGATGTTTAATTACTAAAGTGGTAACATTAGCACTGTTTGTCTATCTTGAAGTGTCATCATTAAACATTTCACAAATACACTTGATTCATAAAGTCAAATCATCTATGCAGATAGAAAATAAGAGGGGTCCTGACACAGATCCTTGAGGAATGCCAAATTTCAAAGGGAAAGGGAGTAACTCTAACCTATTGGAAGTAATTCCATTAAGTTGTTGGCGATCAATAAGAAAAGGTATAATAAAATGTACAGTCTTGCTTTTTTCATGAAATGCGAATGGTTGATAACGTCAAACGCTTTAGTAACATCGAAAACAATAGGTCAAAAAACATATATCAATGAGGTGTATAAGAGACATACGGCAAGGGTGATTTTTGTCGAGAGCCTGAATTAAATCACACTACTTACGACGAGAATACAAATGTACTTGAACAGTCAGGGGGATTGAAAGGATCACCATTTTTTCAGTAAAGTGTGTGACTTTGCTTGTTTAAATTTAAGAGGATTTTTTTTTTTTTGCAATGTACAAATTATAAACATAAAAGGAGTGTATCAGAGATAAAGAGATTTT
>CM031622.1:52204793-52227293 GCA_018398815.1 Conus ventricosus
TCTCTCTCTCTCTCTCTCTCTCTCTCTCTCTCTCTCTCTCCAAACGTTTGTTTTGATCAAATATTAAGGACAGTTGCAGAAAATACTGACAACGGTCAAATATGTACACGTGATATTGTTAGATTTCAATAAATCAAATTCAATATTTTCGAGGTATTCTGGTTTCTTTAAAAACAAAAACAAAAAGAGGTCAGGAGGGGGTATGAAAGAAAGTATTTTTTTATCCCTGAAAAGGCACACACACACACACACACACACACACACACACACACACACACACACACACACACACACACACAGATACACGCGCACTCACACACGTACGCCCGCACACACACACACACACACACACACACACACACACACACACATACACACACACACACGTCCGCACACACACACACACACACACACACACACACACACACACACACACACACACACACACACACACACACACACACACACACGTCCGCACACACACACACGCACGTCCGCGCACACACACACACACACACACACACACACACACACACACACACACACACACACACACACACACACACACACACACACACACAGGCGCGTGCTCAGTCAAATAGACATACACCCATACACGAAAACACACATACACTACAGAACAGACGCACAGATATACAGACACACACACTACACGACGAACAGACTAAACAGGAACAAGACTTTGAGCCTGTGAAAAGTGTGGACTTAAGAGACGACCCGAGGGAAGACAGAGAAGTATATAGCTGCAGGGAGAGAATGGAAATTTGTTCCAAGAGGAGCGCGCTGAGAGAGAGAGAGAAGAGAGAGAGAGAGAGAGAGAGAGAGAGAGAGAGAGAGAGAGAGAGAGAGAGAGAGAGAGAGAGAGAGCGGGAGAGAGAGAGAGAGAGAGAGAGAGAGAGAGAGAGAGAGAGAGAGAGAGAGAGAGAGAGAGCGGGAGAGAGAGAGAGAGAGAGAGCGGGAGAGAGAGAGACAGAGAGAGAGAGAGAGAGAGCGGGAGAGAGAGAGACAGAGAGAGAGACACAGAGAGAGAGACAGAGAGAGAGAGAGACAGAGAGAGACAGAGAGAGAGACAGAGAGAGAGTCGTGGTACGGAACCGACGGATCCGGAGGGGATGAGTACCATCAGACGAACGCAGCGGCCGGGCTGGAATGTACAGCTGGAGACGAGCAGAAAGATAATGATGGAGCTGGACCACTCCCAGGCCTGAAACGGGAGTCCAGACGGTTTAATAATCAATGTGTTTTTGAACTGCGAGCCAGTGAAGACCATGTTGGGATAGGAGCAACGCGTGTGTATGAAGACCATCCGTCAATTAGCCTGCCTGTATTACTCTGTACTTTCATTTCTTTTGCTTCTAAATTTTCTTTTTTTTTCGAAGAAAGCATTTTTATTCAAGGCAAGTCGCACATACAACGTAGTTAACTAAAGATAAGGGAGAAAAAAATCAAGTTGAACACAGACAATATTTCTGTCATATTTATACCACAAACTTACATTCTGAAGACAACATGTAACACAGAGAGAGAGAGAGAGAGAGAGAGAGAGAGAGAGAGAGAGAGAGAGAGAGAGAGAGAGGAGAGAGAGAGAGAGAGAGAGACAGACAGACAGACAGACAGACAGACAGACAGACTCTGTACTTTCTGTAACTCATGAACGAGATGTATAGGACAGCCAGCAAGAAGAGGATTTCAGTCATGTGGCCGTGAAAGGACAAAAGCACAGATCAGGGTGTTGGCCGCACCCTCTGAAAGAAGATACCGAACTGAACTAAAGCCGCGGATTTCTAGAAAACACATCGACAGATGAAGGAGCCGCACTGCTGGAATGATTGTGTCTCTTCCAGAATACCATCATGGTCAACAGAACAAACTTAACAGAAAACTTGGGGAGGGCAGTGAAGGGTTTACAATGAAGGGATGGGAGAACGGTGGGGGTGGGGGATAGTTGGGAAAGGAGGGGCTGGGGATGGATGGGGGATCTTTTCTTGCTCGGCGGTCGTGATTCCGGCATGCTTACTTCATGCAGTCCCATGAGATCGGATGAGCATTGAGTGGTGCCTGTTTGATGTCTGTTGTCTCTGACGTGTAAAACAGGACACATTTTGACGAAAACGCACCTGTTTTGTATAGTTGATGAAACAATCGTTACTTTGCAAGTTCTTTTGTTTCATTTGTATTCTGCGTTTGCTTGTTGGCTTGTTTGTTTTCTCGAACGCCTGCTGTCTGTTAAATTTTCACTTCACTCGAAAGTGTTTGCTGTTTGGTTATGCATGGAACACTTTGTTTGCGCCTTTGTTGAGCATTCATTTGTATTTCGCCTTGTTTTTAAGTAACATTGCAGTATATTCCGTTCATCTTACACTGACAATTGTTACCGTTTCGTATTGTGTTTTAGACAGGCGCTAAACGTAGTTTCGTGTGTTCATTTGTTCTTCGCTTTGTTCTTTTTTTATTAACGTTGCTGTTTGTGTTTTTGTTTTGGACACTCACTAGTACTCATGTTTTGCACAACCTATAAGACAGACGTTATTTGAACTTTTTTCTTGTATTCATTTGTACTTTGCTTTCTCTTCGTCCCTTTTGTAGTCCTTTTCGTTCTAACGACACCCCAAAGTGTTATTGTTTATTATTTTGTATCAGGTAGGCGTTAATTCGCATTTTGTTTGGTGTGTTTGTTTGTACGCTTAATTTTCACTGACGTTGAAGTTGTTTTGTTGTTGTTGTTTTTTTTTTTACACCTACATGTGTTACTGTTACATATTATTTTTTAGATAGGTGTTAATTTGCATCTCGTTTTGTGCGTTCATTCGCATTTCGGTTTCTTCTTAGTGGCATTGGGGTCATTATCATTTTCTCGAACTGGCTGTTACGGATGTCCGAATGGCCCAGTGGTACCACAGCACCAAGTTTACAGAAGAACGTTGAAGCTTCGAACCTAGCACTCGGAGGCGCGGTGCCCAGAATGAAAGGCGACGTTTTGGCTGCCTGGTTCAACGTGTTGTCGTTCTGGTGGATCCCCCCCCCCCAACCCCAACACACTTCAAAACCTCTCCCTTTCGTTCCCCTGGAACACATACCTCTAACCTACCATGCTATATCAGGCTGGCTCAAGCGAGAAAGAGCGTGATGTTAGTCCACTGCCAGACCGATGGAATCGACACACGACGCGTTTCGACTATGAAGGGTTTCTACAGGCAAGGCACACACACAACGTTAGAAGCTAATTGTAGCCAAAGTTGGGCAATGTTAGAAGCTAATTGTAGCCAAAGTTGGGCAATGTTAGAAGCTAATTGTAGCCAAAGTTGGGCAATGTTAGAAGCTAATTGTAGCCAAAGTTGGGCAATGTTAGAAGCTAATTGTAGCCAAAGTTGGGCAATGTTAGAAGCTAATTGTAGCCAAAGTTGGGCAATGTTAGAAGCTAATTGTAGCCAAAGTTGGGCAACGTTAGAAGCTAATTGTAGCCAAAGTTGGGCAATGTCCTAATTTGAGACAATGCCATTAACTGGCATGCTCACGAATAGACGCCGTTCTGTTCGTGAGAGCGCCAATCTATGACGTCAATTGAAAAAGGCAATGGGAGTGGAAAGGGGGGGGGGGAGGGGGGCGGGGAAGAGGGGGGAGGAGGGTCTAAGCTCAGACGTGGGGGGAAAGGAGTGGCTTGAAACTGAAGCTTCGTGCAAAAATTGAAAAAAAGTTAGGAAAAGCTTTCACATACATTCTTACCTTTTAAACTCAATTAGCCTCCACACCAAAAATGAGTCGTGTCAGAGGAAAATGTGGATTTCAACTTTTCTTTACTGTCTGTGTCTAAGAATAATCTTTTTTAGAAACAATCACACACGCACGCACGCGCGCGCGCACACACACACGCACACGCACACACACACACACACACACACACACACACACACACACACACACACACACACACGCGCGCGCGCGCGCGCGCGCGCGCGCGCGCGCGCGCACGCACGTACGCTTCGTCACTCCCATGGAAACGCTCCTCTAAATTTCGATGCCTACTATTGTTACAACCAATGCATATGCGGACGCATTCAACGCTGTTGATGCACACTGCAATCCGCCCGCTAAGAGTTCTACCTTGCCTGTAGCTGCCGACGAGTGCAGAGCCCGTCTGAACACACCTGGCCGAAATGGTGGATCGGGTACTGTCTTCTGGTGCACAGCGCTTTCTGTCATGATTACTACCCATCGAAGAATGTTTGTAGTTATCCGAATCTAGGTTATACAGACGCGGCCAAGAATATCAGCTGAGTAGTGTAGAAAATAACAGGAGAAAACGGGTAGTTTTCTGTGGTGTAAATGGGACAGCAAGCAGGCCTACCAACAGCAAAACTGACCATCCTCACCACCCTGCAGATACCCTTGGCTGGGACGAGGGGAACAGGTCAAGATCTTCCGCCTGAGGACTGGACACAATCGCCTGCTCCACCACACGCACTTTGGCATTGGACAGAGTGGAGAGTGCCCTTGGGGGTGAGGGACCAATGACAACCGGCCACATCCTTCATGTCTCTACGACGTATGCAGCATCCAGGAGGAAGTACTGGCCAACACCGACAGCAGTGGAAGCCAAGCTGTACGGCACCCTGGAGGAGCTGCGGTGGACGGCAGCCTTCATCGAGGACACCGGGCTGCTCATCTAACGGGAGGCGAACGAGGAAGAAGAAGAAGAAGAAGAAGAAGAAGAGGAAGAAGAAGAAGAAGAAGAAGAAGACGAGGAAGAAGAAGAAGAAGAAGAAGAAGATCACCACCCTCGCATCCACCTTTCCCCGACTCGTTACTTACTGCTGTCACTGTTGCTTTCTGTTTTCAGTTCCTGAGGCGAAAGAGCTACAATGGCGAACTGTTGCTGTGGACGGGAGGGCAGCTGTGGACGGGAGGGTAGCTGTGGACGGGAGGGCAGCTGTAGACGGGCCTGTTACGGTGAGGAGGGCGAGTGCTGCTGCTGCCTGGGGCCTTGCCGCCGTGCGGTGCTCTGCTGCCGACGGACGTGCTGCTGCTTCAAAGACTCCCCGAGACCCCCGTCCATGCTGGAGAGGGCTCTGCTCCGGAACTGCTCCTCCTGGACCGGCGCCCTGTCCTTCGGCCTGCTCACCGCTCTGCCCTGCGTTGATCTCGACTGTCAGGACCGTAAGAGAGAGAGAGAAGAGAGAGAGAGAGAGAGAGAGAGAGAGAGAGAGAGAGAGAGAGAGAGAGAGAGACAGACAGACAGAGAGAGACAGAGACAGAGACAGAGACAGAGAGACAGAGAGAGGAGAGAGAGAGAGAGAAACAGAGAGACAGAGAGAGCCAGAGAGAGAGAGAGTGAAAGAGAGAGAAACAGAGGAGAGAGAGAAAGAGAGAGAAAGAGAGAGAAAGAGAGAGAGAGAGAGAGAGAGAGAGAGAGAGAGAGAGAGAGAGAGAGAGAGAGAGAGAGAGAGAGAAGCACATGGCAGACACTATTTCCCAAACCGTAATGAGACAGAGTGAGAGAGAGAGAGAGAGAGGCAGGCAGGCAGGCATAGACAAAGACAAAGAAGAGAGAGAGAGAGAGAGAGAGAGAGAGAGAGAGAGAGAGAGAGAGAGAGAGAGAGAGAGAGTTGATTAAAATGTCATAATGGCAGAAGCAGCTGCAACAGCATCAACAGCAGTAGTAGCAGTAGATCTGGTAGCGATGGCACTGGTCTTTCTGTCTCTCCTCCTCCCTCATCACTCTTCTATACTTCGTTGTCACTGTCATTGTCGATTTTTTTGTAGTAGCAGTAGTCTCGACAGTAGATCATATATAGTGGTCGCTGCTCTTGTTCAAATGGCGGTGGTAGACGCAGCCGTAAAAAAAATGTTTTTTTGCTTTGTTTTGTTTTGTTTGTTTTTTTTATCCACCAGATTTTAAATTCTGATCTTCTCTTGCCATTGGTGCCGTTGTCTGTGTATAACCGTTCTCGCTGGGTCCGTGCTAAACCGATCTATCCTCACCATCCCCATTCCCTCAACCATCCCCCCTCCTCCTCCCCACCCCCTCCCCCCACCCCCCACCCCCCCACCCCCACCCCCATTCCCACCTCCCCACAGCTAACACCGGCGACCGGCCTCTCCACGTGGCCGTGGGGGCCTGCTGCCTGCCCAAGGTGCAGAAGCTGCTCCGGCGAGGGGCGGACCCGCAGAAGGGCGACCACAGCGGCAGGACCCCTCTACGCATCGCCCTGGCCCGACGCATGCACAGCGTAATCCACGTCATAAGCCACGATCCCCGGACGGACGTCGACGCGTACTGCAAGGGCAGCGGGGAGACGGCGCTGCAGCAGGCGTGCAGGGAGAACAACAGCGACGGCGTGGACGTGCTGCTGTCGGCCGGAGCCAACCCGGACAAGCTGTTCCAGGACCCGGTGACCAATCGGAGGTACCTGTCCGCCCTGGACCTGGCCGTGATGAGGCGCAGCGTCATCATCGTCCACCGCCTGCTCCTCCACAACTGCAATCCCATGCTCCGCGCTCTCGAGACCCACGACCAGACCCAGTACTCCGATCGAGTGTGGCAGGCGCTGGAGGCCTCGACGCAGATGGCGGCCATGCTGCTGGAGGCTGGCTGCCCCCTGGGCAAATGCGTCAGTATGCAGCGCCCCTTGCTGCCCGGCGACTCCAGACTGAGGAGGATGGTTCAGGAGGTGCCCCGCCTCAAGACGCTGAGCAGGAATTCGGTTCGCCACGCCCTCAACCTGAGACAGGCCTGGAGGAAGGGGTACTCCATCAAGGATCAGGTCAGCGAAGTGCTGGCCCACTACTGCCGGGACTGGTTGTCCGCACTGGAAGCTGAGGACCTCCGGGATTATTTGCTGTTATCCAATCTGGGGATAGAGGAGCAGGACATGAACCCCCTTGAGCTGAGGGAGGGAGAGGGAGCAGGTGCCCCTGATCCGATGAGAGAGAATCGGGGAGCAGCTCGCCTGTGGATGGAAGGACAGGCGGCAGGTGCCCGTGATGATGGGACAGAGGGACAGGCAGCAGGTGGCCGTTATGTTAGAGCAGAGGGACAGGCGGCAGGTGCCCGTGATGATGGGACAGAGGGACAGGCAGCAGGTGATGCTCGTGATGTTAGAACAGAGGGACAGGCAGCAGGTGTCCGTGATGATGGGACAGAGGGACAGGCAGCAGGTGATGCTCGTGATGTTAGAACAGAGGGACAGGCAGCAGGTGGCCGTGGTGCAGGGGCAAGGGGACAGGCAGCAGGTGCCCGTGTTTTAGTGGTAAGGGGACAGGTAGCAGGTGTCCGTTATGTAGGGGCAGGGGGACAGCCAGCAGGTGTCCGTGATGCAGGGGCAAGTGGACAGGCAGCAGGTGTCCGTGATGTAGCGGCAAGGGGACAGGCAGCAGGTGTCCGTGATGCAGGGGCAAGGCAACAGGCAGCAGGTGTCCCTAATGTAGGGCAAGGGGACAGGCAGCAGGTGTCCGTTATGTAGGGGCAAGGGCACAGGCAGCAGGTGTCCGTGATGTAGGGGCAAGGGGACAGGTAGCAGGTGCCCGTGATGTAGGGGCAAGGGGACAGGCAGCAGGTGTCCGTGGTGTAATGGCAAGGGGACAGGCAGCAGATGCCCGTGGTGTAGGGGCAAGGGGACAGGCAGCAGGTGCCCGTGATGTAGAGGCAAGGGGACAGGTAGCAGGTGTCCCTAATGTAGGGGCAAGGGGACAGGTAGCAGGTGCCCGTGATGCAGGGGCAAGGGGACAGGCAGCAGGTGTCCGTGATGTAGGGGCAAGGGGACAGGCAGCAGGTGTCCGTGATATAGAGACAAGGGGACAGTTAGCAGGTGCCCGTGATGCAGGGGCAAAGGGACAGGCAGCAGGTGCCCGTGATGTAGGGGCAAGGGGACAGGCAGCAGGTGTCCGTGATGATGGGGCAAGGGGACAGGCAGCAGGTGCCCGTGATGATGGGGCAAGGGACAGGTAGCAGGTGCCCGTGATGTAGCGGCAAGGGGACAGGCAGCAGGTGTCCCTAATGTATGGGCAAGGGGACAGGCAGCAGGTGTCCCTACTGTAGGGGCAAGGGGACAGGTAGCAGGTGTCCGTGATGTAGAGGCAAGGGGACAGGCAGCAGGTGTCCGTGATGTAGAGGCAAGGGACAGGTAGCAGGTGCCCGTGATGTTGGGGCAAGGGGACAGGCAGCAGGTGTCCGTGATATAGAGGCAAGGGGACAGGCAGCAGGTGTCCGTGATGTAGGGGCAAGGGGACAGGCAGCAAGTGTCCGTGATGTAGGGGCAAAGGGACCGGCAGCAGGTGTCCGTGATGTAGGGGCAAGGGGACAGGCAACAGGTGTCCCTAATGTAGGGACAGGGGCTCAGGCAGCAGGTGCCCGTAGTGTAGGGGCAAGGGGACAGGCAGCAGCTGATCCTGGGACACAGAGACCGGGGGCAATTGAAGTGGGTCCGCCTGTTGTAAGCACGGAGCGACAGAGGGCAGAGATGTTGAGACAGAACGCAGGTGACCCTGGTCTGGACATGGAGGAACTGGCAGGGGATTCTAGCGATCCGGAATGGGAGGAAATCTCAGGAGATTCTAGCGATCCAGAGTTGAAAGCACTGGCAGAAGACTCTAGCGGTCCGGAGATGGAGGAAATGGGAGATCATCCACCCGGCGGGCGTCCGGAGATGGAGGAAGTGGGAGATCATCCACCCGGCGGGCAGGGAGCAACACCGCCAAGTTCCAACGTGACTGTTACTCGTTTATGAGCCTGTTTCTATGCCCCCACACGTGATGTCCTTGCTTCCATGTTGCTAGCGGCCTCGTGATTGATACTACAGGTTTTTGCTTGGCTGGTTTATGCTGCATCACACACACACACACACACACACACACACACACACACACACACACACACACACACACACACACACACACACACACACACACACACACTCCAAGCGCAGTTATAACTGTGCTATGCCATATGTTTCCGGTGTGACAGATTAAGCTTTAAAAAAAACCTTTCCGTGATTACCAAGGCTGCAAAAGTCTGTCTCCAAGCACAAGACAGTGCGAATCCTCTGCTGTCAAGAGGACGACGGAGAGCATTGGAAAAAAGCCGGAATGGAAAGCGAATTTCAAAAAACAAAACAAAACACAACAAACAAACATCAACAACAATAAACAACAACAACAACAAACGTCATATCCAAGGCAACGTGTTTCATCCTGAAGTTTCATACAGGCAGGAGGAATCGCGTTCCATAGTGAATAACGTACTTAGTAGAGGTGAGAGGCCTCTGATTTGATTGTCAAAAGGGACATAATAGTGAATAACGTACTTAGTAGAGGTGAGAGGCCTCTGATTTGATTGTCAAAAGGGACATAATAGTGAATACGTACTTAGTAGAGGTGAGAGGCCTCTGGTTTGATTGTCAAAAAGGACCGTTTTGTCTCTCTCTCTCTCTCTCTCTCTCTCTCTCTCTCTCTCTCTCTCTCTCTCTCTCTCTCCTCTCTCTCTTCTCTCTCTGTTAGACTTATGCTTGTGGTCCGGATGCCAGTTTTTCAGGTGAGGGCACATGCTAAAAGAAAAAAAGAAAAAAGAAATTGTTTCTGCTACCAGCACAGAATAAGCGCTCGTTAAAGAGAGGAGAAATCCTTCGCGAAATTATGTAAGACAACGAAATTTGATCTGAGAGCAAATCGTTGGCAGAATATCTCTCTCTCTCTCTCTCCTCTTTCTCTCTCTCTCTCTCTCTCTCTCTCTCTCTCTCTCTCTCTCTCTCTCTCTCTCTCTCTCTCTCTCTCTCTTCTCTCTCTCTCTCTCCCCTCTCTCTCTCCACACACACACACACACACACACACACACACACACACACACACACACACACACACACACACACACACACACACACACACTACATATATATATATAAGAGAACATGGTACCAAAACACCTTTATGTAACTGCCTTTACTTAGAGAAAGTTTCCGCGTAGAAGTCCAAAGTGTGGAAATGGCATGTTATTTTGTGTGTGTTGTTTTCTTGGTTCTCGTCTCGCCGTTCGTACAGCGTGGAAGCCGGTTTATTTCATTTTAAAAAAGTTACATTTATCTGTCTGTCTCTTTCTTTCTTTATTGATTCATTTATTTATTTATTTATCGATCTATCTTTTATCTTAATTCCATATAGGGAGAAAAGTACACTTTTATGCCAATCCAAACGTTACTAGTAGGATTCGGGTGATGATGAGCCTGGCTTCCTGGTAACGTTAGGATTACGCTTTTTTTTTTTTTGTCTTTTAACTCGTTACGAAGAAAGAACATGTTGGAACACTAGCTTTGTTCCGGGTGAAGCAGACGGCGCATCACCCAGTAGCGGTCAGAGGAGCGTAAAGATCTTCAATGTGTGGTGAGCAGAAGGCAATGGTGGTCTTCGTCCAACAGTGTTGAAGACTTTACCTTTCCATATATTTGATGCCATTACTTACGTGGCCATGAAAACGCGTGCTCTAGCTTTTTTCGGGACATTATGAATACCGTAATGGCTTGGGTCCTTGATCTGTCGGACTGTGCCCGTGATCTGGTGAACATTCTGATACTGGGTGGCGGGTGCACAGTTGTGAAAGTTTGTTGGCAGTTTAGTGGACCTTTTTTGTTACGGTATGACAGGATCGTTTGGAAAGCCCCTATATGCACCTCCAGATAAACGAGGAATGCACGAATCCTATTTCCACAGAGGGGAGAAAGAAGGATCGCACAAATCTTTATCGTGGAAACGTGGATATAGAATTGCTCAAACCACGTGTCTTTTGGTAGGTATGGCTTTTCTCAATCTGTATCTTTCAAAAGGATGAAGATTTGGCAAAATATGTTGCACATACACACTCACTTGCGCTCGCACGCGCGTGCACATACAACACAACACACACGAGCGTGCGTGCGCGCATACGCACGCACACACACACACACACACACACACACACACACACACACACACACACACACACACACACACACACACACACACACACGCACATGCACACACACACGCACACACATGGATGTGGAAGTACTGGATTTTACAGACTTTTTTGGTGTCCATGGCCTGGGTGTGTGTCATTGTCATCTTTTACTTGTCATGAATTTGGGGTTGTTCGATTGTTATCTGGCTCTAAGAATATGGCGTCAATCCCGATCTTTGTGACTATACAAAACTAGAAACAACAAGAACAACAAAAACAACAACTTCATATTGTGATGGTTCACAGAGAAGATACCTGACATCAAACCTTTTCTCTTCCAGAGGTTCTTCTCCCAGTGAATCCCAGTTATTAGAACCAGCGCTCATCCGTTCACACGATTCGTTTTAGCAGGATTTGGAAACGTTTTCGAAAGAGGAAAGGACAAAAACGGACGTCACTGTGTTGGCAACGGCTAAGGCACTAATGCTGAATTTTCACTCGTAGTCTTTCAACTTTAATGAATAGAATGACAAGAAGAAGCCAGAAATAATGTCAACACAAAATCAGTTTTGGTATCTGCTGTGGTCCTGGTTTTACTTAAGTATATCTTTTTCATGTAGACTCTTTGAAAAAAAAATTATGAAGCACAGAGAGAGAGAGAGAGAGAGAGAGAGAGAGAGAGAGAGAGAGAGAGAGAGAGAGAGAGAGAGAGAGAGAGAGAGAGAGAGAGAGAGAGAGAGAAGCAGCACTGGTCTGCAAACGAGCACATACGACTCTCCCATCCCCAAACCCCCACCCCTCCTTTCAAATTCCCCTTCAACCCACCATCATATTTGGTTTTGTTCAGTAATTATTCTCTCCAAATCTCTAATCCGATATGCTGTGATTCTGTATCCTTCATTCCATGTTATAAACGATATGTACACGTTTCCCAAAAGTTCTCTGAAACTTGATTGTGCCACGTCAACTTACAGTTGGGAATCCTTGATAACAAGATTAGCATGTTGTGAAATGTCTACGTCCTGTTCAAAGAAGACAAGGGATTTTCAGTGTCCGTCCATCGTTGTTTTAGCCCTAGTCTGCTTTTTTAACAAATATTTCTTTAGAGCAGTTTTAACTCTGTTCTCTATGGACTGAAGGCATGTGTTTGTATTGATATGAGGTCATAAAGAAAGTACCAGAGGTCATAAAGAAAGTACCAGAGGTCATAAAGAAAGTACCAGAGGTCATAAAGAAAGTACCACGTGATATGAGGTCATAAAGAAAGTACCAGAGGTCATAAAGAAAGTACCACGTGATATGAGGTCATAAAGAAAGTACCACGTGATATGAGGTCATAAGAAAGTACCACGTGATATGAGGTCATAAAGAAAGTACCACGTGATATGAGGTCATAAAGAAAGTACCACGTGATATGAGGTCATAAAGAAAGTACCAGAGGTCATAAAGAAAGTACCACGTGATATGAGGTCATAAAGAAAGTACCAGAGGTCATAAAGAAAGTACCACGTGATATGAGGTCATAAAGAAAGTACCACGTGAAATCGAGGGAGTTCACACGTCGGAGAGGAAAAAAAAAGTATTGAAATATTATGATAGTTGTGTTTTCCTTTTATATTGTGAAAAGTTTACACCTTTTTCAACCAGTTTTTCTTTTTTAGACTCAACAATATGTTTGTTACTTATGTTCAATGTAACGGAATCGAGATTTAGATCACCAATTATTCGCTCACGTCTTCTGCAGGGAGAGAAAAAAAATCATATTTTTTGAAAACTAAAACAGAAATCGAAAAAGGAAATCGTAGACATGACTTAATACCCAAACATAGCAAGCAACAATAGTTTTGTTTTGTTTTGTATTTGAAGAGATCACCTAAGCTATGAGTTTTGAAGTTCGAAAGAAGACCTGCAGATGACGTCACACAGAGCTCTGGCAAAACGCACTGGAGCATGTCGGAAGAAAGAGAGAAATGGAAGGTCAAGACAATTTAGAACGAGGCTACGTAACCTTGGGGGAAAAGAACACATTGTATTATACAATTAAAATGAGAGGTATTTTTTTTTATACATATAAATAAAACCGTTGAGAACCGTTGATGTCAGTTTACTCCTCTTTGAATTTGTACAGGTGAAAGTTTAAATTTCCTCATTAATGAATTAGGAGTTGGGCAAAAAGAAGATCATTTAGAGCGCAAGTATGACGTTTCTTCTTCTACATCGATCACTGGATACAACGCACGAAAACAGAAATAAAAATAAAGAAATCAGATGTTACTCTAAAGAAAAGGCGTCTGTATTCTTCTTTCGGGTTTGTTTTCTTGTTGATAATGTCTGTCTCTGTCTGTCTGTCTGTCCGCCTGTCTCTCATTCGCTCGTTGTGTGTCCTCTCACTCTCTCCCCTTCTTGTGTGTGTGTGTGTGTGTGTGTGTGTGTGTGTGTGTGTGTGTGTGTGTGTGTGTGTGTGCACGCGCGCGCGCGCGCGCGCGCGTGTGTGTGTGTGCGTGTGCGTGTGCGTGTACATCTGTGCCTATGTGTGGGTGAATGCACGAGCCTGTGAGCATGGGTTAAATGTTTTATCCATGATTTATTGAAAAAAATCAGTGTGGAAAATCGCTAACTGATAATGGCAAGAGGGGGGACAGCAAAAATAAAACGGAAAACAGAGCCATTCCAATTCCAGACATAAGACACGTAGCATGTGTTACAACAACAACAACAACAACAACGATCTGTCTGTCTGTCTGTCTGTCTGTCAGTCCTCTCTCTCTCTCTCTCTCTCTCTCTCTCTCTCTCTCTCCTCTCTCTCTTCTCTCTCTCTTCTCTCTCTCTCTCTCCGCCTTTCTCTCTCGCACGCACGCACGCTCTCTCTCTCTCTCTCTCTCTCTCTCTCTCTCTCTCTCCCCTCTCTCTCTCTCTCTCTCTCTCACACACACACACACACACACACGCACACACACGCGCGCACCCCCCCCCCCCCCCCACACACACACACACAAACAGTACCAGCGTGCGTGCGCACTCATACACACGTACGCACACACGTCCATATTCTCACCGACGTATGCACGTATGACGCACGCAATCATTGGCAAGCATGCCTTGGCAATAAAGAAGATTTTTCCTTTCTTGGTTTACTTTTCTCGCCGTGGAGTTAATAGAAAACGACAGTCGAATGAGAAAGATAGAGAACCAAAGAAAAAAATGAATACACTAACTGATAATATAATCAGAAAGGATCTTAAACCCTGCATACAGACAGACGCAATCTGAACTGACCTTGCATCTTGTATACAGACAGACACAATCTGAATGACCTTACACTTTGCATACAGATAGACACATTCGGAACTGACCTTTCACTTTGCATACAGACAGACACAACCTGAACTGACCTTACATCTCGCATACAGACAGACACAATCTGAACTGACCTTACATCTTCTATACAGACAGACACAATCTACAATGACCTTTCACATTGCATACAGACAGACACAATTTGAACTGACCTTACATCTTCTATACAGACAGACACAATCTACAATGACATTTCACTTTGCATACAGACAGACACAATTTGAACTGACCTTACATCTTGTATACAGACAGACACAATCTACAATGACCTTTCACTTTGCATACAGACACAATTTGAACTGACCTTTCACTTTGCATCCATACAGACACAATCTGAACTGGCCTTACACTTTGCATACAGACAGACACAATCCGAACTGATCCAACACACAGCATGCAGACAGACACAATCTGAACTGATCTTACACTTTGCATACAGGCAGACACGATCTGAACTGGCCTTACATTTTGCATACAGATAGACACAATCTGAACTGACCTTTCACTTTGCATACAGATAGACACAATCTGAACTGACCTTTCACTTTGCATACAGATAGACACAATCTGAACTGACCTTTCACTTTGGATACAGATAGACACAATCTGAACTGACCTTTCACTTTGCATACAGATAGACACAATCTGAACTGACCTTTCACTTTGCATACAGATAGACACAATTTGAACTGACCTTTCACTTTGCATACAGACAGACACAATCTGAACTGGCCTTACACTTTGCATACAGACAGACACAATCTGAACTGATCCTACACACAGCATACAGACAGACACACTTTGAACTGACCTTTCACTTTGCATACAGTTAGACGATATACACAATTTGAACTGATCTTTCACTTTGCATACAGATAGACAGAATTTGAACTGACCTTTCACTTTGCATACAGATAGACACAATTTGAACTGACCTTTCATTTGCATACAGACAGACACAATGTGAACTGACCTTTCACTTTGCATACAGACAGACACAATTTGAACTGACCTTTCACTTTGCATACAGACAGACACAATTTGAACTGACCTTTCACTTTGCATACAGACAGACACAATTTGAACTGACCTTTCACTTTGCATACAGACAGACACAATTTGAACTGACCTTTCACTTTGCATACAGACAGACACAATTTGAACTGACCTTTCACTTTGCATACAGATAGACACAATTTGAACTGACCTTTCACTTTGCATACAGACAGACACAATGTGAACTGACCTTTCACTTTGCATACAGACAGACACAATTTGAACTGACCTTTCACTTTGCATACAGACAGACACAATTTGAACTGACCTTTCACTTTGCATACAGACAGACACAATTTGAACTGACCTTTCACTTTGCATACAGACAGACACAATTTGAACTGACCTTTCACTTTGCATACAGACAGACACAATTTGAACTGACCTTTCACTTTGCATACAGATAGACACAGTTTGAACGGACCTTTCACTTTGCATACAGACAGACACAATCTGAACTGACCTTTCATTTTGCATACAGACAGACACAATCTGAACTGGCCTTACACTTTGCATACAGATAGACACAATCTGAACTGACCTTACACACCGCATACAGACAGACACATTCTGAACTGACCCCACAGTTTATATACCCAGACAAGGAAACCCTGAGTAGACCTTATGTTTCATATCCGGACAGACAGAAGATAAAACGATCCAACACTTTGAATCTAGAGAGGATTACGTTGAACAGAATAGTTACATCATGTCAAGATAGACACAAGTGGAACAGGTTCTGCGCCTTATACATAGAGTGAGAGATGCAGAACTGATCACATCTTTTACTTTGTATCCAGAGACACAGCTTACACAAATCTTAAAACCTTGTTCTCAGTTAGACAAAAATGAAAAAGATCCTTTGCTGTGCATAGCGAGCCAGGAGGTGAACAGATCCAGTACCTTATATCTGAGAGGGAGGACAATTGAACACATCCAATACTTTGTATCCACAGTGAGGCAGATTGAACAGACCGTATACTTTGTATCCACAGTGAGGCAGATTGAACAGACCGTATACTTTGTATCCACAGTAAGGCAGATTGAACAGACCGTATACTTTGTATCCACAGTAAGGCAGATTGAACAGACCGTATACTTTGTATCCACAGTGAGGCAAATTGAACAGACCATGTAGTTTGTATCCACAGTGAGGCAAATTGAACAGACCGTATACTTTGTATCCACAGTGAGGCAGATTGAACAGACTGTATACTTTGTATCCACAGTGAGGCAGATTGAACAGATCCTATATTTGTTATTCACAGAGAGGCAAATTGAACAGATCGTATACTTTGTATCCACAGAGAGGCAATTTGAACAGATCGTATACTTTGTATCCACAGAGAAGCAAATTGAACAGATCGCATATTTGTTATTCACAGAGAAGCAAATTGAACAGATCCTATACTTTGTATCCAGAGAAAGGCAAACTAAACAGATCATATACTTTGTATCCTCAGAGAGGTGAAATTGAACACATCCTACTGTTTGTCTCCAGAGAAAGGCAAGTTCAACAGATCAAATACTTGTGTATCATCAGAGAGGCAAATTGAACAGATCATACACTTTGTATCCAGAGAAAGGCAAGTTCAACAGATCATTGACAGAGAGGTAAATTGAACAGATCATGTACTTTGTCTCCAGAGAAAGGTAAGTTCAACAGATCAAATACTTTGTATCCCCAAGAGGCAAATGGAACAGATCATATACTTTGTCTCCAGACAAAGGCAAGTTCAACAGATCAAATACTTTGTATCTTCACAGAGGCAAATTGAACAGATCATATACTTTGTATCCAGAGAAAGGCAAGTTCAACAGATCAAATACTTTGTATCCTCAAAGAGGCAAATTGAACGGATCATACCCTTTGTATCAGAGACAGGCAAATTGAACAGATCAAATACTTTGTATCCTAAGAGAGGCAAAATGAACAGATCAAATACGTTGTATCCAGAGAAAGGCAAATTCAACAGATCAAATACTTTGTATCCTCAGAGAGACAAATTGAATTCATCCGATGCTTTGTAGGCGGAGACACAGATTAAGCAAATCCTGTATTTTGTTTTCTCAGAGAAAAGCAACCTGAACATAAACTTTGTTTCAAAGGTCACACGGACTGAACAGATCCACAGAGACACAGGTTAAAAAAGCCTGTTCTTGTCTTGTCATAGAGAAATACATTTAAAAGATCCTGCAATTGAATCAAACGGCCACAAATCGAAGATGTCCTACACTTTTACCAGACGGACACAAACAATCAAAGTGATAATGCATTTCGAGGAGAACGATACATATGGAACACATCTTATACTTTACCATAATGACACAAATGAAAAACAAATCCTACCTGTACACTAAACATAAATCAAATAGATACCACAGTTTACCAGACACAATACAAACAGACCCTGCATATTTTCCAGACACAAGCCATACAGATCCCACATTTTGACCAGACAGACACAAATCACTCACATCAAACACACGTATATATACAAATGAAAGCGATCTTACATTTTTATCAGACACAAATCCAACAGACCCTACACTTTCCACCAGACAGACACAAATCAAATTGATCCCACACTCTTACTGGACAAACAAAATCGTTCCTACACTTTTATCAGAAAGACATATGATTAACATGTTGCACACTTGTACCAAGGGAATACACAGGCATAGAGAGAGAGAGAGAGAGAGAGAGAGAGAGAGAGAGAGAGAGAGAGAGAGAGAGAGGAGAGAAAGAGAGAGAGAGAGACAGAGACAGAGACAGAGAGACAGAGAGAGAGACAGATAGAGAGACAGAGAGAGAGACAGAGAGAGCGAGACACAGAGAGAGCGCACACACACACACACACGCACACACACACACACACACACACACACACACACACACACGCACACACACACAACACAAACACACACACACACACACACACACACACACACACACACACACACACACACACACACACACACACACACACACCACATACAGACAAAAGCGCGCACAAATGCACGCAAGCCGCTAGCATACACACACACACACACACACACACACACACACACACCACACACACACACACACACACACAACACACACACACACACACACATACAGACAAAAGCGCGCACAAATGCACGCAAGCCGCTAGCATACACAAACACACACACACACACACACACACACACACACACACACACACACACACACACACACACACACACACACACACACATCACACACGTATTACACACGTATTACACACAAAAGCACAGACGACGCTAGCACACACCCACACACCCACGCACGCACGCGCACACACACACACACACACACACACACACACACACACACACACACACACACACACATGCACACACACACACACACACACACACACACACACACACACACACACACACACACACACACACACACACACACACACGCACTCTAGTCTCGGCAGCAAGAAAACATCAGTTGGGCTGGATGCAATTTCTAACGAAATGTTAGGTCATTTATCACTAAATATGTTAATTTTTTTTTTACATTTTATCTTTCAAAAATGCTGGGAAAGTGGACAACAACCAAACGTATGGAAAAAGTCAATTGTTGTACCCATTCACAAGCAAGGAAAACCCCGGAATGATAAAAACAGCTATAGACCAATTGCGTTAACGTCACACACATGCAAACTTATGGAGAGAATTATATTAAGGAGTCTTAATCACTATTGTGAAAAGTACAAGGTTATTCCAATTAATCAGGCAGGCTTTAGAAGAGGTAGATCAACCATTGATCACTTGATAAAACTAACTACTCAAATTAAGCAACAGTTTGCCAGACGAAAGAATGTTCTTGCTACGTTTTTTTGACGTCAAAAAGGCTTACGACCAAGTGTGGCACAATCGAATACTGACAAAGTTACGAAAAGTTGGTATTGTGGGTAATATGTTTGATTTTATCAAAAGCTTTCTTTTTAATCGATCAATACAGACAAGGATTGGGAATACGTACTCCAGTATTAGATCTCTTCATATGGGCCTTCCTCAGGGATCAGGCATTGCCCCCATCTTGTTCAATATTCTGTCAGATCTTCCTAGGGGGTTATCGAAAGATGCAGTTGTAGTTCAATATGCCGACGACATCTGTTTATGGATGAAAGTATCAATGAAAAGAAAAACTCCAACCAGAGCTCTGAATTACACCAAGAAGTTATACCAACACGAACTCGATAAAATAAGTAAATATATGACTGAAAATGGTCTTTCATTATCTCTGGAAAAAACCAATATGATGCTTTTCAATTCAGGATACAACCCTGAAAATCATTCTGTATTTTCTATCCATGGGTCAGTCATACGATATACTCAAACAACTAAGTTTTTGGGTGTTTTTCTCACGTCAAAACTTTCCTGGACCAGCCATATTGAGCATATACTAACTAAAGCAAGAAGGAGCTTAAACTTGTTAAAAATCATTAGCAAACAAAAGTTGGGGACAGGATACAAAAATATTGATATTACTGTCAACGTCACCAAATTGACGTATGCACAGGAAGTATTTTTTAGTGCTCCACAACATTTACTGACTAAAATGCAAAGTGTTGACTGCAAAGCCTATAAACTTTCCCTAGGAGTTGTGCGTTCCAAATTGACGTATGCACAGGAAGTATTTTTTAGTGCTCCACAACATTTGCTGACTAAAATGCAAAGTGTTGACTGCAAAGCTTATAAACTTTCCCTAGGAGTTCCATTTCATGCATCAAATTTAGGAACCTATAAAGAAGCAGGTGTTTTACCTCTTGATGAGCTAAGACATCTTTCTGCTGCCAAATATGTTTTACGAAGCTCCTCGTTCGAAAATTTCACAGCGGCCGAAGTTTGCATGAGGTCCAATCTTCATTTTGCAAAAAGGGCTAAATCCATCCAATCATTAAAATCCATAAACACATTTACTTCAGATCTTTTAGAAAAATCAAAATTAAACAGAAAGGAAATAGCGACAAAACCTTCCTACTCAGCTATACCTACATGGGAGATGAACAATCTGGAGCTTGACATAGACCACACAAATTTATCCAAAAATGATTCACCTAATATCCTGAAAAGTTCCGTCAGCTCCCATATTGATAACAAGTATTCTGAACATTTAAAAATTTATACAGATGGGTCTGTACTTGGGAACATAAAAGTAGGAGCTGCCTTCGTTATATCAGCTTTAGAAATAGAGAAACGGTTTCACATATGTGAAAGTGTTTCTATTTTTACTGCTGAATTAATTGCAATATTGAAGGCCCTGGGGCCGGTTGCATATACATTCTTAAAAGCTGACTTAAGCAAAGTTTGCTTAGAGCCAAAGCAAACTTTGTAAAGATTTCCTTTGCGCATTTTTGTCAATCGGTTGCACATACCGTCTTTGTCGCGGACTTAACTAAGTTGTCGGTCAGGATGGTTATTTTTAGCATGGCTCCGTCATCGCACACAGTTTGTGCATACGTCACCAAAACGAACCAATGGAAAGTAACTCCCGCAGATGAGAATCAACAAGACAGCATGGCGGACAACGACGGGAAGAAACGTGTGAGAACAGCAAATTTCACTGTTTCCGTTCTGTTGGCCGTCTCCACCGTTGGCATGCGAACATACTCATCCAGCCTGTTTGCGAATGCTCGAGAACCTCTATTACTCGACACACTGTGCTTTTGTCGACACCAAACAAATCCCCAATCACTTCCTGAAAACACCCACTGGCATACAAACGCAGTGCGATCAGTAGCTGCAAGAGCGGAGTCAGCGAGCCTCGCCGTTGAAACGGGTGATCAATGTCATCCTCAATCACATCACACAGGTCTAAAATGTCTGCCCGTCGAAATCTGAAGCTTGAGTACAATTCTACGTCGTCATACACATCAAAAGGGTTCGTCCGATCCCTGAAAATTCAATCTCGCCTCAAATTTCGGCGCAACAGAAGCCCATACACAACGCGGTTCGCCATTTTTATTTACTGCGGTATGCTCTGTCCTAGCTAAGTTCGCACTTACGCGTGGGGGGGAGCTGTCCTAACTTTAAGCAAGATGTTAAGCATCCTTTGCTGCTAAGCAAGCCCATGCAACAGGATTCCTTCACGCTAAGCAAATCCCTAACTTTAAGCAAACTTAGAGTCCGCTAAGTCTGTACATGCAACCGACCCCTGAATTACATTTCTGATTTTCCGAAAAACATATTTCAGATTTTATTGTGTGTTGATTCTAAATCGGTCTTACAGGCACTTAAATCTTTAAACCAGAAAATGCGATCGGAATTGATAATTGAAATTAAACACACTGTTCATCTTTTATCATTGAAAGGAACCAGCGTCACTTTCTGTTGAGTGCCTTCCCACTGTGGAATCGTTTCAAATGAATGGGCTGATCGAGCTGCAAGAAAAGGAGCAAACAATCATGATGGTTCAGTTCCAGTTTAGATGCGGTTAGATTTACAAGAAGGTTACGCATGTTTAGTAAACGCGTCATGCAAAATGATTGACGAGAAACTTAAAAATCTAAAGTGTCACTACAGTCAGCACTGCATAAATGCTAAGAGCAGAGGAAATATTAAACCTCTTTTAGTGTTCTTGTCCGGAACTTATCCGAGGTCTGTTTCCAGCCTGATGTATAGGTTTCGTTTAAATGCACTCCGCACAAAATACAGCAAAAATGTCCAGTGCATGTGCGGAAGAGAAATAACGATCAGTCATTTACTTGTTCATTGCTCCAGAGTCAAAGAACTAGTATCTCTGAGAGTGGGACGACAGTTTTTATCCGAGTCTTCCATTTCTCTTGAAAATGTTTTGAACAGTTATTCACTTCTCCGCATTTTTTCGGAGTGTTTGATTAATTGTCCAGTTGGTATATTCCTGTGATTGACTCAGTTTCCATCATCCCAAACCCCCACTTTTGTGATAGGAATGTCGCTTTTAACACACACACACACACACACACACACACACACACACACACACACACACACACACACACACAGACACACACACACACACACACACGCACATACAGGCACGCACACACGTATGCACGCACGCACACGTACACACACACACACACACACACACACACACACACACACACACACACACACAC
>CM031622.1:52252293-52276662 GCA_018398815.1 Conus ventricosus
AAACGTCGCACCATGTCGGCCTCCTCTAATCACTTCCAGTGCTAATTCATTGATGAATAAAGAAAATAAAACAGGACTGCATACATCACCTTGTTTCACCCCACGAGTACAGTTAATGTAATTAGTTAAATTAGCACCACATCTGACCCTAGCCTTTACATTGACATACATGCTACGAACACATTGATACAGTTTACCTTTGATTCCATTTTTCAAAAGGATTGGCCACAACAAGTTTCTTTCTATTGAATCAAACGCCTTTTCAAAATCAATAAAGGCAACATATAACTTACGATTGAACACAAAACTGTTTTTGTATTAACGCCAACAAAGTAAACATATGATCAACTGTTGAGTATCCTCTTTTGAATCCTGCTTGGTGTTCACCTGTCAAATTATATTCTTCTACCCATTCTTGAAGTCTGTTATTTATAACTGCACTATATATTTTACTGCTGATATCACACAAAGATATGCCTCTGTAATTACTGGGATTATTAACATCACCTTTTTTGAATAAAGGAAGTATTATAGAATCAGTCCAGTTATCTGGAAAAATACCTTTGTCAAACAATGCATTAAAAAATTTCACCAAAAAATCACAAACCCGACCTCCCGCATATTTCAACATTTCCCCAATGATTCCATCTGGACCAGCAGCTTTACCATTCTTTAACCTATTTATTGCAAGCAGTACCTCTTCTCTTGATATTGGGCGATTCATAGCCATCGTCTCCTCTCCATCTTCCTCAGAATAATCTTGATCATTATCCAGAAAAACTGTACCTCTTGTTTCCTCTAGTTCTAATAAACCTTAAAATGCTTAAACCAGTCCTCAACTGTCAAATTATTTATGAACGTGTTTCCGTTTAAAAGATATTGTATGCACAGTTTCCCAAAACTCTCTTTGACTGTTTACGCTAGTGACAAGTTTTTCCAACAGCATATCATTGTACTGTTTTTCTTTTCTTTTTAACAAGTTTTTATATTCTCTTCTAGCAACACAATAAGCATGACTGTCCTTTTCATCTCTTGTTTTTCCTAAAGTTTAAGAGCAGATCTTTTGCTTTTGCTTTGCTTAATTTGCATTCTCTATCATACCAGTCACTCTTATCTCTCACTGTCAAATTGATTTTCTTTTTCATAATATCAGCTTGTTTCCTAATTACATTCATTAAACGTGTTCAAAGCATCATTGCAACTAAAATCAATCAAACTAATTGCATGATCAAGCAAAGACAATGTTTCATTAGACTGCATTGCAATGACATAAACATGTTCAAAATCAACATTCCACACAAACTTTTCAATTACCTGTTGTCTTTGCATTGGTGTAGGAGCACTCATGATATTGCTTCTCATGGAAAATTTACAATGTAACTCAATGGGTAAGTGATCCGATTCTAGTCTGTCTGATACAATCAATTTACATGAAGAAGAAAGGACGGTGTCTAATATCATCTGGCGATGAAAAGACATTAAATAAACCATGAACTGAACTGAACTGAAGAGAGAGAGAGAGAAAGAGAGAGAGAGAGAGAGAGAGGAGAGAGAGAGAGGAGAGAGAGAGAGAGAGGAGAGAGAGAGAGAGTGAGTGTGTGGGAGTGTGCGTGCGCGTGTGTGTGTGTGTGTTGATGTGTGTGTGTGTGTGTGTGTGTGTGTGTGTGTGTGTGTGTTGTGTGTGTGTGTGTGTGTGTGTGTGTGTGTGTGTGTGTGTGTGCACGCGCATGCGTGCGTACGTGTACGTGTGTGTTTTGTCTACTGATGCACACTTTCATTTCTTTTTTCTTCTTTTGTTTGTTTGTTTAATTTACCATCGACAGAAACGACTTAACTCAAATTCCGGACCCTCTG
Organism: Conus ventricosus; assembly: GCA_018398815.1. Taxonomy (NCBI): domain Eukaryota; kingdom Metazoa; phylum Mollusca; class Gastropoda; order Neogastropoda; family Conidae; genus Conus; species Conus ventricosus. Next base: position 52,254,148 of record CM031622.1, read on the forward strand.
GCCGCCCCCTTCCACTTCTTGCTCTGGCCGCCCCCTTCTACTTCTTCCTCTCCCGCCCCCTTCCACTTCTTCTCTCCCGCCCCTTCTACTTCCTCCTCTCCCCGCCCCCTTCTACTTTCTCCTCTCCCCCCCCTTCCACTTCCTCCTCTCCCCGCCCCCTTCTACTTTCTCCTCTCCCCGCCCCCTTCCACTTCCTCCTCTCCCGCCCCCTTCCACTTCTTCCTCTCCCCGCCCCCTTCCACTTCCTCCTCTCCCCGCCCCCTTCTACTTTCTCCTCTCCCCGCCACCTTCCACTTCCTCCTCTCCCCGCCCCCTTCCACTTCTTCCTCTCCCGCCCCCTTCCACTTCTTCCTCTCCCGCCCCCTTCCACTTCCTCCTCTCCCCGCCCCTTCTACTTTCTCCTCTCCCCGCCCCTTCCACTTCCTCCTCTCCCCGCCCCCTTCCACTTCTTCCTCTCCCCGCCCCCTTCCACTTCCTCCTCTCCCCGCCCCCTTCTACTTTCTCCTCTCCCCGCCCCCTTCCACTTCCTCCTCTCCCCGCCCCCTTCCACTTCTTCCTCTCCCGCCCCCTTCCACTTCTTCCTCTCCCCGCCCCCTTCCACTTCCTCCTCTCCCCGCCCCCTTCTACTTTCTCCTCTCCCGCCCCCTTCAACTTCCTCCTCTCCCCGCCCCCTTCCACTTCTTCCTCTCCCCGCCCCCTTCCACTTCCTCCTCTCCCCGCCCCCTTCTACTTTCTCCTCTCCCCGCCCCTTCCACTTCCTCCTCTCCCCGCCCCTTCCACTTCCTCCTCTGGCCGCCCCCTTCTACTTCCTCCTCTGGCCGCCCCCTTCCACTTCCTCCTCTCCCCGCCCCCTTCCACTTCCTCCTCTGGCCGCCCCCTTCCACTTCCTCCTCTGGCCGCCCCCTTCCACTTCCTCCTCTGGCCGCCCCCTTCCACTTCCTCCTCTGGCCGCCCCTTTCCACTTCCTCCTCTCCCCGCCCCCTTCCACTTCCTCCTCTGGCCGCCCCCTTCCACTTCCTCCTCTCCCCGCCCCCTTCTACTTCCTCCTCTGGCCGCCCCCTTCCACTTCCTCCTCTCCCCGCCCCCTTCCACTTCCTTCTCTCCCGCCCCCTTCCACTTCCTCCTCTGGCCGCCCCCTTCCACTTCCTCCTCTGGCCGCCCCCTTCCACTTCCTCCTCTGGCCGCCCCCTTCCACTTCCTCCTCTGGCCGCCCCCTTCCACTTCCTCCTCTCCCCGCCCCCTTCCACTTCCTCCTCTCCCCGCCCCTTCCACTTCCTCCTCTCCCCGCCCCTTCCACTTCCTCCTCTGGCCGCCCCCTTCCACTTCCTCCTCTGGCCGCCCCCTTCCACTTCCTCCTCTCCCCGCCCCCTTCTACTTCCTCCTCTGGCCGCCCCCTTCTACTTCCTCCTCTCCCCGCCCCCTTCTACTTCCTCCTCTGGCCGCCCCTTCTACTTCCTCCTCTGGCCGCCCCCTTGCACTTCCTCCTCTGGCCGCCCCCTTCCACTTCCTCCTCTCCCCGCCCCTTGCACTTCCTCCTCTGGCCGCCCCCTTCCACTTCCTCCTCTCCCCGCCCCCTTCCACTTCCTCCTCTGGCCGCCCCTTCCACTTCCTCCTCTCCCGCCCCTTCCACTTCCTCCTCTGGCCGCCCCCTTCCACCTCCTCCTCTCCCCGCCCCCTTCCACTTCCTCCTCTGGCCGCCCCCTTCCACTTCCTCCTCTGGCCGCCCCCTTCCACTTCCTCCTCTGGCCGCCCCCTTCCACTTCCTCCTCTGGCCGCCCCCTTCCACTTCCTCCTCTGGCCGCCCCCTTCCACTTTACTCCTCTCCCCGCCCCCTTCTACTTCCTCCTCTGGCCGCCCCCTTCCACTTCCTCCTGTGGCCGCCCCCTTCCACTTCCTCCTCTGGCCGCCCCCTTCCACTTCCTCCTCTGGCCGCCCCCTTCCACTTCCTCCTCTGGCCGCCCCCTTCCACTTCCTCCTCTGGCCGCCCCCTTCCACCTCCTTCTCTCCCCGCCCCCTTCCACCTCCTTCTCTCCCCGCCCCCTTCCACTTCCTCCTCTGGCCGCCCCCTTCCACTTCCTCCTCTGGCCGCCCCCTTCCACTTCCTCCTCTCCCGCCCCTTCCACTTCCTCCTCTGGCCGCCCCCTTCCACTTCCTCCTCTCCCCGCCCCCTTCCACTTCCTCCTCTGGCCGCCCCCTTCCACTTCCTCCTCTCCCCACCCCCTTCCACTTCCTCCTCTGGCCGCCCCCTTTCACTTCCTCCTCTCCCACCCCCTTCCACTTCCTCCTCCATGTTCCACCCCCTTCATTTCAGCTCGTTCAAGTAGGCTACTTTTTTTTCATGCTCTCTTTCTCTTCCTTTTTTCTTCCCCCTCTTCATATTCAGCATCACATTAACAACCTGATCATCAGCATCATCTTTTCCTTATCATGAATTTATAAAAAAATGCTGGTGTTGTTGTCGTTGTAATTGTTGGCTCTCTTTTTGCTTCCGTTTCTTTTCTTTTCTTTTCCTTTTTTTTTTCCTTTTCTGTTTATTCTTTTTGATTTTCTCTTTGTTTTTGTTCTGCTTCTTATTTTTCACTGTCCTCCTCCTCTTCTTCTTCATCATCATCACCACCATCATCATCTTCTTCTTCCTCTTCTTCTTCTTCTTCCTCTTTTTATTCTTCTTTTCCTTCTCCTTCTTCTCCTTTTTTTTTTTTTCTTCTTCTCGCTCTTCTGCTCTTTTTTTTTCGTGTTTCTACTCTTTTTTCCGTCCTCCTCGCTGTCTCGTTACGGGCCTCTTAAAAATCATTTTGATGACAGAAGCGATCCATCTTCTAGGTTCCGCAGCGCGCGCCCGGCCGAGAGAGAGAGAGAGAGAGAGAGAGAGAGAGAGAGAGAGAGAGAGAGGAGAGAGAGAGAGAGAGAGAGAGAGAGAGAGAGAGAGAGAGAGAGAGAGAGAGAGAGAGAGAGAGAGAGAGAGCTGAGTGTGTGGTATCTCTGGAACGACGATGAATGGAAATGTACTTCGCGATGCTCGAGTGTCCGACACTGGCAGCGCGCTTAATGCCTGAAGGATGTTTTCATACCCGTCAGTTGCCGTGCGCACGCGCTTGCGCGCGCGCGCGCGCGTGTGTGTGTGTGTGTGTGTGTGTGTGTGTGTGTGTGTGTGTGTGTGTGTGTGTCTGTGTGTGTGTCTGTGTGCGTGTGTGCGTGCGTGCGTGCGTGCGTGCGTGCGTGCGTGTGTGCGTGTGTGTGTGTGTGTGTGTGTGTGTGTGTGTGTGTGTGTGTGTGTGTGTGTGTGTGTGTGTTCCCACCTCTCTCTCTCTCTGTCCCTGTCTCTCTTTCTCTCTTCTCTCTCTCTCTCTCTCTCTCTCTCTCTCTCTCTCTCTCTCTCTCTCTCTCTGCATGTCTATGTGGGTATATATATATATATATATACATATATATATATGTATATAGTGCTGAACAATTAAGTAGTGGGGGAAAACAAGTGCAGGTTAACAATTCTTCCATCATTATAATAATGATCTGGCAAAGATTTGGAGAAAAATAAAATAAAATAAATTTAAAAAAAGGGGGCGGGGGAGGGGGGGGGGGGGGGGGTTGAAGAAGACGAAAATGAAAAATGTGTGCTGTAAACAGGAAAACCCTTCACTAGCTGCATAAGGGAACCATTGCAATCCCTCTCAAGGGGCATTTCTTTATGTATCGCCTGCTCCTACGCCTTTCGTCCGCTGGATCGGACTCATCAGGGAGACAAGGCTGATTGTGTCTGTTCTCTTGGCGTCAAATAGAGACACACCACAGTCCGTAATTCTATGGTGTTCTCATCACCAAGGGTTCAAAGAAGAATCCAACAGCACCCCAAAGCAGCCAGCGAAAGGTAGTAGAATAAAACAACATATATATATATATATGTTTTAGGCACTTTAAAACATACTGATCTCTCTCTCTCTCTCTCTCTCTCTCTCTCTCTCTCTCTCTCTCTCTCTCTCTCTCTATATATATATATATATATGTGTGTGTGTGTGTGTGTGTGTGTGTGTGTGTGTGTGTGTGTGTGTGTGTGTGTGTGTGTGTGTGTGTGTGTGTGTGTGTGTGTGTGTGTGTATGTGTGTGTGGTGTGTGTGTGTGTGTGTGTGTGTGTGTGTGTGTGTGTGCGTGTGTGTGTGTGTATGAGAGAGAGAAAGAGAGAGAGAGAGAGAGACAGAGACAGAGACAGAGAGAGAGACAGAGACAGAGAGAATGAGATGCACGGAGGAGAGAGAGAGAGAGAGAGAGAGAGAGAGAGAGAGAGAGAGAGAGAGAGAGAGAGAGAGAGAGAGAGAGAGAGGAGAGAGAGAGAGAGAGAGAGAGACAGACAGACAGACAGACAGACAGACAGATACAGAGACAGAGACAGAGACAGATGACGTGCGTCAGAACGAGAGTGAAAATGAATGTTTTCGCAAATTACCCCTCCAAGAGGCGTTTAGAAGACACTTTGCTCACATGTCAGATATCCTCTTATTTCCGAATGTGTCATACTTCCGCACTCTCTCTGGGTACGACAGTTGTATATCATTCATATCATTTGTTAGCATCCATATTGGTTTTAACTTGGCGAGTGCAGACATTGATTGTGCAGTTCTTGATAGCACTTCCGGTCGTGATCCATCGTCAGAAATGATTGCCCCTAAGTACTTGAATTGGCTGACAGTTTCAAGTTTATGGCCTTTGACAGCGATTTCAGTTGTTATGGTGCCATATTTGTTAGTCATCAGTTTGGTTTTCTCTGCGCTGATTTCCATCCCATATCTTGTTGAGGTGTTGTCAAGGTGGCTGACTCGTCTGGCCAATTCTTCTTCATTTCCGGCAAGCCCATCGATGTCGTCTGCAAAGGTTCGTGATGGTTCTGCCTCCAACGCTGACCGTGCCTTCCTGATCTTCAAGGGCATCGATCATTAGCCTTTCTAGGAACACGTTGGAAAGGAAAGGAGATAGGAGACAGCCTTGGCGAACTCCAACAGTTGTGTGGAACCAGTCTCCCATCATGTTGTTGGCGAGTACTGCACTTGTGGCATTGGCGTATAGCTGCTGGATGATGTGGGTCAGTTTCTCTCCCAAGTAGGAGATGCCCAGGATGTTTCGATAGCATCTCATCTCCATTGTTTCCCCCCCCCCCTCTCTCTCTCTCTCTCTCTCTCTCTCTCTCTCTCTCTCTCTCTCTCTCTCCACAGTGCACTGTGCCAGACTCTGTCAAAGGCTTTTTTAAAGTCAATGAACGCGTGGTACAAGTTCTCTTTGGTGCTGGAGGTGTTTCTCACAGAGGACTCGTAGGTTGAAAATTTGCTCCGTAGTGCTCCTGCCTTTGCGAAAGCCGGCTTGTTCTTCGGCGATGAGTTCTTCTACCTGAGGTCTTAAACGGTTTAGGATAACTCTGAGCATGATCTTGCTTGCGTGGCTGATTAAGCTGATGGTTCTATAGTTCTGGTATAGTTGGAGATTGCCTTTTTTGGGAAGAACTATGATCAGCGATTGTGTCCATGTTGTAGGCCATTCACCTGTCTGCCAGATTTTGTTGCAGATGGTGGTCAAGATGTCTACTGTTGCCTCTCCTCCATGTTTTATTAATTCAGCGGGTATGTTGTCTACTCCTGCTGATTTTTCAATCTTTAGTGTTTGTACTGCGGCCCTCACTTCCTCGCGCATTACTGGGTGGTCATCGTCAACTATGGGTTTTTGAACGTCCAGAAGCTTTTGATCTCCTTTAATTGGGTGGTTGTACAACTCGGAACAATACTCTGTCCATCTCTCTGTGACGCCTTTGTCTTCCGTGAGAGTGTTTCCATTTTTGTCCTGTATGGTGTTCACTTTCGCTGTCTTCGTTTTAGTTAGGTCTTTCACCACTTGGAGGGCTTCCTTCGTGTTGTTTCTTGAAGATTCTCTTCGATGTGGGTGCATTGATCAGCGATCCATGGAGGAACAGAAACATCACCATGAAGCACAAAATTCGACTCGTGCGCACGCTGGTATTGTCGATCTTCCTGTACACTTGTGAGACATGGACCCTCACAGCAGAGCTGCAAAAGAAGATAGAAACAATGGAGATGAGATGCTATCGAAACATCCTGGGCATCTCCTACTTGGACCACATAACCAACGAACAAATCCGACAGACCATCCAGAAACACTTAGGCCCCTATGAAGATCTGCTCCCTACAGTGAAGAAACGGAAGCTGAGATGATATGGTCACACAACAAGATCCAGTGGTCTATCGAAAATAATCCCTCAGGGGACCGTGGAGGGGAGCAGAAGCAGAGGCAGACAGAAGAAAATATGGGCGGACAATATTGCAGAGTGGACAGGCAAACCTTTTGCTGAAGCCCAGGCTCTCGCTCATGACCGGGACAGATGGAGGAAAGTGGTGTACAGCGCATCAAGGCGGCGCCCCTACGACTCCATAAGGAGTTAAGGGCGCAAGGCAAGGCAAGGCAAGTTAGCATCGCGGGATAAGGGAGGGGGAGCAATGCAGGATGGAAGACCGTCGGGGGATCGAGTGAACGTGGGTTTGAGTCCCATTGAAGGCATTATTAAAGTTATTCTGTGTTTTCCGCCCCGAGCCGGCTCCAACGCAGGTGCTATCACCGTGCTCTGGACGCAGATGGGAAGAGTGGATCCGAATATTGTATCTTCAGTCCATGAAAGGGCGCATCTCTGAGAGAATCGCTCAAATGTTTCAGACCAACAAACGCAGGTGGCTGTATCTCTCGGGCCTGGTTGTTGACAAGGATGTAGTTTCAACCGAAACGTAGAGTACAGCTCTGTCACGTAGTCTGTGATCGATAGTGGTACTCACGCGGCCGCGATGTTCATCATCTTTTCTGATAATGTATAGGGAATTAAAAAAAGTCTCACATTCTGAGGTTCTTGATCAACTGTGGGATACAGTTTGCTGTTCCTAAGAACGTGAAGGGAGACAAGAAAAAGACAAGACGAGACAAGACAAGACAAGACGAGACGAGACGAGACAAGACGAGACGAGACGAGACGAGACGAGACGAGACGAGACGAGACGAGACGAGACAATACGAGACGAGACGAGACGAGACGAGACGAGACGAGACAAGACGAGACGAGACGAGACGAGACGAGACAGGACACGACGAGACAAGGCCAGAAGTGTGAGATGGGAAAAGCCTATGGGGGGTACATGAAGTGTGGATCTTAACTAATTTCAGTGAACAAATTCTACCCATGTGAGTTTCAGACCATAGAATTCCTAAGTAAATTCACATTGCCTGGCTCGGCAACGTACTTAATACTTTAGGTAAAATAAACTTTGATAGACAAAAAAAAGGAAAAAAAAAAAGACAGGAATTATTGTTTGAAAAAAAAAAAAAACGATTTGAAAGGAAGTTGAGGCTTTCCGATAATTAATTTCCACAACATGCTGAATGAGAACAATAAAAATATAAATCCCTGTAGGTGAGGATTTATCGAATTCGGTGAATCACGTGAACAGACACACAGGTTATTGTTTATAATTCAAACAGAGATGAAAAAAACAAAACCAAAACCAAAAACGAACTTTAGATAATCTAGTTTTCAGTCGAGGTTCCTTTCAATCTGAATCCACTTTATCTTCAAAAGAGACGAGACAAATGCAGCCTAAAAGGGATAGAGGTAACAAAGAAAAACAGATCTTGTCTGATTATTTTCAGACATTGTTTCAGTTCCATTCCGTACATTTAGTTTCCACCCACGCCACAGTTCGCTCAAAGATCGAAGAGATAAGCGAACGTTTGTCACTCATTTGCTGCCATTGTTTGAATGTTGTTTGTCCTGCCTGAGGAAGAATCAATATGTCGAAACGCGCGGTGTCCACTTTGTGATTGGTTTTGACATTCGCCTGGCGGCTCAGCTATTCCATTTTTTGCTTTTTGCGATTAGTTTCAGCCACTGTATTTCCAGTACACCGAAAATAGTAACATTCTGTGATTGGTAGGAGCTGGTGACGTCACACGTTCTGATGCCTTCCTACCATGCTGAAACTCAGTTTGGATTTTTTTTACCTCCACACCCGCGCTCGTGGTAAGTCATGGACACCGAAATCCTCTCTTTCCGGAATGTTGTGGACGTACTTATGGACGTACCTGTGGACGTACTTGTGGACAGTCTTCCTGGGGACAGGGGGATTAACTCTTGCTAGGCTCCGCAATTACGGTAACGATTGTGGCAAGTTGAGGGAGATTCTAGGTGTTGTCCTGCGTGTTTTGGATCTGAAGGGTATGACGGAAGTGATTCTGCAGTGTCTCATCTGATAGGTTTCCTCGTGGCGATCCAATAGCTCCCTGTGGATTGATGGTGCTGTGTTTGTGACAGGACGACACTGAGTGTAGCTGTGTATTGTGTGGCTTTGGAGCGTTAGTTCTGCCCATGGAGTAGACAGGAAAGGCGAAGCAGTAAAAAAAAAAAAAAAAAAAAAAAAAAAAAAGGAACCATAGCCACGGCATTGAATGGATTTCTGTCCATTCAAAAGAGTTCTCATAGCCCTGATCACTCTCTCTCTCTCTCTCTCTTTCTCTCTCTCTTCTCTCTCTCTCTCTCTCTCTCTCTCTCTCTCTCTCTCTCTCTCTCTCTCTCTCTCTCTCTCTCTCTCTCTCTCCCCCCCCCCTCTCTGTGTTTGTCTGTCAGTCTGTCTGTTTCTCTGTCTGCCTGTCTCTCAGCCGACATCCCCTTCCACGCTCTCTCTTGCCCTCTGTGTTTTCCCGTAGCTTCTTTGTCCCCCCCCCTCTCTCTCTCTCTCTCTCTCTCTCTCTCTCTCTCTCTCTCTCTCTCTCTCCGTTTGCTGCTGTCTAATTATCTCCCTCTCTCTCTTCTGTCTGTCTGTCTGTCTCTCTACCTCTTGTTTGCTGCTGTCTATCCCCCTCTCTCTCTTCTGTTTGTCTGTCTGTCTGTCTCTCCCCCTCTTGTTTTTTGCTGTCTGTCTCCCTCTCTCTCTTCTCTCTGACTGTCTCTCTCCCTCTTGTTTGCTGCTGTCTATCTCCCTCTCTCTCTTCTGTCTGTCTGTCTGTCTCTCTCCCTCTTGTTTGCTGCTGTCTGTCTCCCCCCCTCTCTCTCTTCTGTCTGTCTGTCTCTCTCTCTCCCTCTTGTTTGCTGCTATCTCCCTCTCTCTTCTGTCTGTCTCTCTCCCTCTTGTTTGCTGCTGTCTATCTCCCTCTCTCTCTTCTGTCTGTCTCTCTCCCTCTTGTTTGCTGCTGTCTATCTCCCTCTCTCTCTTCTGTCTGTCTCCCTCTTGTTTCCTGCTGTCTATCTCCCTCTCTCTCTTCTGTCTGTCTCTCTTCCTTTTCATTGATTTAAAGATGTAGACTTCCCTTTCCATCTTGGCTAATATTACAACACATCGTAAGAACATGCAGGAGAACATTCGATGTCTTTGTAACACCTCATCCCAGATCATTCAGCAGCCTGACCTTTCACAATTCTGCCAGACTTTTGTTTCTCGCTCCTCGCAATGAAAGAACTTTTGGCTCAACAGGTCGGCTTACATTCAGTGTTCACCAAAATACACAGAGCAGAACATCCAGATCTTTACCAATTAACTATCAGTAAGTGGCCTTCAACTCTCATACAGATCCATTCAGCAAGCAACAATGGGCAGTATGTACTAGAAGGCATGAAGAGTGTCATGTGACGTAGCCTCACATCAAGGCATGTGACGCTCCATCACATGTAGTTTAGTGATATGAATCATTTCCCCATGCCACAACTAAAAAGGAAGAATATTCATGTGGCTTGACTAGTGTAGCAGGCGTCCCCAAATAATTGTGAGAATAACTCATTAAAGAAACAAATGTGGTCATTGGGTGAAAGTGACCACTGAGAGATAGTTTAATAAGGGTTGGTAGGGTGCTGGTCATGTGTTTTGAACACTGAGTATGCACTCACTAGGAGGAGGGAGGAAAGAATCAGTTTTAGCCCAGCAGATGGCCTAGAGACACGAACCTGTCAGGACGCTGGTCCTCGCTGCTGACCAGTCATTACCAGGTGAGCCATAGATAGTTGGGGAAAGCTACAGGGGAAAACCTAAAGAAAAGAGAAAGGAAGAATTCATGTTAAATTGGGAAGCAGGTTACTTACACGAACCTTATTCGTGTTTCAGCCCTTCACCCTTCGCCCTTCGCCCTTCACCTTTCACCCGTGAGGTGGTTAAAGATGGCCATGGTGTGGGGAACACACCGGTAGTTCAGCCCCAACAATTAAAGACTCCAGGGAGGGGATTTTGGAATCGTCATCTCTCCAGTGACGGGGAAAAGTGGGAAGGGAGAGGAGTTGGTACTCTTCATCTCTCCAAGGGACGGGAGAAGTCGAGGGAGAGAAGTGGGAAAAATTCCAATCTCCAGTAAACGGGGAGAAATCAAGGGCCCGATACGATGTCTGAGGGCAGGGAATCATAAAAAGTTGGAGCGAGTTTTAAATTTCTGATTCGGGCCCTTTAAAAATCTAAGGAGTGAAAAAATTTTTTTCGGGCCCGGTTTTTGGGGGGTTACTGTAAGTGAAGGCCATGATTGTTTGAATGATTTTTATTTTTTTCAGTTGAAAAAGAAAATCATCAGCAAGAGTGGCATGAGACCAGACATGTAGCCCCCTCTAAGTAAACCCAAAGAAAAGCGACATGATCGGCTCACGGTGCCATATGAAAAACAGAAGGGAGGCAGCTCAAATCTAAAAGATTTGAAAAGTATGCTATCTGGCAAACACCCTGGGGAAAAGGCTATCAGGTCAAAGTCCTCACTGCAGAAATTGGAGTTGGGGATTTGTGGGAAAACGTCTGCATCACCCTCAGGGAAAAAAAGCTCTCAGTTGGGGGAAGGGAAAAAAAACCCGAGCCCGGGAAAGCAATGGCAAAAGGGGGCAGGAGGTGTTCAAGCTGGATCTGGTCAAGGGGAAAACAAAGTAAAACCTTCATAAGGCTTAATTTCCCCTAAAAAATACGGGGTGTCCCTGTGGCTTTTGGTTTTAAAAGCGCAAAGTCAGTAAGTAGGGAAAATGAGCATGCCCAGGGGGGTCAGGGGTTTCGAACCCACCCATGGCTCTTTCCCAAGATGGGGGAAAAAAAAAAGGGGCAGCAGAGGGACATGGGGAGTCAAAACCGGGTGGGGCCCCAAACCCCCTAGGTGTCGGGAGTTAAAAGGGCCGAAACACTTGTTGAAGGGGTTTTCTCTTCTGGGGACTCTCTGCTGCCCCGCTCCCCACGAGTTTCTTTCTACTGATGCAGGGGGAAAACCTTTGGGGCTTCCGGGAATAGGGGGAAAGGACGCCCGGGAAAAAACGGAGGACACGGGAAAAGGACCAAAACCCAAAAGGGGCTCTGTGGGGGGGCCCCCATTTTCCCTTAAAAACATGTGGCTACTAAAAAAAAAAAGGAAAAAGGGGCCCCCGGATTCCCCCAAAAGGGGGAGAAAAGATGAACCCATCGGTGTCAACCAATCACGACGGCAAACCCCAAAAGGACTATGAACAGGACCAAATAAAATTATCCAGGGGGTCTGTGGAAAGCGTTTTGGGCTCCCACCCGTGGCATGAAGACCCCACAGAACAAAGAGGGGATGTGGGGAAGACTCATTGAATGAGCGCGCGCACTGCTCAGAAAGAAAAAAGGAGTGGAAAAAAAGGGCCAGGTTTTAAAAAACCACAGTGCCCAAAGGACATCCACGTTTTTGGTTTTTTTTTCCGGGAATGGAAATTTGCACAGGCCCTCGATGCCAGGGCCTGAAACTCAACTGCCCGAGAAAACGAACTGAAGTTTGGGAGAAACTGGATGCAAAAATCGCCCCAAAGACTCGATGCACTGTTATGGAAAAAGCCCTGGAAAAAAAAACTACCCAATTTTGGGACATTGGTATGCCACATGTAGAGCGCCAAAGGGAGAAAAAACTCCCCAAAGAAAAAAACACCCCCCCCCAAAAGAAACCCAGACGCCAAAAAAAAGTTTGGACAAGATCAGAGCCCAAAAGAACAACCTAAAGAAGCTTTTTGAAGACCGCACTCCACCCTAAAAAAACAAGGTTTGGGAAAAAAAACTGGGGGAAGCCCTGAAAAAAAAAAACACCCCCGCCCTCAGAAAACCCGGGAATCTGCGAGGAAGAGGAAGAGAAAAAAAGAAGAAGACCCCAAGAGCGCTTTTCGAAAACCCTTCCAGATTCCCAAAAACACTGTTTGAGACCCAAAAAATCTGGGCCCCTAAGTGTGGCCCAAAGGAGTTCTTGAGCAGCATCTGGGGAAAAAACATACTCTGATCACAGACCCAAAGCACCCACCAAACTTTCCCGATCTGGTGGGGCCCAAACCCAACCCTGAGGAACAGTTCAATGGCAAGCCCCCAAAACGTTGGCGGAAATCAAAAAGGGTTTGGTCGACAAACCCAGACCCAAAAATCATCACCGGGGGCCAAACGGTTTTACCTTACCAGCTTTACAAAAAATGTCCCAAGGGGGCTGGAGTGGCACTGGCTGCTGCGATCGGCTTGGAAAAACCAGAAAAAATCAGCGGCCGTGGGGGAGGCAAAATGGTGTGTACACCCCCAAAGAGAAAAAACTCAAGTGACATCACCCAGTTCGGGGCCAATTCACATTAAACGTCGAAGGGAAAATCTTTTTCTGTCAGGGCAGCAAGGTGACACGAAACCTGAGGGAAAAACAAGTACTTGGATTTTTTTCAGTCAAAAAAGGTGGCCCCCGGGCGTGGCGGGGCTGTGTAAAACCGCCCCCAATGATCGGGGACCCCAACCCAAAAAAGAAAAAACAAAAAAGAGAGACCTGGACTTTGTGGGGGTTGACGGGCATAGGGCTTTTTGGTTCTGTCCCCCATGAGTTGAAAACAGTTGGTCTTAAAGATGTCCCAAAGTCCCAAAGGGAACACCGCGTTTTTTGCCCAAGAAGTACTTCAAGGTTTCCCTCAATGGGTTCCTACCAAGGAGGTAACAATGATTGGATCAATTTGGGAAAAGGTGGGCATTGAAATTTTGGGCTTTTTGTTTTCCCCGAAAATGTTCTTGTGGCGGGGGAAAATCTCTTAAAACAGCAACAAACAACGCGAGACAAACAGCCCTTTGGCGAGGGATAAAAGATCCCTCTCTAAAGGGCCCTTCTTGGATGACATACAGTGATTTCATCCAGAAAAGGGCGAGACACGTCATGTGCTGGAGAGGGGGGACAAAATTTTGTTGCCTCTCCAAAATTAAAGTTCAAGCCAAAAAAATCCCCGGGGGTCTCTCACTGGGGAAAAGGAAAGGGGGCCGAATTGTGGTTTCAGTTTTGCCAACCGGGCCAAAAAAACAGTACAGAAGAACCGTCAAGACCCTTGGGAAAGTGGTATGATGTTTACGTAAAAAGAAAACCACAAAGAGCAAAAAAACCAAGGGGATGGGGAAGAAGGTTTGGGGAGACCTTTGGGCCCCAGTTTTGGGCTCCCGGGAAAATAAAAGGGTTTCGGGTGTCTCCCATTTCTTTGTGATCCCAAAGCCCCTAGGGGGGCCTTTAAATTTTTTCGACATCTGCCCAGCACAGTGGAGGAAAATGGAAACCCAAAATCAAAAGGTTAAAAGGAAATGGTTGGGTTTGGCCCCCACCCTTGTCTGACTGACTTTGGCGCTGTATTTGTCGCCAAGCAAAGCTAAAAATTTCCACGAAATCCACCCTGGGGAAATTTAAAAAAGCAGGGAAGATCGATTCCAAAGAAATCTGGAGGACTCAGGAGACAAGGTGGTGGGGGAAAAAACAACCAACCCCCAGCTAAAAGATGGCGGGAAAATGGGAAATTTCAAGAGGCGATGGATTCTCCCCAAAAAAAGGGTTAAAGATCGGGAAAAAATTAACAGGGACACCCACAGACCAACAGCCAAGGACTGGAGTGAAAAAAAATGAAGGGTTTGGCCCAAAGGCCCAAAGGAAAACCCAAAAGAGACATGTTGATTGGGGAGATGAGAAAAAAAGGGAAGACCAAAAAAGACCCCAAAAAAGCGTCCAGCAAAACCCAGAAAGGGGCAAGGACAACGGGGGGGGGAATGCACTCAAAAAAAAAGTCTAACTTGGAATAAACTTTTTGGAACCCATTGGCCCCTTAAGGATCAGCTTCATTCAGATCTGCATATGACTTCTGCCCTCAAATGAAACCCTGGTGAAGGGGGGAAAAAACAGACGACCCTGCATCCCCCTCTGCCATAAAAAAAAAAAACAGTGGGCATGTTCTAAGCTATGTAAAGTACCCCTGGCTCAAGGAAGGTACACATGGGGGGCAAAACCCAAGTGTAAAACAAATTGTACAAGTATTTGGGGCTAGTACCAAAACCCCAAAAAGGGAAAAATCGGGACCCCAAAAGCACCCGCAACTTTTCTTCAGGCAGGAGGCAGCAAATCATGGCCAAAAACCCAACAGTGCCATCCAAAAACATGCAGGCAGAGTCTGCTGGATGGGCAGTGACGGGGAAAGTGCACTCCCAGCCCTTCCCGAATGGAAGGTCCCCCAGGTTTAAAGAAAGGGAGTGGTTTGGGCCAAAACTTATTTTGTCCATCTAAGTAAACCCAAAGCAGCTGACATGATCGGGGCTCACGGTGCCATATGAGAACAAAAAGGGAAAGGCAGCTCAAATTTACAAGACTGAAAAGTTGCTGTTTGGGAAAACACCCTGAGGAGAAAAGGCTATCAGGTAAAAAGTCCTCATGCAAAAAATTTGGAGTTTGGGGGGTTTTGTGGGAACGCCCTCCCATACAGCCTCATAAAAAAAGCTCCCCAGTTGAAAGGAAAAAAAGGAAAAAAAACCAGACCCCTGAAAGAAATTTGGCAGAAGCGGCAGGAGGTTTTTCAAGTGGTTTGGTCAAGGGGGAACCCAAAATTTGAACTTAAAAGGGTTTAAATTTCCCCTAAAAATTACGGGGGGTTTTTTCCTGGGGTCGGGGTTTTAAAGGCAAAGTTCTTTAAGTAGAAAATGGGATGTCCAGAGGGTCAGGGGTTTTCAAATCCCGGGCCATGGCTCGTCCCAAGAGGGGGGAAAAAAAAAGGGGCAGCAGAGGGACACCCGGGAAAAGGTCATAAAAACCGGGTGTGGCCAACCCCCCTAGGTGTCGGGGTTTTTGGGCCAAAAACACTTCCCTTGAAGGGGGTTTCTCTTCTGAGGACTCTCTGTTTCCCACGCTCTCCACAAAGTTTTTTCAAATTTAAAATCTGTTTAAAAAATTTTTTGTTTGTGATTTAGAAAAGTGTTTTCCCGAAGGGGGGGGGAAAAGGGAAAAAAACATTCGGTAGTGCGTTTTTGGGTTGTTTGGGAAAAAGATTGCGGGGTGCGTATGGAGTAAATGCTGTCGGGAATGGCGTGTGCAAAAGGGGAAGTGGGGACGTGGTGACCCCCTTTAGCTGCCCTTTTTGTTTCCCCTGAAAGAAAAAAAAAAGGAAAAGTTTTATTTTTGCCCCCTCGGGGTTTGAAAAAAAAAAAAAAAGATATATTTTTCTTTAAAAAAGGAAAAGATTTTGATTTTTTCCCTAAAGGGGGTTTGGGGAAGGAAAAAAAAAGAAAGTTTAATTTTTGTTGGGTATTTGCATTTTTTTTTGTTTATGTGTGGGGAGGAGTTTTTTTCAGTGCGAGGGAGGACTTCTCTCAAAATTTCCCGGGATTTCACCCCTTTGCTTTTTTTTTTTTTTTGCTTGTCGGCCCCCTTTTTTTGCCCTTTTTCCCCGATCGGTGACCCCCAACCGCTTTCGCTACATTGAGGGGGTTTTTGTTCAAGGTGGGAGCAGCCGAAATTTCCCTTTTTATTGGGTTTATTTTGTTGGTTTTTTTTTTTCTCTTTTTCCTATCGTTTCATTTCAAATAGTCCCTTTTCCCAGGGTTTGAACCGACCTTGTCCCTTCAACAGGGCAGAGGTGGAAAAAGTGCGGGGGAAAAAATCCAAAAAAAAAATTTTCATTGTTTTTTTTTGTGTTGTGATTTCTTCTTTGCGTTTGGGGGAATGTGCATTTTTTTTATTGATTTTTTTATCATTTTGTATTTTACTTAGGGGTTATTGTGCGTGATTTTTTTTTCCCCTCTCCAGTTTCCGGGAGACGTGAACCCCTAGGGGGCTGTCTGAGGGGCTTCTTTTTCTGTTCTTGTTTTTTCTCATTGGGTTTTGTTTCCCGTGTTTCCTTTTTATTTCCTTTTTTACCCCCTTTTCAAAAACCCCTTTTAAAACCCTTTCCTCAATAAGCTCCCAAACTAGTTTTCTTTTCAAAAATTTTCACCCTTTTTGGTAGGGGTTTTTAGTAGTTTTTGTTTTTACCCCCCTTTTTAAATTTTTTGTGCTTTCCCCTTTGTTTTGTGAAATTTTTATTCCCTTTTTTGTATAAGGCGATACATTTGTTTTTTAAAATTTATTTAAAAATTTAAATAAGAAAGAAAGGGTGAAACAAGGGAAAAATTTAAGAACCCTTTTAAATTTATAAAGGGAATTTTTTTCCAGAAAACCCCTTTTGTATTGTGTTTTTTTCCTTTTTAGGGAAAAAAAAAGATTGCTTTGGGAAAAACAGTTTTTTTTTTTTTAAAAAATAAAATTTATACCCGTTTTCGAGAAAAAAATTCCCTTTTGGAAAAAAACATTCCCCTTTTGTTTCATATCTGCCCCATTTTTGTAAACGGTTTTCTGTTTTCACCGGAAATTGAATTTTTTTTTTTTTTTTATTTCTATAAATTTTCGTTTTTTTGAAACATTTAAACGCCATCATTTATCGCCTTATTTTTTTTCATACTTAAAAAAAAGGTTTTTTGTTTTATCGGGGATGGGTTTATATGAAAGATTTTTATTAAAAAATTTTAACAAGCAGAAGCTTGGGTTTTTATTTGGGGAGAAAATTATATGTGGGAACAAAGATAAAATAGGGCCGACAGGTAAGAGAGGAGAAGAAATTGATTACAGAGGGGAAATTGAAGCTGAAAAAAAATAGGGCTAAGAGGGGGAAAATTTAAATTGAAGAAAAAAAATTACAGAGGGTGAAAAAAATAGACTACAGAGGGAAAATTTTGTTGAGACAGGTTGAATTTTTGAGACCGATGCTGAAATTAGAAGAAAACAGGCATCGAGGAACCTCCCCCAGCTCCCCCCAGTCGGTTTCCCCAAGCGCGCCTCAAACCAAAAACGCATATATTCCAAAGTTACCGCCCTTTTGGGGAAAAAACGGATGACGTCGATAGTTTTCTTTTCCCATTTTTAAAGTCACGCCCAAAGTCTTGTGGGTTTGGCCCAAAGGAAAAATGGACATTGTATATTGCGTCGGTTTTTTAAGGGGAGGGGTTTGGGCAATTTACCACCACTCGCGGCCCAAAAAAAAATTTAAATTTTTGGGGCAGTTTTAAAGAAAAACTCCTCAAGAAATTTCAATGTTTGCTTTATGTTTTCGCGAACGTTTCGTTCTGTGCGCCCCGACAAAGGAGAAACGTTTCCGTCGTTTTTAATCCCTTTGAGTCATTGGTTTGGATCGAGGGTTTGATTTATCAAAAACGAACAAAACTTTTCAATCACTGCGAGATTCCCTTTTTTTGGAAAAAACTTTTCCGAGCGTGAGCAAAGATCTGGCCCTTTCCTTAAAGAAAGGCAATTTTAAAACGTTGAGGAAATTTTGTCAGATGGCTGATCAGTATTGTATCCCCTCACCCCCGATAAGGGGGGTGGCTGGGAAAAGGGGAATTTTTCCAAATTTTTGGGTTTTGCGTCATGTACAATTCCCAACAGGGGCAGGGGGAAGTTTCAGGAAAGGAAAAACGTGGGTCATTTTGGTCCTCAAGGATATACTTATCTAGGAAAGGAAAAGGGATTTTCCGCGGTTCGAGTGACTTTCGTCCCTACCCGTACTCACCCGGGAAAAACCCGTGTCTTCAGCAAAAGTTCCGGGTCGTGGACAAACGACCCCGCTTTGAAACCCTTTTGGGGCCAAATTTTTGGCAAACCCAAGTTCAAAAAAAACCCCGTAGCTGCCCATCAGACCCCCAAAACGAAGTTTCTTTTGGGGATTGCAAGTTCCATTTGAAAAAGAATTGCCCCTTTTAAACCCAAAAGATTCAAAATCCGCATTTTTCTCAATTTATTGTGAAAAGGGGCCCTTTTTTTGGCACCAACTTAATGTTTATGGACTGGTGTTAGAAAACGGGCCATCAAGGATTGAGGGGGTTTGGTTTTTTTTGGGACACTGGGTTTCACCCCCTGTGGTTTTTTTAAAAAAATCTTTCGTGCCCTTTAAAACCAGTATCTCGACACTGTCCAAAAATGTGGTTGTTTGGAGGCAAAGGGTTGAAACGTTTCCGTGGCGAAAAATTTTTTGGCGATACACCCTAATACTCCGGTTTCTTTCCGCCTGTGTTTTTGATAAAACCCCGGGCTGCGATTGATTTGGGGGATTGGGCCCGGTGTCGCTACGGGACAGGGGGGTGCTTTGGGGGATGTTTTGTTCCCTTTTCTTGTGAGTACTGATAGAAATCTTTGGCAGGGGAAAAACTAAAAGCCCCTAAAAAATTTTAAAAAAGGGTTTAAATCCAGATTACCCAGATGATCTTTAAAAAAATGGAGGGAAAAAAACGAGACGCTGACGCAAATTCTTTTGCTGCAATAAAAGACTGTCACGAATACAAACGAACAAACCCAAAAATTTCATACTGGGGCTCTGAATTTTCCCATAGGTTGTACCGAACAGGACAACAAACAAGTTGGGGCGGCCCCCCAACCCCCTTTGAGAGACAGTACTACACACGGCTCATGATGCATTTTTCGCTGGTCATGTTTGGGAAAAAAAGAACATTAAAAAGAGTTTTTTGATTTTTTTTATTGGCCCGGTGTCGCCCAAAGGAAGTTTTCGAAAACTTTCCGCCCCCCCTGTTTTACATCTGCCAAAAGAATCTCCCGAAAGGGCGGTTTTCCCCTGTGAAACCCTTTTAAAAAAGCCTCTCATTTCCGTTCCATTTCGGAAAGGGGGCTATTGATCTTGTTGGGCCCTTTCCCCTGTCTTTTCCGGATATCGTTTTTCTTAACTTTGGTGGATTTTCAGCGACAAGGTATCAGAAGCGATTCCACTGAAGAAAAAAAATAAAAGTGTCTTCGCTGAAAACATTTCTTTTCGAAATTTTTTCCCGAGTGGGTCTTCCAGACGAAGTTCTCTTTGGATTGTGGGGAACGCAATTTAAATTTTTGATCTCTGAGAGAATTTTTCAGACTGTTGTTTAATTTTCTTCCCCCCAACCACGCCAAAATCATCCCCCAAACGAAAAAGGGATTTTTTTTGGTTTTCGTTTTTAAAGGGGAAAGTTAAAATTCCCTGTGAGAAAGGTTGGAAAAGGGAGGAAACCCCCTGAATGGGATCGTTTTTATACCGGGTTTGCTTTTCGCATACAGGGAAATGACGAACGAAAAAGCTGGGTTTTTTTCCCCTTTTTAGCTTTTTTTCGGACCCTCACAAGGGGTCCCTTTTGGTTTACTGATGCACAATGGGCGAAAAAAACGGACATACCCGACAGTAAAAAATGTTTACCCCAAAACGTTTTTGAACTGCAATTTAAACGTTTTGGGAAAGGGGTGCATGTGAGCTTGCCAACATTCAGCTGATAAGGAAAAAAAGGGTGTGTTTCAAGGGCTTTGCAGACGAAAAGCAAAAGGGACGTTCCCTTTGGGGTAGGGGTTTAAAATCCCGTAATACTATGATGAACATAACAAGCTTCGTGTTATGTGGGGGAAGGGGGCCTTTTCGGTGGTCGGAAAAAATTTCTGCAGTTAATTATTAAAAAAAAAATGGCAAACACTGAGAAGGTTTTTCATGTGAACATGTTGAAGAAGTATGTTGAAGTACCAAAAATTGCCATTAACCAGTCAGTTTAATGGAGTGTCCTAAGTCAAAACTGTTTTTCAACATGAAGATATTATCAGTGTGTTTTTTTTC
This sequence comes from Conus ventricosus, assembly GCA_018398815.1. Lineage (NCBI taxonomy): Eukaryota > Metazoa > Mollusca > Gastropoda > Neogastropoda > Conidae > Conus > Conus ventricosus. The sequence goes on from CM031622.1 coordinate 52,274,066, forward strand.
CCCAAAGTAACGTACAGGGACAGATAAAGGTTTTGGGAAAAAAGCAAAAGGAGGATGGGTTTTTAAACTACCAGTGCAATTTATGTTGTACCCCTTCCTTCTCTGTCTTTTCAAGGTGAAAACCTATGATGTGTGGTTTTGGGAATTTTTTTGTCTTCAAGTCAAAAAAGAACAGCTCAAGAAAATTTTTTAAAAGGGTTTCGGATGTGTTTACGATTAAACCCCCGGTCAATGACTGGTTTTGAACCCCCTAGTATTCAGTTAACTAATGAAATACCCGGCGAACCAGCCATAACCCCTTCCCCCTTTGAAAAAAAAAAAAGGTTGTCGAGAGGGGAAATCAAAGTAATGCGGATTTAAAAGGGCATTTGAAACCCTTTTACATCTCCGTACAAACTCCCAGTTGTAGGGGGGACAAACCCGTTTGGGTCGGTGCGTTTTTTTGCATCGATTAAAGGGAAATTTAAATAGATCACTGGGTTCGATGCCGAGCCCCTCCCAGAATTGAAGAACTTCTGTGTCAGTTTCGAAGGAAAAATTTTTTTGTGAAAGTATACTTGGGGCTAAAGGGGAAATTTCCCGTTTAAATATTGAAACCCGGTTTCCTGGAAAAACAAAATGTCATGGCGATTTATTGTACGTGTATGAATATTTATGGACAAAAGTAACTGTCTTTAAAAGGGAAAGGGCTATTCCGTTTTTGTCTTTCTTAAAGATTTCGGTTTTTGCTCACATTTGACAGTTTCATTGTAAGCTACTGACTATTTTTAAAACAAGTGGTATTTATGCTTAATTTGTTGTTGAAATGACTATAGTTTTCAAGCAAAAATATTGATTTTTGATGTATTAAAATATCTTTTCTTTGCTTTATTCTTTCGTAAACATTGGGGGAAAAAACATTTAAGTACTATTTTTGTCTAATTGCTTTTTGAAGTGTTTATATTATATATATATATTGTATATTTTAAAAAAAGGGTTTCTCTTATGTCTTTGATTGAAGGAAATAGGGGGGGATACGCATTTTTTCTGCAGTGGTTTGATGATTTCCCGCCTAATAACAGTATGTGCTTGGAAATGGGTGGGAAAGGGGGAAAAAAAAAATAAATTTCTTCTCAAAATGAAACCTTCAGCAAGCTTATTTCTCCAAGGGGAGAATCCTCCAAAAAGGGAGGGAAAAATCCCCCTAACATTTTAACTCCCCGGTCATATACCCTTTTTTCGAAAATTGGTGGTTTCTCCCCAGTGACCGGGGGAAATTTGGTTTTTTTGCTCCTTGCCCCCTTTTTGTTTTAAAAAGAATACAATCCCAGAAAAGGTTTTGGGGTGCAAAACCGTTTGTATGGGTTTTTTGAGTTTTTAAAAAACCAAACCCAAAAGGGGCCCCTAGAAGCAAAAGGGAAAAAAATAAAAAAAGCAAAACAAGCTACCCTTTTTGTGAAAAATAAAAAAATGGAAAAAAAATATCCTCTAAGAAAAAGTGCTGAGGGCAAGTTTTGGAAAGAATCCGCAAGGGGCAAAATACAACAAATTTAAAAATTTCCAAGGATAAGTACCGCACCGTTCCAGCAACTTACAGAGCAGCTTGGTGTTGCAATGACTGCAAGAAATATTGAATGTAGCTTGTTTGCTCTTTTATGATTTTCTTTTGCTTCTTAGATGGCACCTTTGGTTGGTTTTTTGAAACTCAACAAACATACTACGGTATTGCACACCAACCTTTTCTGGGATTGTATTCTTCTTAAAACTGAAAGGCAGAGGAGTCAAATTACCACTTTCCGCGGTCACTGAGGAGAAACCACCAAGTTTCGAAATATCGGTATATGACCAGGAGTTATATGTTAGTGAGTTTCCCTCCCTATTGGAGGATGTCTCCCCTTGGAGAATATAAGCTTGCTGAAGGCTCATTTGAGAAGCATTTATTTATTTTCCCCATTCACCCACTCAAGCACATACTGTTATTAGGCAGGAATCATCTACCACTGCAGATATGAATGCGTATCTCCCCCTATTTCTTCAATCTAAGACATAAGAGCAAGCTTTTTTATAATTCAATATTTCTTGCAGTCATTGCAACACCAAGCTGCTCTGTAAGTTGCTGGAACGGTGCGGTACTTATCCTGGAATTTATTAGTTTGTTTATAATATATATATATAAATATATATATATAATATATATATATATATATATAATATATATTATATATAATATATATAATTATATGTATGTGTGATGAGCAAAAAACTCTTTAGAAATGTATATACACATATTTTGATTGTGCAGTGAGACAAACCTATTGTTTCATTAGTTAATTGTCAACAATGGAAAATATGTTTCACTTTTCAATGGACTATAACATTACATGTGGGAAAAAAACTATGTTTAAACTATGTTTATTTTGTTTACATGTCTATTGAGAAACATTTACACTTAGAAATATTCTCATTTTCATGAGGGTTTTGAAACATGATGTGAGACAAAGATCAAGGAAAAAAATGTGCTTCACATCTTAATATATAAACACAATTTGTGCTTTGAATTGTTAATATCCCTAATTGTTTTATCCATGTAATTTGTGAAATGTATTTTGTCAGATATG
>CM031622.1:52276762-52281762 GCA_018398815.1 Conus ventricosus
TCCCTCAATTTTAATCAACATTTTTCCAACATTTTGCCCGGGCCCTTTCCTTTTTTCCCCCGATTTTAGATGTTTAAAAACCAGCAATAACCTCTTCTTACTTATAGGATTATTAAACAATGGTTCAACTTCCTCTTCCTCTTCCCCTAAGTTTTCTTCTTGATTTTTATCATTGACTGATTCATGGAAAACATTAAAGAAATGTTTATGCCATTCTTGAATAGAGATTTTGTTAATATATAAAACGTTTTTTATTAAACCGATCTTATAATTGACCAAAATGCCCTCGAATCCTTTACTGGAGTCTACTCAACTCTGTAACCCTGTTTCCTTCAAACTCTGTTCTTTTGATTTTCTTAACTTGACATATTCTCTTCGGATTCACAAAAGGCTTCTCTTTTTCTTTCTTATCTTTAGGGCCGTTTTTTTACATCTTTGAAACTTTTGAGTAACCTTTTACCTCCTGCTTTTTTTTTTCCAAATCCGCTTTCAAACCAGTCATTATGTTTCCTTTCTGTTTCCGTCCCACTGTTCGCACCAGGGCACGCCGCAGCTCCACACAAAGAAATAGTGAACTGGTTTTAAACCCATCATCAACTTTAGTAATAGTGTCTGTGGGCTTTCTGGACACTGCCCTTGAAAATGCTCACTCAAGCTCATTCTTGTATACATTAAATTTTCCTCTGACCAAATTATTTTTTCTTCTCCCTGTTGCCCTCTCATCCCCAAATTCTTTACTACTTTAAACCCCACATTTCTCCATGACACTTCCCAGTGGTAGGTGCCACGAATCTACACAATCACCAACATGCAAATCAACACTCGACAAAAAAATAAACCATGGATCAAAAAATAATCGATCACGCTGCATCCATTTGGGGGGCACAAAAGTATACTCTCCTTCTTTTATCACCATCACAAAAAACCATTCAGAATAATCAGATCAAACAAGAAACAGAAATCTAATAATGATTTACCAAAATTATTAACAAAGTCATCTTTGGAAAAACGTGTAGAATTTTCTTCATCCATTTCAAACACACCCCCCTCCCACTCATAGTTAACCATACTTTCGTAATCAGCTTGTTTCTGGCCTGTTCTGGCATTAAGATCCCCATAATCATAAAATAAACTTCATCTTTTCAAAAGTTGTAACAATGTTTCTTTTAAAATTATAATACCATCTTAACCATTTTATCACTGTACAAAGGGCCTCCTTCCGGAACCACATAGCAGGCAATTAAAACAACATCTTTATCTGTCCAAATACATCCTTTCAACTTTAATGGGAATAGCATTATCACAATCAACTTTATTTCAGTTTACATTCTTTTCTAAATTGCTTATTTACTAACATTAATACTCCCTCCCCAATTCCGGGCCAAAAAAAGAATTTTTTTGCGGGCGCTAAAAATTTAAAGTAATTCGTAAACCGTTAAAAAAAAAATGAAAGATCAAAAAAGTTTTCGGTGAGCCCAAAAAAATTAAAACATATTCCATAAAAAAAAAGGAAACATTTTTTTAAATTTGCTGTACAAATTCTAAACATTAAAAATTAAAAAAACTCCACGGTTTTGGGATGGTCAGCCTGTCCTAGGGTTTTTTTTGAAACTTTTTGAACGAAAATTCCTCTCCCTTCTTCCACAAACCGCCTAACCCCCCCCCCTTCGTTAAAACCTGTTGGGGCCTTGGGCCCGGGTTCCCAAGATACCATCCCAAAGCCCGTCTGCCCCCTTTGGCACAAGTCCGCTAAAAAGCTTAAACGTGCGTCACTGCCACGATTACCCACAGTGTCAACGGAAACGGGGAATCCCCGCCGCCACTGGCTGCCCATGTTGTCCACCGTCCCTGCCCGTTCCCCCTTTGAACACTTGTCCCCCGGGCCCTCACTCTACTGTCACCCCGGGGCCCTCAACCTGGTGGCACGCTTGCCACAGGGTAGGGGGGAGGGAGGACTGCCGCGCCCCTTCTCGTGCTGCATGGGGTGTTGTCCTGGCGGCGAGGGGACGCCCCGTCGTTGATCGAGTGGGACGGCACACACCCCTCCTCGTACTTGGGTTTACACGTTTCGGTGTGTTGCCCCAGCCTTCCCCACTACGCCGCAACTTCGGCAAATGGCGGGGGTCTTGGGGAAAAAAGGGTAAAAAACAAGCATTCCTTTTAAAAAGGGAAACCCCCTTTCCCTTTCCCTTTTTGGCACTGGCGACGAACTGGGCCGCGTCTGGTCAATCGTTGGCAAACCTTTACCCCCCCCCGTTCCCCCAATTTTTTTCTCTTTTCCCCTGTCAAGATGATCGCCCTTTTGTCTTTTTTATCTACTGAACTTTACGATCATTGGGGGGGGCTGGGGCCCTCACTGCCTGAACCCGTCCGGGGGGCCCCGTGCAATGTGGGCGTCATCCAGGCTTAAAGATGTCAACAAATATTTAAAAATGCTGACTACCCGCACGGGGGAAAAAACAATCCCAAAAATTTCAAAAAGGCCCGCAAAAGAGGGGTCCCAAAGAAAGGGAGATTGTCCCCCGAGAAAAATCTTCCCTCTGTCCCCCCCGGGCAAAAATTTATTTTGTCAAAAGTCTTGGGCCATTGTCTAATTGTTTTGTAAAGTTGAAAGAAATTCTTTTTTCCCTTCAAACGAAAACTGGGAAACATTTTTTGAATTTCCACTTCATATCTGTCACTGTCTCTGTCAAAATTTTCTGTAATCCTTTTTTAGTCCCGTCACCCTCGTCGGGTTAAAACTCCCCCGCATTGATGTTTTACTTCACTCAGGTCGTTTTGATTTTTCCAAGGGTCCCTTTTTTCCCCTAGTTTTGTTTCTCTTGGGAAATGTCGGGGCATGGCTTTCGTCAGTCTGTTTTATCATGTCTTTTTTCCTTCTCTGACTTCGTCAAATTTACAGTCTCCTCCCACAGCGGAAACGGTTGGTCAGGTTGGGGCCTGGGGTTTTTAACCCCAAAGTCACCACTGGGGGAGCACCTACACAGCAAGAACCCCTGGCCGGGACAGCACAGGGAAGCCCCAAAAAACACCGGCAGAAAGTGCGGGCAAACCGAAAACGGAAAAGGCGCGACACAACCCCAAACCCTTTCCCCCCTGCCACAACATGGTTCCTTGTTTGTTTCTTGCCCTTTTTCCCCACAATTATTTAGGAGATGCCAAAAAAAGTGAATGTTCCAACAGAAACTGACCTCCCTGACCACGAACTTTAGGGACACAAAAAAAACCCACGACAACATCGGCCGACGACAGATTGGTGCATTACCCGTTTTCCCTCGCTCACTTGGGAACACATCAGTCAAACTTTAACCCCGATTAAATTTTGCACAAAAAAATTCCCGTAGCGGCCCTCCCCGGGCGCTAAGTCCCAAAACCCCCCTTTTTTTTTTTTCCCCCCCAGTTTCACTTTCACTGGACTTTTTCGCCCTTTTCTTCCAAAAAAAAAAACCCACTTCACACAGTCCTAAATAAACAACAGAAAGCAGAAAAGCCGCCCCCACTTCACATAGCTGCCCATCCAACGGGCCCTTACCCTCGGCCCCCGAAGAGAGAGAAGAGGGGAGAGAGAGAAAGAGAAATATGTCCCCAACAAGATTCCCAAACCAGATAACTCCTTCATCATGGTCCTAATCACCACACCCCCCTTCCCCTCCCCACACCACTCCCCCAAACCGGGTGGGGTTTAAAAGACACCGACAACAAACGGGCCCCACAGACCCTCGCCAGACCAAAAGGGGCACAGACACCGGGCAGACAAACGGAAACCCACAGACCTCTCGGCCAAAGATGGGTCACAACACCGACCCGACAAACGGACCGACAGACCCTCGGCCAGACAGATGGGTCACAGACACCGACAGACAAACGACCGACAGACCTCTCGGCCAGACAGATGGGGTCACAGACACCGACAGACAAACGACCGACAGACCTCTCGGGCCCAAAAGATGGGGTCACAGACACCGACAACAAACGACCGGCAGACCTCCGGCCAGACAGATGGGGGCCCCAGACAAACAGACCGGGAGACAGGCACACATACAGATCGATATCGGGTGACCTTTTCCTGTTTTTGTTTTTGTTTATCGATTCATCGTACCATCCCTCCATCTCTGTTCCTCTCCGTATCCTCCTTCCCGCCTTATTCCCCTTTTTCCCTTTCTTAGTTTCTTCCTTTCTCTTTCTCCTGTAATCTCATGAATCCTTACACGTTCTCCTTCAACGATTTTCCTCCTCTGTCTTCGTCTCTCCTACATCATGTCCATCCTCTTCCATTCTCGGTCCTTTTCCCCCCTCTATTATTGTCTCTTCATTTTCCTCAGCTATCCTTCAATTTCATCTGCCATTGTCCTCTTTCCTTCATTTTCGTTTTCACATTGGACATATACCACACCAGCATAATAACAGCATCCCCATACGCCCACCGTACCCCCCCCCCCCTCCCCCAGCTCCAGCTCCCTGACTTTCCCCTCCTTTGCATATACCACCCACCCCATCCTCTACCCGCTGCATTCAGTGTCTTCCCTGTGTAAGGCAACAAGGTCGGCGCGCGACGCGTCTCTCCCTCACTGAACGTCGTATTGTTCGTCTGGTGTTTGTCACTTACATTAGCATTTCGCGTCATTTCTCCCGGCGACAGGAGATACGGCGGACGGAATTAACAACATCCCGGGGAGTGAACAGGAGAAGCGTACTTAAGACTTCACTGACATGCGACTCCATCATCTCTAGAGATTGGTGAACGCCCACTACTGCTATCACCATGAACGACGACGACGACGCGTTGTAAAGCCGCCACACACACACCTCCACCGTCTGCAGATGGCCGTTGCCGTTAAATCTGCCTGCCAGGGGCAAGACAGTTGACAGACATCGATGAATCCCATAGCTCGCCATAGACTCTAACACTTATTTTACATGAAAACGAAAGCCAGAATTTGAATAACGAAGACGAAGTTTACACTGTTTGGTTTATGATACAAAAGAAAAATTTGAAGGGA
>CM031622.1:52311762-52331333 GCA_018398815.1 Conus ventricosus
CATTTTCAATTATTTCTAAAGCAAGTTCGTTAATAAACAAAGAAAACAAAACTGGACTGCACACATCACCTTGTTTTTCAACCCCTCTTGAACAAGTAATAAAATCTGTCAGATCTGCCTTATTTCTTATTCTTGCTTTAACATTATCATACATACTTCTTATACAGCATACATTTTCCCCCTTATTCCATTTCTAAACAAGTATTGGCCACAAAAGTTTTCTTGATATGGAATCGAAAGCTTTTTCAAATCTATGAAAGCAACATACAACTTTCTATTGTTCACAACTGCTTTTGAACGGACGCCATAAGTGTGAAAATATGATCTATTGTTGAATAATCTGTTTAATCCAGCCTGATACTCACCAGTAGTATTATTTTCTTCAATCCTTTTTTGCAGTTCTTACATTAATTATTGAACTGTAAAGTTTACTGCTCACATTGCTCAGTGATATGCCCCTGTAATTATCGGGTCATCTACATCTCCCTTTTTATGTAATGTAACAAATTATGGATTCTGTCCATGTTCAGGATATACACCTTTATCACACAGAGCATTAAACAACTTAACCAAAAACATAACAACTGATCATGGAAAACTATAAAAATTCACCTATTATACCATCTGGACCCCGCTGCTTTTGAAATTCTTTAATTTCCCCAATGCACGAATAACCTCTTCTTTCGTAATTGCTGATTAAACCATCTCCTTTCATTGTCTTCAACTGAATAGTCATACTCCTCTTCTAAGTTTGTATTATCAACCTGCTTGTCAGAATATTTTAAAATGACAAAAACCATCTTCGTACTAATGTTATTATATATACCACTCGTTTGGGAACAATTTTGTGCACTGCTTCCCAAAACTTGTACTGATTACCTACAGAAGACACCAGATCATAAGTTGCAAATTCTATATTCCTTTTCTTTTCTTTCCAAGAGATTTTTGGTATTCTCTTCGAGCTTTACAATACTCGGTCCTGTCATTATCTTTTAACGTTCTACAAACCTTCGAAAGTAACATCTCACGTTTTTTCTTCCAATTTTACATTCTTCATCAACCATTTATTTCTCTCTTGTCTGATCTCTCATCGAAATAAATCTTTTCTTTCATACAACCAGCGTGGTTGCAAAATACAGTCATTAAATAATTCCAGAGCTCCATCTATGTCTGCATCAATCATTTGAGCGCACAACTTAAGGTGTCTTGAAAATACCTGATGACTCATGGCTTCAATTAATTGTTCAGCACAGTCACTTTCCATCTATACCTCTCAATGAAGCATGTTTCTTTGATCTACAGTTTTAACAATGCAGATGTATTCTTATTCGTGTTTTAATACATAATTCAACAGGGAGGGATCAGATTCTATCCTTCCACCACATGAATTTCACAACATGAATGCAACTACAGGAAAAAGTCATCACATGCCAAAAAGTAATCATTCACACTACTGCCAGTACAGAAATGTAAGTAAAATGACCATCTTTGTCTCCATCACAAACACCATTCAGCATACATATTCCTAATGAATTACAAAGGTTTAAGAGCTTCCTTCCATATGAATTTATTACTTTATCTTGCGAATTTCGAATCATCCTTCGTTGATTTCATCATCTACAGCAGTGTTGCCAAACCACCAATATTCACTTGGAAATGTATCTCCCATTCTACTGTTAAGTCCCCAACACACCAAAATATACATATCATCACTAGTACGGTATCAGAAGAATATCTTCAAGTAATTCCACATCGCTGATCTATACTACTAGTGTTATAATATGGAGAATGCTCTGGCGGGAATAACACAACAAATAAAAAGAATATCTTTATCAGTACCAAACAATGTTTTATTTAATAAAAAACAAAGGAAATTCCCGCGTTCAACTGTTCTTTCCGTTACATAATTAACAATTTCATTTTTAATGAGACAAAGACCCCCCCAGAACGTCTTCCCTGTTTTGGACAGCTTAACTGCTGGTTTTACAATATGCTGTGTAATTCGGAAATGCTAGTGGATCAAAGCTATCAACAATGTCTCTACTAAACAAATAAAGTCAAAAGATGAAAGATAGGAAGTGAAAGAATTGTCATTCAATTTGGACAAAATACCAGATATGTTCCAATGCAAAAAAATGAATATTCTTGTGTCATATTTACATGTGTATTCTTTGGGCCATTCTTTTTATTGTTAACATTTTTTTTCAAAAACACTTTCAATACGGCCCCCTAATGAATGTGACCCATTTTCTTCAAACCCCACGGATTTCTGCGACACGCTAGCAGGTTCGCCAACGACGGAAAGCACATGTTTTGCACGATCTGTTTTTGACACAAACTCGACCGGTGTAACTTGTTCAGTGATCCCCTGTGTAAATTCTGCAAAGTTGAAATCATAATCACTAGAGGCTAAATTTCTTTTGAACACATTCGGCCGGCCTAATCCCTATTTCGTCTGAACAAGATTTCCATTAGCACTGAGGTAAAATTTGGTTCCGTCGATAATAAGGTGATCAAAAGACCATACTGGCTCTTTTCCCAGCCTCTCTTGCCTCTTTTAAATAAGGACCAAGTTTTTTTCTAATGTCTCTGACTCTTCTACTGAAGTCCTCTCCAACGAAAACAGATGTGCCTTTCAGCTTACCTTTAGCTCTCAGAATGTCTTCTTTGTCTTGAAAAATGTACACCTAGCCAAATCGGAGAGTCCTTCTTGAGGATACACGGTGCACACGGTCGAATTGACACCTCCTGTCAGTTCCAGTTGGTCCACAATCAGTTCCCTGACACTGTCTTCACAATCCTTCCACGTTTCATTGTCTTTGCGAGGTATTCCATGGAATATGAGGTTGTTCCGTTTCGATCTGTCTTCAAGTTCATCAGTTCTGCGCTCAAGATTTTCACATCTAGTTTTTAACATTTCATTTTCACTTTGCAGGGCTTTCTTTGCTTGGCTTAACGTCAAAACCTCCTCCTCGAGTGTCGCCATTTTGTATTTCAGACTTCTAATTCGTCTTTCAAATTCTCTGATGTCACTCTGCATTACTCGAACTTTTGTATTTAAGTCATGGTTCATTTTTAACAAAGTGTCCATCACCTCATTGACAGTGTGGTCAGCTTTTCCGTCTGTAGATTGGCGTCCAGGGAATCCACGTTGTCCTTGCTGTTCATCTTCCCAGCGAGGTCAGTCGTGACTGTCGGTTTTCCTTGCCTTGAAGTGGTCCGGGGTTCTTTTCAACGTCACCACACCGGTGTAAAAGGTCCCCCCAGAACAGAAGTGTCAGCAACACTCCCAACGACGACACGGTTGACCTGTGTTGAACTCTCAAGGTCAGCAAAAACATGGCCTTCTTCCGTTTTGCTCTCAGGTACATGAAGCCGACAAAACACAGCGGCAAAACTCCCACATACCGCCTCTAAATGTGAGTGGAGCTACTGGCATGGCTTGACTGGTATTGTCATCCACGTGTGCGCAGAATGTTAAACTTTAACAGTTGAATGGGCAACCGTAATTCCAATTAATCTGCGGAGCTCAGAATGTAGGCCCTTTCTCTGTGACATCCGCGCATGCGCCCCGAGAGAGAGAGAGAGAGAGAGAGAGAGAGAGAGAGAGAGAGAGAGATGAAGAGGTACTGACAGTGCAAAAAGAAAATCAAGAGAGAGAGGGGGGAGGGCGAGAGGTACTGGCAGTGCAAAAAAAAAACAACAGAGAGAGAGAGAGAGAGAGAGAGAGAGAGAGAGAGAGAGGAGAGAGAGAGAGAGAGAGAGAGAGGAGAGAGAGAGAGGGGAGCATTTCAGTGGATAGCGTGCTGAACATACAGCGGATGGACAATCCTCTAAGCAAAGTGACCACAAATGTTCCGCTGAAAGTAAACAGTCTGATGTGATGAAAAGTACAGACAGCAGTGAGATGTTATGATAAGTACAGACTGCAGTCTGATGTGATGAAAAGTACAGACAGCAGTGTGATGTTATGATAAGCACAGACAGCAGTCTGACGTTATGATAAGTATAGACAACAGTCTGATGTTATGATAAGTACAGACAGCAGTCTGATGTTATGATAAGTACAGACAGCAGTCTGATGTTATGATAAGTACAGACAACAGTCTTGGAAGTAACACATTCTGATGGACAATGAAAGTTTTCTTGTGATATAAGCGGTGTAGTTTCGTACTGTCCATATCGGATCAAGAAAGAAGTTAAGCAACGGTGAAGCCTGTACATACAATCATATCCCCTCTCATAGCAAATAATTTACGTATGAAACACACACACACACACACACACACACACACACACACACACACACACACACACACACACACACACACACACACGCACCCACGCACGCACGCACGCACATACACACGCACGCACGCACGCACGCACACACACACACACACACACACACACACACACACACACACACACACACACACACACACTACGCACATACACACTCACACACACACACACACACACACACACACACACACACACACACACACACACACGCACGCACGCACGCACGCAGGCACGCAGGCACGCAGGCACGCACGGACTCACGCACACACATACACACGCACGCACGCACGCACGCACGCACGCACGCACGCACGCACGCACGCACGCACGCACGCACGCACACACACACACACACACACTACGCACATACACACACTCACACACACACACACACACACACACACACACACACGCACGCACGCACGCACGCACACACATACACACGCACTCACGCACGCACGCACGCACACACACACAAACTACGCACATACACACACACACACACACACACACACACACACACACACAAACACACACTCACACACAACACACTCACACACACACACACACACAACACACACACCCCACACACACACTCACCACACTCACAGACAACACACACACACACACCACACACACACAGAGTTTACTACCTTTCCTACTGACCCTGGCGTTATTATAGAGTTAACACACACCGTTTCTCCCCCCATACATTTTCCTATCGGAACTGGATCAAAAGTTTATGATAGGGCTCCCTAAATAGCCAATACACTTTCATCGTGTCTTGCTGTATTGTCGAGTTCGGCATTGTGTCATTTACACTGGTGTCCGTCATACCATCTTTCAATAGCATCTTGTGATACCGAACCCTATGTAAACATTAAGTCGCGGCTTACGTCATCCCGTGAAAGTAAAAGTTATAATAACGCTACAAAAAAGCGGGATTCGCGCGCGCACGAGTGTGTGTGTGTGTGGTGTGTGCTGTGTGTGTGTGTGTGAGTGTGTGTGAGCGTGTGTAGTGCGTGCGTGCGTGCGTGCATGCTGCGTCGGCCGTGCGTGCGAGCATGCGTGTGTGCTGGGGGGGGGGGGGGGGGGGGGGGGGGGGGCGTGCGTGAAGCACCACAAAGCATAAACAAAAACCAACTAACCAAAACACAAACCACACAAAACCCTGCATTGTAACAAGAACATATTCTTTGACGACAACGCTAGTGGTCGATAGAAGCACGAGAAAATAATAAATGAGAAAGAAATTCAAAAGCCCATGGGAATGGATTATTATTACTGGAAATCTGCACAAAAACCATTAACATTTTGGGGATTCAACAAGGAAGAAATCTAAAGTCCCGCCTTTCCATTGATCCATATTCGATGCTGAATGGAGCTGGGAAGACAACACACACACACACACACACGACCCACACACACACACACCACACACACACACACACACACGCACACAGCACACGCACACACGACACACACACACACTTCTGAGTAATGGCCAGTGGGGGGGGGGGGGGGGACAACCCACGAAGTCGACTCTTCTCTCATTACGCCCCTGAACCCGTTTCAAAACCCACTGATTACCTTTCTCGTCCTTTACTCGCTCCTAAGCATCTTCAACGGTCCGTCCGGCCCCTCAAAACCGCTTGTAGAGTCCACGTGCCCTCTTTATCCTCACGGTGCTCTTATTTACGATGCTCCTGGACCAGTCCATCTCTTTTTTGTTTAGAAACGATAAAGAGAGAAAGATGGCCGTAAAAAGAGGCCTTTAAGGAGATCGAGAAGAGAGCTAGAGTGAGAGAGACAGACAGACAGACAGACAACAAGACAGAGAGAGAGAGAGAGAGAGAGCGAGAGAGAGAGAGAGAGAGAGAGAGAGAGAGAGAGAGACAGACAGGCAGACAACAACAGACAGACCAGACCAACAGACAGACAGAGACAGATCAAGTCAAACAAAGTCACAAAAATTTTATTGTCAGCTCTGGCCCATAACATGAGAGTGGGAGCGACATAATACACATTAAATAATTACAAAATATAAGACATTGTTTGCTCACACTCAGCGCCTTATAGACAAACAAGAAATATTCATAATCACATTTTCATTCATTGGCAAGAATCAAAGAAATTTGAAATGAATGACGGGTACTGCAGTACTTATCAGGTATAATTCATCCCTCAAATCGTAAATTTCGGCATATGAAAAGGAAATGAACTATCCCCTTTCAAGAGCATTAAACAAAATGGATAATTGTTATTGCGTTTGTTTAGGATGATTTATATTGCAAGTAGCTGTGTTTTTAAGGAGACATACCAATTCGAATCTTGCACAAAGAACAGTTTCCGGCAAATACACATCTTAAGCATAAACAAATAGACTTTTGGAGAAAAATGTAGAACCAAAAAGTTGAGTTATACACAAAAAATTAGGTCTCCTGTGCAGCATGCCATCTTTGTTTAAATGAGTTTAAATGAGTTTAAATTCTGAGAGAAATAATTTTACGCTTCCCACACCTGTGCCTTCCCGATACCTAATCCATAGCCAAATTTAACAAACATCGTCTAACACGACAAGCCCTGAGACATAATTCTGGTTTTGCAATGATAATAACATAATGTAACTTTTTTTTTTGATATCTAGACACTTCCCTAGCAACAAGGCGTAGCCAATAACGTATGCATCCGTAAATAAGTGTTTACATAAAGAGGAAGCCTACCAGTTTCTCCATATATCAGTTGCCTGGTGACTTTGGGCTAACCCCCATAAACCGTTTTAGCAACAAAGTTGAACTCTTTCGATGGTCTCTTGGTCAATTGATATCCCCAGATTCCTGATCCATATGTCTTATTGGCTGTATTAGCCAATCGACATCTGAAAAAAAACCTGTGGTGAATGTCACCTACAGTCCCAGAGAACTTTGATTATAGCTAAGATGCCTTTTCTAGCCCGATTGCAAGTCTTTAATGTGTGAGAAAAGGTCAGCTTGTTGAAAATATATACCCAGGTATTTATACATATTACAATAACTAGGTCTCTCCATCAAAAGACCATTTCTCATATAAAGACAAGTATCCACCATTTCCGGAAAACAACCACATTAGATTTTTTCTGAAATTAACAGATCAATCGAGTCTTTTTGCTGTCGTAACTTAAGATGTCAGCTGGGTTTGGAGACCAATAATAACCACTTATCAAAAAATAATACATCTCTGCAAAAAGTAATATGAGAATTCCACAAAATCAGGTGACAATTGATTCCATGTTACCATTTATTGATTATCTTTTGTTAGTTCATTTATAAACAGTGAAAACAAACTGGTGAACACACCTCCCCTCAGTTTCAAACCCGTGGACACAAAAGGCCTCAGTCAGGGTCCCTCCAGTACGCACTTTGCCATCACCGTATTATACATACTTTTTAATGCTTTTAACAATTTGACCACTTAAACCAATCGTATGCAGTATCTTCCATAGCTTATCCTACACACCGAGTCCAAAGGCCCTGCATAATCAATGAAGGCTACATATAGTTTCCTATGTTCGTAATAATTGCTTCTGACTCATGCTAGAAAGTGTAAAAATATATGCAAATGTACTATCTTTTCTGAAACCAGCTTGTTCTTCCGCCAATTATATTATTGCATCTTATCCACTTCGTGATACGTTTATTTAGAAAAAACTGTACAACTTGCTAGAGATATTTAATAATGAATTCCTCTGGTTAATTGTCAGTGTTATTTTACATCCCCTTTTTATGCAAAGCTGAATAATTGAAAAACACCACTCATCTGGAAGCAAACCATGATCAAAAATAAAGTTAAAGAAGTTGTAAGAAAAGGTAAAGTTTGCTCTATACTATTCTTAAAGAATTCTCCAATTAAGCCATCTGGCCCCGAGGCCTTTTAGATTTTCAATGCTTTAACTGCATCCCTCACCTCTTCTGTGAATTGGCGTCGTTTAAAGCTTCGGAATCTCTCTCAATGACAGGATCTGAACTAGGAAAATTCACACATTCTGAATATTCGGTGCATCATTGGGAGAGAATAAACACATCTATTGAAATGTTATACATCTTCTAGACTAATTGTAGATTTGGTATCCACATTGGACGTTACTGAACGAATGTATTCCAAAATTCTTTGGTTGTTCAGGTTATTTTGCAAGTCCATCGACTATTTTCTCTCTATGCGATTTTTTCTTAGTTAAGAGTTCTTCATATTCTCTACTTTTCTATGCATAAATTCCCTGTCTCTGTCAAGATCTCTTTCTTTTGAGTATACGAAGATCCGTCTTTATAAATATGCACATTGCATATTTTTCCTCAAATTTGTCGAACAATTTTTCCTTTCATGTCTACATTCCTGATCAAACCAAACGTGGTGATTTTGTCCTCGAACCACAGATTGTTGTCTTCATACATTCGCTAGCAAAATACAAGCAATTCATTAAACTTACTAAGGCGCTTCATTTATATTTCTTTGAATCAAAGATATGCTTGGTGTAGTAAGTTCTAGCATAGTCACATTGTATTTTATTTGTAAATTCTATGTTTCTTTAGTTCGTTCCCACATTATATCTGTGTTGTATAAGGTTTGGGTGCCTCTTTTTCTGAGATAGCATCAGACATGGATCAATATACAAATCAACAGCTAAAAGTTTTTATTCAATCATAGGTAAAAGGTTTATGACCTTGCATTTGTTGTGACAGATTTTAAAACAATAAAATAGTCTTACAAACACTGCATCCCATTTGTTAAATAATATGTAAAACCGCATGAAAATTTGCGATTGCAGACCATTCAATATCAACAGATTGAATTCCTGACAAATGTTAATAAGCCCAACTTCCAAGCATTAACACAGAGTCATTAGAACATCTTTTGTTATCTTCATCTTGCTCATGTCCTTCATTTCACTTTTTCATTTCATATATCACTTCAACATGATCATTATTTTGAGCATTTAACAGCCTGTTCTAGACTTTAGGTCACCACAAATAATTAAAGAATTCTCCATAAATCTCTGACATAAGTCAAGCAACAAATCTTCAAGTAACGTAAACACCATTATAAATTTTCGTTTCCTCAGGAGTTAAGGTGAATTCTCTGAGGACATACATCCAACCAACAAGCAGTCTGTATGCGAACAAAACAGCTTGTTGAAAGTTTTTAATACAATTCCATTATCAGATTCTCTTCAACACGCTGTACATATTCAGCGAGTTCTTCACGAATCAAAAACAAATGAACCCACTGAACAGAAGACCATGGACATTATCAGACACCTTCCACCCGGTGACACAAATGACAAATGAGATTTACACATGAACTAGAAAATGACTGAAGAAAAAGTTTCAATCAAGAAAAAACAAATCATATCTGACCATACAATGATAGAAAATCAAGTTTCATTCAATGATAGAAATGTAGACTCAACATTTGTAAGGAACAAATGAAAAACGATTTGTACATTTTCATCGACTCTATTAGAGTTAAGAACGTATTCTGACTGTTTTCTGCATGTAGTGTGATATCACTTGATCTGCCATGGCCTAACGCTATTTATTCTGAGTGGTTTTCTCACTATTGATTCGCTCAGAATCCTTGTTCTGAGCAGATCTGGCTTGACCCAAGTTCCAGTTCATAGCAGAAGTACTCTGCTGTGAAGCAGAGCGATTGCGGGTTATAATGGGCGAATACTGTGGCCAAGTGTTACCCAGTTCGGTTCGCCCTCCCCCTATCCCCTCCCTCCAAATTTCCGTCCCTCCCCCCACCACAAGTACGAGTGCTGTGACCAGAAAGTGGATATCCTCTTCCATATCCTCTCGTGCCCTGAGAGATGCTTGCTGACTAAGTGGTGTGCCATGGTACCTGGGTTCGGGAAAAGACTGCTCAGTCTGGTCGGTCTTCGAGGGCTCATATTTTCGATGCTCCCTGAAAGCCAGTCATCTCTTTTCTTGGCAGAAACGATTAAGAGAGAAAGATGGCCGTAAAGAGCCTTTAAGGAGAAACGAGAGAGACTGGAGTGAGAGAGACATACACAGAGAAAGCGAGAGAGAGAGAAGAGGAGAGAGAGAGAGAGAGAGAGAAGAGAGAGACAGAGAACAGACAGAGAGATAGAAGAGAGAGAGGAGAGAGAGAGAGATGTGTGTGTGTGTGTGTGCGTGCGTGCGTGCGTGCGAGCGTGCGTGCGTTCGGGCGTGCGGTGCGTTGTGTGTGTGTGTGTGTGTGTTGTTGGGTGTGTGTGTGTTGTGTGTGTCTGGTGTTGTGTGTGTCTGTGGTCCCCTTCTCATTGTTTTTAAGGTTCCCTTCATTATTCCCATCCAGAGAGTTACCACGTACATTAAAAAGCAGAAGAGCATGTAACAAATATAATACAAAATATAAAATCTCTCCCCCCCCCCCTCTCTCTCTCTCTCCCCTCAATCCCCCGACCTCCCCCGCCGCGCGCAGGCGGTGTGTCTTGGGGTGTGTGTGTGGTGTGTGGGTGTGTGTGGTGTGGTGTGTGTGTGTGTGGGGTGTCTGTGTGGTTGTGTGTGTGTGTGTGTTGTGTTTGTGTGCGTGTGTATCGTGGCGTCGTGCGTGCGTGCGGGGCGCGTGCTTGTGTGTGTGTGTGTGTGTGTGTTGTGTGTGTGTGTGTGTGTGTGTGTGTGTGTGTGTGTGTGTGTGGTTGTGTGTGTGTGTTGTTGAATATAAATATGTAAAATCGCATCATTATAAAAATGATAACATATGTGTTGAAATTTTTGTAACGTATATAGCTAACTGCTTGGAATGATATTTTTTTTGCGTGCTGCTGCCTTAGAAGAACCAGGAGCTACTTTTTGTTAAAGTCTTGATGGAGATGTTCAAAGACAAGAATTGGGTGGGGGGGGGGGGGGTTTGAGAGGTCATTTCGGGAGTTCTGGAGACGTATGTTACTGGCATATCTGAGTGATGGAGGAAATTAGGTAGTTACAGCCAAAAGTCTACAAAATTTCTTCATATACCTTTTGCTGTTATTGTTCATAATTTGTATGATGATGGAAGAAACTTTATAGCACAATATCGTCCTGAGGTGTTAATCATGACGATTTTGCAAGCGCATTTTAAAGAGCTCGCTATGAACGTTAACAAAACTTTCAACGAATTAACACTATAAGAAATAAAACGCACAAAGGCATAATCGATAAACGTCAACGTGCATACTGTGTACGTATTTTATACCCAAAAGGATTTTAATTTTTTGAAAGCAACAAACTATTTGTGATTAAAGTGTAATCATGCGAATGAATATAGGGGTGTGCCCACGTGAGATAATTGTCCTCGATGACTCCAAAAAATCTATGCGCGTTAACTTCTTTCAGTGTCTGTTACAGTTGCATTAGAAGGCACAGCAAAATTAATTTTGTCTTTTCGCCCTGCAGAGTGGATAATAATCATTATAACTCTGTTTTCTGAACATTACAAAATGTTATTTAGTTTAGTCATCCAGTTCAATAGTTGAGTCTGTATTCTCTTGTATGAAAGGAACCGTCGATTTAGGTCAGAATGGTTAGGGTGGATAAGTGAATCATCTGCAAGGAGCTCACGAAAATCTTTTGAAGGTAAAGCAATGATGGGGAGTGAAAAAAAAGAAGAGGACTGAGACCTGACCCATGTGCCACACCCAAACAGTGGAAATTCCTGGATTGCTCAGTACTAGGAAAACTTGGAAAGCTGACGATTAGAAGAATACGATTTTATCTAAGAAAGGACCGTGGGGTGGGCAATATTTATAGTTTAGCAAGTTTTTTCTCGGTAATACTTCGTGATCAGTAACGTCAAATACTTTTGCCAAGTGAATAAATGTAACCCAAGTGAGAATAAAATCAACTATTTGTTACAATTGATTAACACGATTTATCAGTGATGTTTTCTAGCATCTTTGACTCTAGATCCATAATATTAGGAGGGAGTGAGTAAGTCGAATTCTGTATTACAAGGCATGCGTATAATTGTTATGCATTCCTGATAACTTAGAAATAAGGTTTTACACGAGAATGGGTTACAACTTCAAGTTGTTTTTTTTTATCCACACGTTTAAAGAATAGTAACTTTAGAATGTAACTTTCTCAATAAACAAGATTATATGAGTAAATTCAGCGGAGTTAGCAATGACAGGAGCGTTATCCCAACCGTCAAAAACACGAGAACCTCTCCTCTCTCTTTCATATGTACAAGAAAAAGTATGTACAACATTAACGTTTACTGAAGGAATTGCTGATTCTACTTTAATGATTTGGACTCACAAAATCGGAATGTGTGTGTGTGTGTTTGTGTTTTGTGTGTGTGTGTGTGTGTGGTGTGATGTGTGTGTGTTGTGTGTGTGCGTGCGTGCGTGGCGTGCGTGCGGCGTGCGTGCGCGTGTGTGTGTGTGTGTGTGTGAGAGAGAGAGAGAGAGAGAGAGAGAGCGAGAGAGAGAAGAGAATACAGACAGACAGACAGACCCGACAGACAGACAGACAGACAGACTGACAGACAGAATGGACGGTACAGAGATAGATAATAGATAGATAGATAGATAGATAGATAATAGATAGATAGATGATAGATAATAGATAGTAGATAGATAGAAAAGAATAGATCAGACAGATAGATAGATAGGTATATATATATATATATATAATATATATATATATATAATATGTAGATATATATATATAAATAATATATAATAGATAATATATAGGTAGGTAGCAAGGTAGGTGGATAGATAGATAGATAAGTAGACGGATGGAGGATGTGGATGGATGGGTGGAATGGACAGACAGAAATATAGGGACAGATGCAAGGAGAGATATCGGGTAACAGGTGATGAGAGAGAGAGAGAAGAGAAGAAGAGAGAGAGAAGAGAGAGAGAGAGGAGAGAGAGAGAGACGAGAGAGAGAGAGAGAGAAAGAGAGAAAGAGAGAGACAGACAGAGACGACAAAGTGACAGATAGACAGACATACAGAGGACAAACAGACATGACAGAACACTGACAAAAAACGGTAATGGATAGATAGATTGATAAGAATAGAATAGACAGACAGATCGATAGGGTATAGATATATATTATATAATATATATACATAATATATATATATAAATATATATATTTAGGGGGGGGGTAATAAATATATATATATATATATATATATATATGTATTATATATATATAGGTAGGTAGGTAAGCCTAGGTAGGTTGATAGATAGATAATATGTAGAAGGATGGATGGATGGATGGACGGATGATGGATGGATGGATGGATGGGATGGATGGATGGATGGATGGATAGATGGATGGATGGATGATGGATGGATGGATAATGATGGAATGGATGGATGGTTAGATGGATGGATGGATGGATGGATGTGGATGGATGATGGATGGATGATGGATGGATGGATGGATGGATGGATGGATAGAGGGAATGGGATGGATGATGGATGGATGTTGGATGGATGATGGTGGATGGAAAGAATGGATGGATGGACAGACAGAAAAAAGACAGATGCAAGGAGAATACGGGGGAAGAGGTGGATGAGAGAGAGAGAGAGAGAGAGGAGAGGAAGATAGAGAGAGAGAGAGAGAGAGAGAAGAGAGAGAGAGAGGAGAGAGAGAGAGAAAGTTGTGGGGGGGGTGTGTTTAGTTTAGTGTTTATAGGGTCCAGCGAACTACTAGAGCCAAATAATACAACAAACCATACAGTCCAAGGATAAGGACCGACACATGCCAGCAACGTACAGAGTAGCTAGTGATGCAATGACTGCAAGAAATATTTGAATTTTAAACAAAGCTTGATCTTATGTCTTAGATTGAAGAAATAGGGGGAGATAACATCATCCTGCAGTGGTAGATACTTCTGCAGTCATTGTCAACGACCAAGCTGGCTGTAAGTTGCTGGAATGGTGCTCGTACGTATCCTTGAATTATTATTTGTGTAAATTTAGTCCCTTGGCGGATTCATTCCCAAGAACTGGCCTCACACTTGTGTCTTAAGAGAATATCTTTTTTATATTTTTTCTACTTTTCACAAGAAAATGGCTTGTTTTGCTCTTCATGATTTTCTTTTGCTCTTAGTTGCACCGTTGGTTGTTTTTTTTGAAAACTCAACAAACAAACTAACGGATGTCACACAAGCCTTTTCTGGGATAAACAATCTTCTTAACACCGAAAAGGCAAGGATCAGATACCACTTACCGTGGTACTGAGGAGAAAACAACCAGGTTTCGAATATCGGTATTACTAGTGAGATATGTGGTTAGTGAGTTTTCCTCCCTATTGGTGCTTAGAAGCTTGCGAAGGCTCATTTGAGAAGCATTTATTTAATTTTTTTCCCCATCCACCCCTTGAAGCACATACTGTAAGTTTGGCAGTATTAACTACCACTGAAGATATGTAGCTAATCTCCCCTATTTCTTCATTCTAAACAAAGAGCAAAGCTTTGTTTGAAATTCCATAATATTTATATATGTAAAGGTGGGTAGTGGTAGATAGATATGTGGCTGGACAGACAGAAAAAATAGACAGATGCAGGAGAGATACGGAAGAGGTGGATAGAGAGGAGAGAGAGAGAGAGAGAGAGAGAGAGAGAGAGTTAGAGAGAGAGAGAGAGATGCTAAGACAGACGGACAATCCAGGAAAGTATGTGTTATTTCGGGCTTGGCACAAGCCGCGTATCGTGACGGAAAAAGTCATTTTTTGTCTCCTTCCACCTCCACATGAAACACGCGTCTGACAAGTCAGTGTAAAACAGACCCAATAAACATCGCCTTTCAGCCCCTCACTCTCCTCTCCACCACACAAACAACGTCCATGCCTAGTGGAAACCAAAGAAGAAGTTCCTCTTGAACAACGGTAAGAAGCTAGCAGATGGTTTCCTCAGGTGTGCGTGCACGATACGTACGGGTTTCTGTAAATCCATTCACTCATTCGACCCATATCTCGTCAGAGCTTACGCTCTACAGACAGACAGACGGACGTACGACACACACAGCACGCCACACACACACACACACACACACACCCCACACACACAGAGCAGTGAAGAGAGAAGATAGGGGGGGGGGGAAGAGAGGCGCGCGTACACTAACAAAACAACAGCATACCACCATCACACCCCACCACCTCACGGTGTCATTTACAACTACACAATATAATGTACGCCTGGTAGCGAAGTCATCCATGCGTTTTGTGGAAACAGAACAAAATTCTCTCTCTTCTCTCCTCTCCTCCTCTCTCTCACTACGTCCCTCTCTCTCTCATCTCACTCTCTCATCTCTCTCTCTCTCTGTGCGCGCGCGTGACATCCAGACCACAAACCGGCACGAACGCATACATGTCCAGATAACCATACATACAGACAGACCAACAGATAGACGATAGATAGATAGATAGAGGAGAGAGACAGACAGACAGACAGACAGACAGACAGACAGATTTATAGTAGAAAAGATAAATAGACAGACAACAGACAGTCAGACATACAGACAGATCGCTAGGTAGACCGGACAGACGAGCAGAGAATAGAGTAGCTAGACGGACAAATAGATAGACAGATGGTAGCTGACGGACCAGACAGAACAGAGAGAAAAATACTAGACCGATGGCTAAGACAGATAGAGCAATCGATAGATAGATAGATATATATATGGATGGCTAGGTGGACTGACTGGAAGTCAGCGAGATATAGATATAATATATAATACCCCGAGGAGGAGAGCTTGTAGGTTTTAATCTCTGTCAGTGGAAAAATCCAATGTTTAAACTGTATGTCGCTCCCTACATGTTGAGCCCTTTTTTTACGTCCGTTTGCTTTTTTAACTCTGATTATATATATATACGTATAAAAATATATTATATATATATATATATATATATATATATAAAGAAGAAAGCGTTAGTCCTCCTCCGCAGCTTACACCAGCGATAGTGAGGTGATGTAAAAACCGCCTGTGTCCTGTCTGTAAGACACCCTTAAAGACACGAGCGATAGTGAGTGATGTAGAAGAAACGCCTGTGTCTTCCCTGTAAGACACTACCAAAGACACCAGCGAAGTGAGTGATGTAGAAACGCCTGTGGTCTGTCTGTAAGACCCACCAAGACCACGAGCGAAATAGTGGAGGTGATGTAGAAAACCCTGTGTCTGTCTGTAAGACACCCCAAAACACGAGCGATATTGAGGTGATGATAAAACGCCTGTGGTCTGTCTGTAAGCACACAAAGACAAGAAGGGAAACATTTTGTCGTTGTTTAATTCCGTTCCTTCGTCTACAGCACACTGGTGGATGCAGAATTCAAAGCCATAAGTTGGCAGCTTCCTCTGTCTTTTGCCCTCTGTCCTCTGAGTCTCTTTCGTCTGTCGGTCTGGTCTGTGCGTCTGTCATGTCTGTCTGTCTCTCTCTCTCTCTCCTACTCTCCAATCTCATCTCGCTGTCTCTCTCTCTCTCTCTCTCTCTCGAGCTCTCTCTCTCTACCATGTTTGAAAGAAAAGAAAAGCCGAATTGGTGATAGAATTAATCAAGACGTGCATGGGTAACATATATTATTATTTGTAATTATTATTATTGTTAGTATTATTATTATATTGTTATTATATTATTATTAATATTATTATTATTATTATATTATTATTAATTATTATATTAGTCTCATCAGAATTATCAGGTGGGGGGGCTGTAATATTTTAATGTTATGATTATTATTATGATGGCAGTGAGATGATTAGCATGAGCATGAATACTTACATAGCGCCTACACCCGGCGAAGTCCCAAGCTCTAAGCCTTTACAATCCACGCTCGTTTACACAAAACAAACGGCCTGCCTGACCTGGTAGTGCACACCGAAGCGCTGCCAGCTGGCGCTTTCCTTCAGTCGTTATTCCATTGTCATCCAGTCAATATCGTTTCAATAATCGTTTCCTCAATTTCCTTACTTCCATCATTCTTTCCTATTTCTCACTGCAGGGTCCATGCTATGTGTAACGTGTCATCCATACCTAACAGCCAAACTGGCCTACTCTTCAGAAAGAGGTGATGGGATTTTACATGAGGTTTTCTTTGGAATGATGTCGGAAGATGACGGTGTGTGGTTAATTGCCATGAAAACGGTTGCGCGCAAGGAAGCATCCAACACTCATCGGGGAGTGTCCCCTCTTAAAGCAAAATAAAGCCTGCCAGTACCGTCAAAGTTGTTTTAAACGTATGATGAGTAGGCACGCAAGCACTAACCACAGCCGTCGTATCCAGAAATAATGGCGAGTTAATTATCGTCCTTCCCCTAGTGCGCCTCGCCGAATAGCTAACTATAATAATATGAGAACTTGACGACATGCATCACATGCAAGTCTATAACCTGAGTGTTGGTACACAATTATACCTGCGTTGCTGACCTGTTGTCAAACAACCGACAGTGCCAAACTTTTTTGTTCCACAGGTTTCCCCCTAAAAGGGCTAAAACTTAAAAACAACAAAAGCCCGAGAACAAACTATAGATGTGCATTTGTTCGACTACCACACTGCCTGTATGGTTTTCTTCTCGAAACACACACACACACACACACAGCAACACACACACACACACACACACACACACACACCACACACACACACACACCCACACACAAACATCACACACACAACACCACACAGTCCACGAGTTTTGTTACGACCAATGAACGATTGACCCATCTAGGTGATGGAATTGTTCCTTTGTTGTTGTCGTCGTTGTTGTCGTATATTCCGTCCGCTTAATGAGGCTTGTGGTGTGGTGCACCTTTGTGTGGTTAGTTCAGGTTAGGTTACTTTCTCCTCTCTCTCTCTCTCTCTCTCTAATTCCACTGCCCGTGCCAATTCATTCTGGCAGTTCACGGGTGGGCGTAATCTTTTTTCTTGTACCAGGCGGTCTCTATCGGCCGTCTCCTCCCTGTCCTTTTTTAACCGGTCGTCACGTGCATCATTCCTCGTAGGCTTGAGGTATGCTCACTGTGACGTAGCGTGGCAAGTCGGCTGCCATCGTTGAGGGAGGTTTCCTCTTTACCTCGAGCGGAAAGATGTCTCTGAGAGCGCCTGCTCTGTTTTTGTTCTACACCTCTTCGTCGAAGGTACGGTCGGTACCTTCATCCCTACGGTCGGCCCGTAGGGGAGGGACATCACATCACTTCATCTTTTTCCGCATCTGCGCTGCTGTCCTCTCGCGGGACAGAGGGCAGAGAGAGTCGTTTGACCCACCACTCGGTCACCCACGGGTAGCTGGTAAGCACCAGTTTCGTGGTTTATTTGTTGTTGTTGTTTTTTTCTTGTTAGCCGGCTAATTCTTCTCTTTTGCGCAATTTGTTTTGGTTTTCCAAATTATAAAAGAAATATTGTTTGAGACCACTTTTCTGGTTAATTCAATCTTTAACCTGGCCATTCAAAATTATATCTTAAAGTCTTTCTCCTTTTTATGCATCTGGTGATGCGGTAGTCGGTGGGGAAGGGAGAGAACCTGGTGATTCAGGTTGGTACTTGCTTGGTCTCGCTCGTCCGCCCCTGTCACAATTGCCGGTCTCACATTTTTTCGGCCACCGTCTGTTTGTGTGTGTAAGGAGAACGAGTTTTATGTTCGCGAGCGTGCGTACGCATGATTAGTTGTTTGGATGCGTGGTTGAAAATTCGTGTTATTTGAAATGTTGCCATAAAATGTGGGATAATTGTGCCATTGAATTATTATTATTTGCAAATGTGGTGGCAGATGTAAAGCCATGGTTGCTTTATTAGTTCAATTCCTAAGAAAGGGAAATGTTAAACGTGAGTGAGAGAAGGATGAAGATAATTCGTATTTGTTTTTATAGCCTGTTAATTTAATGCGGTCTCTTACCTGCTTTGTATGAGAAGACTTTGATGAACATTCCTGATTCGGTTTGTTTGCTGCGTTAAGCTCAAGTCCTGTGTTGAGCTTATGATGGTGCATTTAGTAGACCTCCCCTCGCCCATCATGCGAGTGGCTGTTGGGATTTAACAGCATGGGTCAGACTGTACTGACGGCGGGGTTTCCAGTACCCTTCTTCCTTCCCTCCCTTTCTTCTCTCCTCCCAGCTATCTTTTCCCGCCCTCCCGGGGGCTTCACCCGGAGTCTGGACTGGTTGGTGCCACGTGCTGGTCGAGGCCACGCTCTGGTTGGGACCGCGGACTGGTTGGTGCCACGCGCTGGTTGGGGCCACGCTCTGGTTGGGACTGCGGACTGGTTGGTGCCATGCGCTGGTTGAGGCCACGCT
>CM031622.1:52331433-52343933 GCA_018398815.1 Conus ventricosus
CTGGTCGGGACCGCGGACTGGTAGAAAAGCCCCCGGCTTGACTGGCCGGCCCTGATCCCCGTCCAGGACCTCCAGTAACAACGCCAAACGTTTTTCCTCCCCCCCCCCCCCCCCCCCCCCCCCCAGGACGCGCTCTTCACTGTCTGCTTGTGCGTGTCAAGGGTGTCGGCCTTGAACGACTCTTTTCAAGAACCGACCCGGTTTGGAGCACCTAGTGCGACAGGGTGCTCCTAGTAGACTTTGGAGAGGCAGGGGTGTGGAGCACTCCATGGTGTGGGAAGGGATGGATGCTGGAAATGTTTATTTATGATTATGTGTATGCCATATGTGTTGAAATGTTGTGATTGTGATTGTGTACGTCGTATGGTGAAATGTTTATTTATAATTGTGCATGTTGTGTGGTTGGAATGCTTGATTGTGATTGTGCATGTTGTGTGTGTTGGAATGCTTATTTATGACTGTATGTTGGTGTGAATAAATGGGGTGTTGTATCGTAATCTTTGTGTGGTCTCTTGCGGGCGTGTGAGGTCAGTCACTCCCTTCACTCCCACCTAGACCGATCCTGTCAGGCAGACCTCCAGGGGTCGGTCGTGACATTTGTGGGGCTCGTCCGGGATGTGAAGGGCTCTGGCTGTCTCTCTCTCGTTTCACACGGAGTACCTGTCCAGTTTTGTTTTGTTTTGTATACGTTTAGTCAGTTTGTCGTGTTTGTTGTGGTGGTTGGCTGGGTGACTCTAGCGTGTAGGGAGTCTTGGTGGCCTGAAGGAACATCCGGTGTGACCGGGGAGTCGAGGTGAGACCAGGGGGAATCGACCGCGTCCAGACCTCCTTCCGCCGGGTGCCTCACGCAGGTACGGCCGTAAGTCTTGCCTTTCTGTAGCCACTCAGTCTGCCATTCCCGTTTTGTGGTTAGCCAGTTTTTTTGTTTTTTTTTTACCGGGTGGTTATTGGGTACAGGGGGTTGTATCGGACGTTAGTGTCATTTTTTTTTTCTTCCTCTCTCCTGATTCCGTCTGCCAGTTGGTTTGTTTTTTCCGGCCAGCCCCACCGCACTGTTGCTCGTGCTGTGGAGCGCGGTGTTGCCAGAGTGGGGCAGCCGGACATAGTTTGTGTTTTTTTTTTTTTTTTCGGTGAGCCCCACCGCACTGTTGCTCATGTTGTAGAGCGCGGTGTTGCCAGAGTGGGAGCAGCCGGAACTTGTCCGCACACACACACACACACACACACACACACACACCACATACACACACACACACACACCACATATACCCCCCCCCCCCCTAAAATAGCTGTTTTTCAAGTGGAATTGTCTTTCCCCCGTATTTGATAACTGTAGGATATAGTTGTAAATGGCAACGCCCGGTGCTGGTGGTATGGCGACTCGGCGTCGAAGAAGAAAGGTTTTCTAAATGTAGTCCCTACTGTTAGCACCATACTTCGACTACAGTGACTTCCACTTACTCCAGTGCTGTGGCCGGTAGTCCAATGAGTACTTTCACTACTTCTTCGTTAGGGGATTTTTCCTGCTGAGACCCCGACTGGCACTTCCGCTCGGAAGCGTCAGAGTATAGTGAAGCAACTGTGGGCTTCTGTTGAGTCGCAGAAATCAAAACCCTCTCTTTTCCATGCTTCCCCTCGTAAGGAGTATGCCCTGGGAGACTTTCCTCATGGGAAAGTCGAGACCCAAGGGACGGGTCAGACGGGTCCTCCTCCCGTGTCGGGAGTGGTGAACCCCGCCCAGGACATCGCTTCTGTCCTTATGTTTCTGGAGCGGCAGCGTAGTGAAGAGGCTGCTCAGCGTAGGGAAGAGGCTGCTAGGCAGGAGGCTCTGCGTAGGGAAGAGGCTACTAGGCAGGAAGCTCTGCGTAGGGAAGAGCTAGACGGGATGGAGGCTCTGCGCAGAGAGGAGACTGACAGACAGGAGATTCTGCATAGGGAAGAGGCTATTCTGCATCGGGAGGAGGAAACTCGGCGTGGGGAAGAGGCTGCCCGACAGGAAGATCTGCGCAGAGAGGAGGCTGCTCAGCGTAGGGAAGAGGCTGTCAGGCAGGAAGCCCTCCGTAGGGAAGAGGCTGCCCCCGTAGGGAAGAGCTGGATAGGATGGAGGCTCTGCGTAGGGAAGAGATGGAACAACTTCTTTTCCGCGGGCTCCCGCATCTGTAAGTCGGGGGGCTGATCGACAGGCAGGTGATAGAGTTAGAGGCCCAAAGTTAAAGCTTCCAGAGTCAGACCTAGTGAGGACATTGATATGTTCTTAGAGCATTTTGACAAGGTAGCTAGTTCATACCAATTGTCTGAGGAACAAAAGGCTATGCACCTTTTTTCTGGATTGTCTGGTACTGCGAGGGAGTGTGTGCTCACCCTAAATGAAGGCGCGTCTTATGCAGACATGCAGTTGGCTCTGCGTAAGCGTTTCCACCTTACTCCAGAAACGTACAGGAGGAAGTTTAGGTCCATGAAAAAGAACAACGATGAACCTTCGTGCAGTTTGGAGATAGGCTGCGCAAAACGCTGGGGTACTGGCGTCAGTTGGCTAAGCTGGAGCTGGAGGATCTGATTCTCATTGAACAGCTTACCAACACTGTGTCCCCAGAGTTGAGGATTCGTATAGGCGAGACAGCACCTCAGGATTTCGCTGCTGCGATTCAAACCGCTGAGGTGTTTGCTGAAGCTCGCAGAGCTTATGGGCACCGCCCAGATACGGACAGGAAGACCCTCACAGGTTTAGTGGCAGTAAGGCGCCGACGACTGCTAGCGAGTCGAACAAGGCAGGCAGTTTTATCGGGACCTCAGCACCCCGATTTTGTTTCCTTTGTGGTCGTCCCGGCCACATAGGAAAGGTTGCCCTAAGCCGCTGTAGTCCTGGGCTAGTCCTTTCCATCCCGGCCTCGGCAACGTGGTTCCATCCCCTGCTTCCGGTAGTACCAAGTGCCCGGTGTTCTTTCTGTTGTTGGGTCTCCTTGGGGCGACACATCAGGATCGGGAGGGATCAACGATCTTTGGGATAAGGATTTGGTTTCCCTGAGGCTCGCGAGGCGCCAGTTATGATGTGTGCGGTTTTGGAAAGGCTGGTTTCACCTCCACCCGCCTTCATACTCCATTTCTACTCCACCCCCTACTTCTGTGGTAAGTAGGGCCATCGCTGTGGAGCGACTCTCTGTATTCCTTATCATAGGGAATACCATCACTTTTGCGGACGACGCAGCCATCCGTGTCTACGGATCTGCCCGTACGGCGTGTGTGGAGTTACCCCACGCGCCAAAGCAAGAGCAGGAACAGGAATTGCGTCCCGTTTTGCAGCCGACTCGACGAGTTCTGGCCAGGGCCGATCCTGCTATCCAGATCCCGTCTCAGGCCAGGACCTTGGATGTCCAACGCCTGCGACAACGGACTTGGGTCGTCCCGCTCAGTGGGCCCGTACGCCAAGGGAGCTTCAAGCTCCACAATGGGATCCTCTTTGGGCCCACTCAGGCAGATCGTGTGGCCAAGCAGCTTGTCGTTCCTCAAAGCTTGAGAGAATCTGTTCTCCGGCAGGCCCCGATTCACCAATGGCAGGTCATATGGGCTCCAAGCGGACACCGAGCGAGTAAGACAGACTTCTTCTGCCAGGGATGAACACTCAGGTTAGCAGTACTGCCGCGGTTGGCGATGTCCTGCCAACGACAACGCCTAAGGGTCGCTTGAAGCGTGTTCCCCTAGGCAGTGCCATGTTGGGAGCCATTCAGCAAGGTTGGGTTGACCTGGTGGGACCCCATTAATCCACCACCGATTGCGGTCACCGCTACATCTGGGTAGCGGTAAAACTCGGCCACTCGATACCCAGAAGGCTGTCCCCTTAGGACTATCGATGCCCCTACTGTTGCTGAATCTCTCGGGCAGATTGGACGCGCATGGCGTGCCAAGAAGAAGTACGGCCGAAGTTTGACTAGAATCGATCATCATCCTCTCCAGTGCCTGGACCGGATCCGGGCCCGTCCGTCGTCGACTCATGGTTTAGGCAGTTGGAACTGCAGAGTCATGCTTTTTTCCGCATATCAAGGGTTCCAGCAATACGGATGCTGACTATCTCACCGACTCCGTAGTCATCAATTGGGAAAACAGTTGGACATTCCCGTCAACTAGGGTTATATCCCCTTTGGTTTTGTTTCAGGTGTAGTGACAGTTTTCACTTCAGTGACGTTAACGGTAGTGAATCACCACTGGTTTGGATTGTTTTTTCTTGTTGGAAGGTTGCTTAGTTGTTTGATAAATGTAGTATCATGTATTTCTTGTGGATTCTATCGTGGAACGTTTGTATTGGATTTATCGTACTCTGTCGATCACAGAGGTTGGTTCGGTCCTTGTTGTGAATTTGCACATGCGTCAAGGTTCAAAGGAGCACTGTATCCAGAGAACAGATGCTTTTAGGAAGGGGTTGTTGTCACGAGTTTGTTACGAGGCCTATGACGATTGACCCATCTAGGGTGATGAATTGGGTTTATGTTGGTGTTTGTCGTCTTGTTGTCGTTTATCCGTCCCTTAATGTGGCTTGTGGTGTTGGTTGCACCTTTGGTGTGTTTAGTTCAGGTTAGGTTTACTTTCTCACTCTCCTCTCTAATTCCATCCCGTGCAATTCATCCTGCAGGTTTCACGGTGGCTGGATCTTTTTCTTGTACAGGCTGTCTCTATCGGCCTCTCTCCTGTCCTTTTTACCTGTCGCACGTGCATCATTCCCGTAGGCTTGAGGTATGCTCACTGTGACGTACGGTGGCAAGTCGGCTGCCATCGTGGGGAGGTTTCCTCTTTACTCGAGCGGTAGATGTCTCGAGAGCGCCTGCTCTGTTTTTGGTTTCTACACCTCTTCGTCGAAGGTACGGTCGTACCTTCATCCTCGGCGGCCCGTTTTTGGGAGGGACATCACATCACTTCATCTTTTTCCGCATCTGCGCTGCTGTCCTCTCGACTGGACAGAGGGCAGAGAGAGTCGTTGACCCACCACTCGGGGCACCCACGGGTAGCTGGTAAGCAATCATTTCGTGGTTTATTTGTTGTTGTTGTTTTTCTTGTTAGCCGCTAATTCTTCTCTTTTGCGCAATTGTTGTGGGTTCAAATTATAAAAGAAATATTTTTGAGACCACTTTTTCTGTTAATTCATTATTTTAACTGGCCATTCAAAATTATCTTAAAGTCTTTCTCCTTTTATGCATCTGTGATGCGGTAGTCGGTGGGGAAGGGAAGAACCTGGTGATCAGGGTTGGTACTTGCTTGGTCTCGCTTCGTTCCGCCCCTGTCACAATTGCCGGTCTCAACATTTTCGCCACGTCTGTTTGTGTGTGTAAGGAGACGAGTTTTATGTTCGCGAGCGTGCGTACTCATGATTGGTTTTTTTGATGCGTGTTGAAAATTCGTGTTATTTTGAAATTTGCCATAAAATGTGGGGTAATTGTGCCCATTGATTATTATTTATTTGCAAATGTGTGGCAGATTTAAAGCCATTGGTTGCTTATTAGTTCAATTCCTAAGAAAGGGAAATGTTAAACGTGAGTGAGAGAAGGATAAGATAATTCGTATTTGTTTTTATACCTGTTAATTTAATGCGTCTCTTACCTGCTTGTATGGAGAAGACTTTGATGAACATCCCGATTCGGTTTGTTTGCTGCGTTTGCCAACGGTGTTGAGCTTATGATTGCATTTAGTAGACTCCCCCCCCCATCATGCGAGTGGCGTTAGGATTAACAGCATGGGTCAGACTGTACTGACGGCGGGTTCCAGTACCCTTCTTCCTTCCACTCCCTTTCTTCTCTCCTCCCAGCTATCTTTTCCCGCCCTCCCGGGGGTTTCACCCGAGTCTGGACTGGTTGGTGCCACGTGCTGTTCGAAGGCCACGCTCTGGTTGGGACCGCGGACTGGTTGGGCCACGCGCTGGTTGGGGCCACGCTCTGGTTTTGGGGCTGCGGCTGGTTGGTGCCATGCGCTGTTGAGGCCACGCTCTGGTCGGGACCGCGACTGTAAAAAAGCCGCCGGCTTGACTGCCGGCCCTGATCCCCGTCCAGAACCTCCAGTAACACGCCACGTTTTTTCCTCCCCGCCCACCCCCCCCCCCCAGGACGCGCTCTTCACTGTCTGCTGTGCGGGGTCAAGGGTGTCGGCCTTTAACGACTCTTTCAAGAACCGACCCCG
The DNA here is from genome assembly GCA_018398815.1 of Conus ventricosus. Taxonomy (NCBI): domain Eukaryota; kingdom Metazoa; phylum Mollusca; class Gastropoda; order Neogastropoda; family Conidae; genus Conus; species Conus ventricosus. The sequence goes on from CM031622.1 coordinate 52,337,593, forward strand.
GTTGGAGCACCTAGTGCGACAGGTTGCCCTAGTAGACTTTGGAGAGCAGGGGTGTGGAGGCCCCTCCAATGGTGGGAAGGGATGGATGCTGGAAATGTTTATTTAGATTATGTGATGCATATGTGTTGAAATGTTGTATTGTGATGTGTAGTCGTATGGTGAAATGTATATTAAATTGTGGCATGTTGTGTGTGTTGGAAATGCTTGATTGTGATTGTGCTGTTGTGTGTGTTGGAAGCTTATTTATGACTGTATGTTGGTGTGAATAAATGGGTGTTTATCGTAATCTTTGTGTGGTCTCTTGCGGGCGTGTGAGGTCAGTCACTCCCTTTCACTCCCACCTAGACCGATCCTGTCAGGGCAGACCTCCAGGGGTCGGGCGTGACATTTGTGGGGCTCGTCCGGGATGTGAAGGGCTCTGGCTGTCTCTCTCTCGTTTTTACACGGAGTACCTGTCCAGTTTTGTTTGTTTTGTATACGTTTAGTCAGTTTGTCGTGTTTGTTTGTGGGTGGTTGGCTGGTGACTCTAGCGTGTAGGGATCTTGGGGCCTGAAGGAACATCCGGGGTGACCGGGAGTCGAGGTGAACCAGGGGAATCGACCGCGTCCAGACCTCCTTCCGCCGGGTGCCTCACGCAGGTACGGCCGTAAGTCTTGCCTTCTGTAGCCACTCAGTCTGCCATTCCCGTTTTGTGGTTACCATTTTTTTTTTTTTTTTTTACCGGGTTGGTTATTGGGTTTCAGGGGGTTGTATCGGACGTTAGTGTCATTTTTTTTTTTCTTCCTCCTCTCCTGATTCCGTCTGCCAGTTGGTTTGTTTTTTCCGGCCAGCCCCACCGCACGTTGCTCGTGCTGTGGAGCGCGGTGTTGCCAAGTGGGGCAGCCGGGCATAGTTTGTGTTTTTTTTTTTTTTTTGGTGAGCCCCACCGCACTGTTGCTCATGTTGTAAGCGCGGGGTTGCCAGAGTGGAGCAGCCGGAACTTGTCCGCACACACACACACACACACACACACACACACACACATATACCCCCCCCCCCCCCCCCTAAAATAGCTGTTTTTCAAGTGGAATTGTTTTTTCCCCCCCCTATTTGATAACTGTAGGATATAGTTGTCATGGCAACCGTCCGGTGCTGGTGGTATGGCGACTCGGGGGTCCCAAGAAGAAAGTTTTCTAAATGTAGTCCCTACTGTTAGCACCAGTACTTCGACTACAGTGACTTCCACTTACTCCAGTGCTGTGGCCGGGAGTCCAAAGAGTACTTTCACTACTTCTTCGTTAGGGGATTTTTCCTGCTGAGACCCGACTGGCACTTCCGCTCGGAAGCGTCAGAGTAATTGAAGCAACGGGGGCTTCTGTTTAGTCGCAGAAATCAAAACCCTCTCTTTTCCATGCTTCCCCTCGTAAGGATTTTGCCCTGGGAGACTTTCCTCATGGGAAAAATCGAGAACCCAAGGGACGGTCAGACGGTCCTCCTCCCGTGTCGGGGGTGGTGAACCCCGCCCAGGACATCGCTTCTGTCCTTATGTTTTTGGAGCGGCAGCGTAGTGAAGAGGCTGCTCAGCGTAGGGAAGAGGGTGCTAGCAGGAGGCTCTGCGTAGGGAAGAGGCTACTAGGCAGGAAGCTCTGCGTAGGGAAGAGCTAGACAGGATGGAGGCTCTGCCAGAGAGGAGACGACAGACAGGGGAATTTTGCTAGGGAAGAGGCTATTCTGCATCGGGGGGAGGAAACTCGGCGTAGGAAGAGGCTGCCCGACAGAAGATCTGCGCAGAGAGGAGGCTGCTCAGCGTAGGGAAGAGCTGTCAGGCAGGAAGCCCTCCGTAGGGAAGAGGCTGCCCTCCGTAGGAAGAGCTGGATAGGATGGAGCTCTGCGTAGGGAAGAGATGGAACAACTTCTCTTCCCGGGCCCCGCATCTTAAGTCAGGGGGGTGATCGACAGGCAGGTGATAGAGTTAGAGGCCCAAAGTTAAAGCTTCCAGAGTTCAGACCTATGAGGACATTGATATGTTCTTAGAGCATTTGACAAGGTAGCTAGTTCATACCCAAATTTTCTGAGGAACAAAAGGCTATGCAACCTTTTTCTGGGTTGTCTGGTACTTTCGAGGGAGTGTGTGCTCACCCTAAATGAAGGCGCGTCTTATGCAGACATGCAGTTGGCTCTGCGTAAGCGTTTCCACCTTACTCCAGAAACGTACAGGAGGAAGTTTAGGTCCATGAAAAAGAACAACGATGAGACCTTCGTGCAGTTTGGAGATAGGCTGCGCAAAACCTAGGGTACTGGCGTCAGTTGGGGTAAAGCTGGGCTGGAGGATCTGATTCTCATTGAACAGCTTACCAAAACTGTGTCCCCAGAGTTGAGGATTCGTATAGGCGAGACAGCACCTCAGGATTTCGCTGCTGCGATTTAAACCGCTGAGGTGTTGCTGGAAGCTCGCAGAGCTTATGGGCACCGGGCCCCAAAACGGACAGGAAGACCCCACAGGATTTTAGTGGCAGTAAGGCGCCGACGACTGCTAGCGAGTCGAACAAGGCAGGCGTTTCATCGGGGACCTCAGCACCCCGATTTTGTTTCCCCTTTTTGTCGTCCCGGCCACATTAGGAAAGATTGCCCTAAAGCCGCTGGTATCATGGGGCTAGTCCTTTCCAGCATCCTCGTGCCTCGGCTAACGTGGGGTTTCCATCCCCGCTTCCGGTAGTACCAAGTGCCCGGTGTTTCTTTCTGTTGTTGGTTCTTCCTTGGTCGACACCATCAGGGGTTTTGGGAGCATCAACGATCTTTGTGGATAAGGATTTGGTTTCCCCTGAGGCTCGGCGAGGCGCCAGTTATGAATGTGTGCGGGTTGGAGGCTGGTTTCACCTCCACCCGTCCTTTAGTACTCATTTCTATCTCCACCCCCACTTCTGTGGTGAATAGGGGCCACGCTGTGGAGCGACCTCTGTATTCCCTTATCATAGGGAATACCATCACTTTTGCGGACGGACGCAGTCAGTCCGTGTCTACGGATCTGCCCGTAAAAGGCGGTGTGGAGTTACCACACGCGCCAAAGCTAAGAGACAGGAACAGGAATTGCGTCCCGTTCTGCAGCCGATCTCGACGAGGTTCTGGCCAGGGCCCCATCCTGCTACCATGATCCTTTCAGCCAGGACTTGGAAGGTCCACGCCTGCGAACAACTGGTGGGTCGTCCCGCTCAGTGGGCCCGACACCCAAGGTAGCTTCAAGCTCCACAAGGGGGTCCTCTTTTTGGTTTCCCACTCAGGCAGATCGTGTGCCAAGCAGCTTGTCGTTCCTCAAGCTTGAGAGAATCTGTTCTCCGGCAGGCCCACGATTCACCCATGGCAGGTCATATGGGCTCCAAGCGACTCTCGAGCGAGTAAGACAGGACCCTTTTCTGGCCAGGGATGAACTCCCCAGGTTAGGCAGTACTGCCGCGGTTGCGATGTCTGCCAACGGGCAACGCCTAAGGGTCGCTTGAAGCGTTTTCCCCTAGGGTCAGTGCCACTGGTTGGGGAGCCATTCACAAGGTTGGGGTTGACCGGTGGGACCATTTAAACCACCATCCGATTGCGGGCACCGCTACATCTGGTAGCGGTAGACTCTGCCACTCGATAAACCCCGAGGCTGTCCCGCTTAGGACTATCGATGCCCCTACTGTTGCTGAATCTCTCGGGCAGATTTGGACGCGCACTGCGTGGCCCAAGAAGAAGTACGGCCGGAAGTTTGTACTAGAGAGCGATCACATCCTCTCCATGCCTGGACCGGATCCGGGCCCTCCGTCGTCGACTCATGGTTTAGGCAGTGGAACTGCAGAGGGCATGCGTTTTACTTTCCGCCATATCAAGGGTTCCAGCAATACGGATGCTGACTATCTCAGCCGAGCTCCGTAGTCACACATTGGGGAAATCAGTTAGGGCATTTCCCCTCAACTAGGGTTATATCCCCTTTTGGTTTTGGGTTTTTGGTGTAGTGACAGTTTTTTACTTCAGTGACGTTAACGGTAGTTTAAATCACCACTGGTTTGGATTGTTATTTTCATTGTTGGAAGGTTTTTCTTAGTTGTTTGATAAATGTAGTATCATGTAATTTCCTTGTGTGATTCTATCGTGGAACGTTTGTATTGGATTTCCCTACCTGTCGATCACAGAGGGTTGGTTCGGTCCCATTGTTGTGAATTTGCACATGCGTTTAAGGTTCAAAGGACACTGGGATCTCAGAGAAACAGATGCTTTTAGAAGGGGGGTTTGTCACGAGTTTGTTACGAGGCCTATGACGATTGACCCCCTCTAGGGTGATGGAATTGTTCATTTTGGTTGTTGTCGTCGTTGTTGTCGTATATCCGTCCCTTAATGTGGCTTGTGGTTGGTTGCACCTTTGGTGTGGTTTTAGTTCAGGTTAGGTTTACTTTCTCTCTCTCTCTCTCTAATTCCACTGCCCGTGCAATTCCCTCCTGCAGGTTCACGGTGGCTGGTATCTTTTTCTTGTACAGGCTGTCTCCCATCGGCCTCTCTCCTGTCTTTTTACCTGTCGCCACGTGCATCATTCCTCGTAGGCTTGAGGTATGCTCACTGTGACGTAGCGTGGCAATCGGCTGGGCCCTCTTGAGGGAGGTTTCCCCCTTTACTCGAGCGAAGATGTCCTGAGAGCGCCTGCTCTGTTTTTGGTTCTACACCTCTTCGTCGAAGGTACGGTCGGGACCTTCATCCCCACGGGCCCGGGCCCCTAGGGAGGGGCATCACATCACTTCATCTTTTTCCGCATCTGCGCTGCTGTCCTCTCGACTGGACAGAGGGCAGAGAGAGTCCCTTTGACCCACCACTCGGGGCACCCACGGGTAGCTGGTAAGCATCAGTTTCGTGGTTTATTTTTGTTGTTTTTGTTTTTCTTGTTAGCCGGCTAATCTTCTTTTTGCGCAATTTGGGGGTTTTTGGTTTTCAAAATTTATAAAAGAAATATTTTTTGAGACCACTTTTTTCCCGGTTTAAATTTAATCTTTAAAACCCGGCCATTCAAAATTATATCTTTAAAGTCTTTTTCCTTTTTTTGCATCTGGTGATGCGGTAGTCCGGGGGGGAAGGAGGGGAACCTGGTGATTCAGGGTTGGTACTGCTTGGTCTCGCTCGTCCGCCCCCCGTCACAATTGCCGGTCTCACATTCTTCGGCCACCGTCTGTTTGTGTGTGTAAGGAGAACGAGTTTTATGTTCGCGAGCGTGCGTACGCAGATTAGTTGTTTGGGATGCGTGGTTGAAAATTCGTGTTTAAATTTTTAAATGTGCCATAAAATGTGGGGGAAAAATTTTGCCCTTGAATTATTATTATTTGCAAATGTGGTGGCAGATGTAAAGCCATGGTTGCTTTATTAGTTTAATTCCCCCAAAAAGGGAAATGTTAAACGTGAGTGAGAGAAGGATGAAATAATTCGTATTTGTTTTATAGCCTGTTAATTTAATGCGGGCTCTTACCTGCTTTGTATGAGAAGACTTTGATGAACAATTTCCCGATTCGGTTTGTTTGCTGCGTTATGCCAAGTCTGTGTGAGCTTATGATGGTGCATTTAGTAGACCTCCCCTCGCCCATCATGCGAGTGGCTGTTAGGATTTAACAGCATGGGTCAGACTGTACTGACGGCGGGTTCCAGTACCCTTCTTCCTTCCCTCCCTTTCTTCTCTCCTCCCAGCTACCTTTCTTCCCCCCTCCCGGGGGCTTCACCCGAGTCTGGGCTGGGTTTGGGGCCACGTGCTGGTCGAGGCCACGCTCTGGTTGGACCGGGGGACTGGTTGGTGCCACGCGCTGGTTGGGCCACGCTCTGGTTGGGACTGCGGACCTGGTTGGTGCCACCGCTGGTTGAGGCCACGCTCTGGTCGGGACCGCGGACTGGTAGAAAAAGCCCGCCGCTTGACTGGCCGGCCCTGATCCCCGTCCAGGACCTCCATAAACAACGCCACGTTTTCCCCCCCCCTAGGGCGCGCTCTTCACTGTCTGCTTGTGCGTGTCAAGGGTGTCGGCCTTGAACGACTCTTTTCAAGAACCGACCCGGTTTGGAGCACCTAGTGCGACAGGGTCTCCTAGTAACTTTGGAGAGGGAGGGGTGTGGAGGCACTCCATGGTGTGGGAAGGGATGGATGTGGAAAAAGTTTATTTATGATTATGGTGTATGCCAATGTGTTGAAATGTTGTGATTGTGATTGTGTACGTCGTATGTGAAATGTTTATTTATAAATTTTGCATGTTGTGTGTGTTGGAATGCTTGATTTTGATTGTGCATGTTGTGTGTGTTGGAATGCTTTTTTTATGACTGTATGTTGGTGTGAATAAATGGGTGTTTTTATCGTAATCTTTGTGTGG
>CM031622.1:52353933-52361433 GCA_018398815.1 Conus ventricosus
GAAACATTTGGAACCATTTGTAAAACAACTTAAGGTCGACTGCAGTAATGTTATTGTACTAAAATGGATAGTAGACTGTTCAACATTGCAAAGATGTTATTTATGTGGGTTGCTATGTGGTGCCAGAAGGAGGCCCAGCATATAACCATATGCAGGTAAAGGACGGAGTTGTTGTTCTTAAAGGGAACTCGTCAGAGGTATTACTTTATGATGATTTTTGGGTTCCATGATAGGTGGAGATCAATCCCAGAAGGGAGGGCAAAACCAAGGCAGGAAAACATGCTTTTTTTATCGGGCTTTTTCCCCGGGTTTTTGTGGAGCAAATAAAATGATGATGATGATGTGATGATAAAGTTGTTTTAAATTTCATAAAAGTCGTTTTAAAAGGGCCCAAAGTCGTTTAAACAGTTTTGGGAGACATTTTTTAGATTTGTTTTTATTTGTTTGATCTGTTTATATTGAATTTGTTGTTTGATGACAAAAAAAAGGGGGAAATTTCCTTTTTTTTCCCCACTTGGGTGAAAAGTGGGGATGTTTATTTTTTGGTTTTTCTTCTGAGTAAAGGGATCTTGCTTTATGAAATTGGGGACAGACTTTTTTCTTGGCACTTGCTGTTAGAAATGAAATTAAAGAAGGGGTTTTTGGGCAAAACCCAAAAAAGACAGGTCAGCACTGCAAAAAGTAATGAAAAAAAAGATTGTAGGGATTGAGAAAAAGAACTTTTTTTAAAAATGAATTGAATCAAATGATTTTAGAAACTTTAGGGGAAAAAATTACTAAAAATTGTCAAAAAATTTTGATTTATGTTTTTTGGAACTTTTTGGGGTTTCCCTTTGTTTGGGGTGTTTGCGGGCTTTCTGTGGGAAAAGGTTTTTTAACCTAAGGAAAAAAGTGTGATGACGGGTTTTGGAAGGGAAAATGTCGAAAAAAAACAACGTTGGTCCGAATCTCCCTTCAGAGTTACAAAAGGGGAAAAAACCCGACCCAATATTGAAAATAGCTAAAGGTGAGAAAGAAAAAGGGGGAAAAGGGGGTACAATCAGAAATTGAAGAAAAAAAAAAGGAAAATTTGATGAGATTAGTTTCCCAAAGATTAAAAGGGTGGGGCCAATGATCCAAAGCTTTTCGGGCGCATTTAAACGGGTTTTTAACAGAAAAGACAACGAAAAATAATGATATTACTCTCAGAAATGGTAAAATTTCTTTTCCCTTTAAAGGTTTTTAACCCCTTTCTAAAACCCACAGGGGAAAGGAAAGGGGAGTACAAAGACAAAAAATTAAAAAACGAAATGAGGGGAAACGGACGAACCTTTTTTTCAACAAACCGATTACTGAAAAAGAAGTTTTGGGACGGCAAAAAACCCTTTAAAGGGGTGGGAAAAAGTGGGGGGGCCGAAAAAATTTTGTGGGGAAAATGCTAAAGAGTTCTAATAATTTATTTAATTGAGTTTTTGTTTGATATTTAAAAACTTTTTTCGGGGGGCTTTTCCGGGGTTTTGAATGGGCTAAATCGTTCATCTTTCCCTATCCACAAAAAGGGAGTTTGAAAACCCACTCCTGACAACACCGGGTTTTTGCACTGACAAGGTTGTCAGCAAATTTTTTAACCCCCACATTTTGAATGTGAGATTAAAACTTTGGGCGGGACTGGGAAAAAATCGTGGGGGAGAGGCAGGTTTTTTAGTTCGGGAACAGAAAACCAACTGATCATATATTTACGTTGTTTCCCCTTTGTACAAAAAAAACATTTTAAAAAAAATACAAAATTTTTTGCGTTTTTGTTGTTTTTCAAAAAAGCTTTTGTTCTGTAAACGAAATATATTAGGAATGTTCTTAGAAAAAACGGGGGTCAACGGAAATTTAATATGGCATTACGTGGAATGAAACAAATGGGCCCTTGGGCCTGTGGCGTGAAAAAAGTGTTTATTCTGTTTTTTTTTTCAATTGCCCACGTGGATGTCAAACAAGGCGGCCCTTAAAAAGCCCACAGTTTTTTTTTTTTTTTATAAATGATTTGTTTTAAAACTTCAAAAAATGGAAAACAGGGGAAATTAAGTTTTATCCAGGTGCTGTGGAGTTTTTTATGATCTGTTTGCCGATGAGGGAATTTCTGTTTTTCTGGGAAGCAATGGGAATTTGAAAAACCCAAATTGGAATTTTTTGGGAAAGGGGAAAGGGCTATAAACTACATTTTACAGAAAAACCTTGAAAAAACCAACCCATTATTGTTTTTTCGGAAAGGTGGATATTTATTTTAAAAATAAATTTTTGGGGGTTGGTTATGGTAATTCTGATTTTTAAAGAAACCCAAATTTTCGTACAAAATTTAGGAAATGTTTTTTACGACAAAAAAGTTGGGAATTTAGGTTGGTGTGAAACAAGTAAAAAGGGCCCAAAAAAGGATTTATAGAAATTTTAAAAACGTTGAAGAAATTAAAAAACTACTAAATCCAAAAATTTTTGGAAGCAAATTAATACCCAGATTAAAACCGATTCTTACATTTGGTGCTGAAATATGGGGACTTGAAAAAAATCAAAAAAATAAAAAGAGTGCACACTTATCCCAAATAAAAAGGGTTTTCTGAAATTCCGTTTTCATTCCCCGTCCTTAAGATAGCTTAGGTAAAAACGGGGAAGGTCCCCTTTGTTCATCAGATGTATTGTAAAGTGGGGTTAGATACGGGTGAAAAGTAATACACTACCATAGCTAGACGGGAAGCAGGCAACCTATGACATGTTGCGGGCAAAAATGTGAGTTGGGAAAATGTTTAATTTGGGGCCTTTAAAAGGGTTTAAAGAAAGTGCGACAGAGAAGGGGTTTGGGATAGGGGGGTTGAGCCGGGCCCCCCCCCCGGAAACGAGACCGTTTTTAGGGCTGAATTCAAAGATAGATAATTTCCTCGTATAAACAAAATGGGACCGCCAACTAGAAGAACATGACAGATATTCCGGGTTTCCCATCCCTTTAAAAGTAACGGGGGGGCAGAAAAGTATTTACTTTTAATATCTAATCGAGGCAAAAAAGGTAAACCTTGCAAGATTTTTAAAAAGAACACTGGGACTAAAAACTAATAAAAGATGGTATCTAAATAATTTAGTGTTGATTTATTCATGTCCATTATGTTAAGGGTATTGTAATTAGGAAGATTATTAATTTTTTTTTAAATTGTCCTGCTTATGGGGAAAATTAGAAAAAGGGTCAATAAATTTTTTTGTCCTTTAAAATAGTAAAATGGAAAACCCTTTAAAAATATTTTGCAAACAAATGATGGGAAAATTGTTAAAAATGCTAGGGAAAAAATCTAACAGAAACTGTAACAGCGGAAGAAAAAATTTTGAATGAAAAAAAGTTCAAAAAAGAGGGGATACCAAAATTAAAATTTCATTTTTTTTGTTTTTGAATACTTATTTGACCTTGAAGCTTTATGGTTCAAGTGATTTTTTTTTCATTTCAAAGCCAGATTAAAACACTGTACAGGAAAAGTTTTTTGAATGGGGAGAAGGGAGGGTAAGGGTACAAAAGCGTGGTGTAAGTCGATGGAAGTTTGAATGGATAAGTGTGCGTTTTTGACGGGAATGGAAAGTTGTGTGGAATTTTTTTTATTTTGAAATTTTAAAAAGAAAAGCAAAATTTAGTGATGGAAATGGAAATCATTTCTTAATTTTGATTGTTGTGTGACACCTAATTTTCCCCGTTCTTCTTTTGTTTTTATTTTTTTTTTTTGCAAAGAAAAAAAACATTGTACCCCCTTGACAAAAAAGGGTTAAGCCATTGTCAATAAAAGATGTCTTTTTCGGGCAGTGGGCTTTTCTCTCTCCTTCCACACACCCCACACACACACACACACACAAAACCCCACACACACATATTTTAAAATTATATATATATTTATATAAATATATTTAAAATAAATTTATATATATATTTTTTATTTAAAATATGCGAAAGTGAACAGAGGTACATGGGAAAAGGGGGCGTAAGTGAACAGAGCGTACGTGAACAAGGTGCATGAACAGAGCGTACGTGAAAAAAGCGTACATGAAAAGAGCGTACAAAAACCCGAGCGTACTTGAAAAGAGCGTCGTGAACAAGCGTTTCATGAACAGGGCGTACTTAAAAAAACGCGTAAATGAAAAAGAGCGTATGTGAAAGGTTTTTGTTGGCTTTGTCCTTTCCCTAAACCCAAACTTTGTGTTTACCACGTTTTAAATTTCTTTGTTTGGAATATAATATAAAATATGTTTTTACTCCCAAAAACACGTTTTGCGCTCAAACCCCAAAAGCAAAATACAATTAAAAAAGGGGACAGGCGTGGGACTAGGGTTTACCAAGGTCTGACCGGGGAAATGGGCTAATGGACAGATGGTCAGACAATCGTTTAGTGGGGGCCATGAGAATCTCCTTTTTTCACTTTCCCCTCCTCTCTCCAAACTATTTCCTTTTTTTCCATCGCTTTTAATGGGGCGCATGGGGGCTCGAAACTTAGCAGATGTATGTAGCCCCATTTGGGTGGCCCCCACGGGTATGCCCCTCGTTTAAAAATTTAAAACTCTTTCCTCTCTCTCTCCCCTCTCTTCTCTCTTCGCTGGTCCTAAACAGCAATGTCCCCCTTCCTTCAAAATGACGGCACGGGGAAAAAACTGTTTTTTTAACATGGTTTTTTTTTAGGTTTCTATCCCTGTGCAAATCCAGTTTTAAAAAGGGTGGTGTACTCATCTTACTTTCAGCCAAGGAAAAGCGCGGTGCGCCCCGCGTTTTGTGGGGTGTGTGTGGTTGTGTGTGGGTGTGTGGGGGTGTGTGTGTGTTTGTGGAGCGGCGCCCCTGCGTGCGTACGTATGGCGTGCGCGCGCGCGCGCGCGCGTGTGTGTGTGTGGTGTGTGTGTGTTTTGTGTGGTTTTGTGTGTGTTCGCTCTTCTCTTTCTATCACTTTTCCCCCCCCCTCTTTCCTTTCCAAAACACCACAAACACACACAACCCCCAAACACATGCACAAAGCGCGCACACCACACACCACCACCCCACACAAAACACACACACTTTCATACTCACACCCACACCCCCCGGGACACACACACACCACCACACACACACACACACACCACTAACCCCCTTTTTTTTTTTTTTTTAACTTTTTTGCAATGTCCCCTTTCCTTTTTCAGTCATCCTTTTACATGTACCTGTTTCTTCCATCCTTTTTTTCTCGGGGTTATTTTTGTTTTCCCCTTCTGCCCCCCTACCCCCCCTCCCCCCCCACACACTCCCTCCCCCCCCCCCCCCCCCCCCCCCCCCAAACCCACAAAAAACCCCTTAACTGCAAACATGGGGGAAATTTTCGCCAGGGGGTGTCGCTAGCAAGAAAATCTGATCATCCCACCCCCCAAAAAGTTCAAGCTTCTCTTAGACACACAGTTGAAGGGGCATCGGACAAAAATGATTTATTCCCCCCCCCCCCCCCCCCCCCCCCCTCCCAAATCCTCGATGGAAATTTGCAGACAGAAGGGAAATAGGAAAACGCTGAAATTTATTAAAATCCCTCAGATTTGTTTTCACGTGAATTAATTCAAATTATGGACAAGTATATACATAAGCAGAATTTTAGTTTAGTTTTACCATCGTGCCTAAAGCACATTGTTAGATTAATTAATAAATTACGGCTGAATGCATGGAACACTAAATATTCTCATGGTATTACTTGTGTCTGCAGATAAAACATTTCTGTGCATCATCTTTTGCTTGAATGCTCAGTGTTGACCCCGCTCTATCAGGAGAAAGGTATTGTTTGAGATAAATAACGGTCGATAATGTCAGTACTGTCTTATATGTTTCATATGCTGCTGAATTGCCATAGTTATTTCCCCATTGCAAAATCTTTATACACATCAACAATTTTGCGTACCGCATTAGGGCATTCCACTTACGTAAATATGCATGCATATATATATATATATATATATATATATATATATATATATATAATTATAAACAAATATTGAATTATAAACAAAGCTTGCTCTTATGTCTTAGATTGAAGAAATAGGGGGAGATACGCATTCATATCTGCAGTGGTAGTTTATACTGCCTAACTAACAGTATGTGCTCAAGTGGGTGGATGGGGAAAAATACAATAAGTGCTTCTCAAAATGAGCCTTCAGCAAGCTTATAATCTCCAATATGGAGGAAACTCACTAACACATAACTCCTGGTCATATACCGATATTTCGAAACTTGGTTGTTTCCCTCAGTGACCGCGGAAAGTGGTAATTTGACTCCTCTGCCTTTTCGGTTTTAAGAAGAATGCTATCCTAGAAAAGGCTGGTGTGCAATACCGTAGTATGTTTTGTTGAGTTTTCAAAAACCAACCAAAGGTGCCATCTAAGAAGCAAAAGAAAATCATGAAACAGCAAAACAAGCTACATTTTCTTGTGAAAAGTAGAAAATAAAAAAGATATCCTCTTAAGACACAAGTGCTGAGGGCCAGTTCTTAGAATGAATCCGCAAGGACTAAATTACAAAAAACTAATAAATTCCAAGGATAAGTACCGAGCACCATTCCAGCAACTTACAGAGCAGCTTGGTGTTGCAATGATTGCAAGAAATATTGAATTATAAACAAAGCTTGCTCTTATGTCTTAGATTGAAGAAATAGGGGGGATAAGCATTCATATCTGCAGTGGTAGTTAATACTGCCTAACAGTATGTGCTCAAGTGGGTGGAGGGGGAAAAATACAATAAATGCTTCTCAAAATGTATATATATATATATATATATATATATATATATAATTTATATATATATATATATATATATATAAAATGAATACTAAAACAAGTTGAACGTCTTTTCCCACAGGGACAACTTTAATATTCTAGCTTTCACCATGAAGGCTTCTTCATTCCTGAAGAAGCCTTCGTGGTGAAAGCTTGAATATTAAAGTTGTCCCTGTGGGAAAAGACGTTCAACTTGTTTTAGTATTCATTTTATTCAAATCTTCCTGTTGACGTCGTTTTGTTGAGGCGTGTGTGAGTTTTAGTGAGAATTTACCTGTGAATATATATATATATATATATATATTATATATATATATATATATATATATATATATATATATATATATATATATATATAAGAAACTATTAAATTCCAAGGATAAGTAACCGAGCACCATTCCAGCAACTTACAGAGCAGCTTGGTGTTGCAATGACTGCAAGAAATATTCAATTATAAGCAAAGCTTGCTCTTATGTTTTAGATTGAAGAAATAGGGGGAGATAAGCATTCATATCTGCAGTGGTAGATAATTCTGCCTAACTAGCAGTATTGTCTAAGACATAAGAGCAAGCTTTGTTTATAATTGAATATGTTTTTGCAGTCATTGCAACACCAAGCTGCTCTGTAAGTTGCTGGAATGTTGCTTGGTTACTTATCTTTGGAAGTTAATAGTTTCTTGTATTTTAGTCCCTTGCGGATTCATTCCAAGAACTGGCCCTCAGCACTTGTGTC
>CM031622.1:52373933-52381433 GCA_018398815.1 Conus ventricosus
TTGACTAGTCCATTATCTATGTACCTTATTTGTTTCTAAAGAGAAAAAACATTTAGTATCCCACTAGGTCCAATCAAAATTAAATTCAAAACAGAATTTAATCCACAGTCAACAAATTAGATCAAATCAAATTAGAATCAACAATTATCATTAAGAAGTGCATAAGCCACAAATCAAAAGACCTGAGATAGAATTCCAAATTGTATCCAGTTAACTCGCCTTTAAGTTTACTATCAATTATCACCCTAGTTAATCTTCATATTTCATAGACACCTCAAAATGTATAAGTTGATGACTATCTCAAGTCGAAAACCAGGACAATTCACAATCAGTGACCATGTCGCATCAAAATTAAAATCTATATTCAATCGAAATCTGTATTATATCCATATATATACCCGTTACCAGTCTTAAACCAAATGTTGACTGCGCCCACATATGTCACGCAATGTGAAATTTATAGTTTGACTGGTAGGTTGAATTACATACATGGTTCATGAAACATTTTCCCCAAATTTACAACTCATCTGGGTACACATTCTGAAAATTAAAATGACCAATCATTAATTATTTACAAAATAGTACAGGGATAGTAGGGGTCGGACGACCCAACATATCTATATATGATGACACAACCTACCCTACAATTAAACCATTTTAAGGCATATGTGCATCTTTGCTGGAACATATCACGTACAAAACCAACTTGCAAAATTCAAAATCAGCAGAACAGTAACTAACATTTTTTATTTCAGTCAATACAATGTCTATTTTGCCTAACAATCAAGTCCCACATATACAAGGCTGGCTAAGACTAATTATCATGTAACAATTTTGTGACCAGCCTCTATATGAAGGCAATTTTCTCAGTATGAAAGGCACCAAACCTAATACAAACATGTTCCATTTGCCATTCTTCGCTCAGTATTACTGTTAGAATACAAGCACATACCGATGGACTTACTAAAATTTATGTGGACCAACGATTAGTGACGACTACCAAAAGGTTAATAATGTGTGTATTGATCATCATTAGCAATTATTATGATACTGTTACTACAGCTGAGATTCTCTCTGTTTTAACACATAGAACACATACATAGCAACGTCCGTGTAACTTCAGCATTATCATTTTCTACCAGGCTTTGTAATGTGATTGTATTGATATTTCTAAAATGTTTGTAAATGTATTTATCTCTCAGTTTCCTATAACAAGGACAAGCTGTTAAAAAGTGTAATTCAGTTTCCACTACTGGGCAAAAGGGGCATGTTGTAATCGCTAAATTGTCTATATATTTCTTGTTTACATGCAAATCATTTGTCCCCAGACGTAGTCTAGTTAGCGCTTTTCTAAACTTGGCTATAGTAATTACACTTAGGTATTCCTCGGTTTGATGTAGAGTTTTAAAGGAAAGATACGTTGAAAAGCGTTCGCTATTCTCTAGCTTATCGTGCCAGTTCTGTTTGTAGCAGTCTATTATTCTTTGTTTTAGTAATAAAATGAACCTATATTCATCACCTACTCCTTCATTCGTCCAAACTTCAGAAAAGCCATACATATCTAGACAACGTTTTATCTCTAAAGCCCAGTTCTGAGGTTTGGTTATTTCTGTCTTCTCTCTTTCATATGCTTGTTTTGGTATTCTGTCAGGTGACATTTTAATAAGTCTGAACCAATATCGAATTGCTCTTATTGTGCTATCAATACTTATTGGGTATCTTCCCAACTCCCCATAAACTAAATTATTTGGTGTTTTCTTTCCTACTCCTAAATATTTCTTACATGCAAATAAATGAATATTTTCTATGGCTTTGTAGCTGATTAATCCCCATGCTTCTGCTGAATACAAGAGTAAGGGCTTAACTTGTGTGTCAAACAATTTAAAATATATAGCTAAATCCAAGTGTCCTAAACTGTACATTGTTTTCATTATTTCTATAATCTTGCCTTTCGCTCTTCCTGCATATTCCGTGAAATGTCTACAGAAAGTTTAGTTGTCAGGGTGAAGCCTAAATATTTGTAACTATTCACTACTTCAATTTCTTGACCTTTGTAATACCATTTTTCTGTTTTGCCTAAGTAACCACCTTTTCTGAAGACCATTATTTTAGTTTTGTGTAGGTTAACCGTTAAACCTAAAGAATCTGAAGCTTCTTGTAAATTTCTTATCTGATTTTGTAGACCGGCTGGAGTTAAGGAAATTAGGGCTATGTCATCTGCAAATAATAAGGTAAAGATTTCCTCTGTTCCAGGTAGAAATTGGTATCCCTGTCTTCCTTTCGTTGTAACATTATTCGCTACTTCCGTATTTAGTAAAGAGAAAATCAGAGGTGACAGTAAGCAACCTTGTTTCACTCCAACCGGGCACTCAAAGAATTCTGTTAAGATCGCACCGTGTCTTACGCATGCTTGCACGTTCCTATAAATACCTTTCAGCATGTTAAGCATTTTTGTTGATATTTTATGTTTACTTAGAATTGTCCACAGTTTGTCTCTTTTGACAGTATCGAAAGCTTTTTGGTAATCGATGAATGCTATGTATAGTTTACTCCTGCGTCTACCATATAAGCAGTTACTTATCATAGTTATTAATGTAAAATACGATCTATCGTAGAGAAACCTTTCTAAATCCTGCTTGTTCTCTGCTTATTTTGTTTTCCTCTTCGGCCCAACTGTAAAGTCTGTTATTTAATATTGCTGTGAAAATTTTGCTTAATATGCACAATAGTGATATTCCTCTGTAATTTTCTGGGTTCTGTTTGTTGCCTTTCTTGTGTAATGGAACTATGACTGCTCGGGACCATTCTAAAGGGAAGTAACCGACTTGGAACAACTTATTGAATAATTTTGCTAAAAATGGAATTATCTTATGCCCTATTGTTTTCAAGAATTCTGGCGGAATTTCGTCTAATCCTGATGCTTTACCCGATTTCAATTTTCTTATAGCTGAACTTATTTCATTATCAGATATCTCTACATCTAAATCTTGAACAAAAATTTCTTCTTCAATAACTTGCCGAAGTACTTCATGGTCATTATTTGTCTCATTTATTTGTGGATTTAATATTCCTTCAAAGTGTTTTTTCCATTGCAAAGTTGTGATAAGTGGTTGCTTTATTTTTTTTCTCCTAATGCTTCTTATTGTGCTCCAAAATTTCTTACTATCTTTCTGATTTTGTGTAAGAGTATCATAAATTTGTTTTTTATATAACCTCTTTTTTTCTCTAATTAGTTCTTGATAGAGAGCTCTTTTGATTCTGTAAATCTCCTTTCTCCTTTGAATTTTACTGGGTCCTTATTTCTGTTAATATTGGTAAGTTTACTCAGTGCCTGACTAGCTTCTTTCTTCTTCAGTAGACAATCATTGTCAAACCACCCACTGGTGGTTTTGGTTGGACCTCCTATTCCTATTGTCTTGCACATACTTTTCCCTGCTTCCTTTAATAACATATTAAAATTTTCTATACTCCTATCTACATCATAGTCTATTTCCTGCATAATTTGATCTAAGACTATTTGAGAACTTTCAGATTCTAAGAAAAAAATATAATCTTGTTGTTTGGCCGAATCCCATTTTATCTTCCTTGTGTATGTTTTCTTTTGTTCATCTGATTTTGTAACCGGTAAAGTACTCTGTATTTCCATCATGATTGGCATATGATGTGATTCAACTCTTTCTTTAACTGTGCATTTCATTACATTATCAACCAATTCAATAGAGCATAAGAAAAAATCAATAGTACTATTTCCTCTTTCTGAGAGAATGTGAAGGCACCATCAAAATTTCTCATACACAATCCATTTAATGGTGTAAGCTTAAAGACTGTACAAAATTCAATCAATCTTTTTCCGAAACCATTTATGTAGGAATCTTTTGATATTCGTGCATACACATTCTGCTCTTTATCAAATACATCATTGTCCTCGACAAGACCAAGCCCATTCTCCAATACGAGCATTTAGGTCTCCACCAATGGCATAATAGAAATCATTTCCTTGCTCAACTTGTGACACCATAAATTGTTCAATCAAATCAAGAGTACAAGAATAATCCTTATCTGAGTAAAAACGACTGTCCACAGGGTGTACATAAACAGCAAAATACAAAATATCTTTATCACACTGTAACAAATTTTTCATCAATTTTACACATAACACATTTCCATATTGGTATCAATAAATTGTACATATTCTGATATGGTCTTTTTAATGATCATAATAATACCACCGGAGGGGCGACCCATCTTTGTAAATTTTGTAGCTGGACAATGAAAGCACAAAAATTCTTGAAATTTTACATCAAAATCAAAAGATTTATAGGTAAATGTTTGAGAAAGGCAACAGATATCAAATGTAGTAATAAAATCATAGAAATCTGGGTCTGCCAATTTTCCAAGAGACCCTCAATATTCCAACAAAGAAAGGAAAGACTTTTTGGATTATCAGTTGTTTGTTCTGTCTGTGAACGGCCCCGACCTACTCTTCATTTCTTTTCTTTTTCCTTTCTTTCCTTCTTCGTCGAATTCCGCGGATTCCCCCTGATTGTGTATTTGTGCTTTTGGCGGTGCTTGTGTGTCAACGTAGCGAGTGTTTGCTTACAGTGTGAGTATCTATCCTTTCTTTCTCTCCTTCGCTTGGCCTAACGCTTTCATTGCCTTCTGTGTGTAACGCCTGAATAGTATCGTCCAGTGTTGTTTGTCGCGAGGCTGTTGTTTTGTTTTGAGCTGGCCCTGTCTTTGCGTCAACACTAGGTTTACTGAACTTTTCCTTCTCTTTATATATTAGGCCAGTACTGGTGTTATGATTGGGAGTGTCTGCAGTGTCACTATCATGCCGCGAGCAAGGTGTGCTGTCGATCAGTATGTCAGTGTTGTCTGTCGTGCGAGCCGGCTGTGTACACGACCCTGACCCCGGTATGTCCCAAATGCTGATTAGTTGTTCAGTTTGTTGTTGTTTGGGATCACTCGAGTGAAAGAGGACCTGTGCGGACCCATGGCTTCTATCTGTTTTGTTTTTGTCTGTTAATGAGGTCAAACTTGCATCATCCTTCGTGCTACTATGTTCTTTCATTCCATCTGACTGTCCTTTCTCACTCACATGCACTTTCCCATCCATATCTCTGGATGTAATCATGCTCATATACTTTCCTTCTTCTTCTACATCTTTTCTTCCACTCGATCCTTTCATTCTTTGCATCAGAGAGGTCTCATCTTCCGTTTCGTTGTCCTCTTCTGAAAAACCCCCTCCTATTTCATGTACAAGTTCTACCAAGATAATTGGGTTTCCAAATCACTTCCGCTTTCACTCTTTGCCTCGCTCTCATCAACACTCACATGTTTTCTATCATCCTTGCTCATTCTTCTTTCGTTCTTTCCACTTTCACTCCCAGATTTCTTCCTTTCCGCTTCACTCTTTTCTCATCTTCTGTCTCTCTCACTCTCAATCCCTGAGAGAGAGAGAGAGAGAGAGAGAGAGAGAGAGAGAGGAGAGAGAGAGAGAGAGAGAGAGAGAGAGAACTAACCAATCAACCAGCCAACCAGAAACCCTTTTAAATGCAGTCACATGAAATAAACATAGCGGTAATCAACAAAGATCATGAAGAAAGACCACAATGTTTACATGCGTGTTAAGATGAATCACGCAACACACGCAACACACAGATCGAGAAAGAGAGAGAGAGAGAGAGAGAGAGAGAGAGAGAGAGGAGAGAGAGAGAGAGAGAGAGAGAGAGAGAGAGAGAGGGGGGGGGGGGGCAGATGAAAAGATAGACGGTAAATAAATCAATGAAGAGATGTTAATGAAAGCCTTACTGTTTGTTCCTTGTGATACGCTGTTTGAAAACAATTACATTATTTTTTTCTGATAATATTCAGATTATCCAGGATCTCGTTCACATAGTATCATTGAAATACGTAAAAGAAAGAATAGCATTTAAATATTGCACATTTATTTCGAAACGTATTTACTGGAAGTGTAAAATGCAGAAAACTCTTCATTATTGTACCCACGAAGATACAATTATGACAGCGTCCTTTCAGAACAAATGGGGTAACTATTAGTCATGATAAGAAATGCCTGTAGAAGTGTTACAGAGGTTTCGAGTAGCTTTTAATTGTCAAGCCTCAGCAACTTCAGGCATAATCGTTATCAGGTAGAAGAAATGATGTGCGGGTATGATATCACTTGAATATTTAATTCTGTTCACTTGATTTGTTTCCCTCCAATATTGTCATAGATAAAATAGGCACATGAACACCAGAGACAGTATAGTTAGATCATAAGGTCAGAGACAGTATAGTTAGATCATAAGACCAGAGACAGTATAGTTAGATCATAAGACCAGAGACAGTATAGCTAGATCATAAGACCAGAGACAGTATAGTTAGATCATAAGACCAGAGACAGTATAGTTAGATCATAAGACCAGAGACAGTATAGCTAGATCATAAGACCAGAGACAGTATAGTTAGATCATAAGACCAGAGACAGTATAGCTAGATCATAAGACCAGAGACAGTATAGTTAGATCATAAGACCAGAGACAGTATAGCTGGATCATAAGACCAGAGACAGTATAATTAGATCATAAGACCACGACTGTGACTGAACTTTCTCATGGGATTCCAATCCACATGATTTAGATTATAAGATGTTAAGTTTTTGTCTAGTTTGAATCTCACGAAATGAAAAGCCACGTGATCCCCTTTTGACTAGACATCAAACCTATCATGACCTATTTCCACATCACTGCACACTGCATTTGCCTGTTCACCTTAACATGAAGAGTGGTTTTATCAGCAAGGAAATTCGGCCAGAAAAAAATGATGAGACAATGATCATTAATGCCAATGATGAGACAATGATCATTAATGCCAATGATGAGACAATGATCATTAATGCCAATGATGAGACAATGATCATTAATGCCAATTCAAAACAAATAAACAAACAAAGAAAACAAAACAAAATCCTAAGACGGACTCTAGAGAAACCCTGAGACTCGACGGCAAAAACGAGGATGTTTCAGAAGGTTTTAAACGTAAACTGACTTCAGTGTCTCCGAAACGGCGATACAACTCCGATAGTTTCTGCCAGTAAGACATCCAATATAAATGTTTTCGAATGGAGACTGTAGTCAACAACGTCGCTAAATACTGCTTAATAAGATTATTATAACTTTTGAAAGACGTACTTCTATTAGATTTGACAGCCTATATGACTGGATGATTCTTTTCTTCTTCTTCTTCTTCTTCTTCTTCTTCTTCTTCTTCTTCTTCTTCTTCTCCTCCTCCTCCTCCTCCTCCTCCTCCTCCTCTTCTTCTTCTTCTTCTTCTTCTTCTTCTTCTCCTTCTTCTTCTTCTTCTTCTTCTTCTTCTCTCTTCTTGTTTTCAATGAAATTCACAGTGATGACTGGTTCCATATTGTTATTATCCTCCATATTCTCAACAGGATGAATTGAAAGGCAATGAAATGTTGTATGGCATTAGAAATGAGGTGAT
>CM031622.1:52388933-52396433 GCA_018398815.1 Conus ventricosus
GAGGAGAGAGAGAGAGAGAGGAGAGGGAGGAGAGAGGAGAAGGAGAGGGAGAGAGGAGAGAGAGGGAGATTTTAAATTGTGGTTTTGAAAATCATAAACACATTAAAAATCACAATAGAAGCAATAAAAACAAGTATATTTTAAACTGTGTTTTAAAATTTTCCAAAAACCACCAATTTATAAATCACAATAGAAGGAAATAAAAAAAGTATGAATACCTTGTGACGGGTCTCCGACGCTCCCCCTGTTATCAAAATATGATTTTAATATTCAGGATGCAGGGGTTATAGCAAAAATTTACGCTTTCACAACCAAAATGCGTCTGCAAGGCACACGCACTCTGCATCAATCGGGCCCGCACAAGGTGACAACCTTCATTTCATAGAAAATAATCAACTTTATTTAACTGACTCCGACCCCACCCGTCACTACACAACACAACTATCTGTATCATACAACAATTGTAAACATCATACAGACAATCTCATAAATCGCATCCCCTTTCCTTCAAGTACTCTTCATTAACCAGGAAAGACAATATTCCACAATTCTGGTTGCACGCTTATAAACTTAAGAACAAATAAAACGTCCGTAACTTGCCAGCATTCCTCGGTTGACCGTCAGTTTCTCTCATCCCACTGTGCGACTACGAGCTGAAGCTGCCACACCGTTGTGTCCTCCCGATTGGCCAAATCCCAGTTGGGGGACACTGGCAACGTAGCTTGAGTCGCACCCTCACACCGAGTCTCCCGGACTCCACCGTACTTTGCCCTCTCCACGGAAAGGGCTCCTGTCGGCCTCTCCCACAGGTCTTCTCTGGCTGCAAACACCCCACCGTTGTCTGGCAGCTCCCTGTCTAGGCTCCAACAGGCAGACACGTCTTGCTGTCGACCGTCCCACACGGGAGACAATTCTTCTCGTCGTCGGCTCCGAGGCTACAGCAACCTCCACTGTCTTACGTCCCCACCCAGGAGACAACGAGGCGACAGCTAACCTCTGCTTCACGCTGTATTTTCTTGAGCCCTCAGCAAGACGGGCGAGTTCACTTTCCCTTAAGTGAGTCACACCCTTCCGGTTTTCCAAGCACCTTATATTCGTTCTCAAAGAAAGAGAGAACCCGAGTTTAACTGGCTCAACCAATGGAATCACTGGCACACACACATCACACGATTTGAACCAATAAATCCCCAAGTTATTTTTATTCCACCAATCGAATCACTAGTCACCTACACATACACACACACCACAGCTGCTAGCGCCAACAAAGACTTGGGCACCCAGTGGTTAATGCATAACCTCCTATTCAAACTCACGTTCGATTCCCCCAAGCCACCCATTGAACTAACAGCCTGGACCTCTCTACCAGCCATGACTCATGCTTCAAGTATTTACTACCTCTATAGACAACAAGGCGCAAACCACTCGATAGGCCGCAGCCTTCCCTTCATTCCTCAGAACAGGGACGACTGAATGGTCGCTGTACTCTGCCGGCAGGCTGACGGTCACCTACCCGTGACGGTCACCTGACACGATCGCCTTCCTTTCAGGCCCACGGGAGAGCCCAGTGAATAGCCAGTGCTCAAAGTGGACACTCTTCTCTACCCAGGACTGACAGGTCGCCAACTCCTTGTCACTATCCCTCGGACATGCGAAACACTTCCAGTACTCTCCCTCCTTCAGTATACGACTCGGGGTATCCCCCCCTGGTGATGCCTGAATTCGCACACTTGAAGACCCAAGGAACGTGCTCTCAACAACAGCAACTACCCTTAATTTGCCTAAATGCTCGAGAACATTCGGCCGACTCATGACATACCTAGACATAACATTAGACCTCAATGTCAATGTGTACAAACCATACAAAAAACCCAATGACATACCAGTCTATGTAAACGTCAAAAGCAACCACTCACCATCTATACTAAAAACAATACCCAACGGTATAAACAAGAGACTATCCAACCTATCGTGCAATGAAAATGCATTCAATAATGCAGCAACAGAATACCAAGAAGCATTACAAAAAAGTGGTTACAATTACAAACTACAATACAGTCCAGACAATAACACGAACAGAAATAAGAAAAACAGAAAAAGGAAGATCATATGGTACAACCCACCATATGATGGACAAGTACAATCAAATGTAGGAAAAGAATTCTTTAAAATCTTGGCAACATCATTCCCAAAAGAACACAAACTATCCAAAATATTCAACAAAAACACCATTAAACTTTCATACTCATGTATGCCCAACCTCAAAAACATAATTGACTCATCTAACAAAATGAAAAGCAACACAAAAGAGAAGGGTGCTGAAAGGACATCTTGCAACTGCACCAAAAAAGAACAGTGCCCCTAAGCAACGAATGTCTTCACAGCAATATTGTATACCAAGCCACGGTAACATCAGAAAATGAAAAAGAAACATACATAGGGATTACTGAAAACACTTTCAAAACACGCAAACCATAAACAGTCATTTAAAAATGAAAAATACAAAAATCAAACAGAACTGAGTAAATACATTTGGAAACTCAAAGAAAAAAAATAGACTACAGCATATCATGGAAAATCATAAAAAGAGCAACACCATACAACAATATTTAAACAAAAATGCAACCTATGTTCCACAGAAAAATGGTTAATATTATGCAAACCATACTTAGCAACTCTGAACACAAAAGTAGAAATAGTGAATAATTGCAGGCACAAGTGGAAATCTTTGCTAGCACATTCCACCTGACAGGCCCGGAGAGAAAAAAAAAAGCACACACACCCCCACACACACACACAGACCCAAGTGCAGCAAACGAAACCCGCACACACAGAGACAAGATCAGGTCCCGCACGCCATAAAAGACCGTTGGCGTGCCACAAAAAAGACATCCTGAGGAGAGATATGTATACACGTATCTTGAAACAAGATTGTAGATGAATTTTAGCACTTCATTTTAAAATATTTTTAACAAATGTTGCTCCCAAGGGGTTGAGCTTTTTCAGATTTTTTAAGGACGTTTTAATACTGTCTCTCTCTCTCTCTGTCTCTCTCTCTCTCTCTCTCTCTCTCTCTCTCTCTCTCTCTCTCTCTCTCTCTCTCTCTCTCTCTCTCTCTCTCTTATATATATATATATATATGTGTGTGTGTGTGTGTGTGTGTGTGTGTGTGTTGTGTGCGTGCGTGCGTGCGTGCGTGTGTGTGTGCGTTCGTGCGCGCGCGCGCGCGCGCGTGTGTGTGCGTGTGTGTATGTGTGTGTGTGTGTGTGTGTGTGTGCGTGTATGTGTGTGTGTGTGTAAACATACATGAGGTTGTTTTTCTATTAAAAGGTGTTTTGTTGCTGTTGTTGTTTTTTGCTTTTTCTGTCCCGAAACATACCACTCACTCTTGTCAACATACCTTGCAGACTGACATACACAGAAAAAAAAAAGAAAAAAGAAAGAAAGAAAGGCAATACTTTTGTACCAAACGCTACGCCTATACACAAGGTAACTATGTCTATGTTCAGGGTGAATGCGAGGTATCCTATCGCCTGTAACGGCTTCTCCGTCAGTGAAGTTTTTTTCCTTTTTCATGTCTATTAAATATGATGCCTGAAGCAGTTATGACTGTCGACAATTCCTTTGTCTGTCTTGTAGCATGCGTTAAACACGCGTTAGATTACATCCTAATTTGTATGTTTATTTGTAGCTAGGGTCTTTCGGTTAAAGTCTGGAGGTCTGTTTTGAAAGGTTCTGTGCAGTTTCTGTCACCTGCAGAGCTGACAACCTCTGAAGAGACTTGAGAGGAATATTGTTGAGAATTGAGAGGAATACATAAGCCATCGCACCCAAAACAAACACAGTGACATTCCAGACACTTCATTTGCCATTCGTTTGTCAGATGCTTTCGTCGAATCCCTGTCTCAGCCTTGAAGTACGCTGTCACTAAGTTTCATCTAATGACTCGGCTCTTTGTTGTTGTTGTTGTTGTTGTTGTTGTTGTTGTTGTAATTTTAGGGTCGTCAGTGCCTCACTAGTGGCTTGACCCTAAGAGGGACAACAATCTGTAAGGTTCCTGACTGGGCTGAACACTTCCACAGGCCAAATTGTTGATTGGGATCAGGCCAAATTGTTGATTGGGATCAGGCCAAATTATTGACTGGGATCAGGCCAAATTGTTGACTGGGATCAGGCCAAACTGTTGATTGGGATCAGGCCGAACTGTTGACTGGGATCAGGCCAAACTGTTGACTGGGATCAGGACAAATTGTTGATTGAGATCAGGCCAAATTGTTGATTGAGATCAGGCCAAATTGTTGATTGGGATCAGGCCAAATTGTTGACTGGGATCAGGCCAAATTGTTGACTGGGATCAGGCCAAACTGTTGATTGGGATCAGGCCAAATTGTTGACTGGGATCAGGCCAAACTGTTGATTGGGATCAGGCCAAATTATTGACTGGGATCAGGCAAAATTGTTGACTGGGATCAGGCCAAACTGTTGATTGGGATCAGGCCAAACTGTTGATTGGGATCAGGCCAAATTGTTGACTGGGATCAGGCCAAATTATTGACTGGGATCAGGCCAAACTGTTGACTGGGATCAGGCCAAACTGTTGATTGGGATCAGGCCAAATTGTTGACTGGGATCAGGCCAAATTATTGACTGGGATCAGGCCAAACTGTTGACTGGGATCAGGCCAAACTGTTGATTGGGATCAGGCCAAACTGTTGATTGGGATCAGGCCAAATTGTTGACTGGGATCAGGCCAAACTGTTGATTGGGATCAGGCCAAACTGTTGATTGGGATCAGGCCAAACTGTTGATTGGGATCAGGCCAAACTGTTGATTGGGATCAGGCCAAATTGTTCATTGGGATCAGGCCAAACTGTTGATTGGGATCAGGCCAAACTGTTGATTGGGATCAGGCCAAATTGTTGACTGGGATCCGGCCAAATTGTTCATTGGGATCAGGCCAAACTGTTGATTGGGATCAGGTCAAACTGTTGATTGGGATCAGGCCAAACTGTTGATTGGGATCAGGCCAAATTGTTAACTGGGATCAGCAGCACTCCCATCATGACAACAGAAAGCAATCTGAATCAGCTCTTCTGTTCTTATTTCTCTTTCTTTTTTTCTGCCTCAGGGTTAAATGGTCCAGCAAGTTGTTTCGACATGATGGCGGCGGAAGATGCTGAACCGGATGTAAGTTTCCTAACAGCTCTTTGGCTATACGAACGGCAGATGTGCAAACTCTGCGAATAAACAAACTTTCTTTTCCGCGTGCAAAACAGTTTTGACGTCAAGCGGAATAGCGGGAAGAAGGGCGTTTGAGCATAATAAATTCCGCCGAAAGTGGGATGGTTGGCAGCTCTGCACCTGCCACATTCTGTGTCATAAAAATGCCACTGAGACACGCTTTCTCTTCGCAAGCTGGTAGTGTTACAGGTGAAACCCTGGAAGTCCGATTCTTTAAAAAAAAAAAAAGAAAGAAACCAGAGAAACAAAGAGACAAAGAAACAAAAAGAAAATAAAAACACAGAAAAATCCCTCGTCCTTGACATGATGGTAAGACGCAGTTATTTTCCCGTCCATATGCAGTTCGCTCACTAATACCTTTTTCTGTTGTGAGAGAGGTGTGTCACCATTGTAGCTACTCTGAAACAGTTTTCTTCGGTTGCCTCCCTTGAGGCAATGACGTTGCTGTAGGTTGCTTGCAAAGTTTTGGAACATACAATGAAATCCCAATTTTTGCTTGTTTGAATGTGTGCAGTACTCTAATCTTTTTTTTTTTCTTTTCTTTTTTTCAGACAGACTACTTAACAGCGACAACAATAAAACCCAATTAAAAAAACAAACAAACAAACAAACAAACAAACAAACCGCCAACCAGTGCAGCTGATGGTGTTTGATTGCAAATAGTTCTTATTAGATCTCTAAGTTTTGTGAAAACGATTGGTACATGAATAACGGGGATTCGGGTACTTATATGATTCTTCTATACGTTTCTTCTTCTTCTTCTTCATCTTCTTCTTCTTCTTCTTCTTCTTCTCTTTAAAGGAAGATACAACTGCTACTTTTATAGAACATGACAATACATTCTGCAGCTTTTTCTATAACTATGTAAGCTTATGAATCTTTCTTGACAGGATATATCATAAACTCCTAAAAGTCTGAAGAGTTACGGCCAGAAAGCATCACAGTTAACATGGATATGCCAGTTAAGACCAGCATGATGGGGCATTTAAACTGAATTGAGAAACGTTTTCACCGCACAGAACTTTTAGTTTTAACGTGATAGCACTTTCATAAATTATTTCAAATTGAGGGCAAAATTTGGCACAGACATTGACTTCTTAACATATTCTGCTTGCATTTTATCGACTGAAATCTACGTTAAAAGAACGGCTGTCCAATTACAATGCATTTCACAGAATTACCGCTTTAAAATTATTAAATGTTGTATGAAATGACACAAAAAACTATATATGCATACACAACGGAAAACCGTTTTTAACAAATGTCCATAGTACAAAGAATGTCAAAATCAAATTGTTCCAAACGCGAGTCGTCCAAAGGATGCTTACAACTAACATGATCTTGAAGGAAAGTGGACTTGCTGGCAATAATTTTTGCAGATTTTGTTCTAAAGGAAGACATTCCACTGTGTATGTCTTATGTAAATGTTGTTCTTCCTAACATTTCCCGTTGTGCTTTCAACATTCATTGAGCTAAAAAAAAAAAGCACACACACACACACACACACACACACACACACACACACACACACACACACACACACACGCACGCACACACGCACGCGTGCACGCACACACACACACAAACACACACACACACACACACACACACACACACACACACACACACACACACACACACACAAACACGCGCGCGCGCACACACACACACACATACAGAGAGAGAGAGAGAGAGAGGAGAGAGAGAGAGAGAGAGAGAGAGAGAGAGAGAGAGAGGAGAGAGAGAGAGAGAGAGAGAGAGAGAGAGGACTTTCAAATTTACTTTATTTTTCACTCTTCCGCCATCTGTCTACGTGAACTGTCTCGACAAATCTTTGCCAAAGCTGACACAGCTGGACAGAACGGGGAACTCGCTCGTCGATCCTAATGGACCAGACATAGACTTGAACCAGAAGGAACTGGCGGCAAGTACAGTCCCTTCCTGGTGCCCCAGGTGCCCTTCCGACCGGAAGACGTCTCCCAGAGCCGTTTGGTCGGAGCGGAGTGGTGACACCTCACGTTTCTATGATCACCGTCAGACGCTTTTGTGGGAAACTGTAAAATAGCCCCCCACCCCCCCCCCCCCCCCCCCCTCCCCAGGGGAGGCTCGACTTTCCTACATTAAGTCGCCATTAACGCGTGTTTCTAAAGGGAACCGCGAGACTTGGGTCTCACTAAACGAAGTTACTTTAAATGTGTGTTGAGACTGACGTGTCAAGGTTTTCGAATTGTTCCTTTCTTTAAAGCGATTTTTTTGTTCTGG
>CM031622.1:52403933-52408933 GCA_018398815.1 Conus ventricosus
ACAGTGGACGCATAGTTGATGTGGGAAAGGCAATGGGCTTCAAAAAAATAATTGGATATTTTGGTTCACATAATAACTGAGTTTTGTGTAAAACAAATTGCGAGCAACTGATTTGCAAACATGATTTTATATGTGATTGCCATTTAAAGTTTCATCAATGATCACGCTAAGACTGGTGTTCGAGTAACCGCTCGATCACAGGTTTCACTCATTTTTAGGCTCAACATAAGATGCTGTCGTTGATGTTTCTGTCTCGTGCTTGGACCATATTTTTGTTGTGTTGGATTAATGGACCATTCGGTTTTTGTTAGCACCATTTAAGTCATCAGTGATATTTGTTTTTGTAACGATATTTGTACAGGACATGATGGTTTGTAATCATACAGTGAAGAGAAACTATCGTCTGCGAACAGTTCACAGTGGAACATTGTGAGAGTGGCTTCGGTAGGTCATTTATAAAAATAAAGAAGAGAGAGGTCCAGGACAGAGCCTTTGTGGATCGCCAAGTCACTATTCCTTTCAGAGGATAAGTACGTTTAAAGTAAACACGCTGGGTCCTGCTTAAGATATGATGAAAGAAGGTGACTACTGCCGGATTTTGGAACATATTGCAGTCATTTTTTTTAATCATTTTGTTGTGCTCGGTCTACAAGATCATAACGCTTTCTTAAAATCGAGGAAAACAGTTCAGTGAGTTTTCTTTCGTTGATGTGAATAGCCATGTATACAGAGGCGTGTAAGGCGTGTGGCATGAGTAGTGATTTATTGACGAAAGCCAGACTGAAATGGGTGGCTTGAACAGTTTGTGATGTCCATATGTTTTGTTAGGTGTTTTGTGAACATGCTCTCTAGAGGTTTCGATACAACGGAATATAAAAGAGTTATGGTCTAAATTTGTTTTTAAAATCATTGAGATCTATTGATTTGGGTATGGGAAACCACTTTTGCTGCCTTTAGACAAACTGGGAAGACTTTCTGATCAATCACAAATTATAAACATAGTAAGGGTATCAACAAAGTAAGGTTGAGCAAAGCTTAAGTATAGAAGCATTGTAGTTATCTGGACCCAGTGCTTTTTTTTATTTTAAGTTTTGAATTTAAGAACCAACTTCATTAATAGCAAGTAAGGGGATGATAAAATGAATCTTAGTATTTAATCGTTTTTGACAAACGATTGAAGAACAGTGGAGGTTTCATACGATTTAAAAATGTGACACTGGCAGCCGTTTGTACTGATTCAGTTACCTGAAGGATATGTTTGTTGAAAGTGTTAGCCGACCACGTAGTCGCAGTATTATTTGATTTCTCTTCTCGACTTGTCAGTTATTTCATATAACTAGCACGCCATAAAGATTGCTGTATCTGTTTGCGTTTAATCAGTTCCTAAAATGCTCAGATTTTGATTTTCTAAACTAGATCTGATATCTGTTTCTCTGCTTTTTATATTATCTACTTTTTTTGCGTTTTAAGTTGCATTCCTTAGTGCCATGTTTCTATAATATATCTTTCGTCAGCCAGCTGGGAATACTCTGTGTTTTACCTTTTTCTTCTAAGTGGGGCATGTTTATCAACACGATTGAGAGAAAGATTTATGAAGTATTATACGCTTCATTAGATCTGTGTAATGAGTACACTATAGAAGGTGCTAAGCTTTAAGTCGAGGAAAATTCATCCTTACTGAAATTTTTGATGAGCGATAATTGAATGGTTGTGTGGCCCTTATTCATGTATGTTTGGAAGTTTACAAGACCAAGTTGCCCAAATGAGGTCAGTGGTGATTATGGTCTTTTGTTGCCACGTTATTGTTTAGATACATGGCTTTGTTGTTCGTTGTAGATATGATCAGCAATGTTGAAGATGTCTTTGCGATTCTAGTTGGATTATGAATAAGCTGATGCAGGCAATGAGTGTGGTGGTCGCATCCCAGGAGGCTTGCCGTTTTAACAGATCAATGTTAAAATCACCGAGAGAATGACATTTGGATAGCTCTTATTTAATTCATCCATCATGTGTACAAAGTTGTCATTACCAAGAAAAGTGCAGCGGGATTCCTGTACACATATCCAACTAGAGAGGGGCTGAGTTGGAGGGTTTTACCTGCAGCCACATGCATTCAACATTATCAGGTTCAAGGTCACGCCGCCTTTTTGTACAGTGAGCGATGCTTGATGAATATATATTCCAAGTCCTGTTTCACCAGAGTGATGTGCATCGCGTCGGACAAAGTTATAGTTAGTTAGAGAGAGAGAGAGAGAGAGAGAGAGAGAGAGAGAGGAGAGAGAGAGAGAGAGAGAGAGGAGAGAGAGAGAGAGAGAGAGAGAGAGAGAGGAGAGAGAGAGAGAGAGAGAGAGAGAGAGAGGAAGTACTAGACAAACGACTTTCAAACCGAATTGATTGTCGCTTTTTCACTTTCTGTTGGCGTAGACCCTCTGACCAAACGTTGCCGAGTCAGACACAGCAGGACAGCACGGAACTCAGTCTTCGATCTCTCGGACACCCAGACCACAAGCAACTGACAGCAAGTCAACCGCCTCTTGCACTTCGATGCTCATCCAGCTGGAAGACCCACTCAATGAGCCGTACCGCTTCATGGTCACAGAATTTTTGTGGGAAATGTATACATGCATTTTAGTCTTGACAGAAGCTTGCTTTCCCTGCTGTTAATCGCCCAAATGTGCTATGAGCGTAGGGAGTAACGTGGTGTTCACATTAATTTCTTTGTGTAAAATGATTCATTTTATTAAGATGGATTCATGATTCGGAATCCTTCCCTCCCCTTTCTCCACTGTGACCCCTCCCTCCCCCCTCCACCCTCTTCCGCAACTCTCTCTCTCTCTCTCTCTCTCTTTTCTCTCTCTCTCTCTCTCTCTTCTCCTCTCTCTCTCTCTCTCTTTCTCTCTCTCTTTCTCTCCCCTCTCTCTCTCTCTCTCTCTCTCTCTCTCTCTCTCCTCCACTTCCATTACCCTTCAGGATGTGCGACCCTGTTTGTATGAATTGCATGTTACGTTCAAGAATATAGCACGCATCGATTTATTTAACCTTGAATGAAAGTCTGTTGATATTGTACAAATAAGTACTGATTTACTAAACATTCAGTGTTCAGCAACGGCATTCTGTTGTGGCTGTAAGAGGATGTATTGAGTGATGACATTTGTTTCTTTTGATTTTTTTTTTCTTGAAAAAGAAAAGAACATTTTACAAAGAATTAGAGCACTTCACTTCACATCAGCATATGACTCATACCACTTATATTTTAACAGCTAAACATTTACAGTTTAGAAAGAGATGGGGTCGGTTACACCAAGGACACAGACAGAGTACAGGACAGAATTTCACTCTGTTTGTCTGTGTCCTTGACGGTAACTAACCCCTTCTCTTTCTAAATTTTGCTTCATTTTTCGCCCTCAGTCACTCCGTTTTGAAATTTACATTTTAACCAGGTACACAATGGGTGTCCGCACCATGTGTTAACATATTTGCAAGACAAGAGTTTTCAAAAATTGATTACCCCCCCCCCCCCCCCAAAAAAAAAAAAAAAAGAACAAAAAAAGACAAAAACAAAACAAAGCAGAAACAAAAGACAGACAGACAGACAGACAGAGAGAGAGAGAGAGAGAGAGAGAGAGAGAGAGAGAGAGAGAGAGAGAGGAGAGAGAGAGAGAGAGAGAGAGAGAGAGGATAGGACACTGACAAAGCCAACAGGGGATCCAAAGGTACAAGCACATCAAGTAACACAGAGACAGACTAGTCCTCAACATGCACATCAAGTAACACAGAGACAGACTAGTCCCTCAACATGCACATTAAGTAACACAGAGACAGACTAGTTCCTCAACATGCACATCAAGTAACACAGAGACACACTAGTCCCTCAACATGCACACCAAGTCCAAACGTTACACTTCTATTAAAGACTGGTATAACTGCTATTTTTCAAGCCGTTTTTGACTAGACTTTATGTTTTTTTCGCAACTTGCTGTTCAAAATGACATCTTGCCTTTAAATAATATAGAAAGCTTATTACAATTGGAAGGTTTTTTTATTTTCTCACATTTGCATTTATAGATAAACTGTTTTGCTAGAAGTAATATGAAGTCAAAGGTTTCATCACCTCTGATATTAATTGAATGCCCAAATCATACCAATTCAACAGATGAATTGAAAGAAGCCGCACGCTGACATTTCCCTTTCATTGTTGCTTGAGGTTGTTGCCAAACATGTGCCGCGTGTTCACAAATGTGAAAACCAAAATAGATGCTGAATGTTTTCCCTTTCTCTGTTACAACATGCACAATGATCATTCAGTTCAATTCTCAATTTTGACAATTCTCAATTTTGACAACACAATATTTGTACCCAATATACGGAGTAGCATTCTTATCTCAAACCATCTACGTTTTATTCTTTTATGTTTTGTACCTTTTTAAAAACGATATTCCATTCCGATTGCTGTTCAAGTTTTTTGTTCCACTTTCCGCAAAAAAGCAGGGTTTATGTTGTCACACAGAAAGCATTATAGTAAACACGTAGCCCTCTGCTACTAAACTAATAGACTAAATAGATAAGTTTCCACAATTTAGACCTTTTTCGCTAGTCATTGCTACTACAGTTTTCCGAATTTATGCGTTTCCTTCCCTTAATAATCCAGTATACAAAATAGAGTCGATGAAAATCCATATTTCTTATTGAACTGATCTGTGACAAATTTTGTTGTGACTCTACAAACATGTACTGACTTACCAAGCCTCCTTTGGTCTGCGATAAGTTTCGTTGTGGCTGTACAAGGAGATATTGGATTACTGTCCCTACAGGTGCTATTGTGACTGCATAAGCAGGTATTGATTTCATAAACCTTCAATGCCCAGCAGCTTCTGTTTGGGCAGTACAGACACATATTGATTTATGTACCCTTCAACTGTCAGTGACAAATTCTTTTGTGACTATACAGACTAGTCTCTTGGTATTTTGTTGTCTGCGAAACAGTCTAAAGCGAAAGTCCC
>CM031622.1:52426433-52433933 GCA_018398815.1 Conus ventricosus
TTGGTTTGGTGCTGAGAGAGATTTTGCGTTGGTTTAGAGCAGGGAAAGTAACCTGGTGGCTTTGGTGTCGAAGATTTTGTTCAGTTAGAGCGCACCAGTGGTCGTTGAGGTTTTGTCACGTTGAAAGTGATCATTTGGATTCGTCTCAAAGGCAGGTTTTATGATTTTTCTACCATGTTCAAGTTAGACTTCAGGGATCCCTGCCGATGGGCAGATTATGAGGAATGGAAGAGAAGGCAGGCAGTGGGCTGTTGTCCACTTTGGGGTCTTAGTTTCAAGAGTAGATGTTCTGGATTTAGGCTTGCAGTTGAGGCTGAGAGCATCTGATGACGGCACTGGGTTATCCACGTTTGGTGAAAAAAATCAGACCATTTTGGCTGCTTGTATAGTGAAATCTTCTTCGCTAGAGCGAGTCTGCGTAGGCGAGGAATTCAGAATAAGGAATGCTATTTCTTAGTGGACTGGTGGTGGGAAGATGGTGTGTCCAGTATGAGTGTGCATCAGTTGGTTTGTTGTAGAAGATGAGTTTGAAGCAGTCCATCTTTGAGGGAGATAGTGATGTCAGGAAATTTATAAAAATACTAAACTGACTGTGAAATGGTGGTAGGTCAGCTGGAATGGATGGATGGAAGGTCTGTGCAAAGTTGGGAAATTCTGGAGGGTCATGTTCTGGCAATGGTTGGGGCTCCCAATCTCATCTATGTATCTTTCGTAGAGCTTGTGTAGGGCCTGTGTAAGAGGTTAGTAAGCGGTGTTCTAGGTGTCCCATGAAGAGGCAGGCATAGGGGATGGTCCCATCTTGGTTCCCATAGCAACACCACTGATTTGTCGAATGTGTGAGTGTTAAATTCAAATGTTATTGAGGGTGAGGACTATTCTGCAAAGTCTGACCAGTGTAGCTGTGTGGGGGGGTGTTGTGGTTAAGGCGGGCCGTTTGTTAAGAAAGAATGCGATGGCCTTCAATCCATCAGCATGAGGGATGGAAGTGTAGAGAGAGTACGACGTCAAGTGTAAAGAGGAGCTGGGGTTGAAAAGTGGGATCTGTGTTGTCTGAAATATCATGTGTGAAGTGTGTGTGTAGTGTCTTTGAGGTATGTGGGGAAGGCCTAGTGTACTATGGGTTGGCGGAGAGAGTCTAAGTACTGCGAAATGTGTTTCTGTAGGGCATTGCCATGCAGCTACAATGGGTTGCCGGGGTGTATGGTTTTGTGTATTTTAGGGGAGGAGGTAGAAGGTGGGTGTTTTGAGTGTCAGTCATTATGAGGAGTTTGGTGTTTTCGGTAAGTTGTTATGATTGATTTTTGTTTAACTGTGATGAGATGAGTTTAGGTTGTTGGGGGAGGGTTGATGCTGTGAGTGGTGTATAGAAAAATTTGTGTATGACAGTTGTCTGTGTGCTTCTTTTATGTACAGCTGTTTTGCCCAGACACACTGCCAACAACCTTGTCTGCTGGTTCTGTTGATGAATGTTGGTCTTGTCTAGTCGATTCTAGTGCTTTTTGCTTTCATTCCCGTGAGAGCGTTGGAAATAGCGGACAGGTTTGGATTTCACTTTGAGAGATTTCTTTTCTACACTTTTTGATGTAGAGGTTCACTTCAGTGGGATTTGTCAAGGAGGTGGCTGGCGAAGCACTGGAGTTCGAAAAAAAGGTGGGTTAAAAAAATGTCTGAGTCTCTCTGGTAGGAGGGGGCTTATGCACACCGTCAAGTGGCGCCATCCATCTTAATTCTTCTAAAGAATCTTTCAACATCAACGTGGTTTTGGTATTTATTGGTGGCGGTGCAGGCTGAATGGGAATAAATTTCAGACTTATGCCAGGACTGCTCTTTCGTCATTGGTGAGAGTCAGATTATCAGGAATGCAGCGAACAAGGTGGCTCTGGTGTTGATCAGGGTGATAGAGGGGGTCAGTGTTGTGTGTAGAGGGATTCAACTGGTCTGGGTGTGCTTGTTGTTTGTTTGTAATTTTGATAACTTTGTCTTGCTTAATCTGGTAGCAGTGATTGTGAATGAGCTGGTTGTGTGTATGGCATGAGCTGTCTGAGTCTTAGAGGTAGCCAGTGGCTATGGGCATGATTGATTGATGGCGTTTGTTGTTTGAAATTGTTGAAGAAGACGGGAGAGAGATTCCAGGGATGCAATTGGACAGTGTGTTGATAATGTGCCAACATTGGAGTCTGGGCTGGCTTTGGAATAGGAATTCATCGTAGTTGCGTCGTGTAAGAGCAGTATTGTGACGATCGGATGAGGCGTTGTGAGAAGGTGAGAAGCCGCGAGGGGTGATTCGCAGTCGAATGCATTGGTTTTAGACGTTGAGTTGGGATGCAGATTTCGTTTTTCTGAAACTGTGTTTTAGCCTATCCTACGCTGCAAATGGATGGATGATAGGTGGCAGAAAATGAATGGACTGTTTGAAAACTGGCTGGGTACGAGAGAGGAATTGGGCGGCGGCATTATGTTCTGATTTTGGTCCTGTTAGAGTTGGTTGAGAGAAGAAGTTAGATTAAAGGCAAGCGAGTTGCCTGATTGCGATCGCAACGCATACGACCTTAGAACGTATTCTGTTAAACGAAATCGGATCAATGATTAAACAGTATACAATGTTCGAAAGACGTATACGACTGTGTTTCAACAAAGTTATGAAAAGTTTGTCTTTTGGATTTAAATAAATACTGCTCTTATCAATTAGATTAATATTGACTACATTACATCTAAAATAATTATTAGCTTATTGGAACAATCACGGCAAACAATCAAACTGCATCATTTGTCTTTTTTATGTTTTACATGGAGCAGAAAGAAACAATGGGTCAAAAAGTGCGTAACCCAAGACAAAGTACCAAAAACTTCTGTGAGATGCTTAAAAATCAGAAAAAAAATCACGCTTGTTGAAAACTAATTCAAAAATTGTGTCTGTGATTAAACTCCAGAATTTTATGTTGCATTAACCATTTGAGGCCAGTGTTCGTTGGGGGATGACATTAAAATAACAATTTTTGAAAAGTTTCCCTTGATTTGTCGTCAGTCGTGTTAAATTCACAAGAAAGACTGCAAACGAAGAACACTCCGTTTTTTTTAAGCCAACTTTGCCAAAAAAAAAAGAGTTACTTCCCTTCCCGTCTCTCGGCGCTGGGTAAAAGTGACGGCAAATTGTTCATGCCTTGTGATGTTGATGGTTATCGTCTCTGTTTCAAGGTAAAGGTGGGCTTTTCAAGCTGTGTCAGCGAGTGACTGATTTTGCAAAAACAGAAAACGGAATGTGTGGAAAAATGGTTTTTGATTGAAGTGAATTTAGGAACAATGACATGATATTTGTACTATGGTATGGAATTTGCAAAATGTTGAGAGCAGCCTTTTTTTAATAAAGTGACATTCGTCAGTCGTGTACAGTCAGTATGATACCATTCAAGCTGGTCTCACACTGACAGGATGGTAAACACGACTGACATTAGTTTCAAGTTCTGATGATAACTGCATTTTATATTTAAAAATGTATGTAATCATCCATAAATGTAATGTTGTAACATGTTTTCATCACAATACTGTTAACAATGACAACATAAACTACATTCGCGCACCACCGCGCTTAAAACCTTATACTGTGCTCTTTCCAATGGAAAACATTACAAACAAACGCATGCTAGCGAGGAAGAAAACAAATATTACAGCATAGGTAATGGCATGGAAATGTGCACTAAGAATATGACAAGGGACACAGACAAGGGTAAATTGAAAAGTACATTGAAAACTAAAAAAGAAAAAAAAATAAGATATTTACAGTAAAGCTGATGATGTGCTGAGTGTATTTGTTTAGCGGTTATTTCCAGCAAAATGGCCCTTTTCTTTAGTATGCGCCCCACCACAGTTACGACAGAAAGTGAACTTTTTGATTTGTTACAAAGACTTTTGAGATGGGTTTTCCTTGGCAAGCTGGAACTTGTTTGCAGCTGGACATGGCAAAGGAATTCCAGATGCCATTGGTGGTACACTCAAGAGAACAGCAGATTCGCAAGGTGATGGAGGGCTGTGACATTCTTAAGCAGTAGAGACTTATCAGAGTCTGGTCACACGTACATGTGTAAAACTCTACGTTGTTGAAGAGTCAGACATTATGGCCATTGAAGACCCTTTCTTGACAAAAACTCTCCAAACACTGCCGGGGGAACTATGAAAGTCCTCAATACTAGCTGTTACACCAGAGAAAAGTCCTGCACAGAGACCGTCAGTGCACATGTTCTTCACGAAACATGCCCAGAGCATCAGCTTGCTTGATTCAGTTTAGCACCCTGGGGCTCTGACCACAAATCTTCAGGCACAAGCGCAAACAAAAAAATGAAGAGCCAGCAGAACCAACAGAAGCAGGTGCAAGAGATCAAACTGAAGAAGTTTTTGGACAATCTGCTGAATCTTGTCTCACAGAGGAAACAATATTGCAAGTCACTTGACAGGAGCTAGAGTCTGCAAAGACATCACAGAATCTGCCAGAGCAAGTGCGCTAATTTTAATATAGGTAGCAGCATTCATGTGGCAGTACAGATACATTGAGCAGGACAACCTTGGAAGTCGACTGCAGGGATTCGCATTTACCTTCTGATGTTCTGTCCCTACAAGACTACCTGTCCATTGTTAGAGCAGATGGTAAACTGGCCTACCAGCCTGTGGAAGTGTTCTTTTGCCTTTGTCATGCACCGGAGACAGCAGAAATCAGAGCCGGATAGGGCATGGAAATGGACTAACTCCTAATATCTAAATGAAGATAATTTGAGGAAAAGGTCTCGCAGCACAACAGTCAACATCAAAGGATATGTTCTGAATGCCTTTGCAATGTATTCAGATGAGTATATCCCTGGAACTGGTCTAAAAAACAAGAAAAACATCCAGCGGTGTATGAAAAAGGTTTTAAAACTTGTAAACAATGGGGCCGACATGGGCATTTCTGGCAGGTGTTTTGCTCTTTTCCATGTGTGCTTCAAGATGTCCAAGTGTCTCAGCGTTTAACCATATCTTGGAAACATTTTGTGCGAATTGACTTACACAGGACTGATTCTGCCCAGATGGTTCGTGCTGAAGAAAATGGAATGAAGGTCCCCTTGTCATCATGTGGACAACAACGAGGTGTGACATGAACGTCCCCCAAAAAAAACCACCATTGGGTTCCCAAAACCCACTTTGAACAGCATTACCGACGCACCACCTGGAAACTGATATCTCTGTGTCATGCAGACCACGAAACACTGGCAAGAGCAAACCAGACACCCCAGAGATGAAAACAAAAAGATGAAACCAATCACATCAGAAATAAAACTTTCATACCAGGAATGAAAATGGCCACATAGATAAAACAACAGGCGCATTGCAATGAAACCAGATGGAAAGATAGACACAGGCGAACACAGAAATGAATCCAGGTGCACCGAGATAGTAGCAGACTTCAGTGCAAACTGGACGAGCTCATTTTGAAACAAGTGTATCCAAGAGACCCAGAATAAGCACGACAGGTATGCTTACTGCATAGCCCCTGATGAATGCCTCTCCCAGAGCAGTGTTTGGGACAAAGGGTAATAGTTAAATATGACAGAAAACCCTACCATGGATATGTGGAAGGAATGTACGGATTGCTGGGCGAGCTCTATGACAAGTGCATTGCACACAGTAGGGAAAGCAAGAACTGCTTCTTTGGCCAAAATTGTTCAATTGACTTTGTCTGGTATGAAACATGAAACATTTTTAGCTGTAAAATCCCGATCCCGCTCGCTCAAGAATCGGTGTCTCAGAGCAGTACAGTGTGGTATCAGAGGTGTGGAAATTGTCATGAACATACTTAAGGAAATAGTTCACTGCTGTTTTGACAGGAGGTCTGTTATTGCCGACTGTTAAACAGAGTTGCCAGGAAAGTGGACGAATGTATGAGAGAGAGCAACTAGTATTCTTTCAATAAATAATTTGTTGCTAAAAAACCAGAAACAATGATTGTCAGTTGTGGTTTAAGCAGTTGTGTTACTGGAGGAAACACTTGTCACTTGACACCTATGAAATATGTTTGTATTCATGTCTACATTGGGCCAATGGTATCCCATGCTTTGCGGTTTTTCAAAGTTTTGCAAAAAAATGCAAATTCTGTCTTCTCATTTTCGTTATCATTTCTTTTGTTTTTGAGGCACTAGTAACACCACTGGTCCTAGCAATGTCGTCGTGGTCTTTGGTTTTATTTTAGTCAGTCTGTAGTGTTACTCAGTGGTGTTACACATGTCAGTCGTGTTATACCTGTTTCATAACGTGACATTAACAAATAATTACAAAAACTTCCAATCAGCATGTTATTTTGAGAGTATTTTTGTCCACAGCTACTCAAAAAGTTTGCCAAACTTTCTTTTACGTTTCTTACAGTTAGGACTTTTATTCATCCTGAAAAATACACTTTTTCTATCAAAAACTGTTTTATTTTAAAATTTTGCAAGTGCTTTAATTTATTAAACTGTTCTTACTTGGCATGAGAGAGGATGTCATCTATTAGTCTCAATGAATAAAAAAATTAGGTCTTTTCCAACCCAAAACTACTTTTAAACAATAATCAAAATGGTAACACGGACTGACTTAAACCCATTCAGTTTTACATTTATTTAATTATTAGTTTAATAAGTTTAGTTAGGTTGAAAAAAAAGACCAGATATGCTGTTATGTCCGAGCAACAACTAGGAAATGTTCCACAGCCTTTGGATTAAAACAGTTTTAACAGTTTCTCTGGCCTCATTTCTCTTACTTTTTGTGAAAACACAGTCATACACGATAACATCGCACCACAGACTGATGACGGTACAAAGAAATACCAACAACGAAGGGTTGCAGTCCTGCCTATGAATTCAAAATAGATCTAGTTGCAGCGAGAAACAGCACGGCGGAAATCTAACAAATCTTAATAAATGTTAGCGAACGCCCAGAGGAGAACGTGGACAAAAGTGTTA
Source organism: Conus ventricosus (assembly GCA_018398815.1). NCBI lineage: Eukaryota > Metazoa > Mollusca > Gastropoda > Neogastropoda > Conidae > Conus > Conus ventricosus. Next base: position 52,433,396 of record CM031622.1, read on the forward strand.
CAAGACAAAACACGACGCGTTTCGACCTCTTGGGTCTTCGTCTGCGTGATAAGTAAACGGATTAAAACAACGAAAATTCACTTAGCTTAGGTCGCTTCAGATCGTCAGGCTTAGCGCAAGGAAGAAGGCGTTGAATGAGAACGAGGGTTGGAAGGGAAGTATGAGCGGAGTCAAAGTCGTAATGATGATAATAATTATTACTGATAGGAATACTATTAATGTCAAAATATTGGGGGGGGAGGGGGGGGGGGAATCAATCTTGGTGTCAATAGTATTTGTATGAGAGAAAGGAGAGTGGGGTTAGAGGATCTTATAGCAGCAGGGTTGCGTGGCCTAACAGTCCCAGGGGAGGGTGATGTCAAGTGATAGGGGTAGTATCTCATACTAGAATAGTATTAATGACGATATTGCTAACAAAAGATAGTTGAAGTTTAAGGTTAACGAAGCATGATACAGAAATATATTTAGAAAATACAATTTTCTAATAATAAATAAATAAAAGAAAATTAAAAATAATAATAATAATAATTATAATAAT
>CM031622.1:52441433-52446433 GCA_018398815.1 Conus ventricosus
GGTGTGTATGATTTGGACAGAGCACGTATCTTGTTTGAACGGATGGAACATGTTTGGATGAATGAAAGATGCTGTTTGCACACATATTGGGCATGTAGTCAGACCGATCAGGTAGGCTGCCTTGACGGATCGGGTATGTTGTTTTGGGGGTGGGGGTGGGGGGGGGGGGGTCGTATTTTGTTTTAACATATGGAGCATGTTTGAACACATCGGATATGCCGTGTATAATACTGGGGCTGATCCATTTTGTGGTGTGGGTAAATCGGGTATGGTGTTTAGACAGAATGGGCTAGCCTTGCCTTCTGAATACATGGAAAATAGATAATACCCGTGTCTGTTGACAAGCATATCTTAGATTGTAACGGTGGCGGAAGAATGGTTAAGAAATCCCTTCAGACGACATTTTGTGACCACCAGCATAAGATTTTAGATGAATTACATGTTTACTGTACCGAGATATACATTTCAATGGGGAAAACAGAGAAAGACTTTTGTACTGTTATGGAAAGGATTTCTGAAAGTTGAAGAACGTAAAATGAAAGTTATGGTGCTCCGGATTGTCTCAGTGGTACAGAAGCCATTCTGAGGACAAAATAAGGACTTGTGCTGCCATACAATGTGAAGGAAAAGGGTATGACAAAGTGCCACTTAATAACATTCCTTTGTCAATTCCTGGACAGGATAGGAAAGAATATGATGACTCCAGTTTTAGCATAGGAAGCTCATTTTGCCTCAAACCGAAGATCCCACCACGTTTACTGCCGACAGCTCACTTTGCATGTGGTCCAACGTAAGCTGGGGTTCCATATAAATGGCAGCAGCACAGCACCAAAATGTCATCGCATGATCAAAACTGTAGAAGTCAAAAATGACTCAGTGTGTGAATCCATCAACCCACGACTCCAAAGACAAGACACCAACACCAGTATCGTGAATCCATCAACACACGACTCCAAAGACAGACACCAACACCAGTATCGTGAATCCATCAACACACGACTCCAAGACAAGACACCAACACCAGTATCGTGACTCCATCAACACACGACTCCAAAGACAAGACACCAACACCAGTATCGTGAATCCATCACACACCGACTCCAAAGACAAGACACCAACACCAGTATCGTGAATCCATCAACACACGACTCCAAAGACAAGACACCAACACCAGTATCGTGAATCCACCAACACACGACTCCAAAGACAAGACACCAACACCAGTATTGTGAATCCATCAACACACGACTCCAAAGACAAGACACCAACACCAGTATCGTGAATCCATCAACACACGACTCCAAAGACAAGACACCAACACCAGTATCGTGAATCCATCAACACACGACTCCAAAGACAAGACACCAACACCAGTATCGTGAATCATCAACACATGATCTCCAAGACAAGACACCAACACCAGTATCGTGAATCCATCAACACACGACTCCAAAGACAAGACACCAACACCAGTATCGTGAATCCATCAACACACGACTCCAAAGACAAGGACACCAACACCAGTATCGTGAATCCATCAACACACGACTCCAAAGACAAGACACCAACACCAGTATCGTGAATCCATCAACACACGACTCCAAAGACAAGACACCAACACCAGTATCGTGAATCCATCAACACACGACTCCAAAGACAAGACACCAACACCAGTATCGTGAATCCATCAACACACGACTCCAAAGACAAGACACCAACACAGTATCGTGAATCCATCACACACGACTCCAAAGACAAGACCACACCAGTATCGTGAATCCATCAACACACGACTCCAAAGACAAGACACCAACACCAGTATCGTGAATCCATCAACACACGACTCCAATGACAAGACACCAACCCAGTATCGTGAATCCATCAACACACGACTCCAAAGACAAGACACCAAAACCAGTATCGTGAATCATCAACACACGACTCCAAAGACAAGACACCAACACCAGTATCGTGAATCCATCAACACACGACTCCAAAGACACACCAACACACCAGTATCGTGAATCCATCAACACACGACTCCAAGACAAGACACCAACACCAGTATCGTGAATCCATCAACACACGACTCCAAAGACAAGACACCAACACCAGTATCGTGAATCCATCAACACACGACTCCAAAGACAAGACACCAACACCAGTATCGTGAATCCATCAACACACGACTCCAAGACAAGACACCAACACCAGTATCGTGAATCCATCAACACACGACTCCAAAGACAAGACACCAACACCAGTATCGTGAATCCATCAACACACGACTCCAAAGACAAGACACCAACACCAGTATCGTGAATCCATCAACACACGACTCCAAAGACAAGACGCCAACACCAGTATCGTGAATCCATCAACACACGACTCCAAAGACAAGACGCCAACACCAGTATCGTGAATCCATCAACACACGACTCCAAAGACAAGACACCAACACCAGTATCGTGAATCCATCAACACACGACTCAAAGACAAGACACCAACACCAGTATCGTGAATCCATCACACACAGACTCAGAGACAAGACACAACACCAGTATCGTGAATCCATCAAACACACGACTCCAAAGACAAGACACCAACACCAGTATCGTGAATCCATCAACACTCGACTCAAAAGACAAGACACCAACACCAGTATCGTGAATCCATCAACACACGACTCCAAAGACAAGACACCAACACCAGTATCGTGAATACATCAACACACGACTCCAAAGACAAGACACCAACACCAGTATCGTGAATCCACCAACACACGACTCCAAAGACAAGACACCAACACAGTATCGTGAATCCATCAACACACGACTCCAAAGACAAGACACCAACACCAGTATCGTGATCCATCAACACACTACTCCAAAGACAAGACACCAACACCAGTATCGTGAATCCATCACACACACGACTCCAAAGACAAGACATCAACACCAGTATCGTGAATCCACCAACACACGACTCCACAGACAAGACACCAACACCAGTATCGTGAATCCATCAACACACGACTCCAAAGACAAGACACCAACACCAGTATCGTGAATCCATCAACACACGACTCAAAGACAAGACACCACACCAGTATCGTGAATCCATCAACACACGACTCCAAAGACAAGACACCAACACCAGTATCGTGAATCCATCAACACACGACTCAAAGACAAGACACCAACACCAGTATCGTGAATCCATCAACACACGACTCCAAAGACAAGACACCAACACCAGTATCGTGAATCCCATCAACACACGACTCCAAAGACAAGACACCAACACCAGTATCGTGAATCCATCAACACACGACTCCAAAGACAAGACACCAACACCAGTATCGTGAATCCATCAACACTGACTCAAAAGACAAGACACAACACCAGTATCGTGAATCCATCCAACACACGACTCCAAAGACAAGACACCAACACCAGTATCGTGAATACATCAACACACGACTCCAAAGACAAGACACCAACACACAGTATCGTGAATCCACCAACACACGACTCCAAAGACAAGACACCAACACCAGTATCGTGAATCCATCAACACACGACTCCAAAGACAAGACACCAACACCAGTATCGTGAATCCATCAACACACGACTCCAAAGACAAGACACCAACACCAGTATCGTGAATTCCATCACACACGCTCCAAAGACAAGACATCAACACCAGTATCGTGAATCACCAACACCGACTCCACAGACAAGACACCACACCAGTATCGTGAATCCATCAACACAACGACTCCAAAGACAAGACACCAACACCAGTATCGTGAATCCATCAACACACGACTCCAAAGACAAGACACCAACACCAGTATCGTGAATCCATCAACACACGACTCCAAAGACAAGACACCAACACCAGTATCGTGAATCCATCAACACACGACTCCAAAGACAAGACCCAACACCAGTATCGTGAATCCATCAACACACGACTCCAAAGACAAGACACCAACACCAGTATCGTGAATCCATCAACACACGACTCCAAAGACAAGACACCAACACCAGTATCGTGAATCCATCAACACACGACTCCAAAGACAAGACACCAACACCAGTATCGTGAATCCATCAACACTCGACTCCAAAGACAAGACACCAACACCAGTATCGTGAATACATCAACACACGACTCCAAAGACAAGACACCAACACCAGTATCGTGAATCCACCAACACACGACTCCAAAGACAAGACACCAACACCAGTATCGTGAATCCATCAACACACGACTCCAAAGACAAGACACCAACACCAGTATCGTGAATCCATCAACACACGACTCCAAAGACAAGACACCAACACCAGTATCGTGAATCCATCAACACACGACTCCAATGACAAGACACCAACACCAGTATCGTGAATCCATCAACACACGACTCCAAAGACAAGACACCAACACCAGTATCGTGAATCCATCAACACACGACTCCAAAGACAAGACACCAACACCAGTATCGTGAATCCATCAACACACGACTTTAAAGACAAGACACAACACCGTATCGTGAATCCATCAACACACGACTCCAAAGACAAGACACCAACACCAGTATCGTGAATCCATCAACACACGACTCCAAAGACAAGACACCAACACCAGTATCGTGAATCCACCAACACACGACTCCAAAGACAAGACACCAACACCAGTATCGTGAATCCATCAACACACGACTCCAAAGACAAGACACCAACACCAGTATCGTGAATCCATCAACACACGACTCAAAGACAAGACACCAACACCAGTATCGGCTGCGTTTCGTTCACGATATGCAGCAGCTTGATGTAAGTTCATGCATGTGCGCGCTCACTCCCGAAAAAAAAAATGACCAGATCACCTTCACCTTTATCTATCCCGGAGTCTTGAAGAACGTTGGGACGTCACACAGAAGACTCCGCAACCAGCTTCCTCCATTCCTCCAGTTCTCAGACACTCTTAGTCAG
>CM031622.1:52456433-52461433 GCA_018398815.1 Conus ventricosus
CCTCCTCTGCCCGTCCGGCGGACACACGATCGTTGTGTTCGGAAGCGAACAGGCAATCGCCTTTATTGCCAACGGTTTTTCTTTCTACACTGTAGAAATCCAAAGGCAAGGCTCCCTGAAAGGACCTGCCCGTTCAAAAATCTTCCCGCTCCCTGGCCAAATCGCCTGTTCGCCTCGGTCGCACACAGAGACTCTCCTATCAGGCTGCGTCCCGCGACCCTCGGCCCCCGGGGAACCTTACCGAGGCGCGGACCGGCACGGGTGACGACTCGCGGCCGGAATCACCGCCCGTCACTCGATCAGATGAGACTCGTGGCGTTAGCTTGCCCACCACTACCGTCACGCTGTCCCATCACGCTCTCCCCAACCGTGTCCGAGTGCAGCCACCACTCGGACACGAGGAGCGCATCACCTTCCGGTGGAGGAGTTGTGGGCAGTCTTTGGTGGGTCTCCCCCACTGACCACAACTCCGGGTCAGGGACGCAGGCATCGACTAGGTCGGATCTGCGCCCTCACCCCGACGGTCGATCCACCCCGATCGACTGTCGCACTTTCCCCTAGGGGTAAAGACGTTTGGGGAGCGGACTTCTTTCGCTCCCCTATTGGGCAACGTCCGCAGTCCCGTTCCTCCGGGGGGAGGATCGACCAGCGGACTAGGGTAACCTTTGGTCCCTTGAGGTGGTCTCGTCACTGCAGCCTTCCCAGTCCGCTTCCATGCGGCCAGGGGGCTCGGCTACCATGCCACCCACCGGCCACCCTGCCATGCAGGGGCCGGCATGGACCGCACCCGGGAGACGCAGGAGGCAGTGCTCTCCCCGGGCGGGTACGAGAGAGCTCGCCTTCTCGCTACCCACCCCATGGTGCCCCAGGTTACCCGGGTCCCCGAGGAAACCCTGCCCCAGGGCCGCCACAGCCCTGCGTACTCCCCGGGGACCGGTGGCTCCATGCCCCCGAGAGGAACCAGTGGCTTAGGGCTGACAACCCATTCTGACTCCATCTTCGGTCGCATGTGGCATCCGGCTTCTTCAGCTGGATCGACCTGGGTCCCCCTCCCTCTCGGGCGCTGTCCGATCGGCGATCCCCTAGTCTGCCTGCCGAGTATGGAGCCACCAGGGACCCGTCCTCGTATTCCCCCACTACCCAACGAGGCAGGACTCCCACGCACCCCTGTCCTGGCCCCTGAAGGTGGATCTGAACATCCCTTTCAGGAACACTGACCCACAGCCTGGGACGGGTTGAGGGCTCCCTCCCCCCAGTCTGGTGACTTTTCCACCTTGGAAAGCTGGCGCCCAGATCTTGTTGTTAAGGAATCCCCTCCCTCTGACAACATTTTCTCCTTTTCCGTTACGCCGGGTTCCTCCCTGCCCAGCTATCACGCCAAGGATAGTCGCCCCCAGACCCTCATCCCCTTGTGGGACAGATCGGCATCTTTCGCCAGGGGTGCACAGGCCGTCCCTCCGCCGGGAATGACTTCTTGTCAGCCCCTAACGCAGCTCCAGTAGGAGTTTTCCTCAAGGACTACGGCACTGCCTCTGTGTCTTCAGACGCTGACGACACTGAGACAGACTCTAGCTTGTTTGGCGACCCCCTGATGCGCTTTCTTATTCACAAGATATCGCATCACCTTTCGGCTGAGGCGGACAGCGCAGCCAGGAGTCACTTTAACTGCCTGTGGCAGTGAGAGATGCTGTACTATCACAGGCCAATCTCTCAAGCCGTGCTGTCACGGTCCAACCCCTCCCAGCGCTCAAGTCGGCCTTGCGGTGCATCCCTGGGCAGGACCAGTCGCTGTCTGCAGCTATTCGACTGCGATAACAGGAGACTGACTCCCGCTCAACCCTATCCCAGGCAGTCACCTGCCCACACCGCACGGCCCGCCAAACGCCCTAATATCCCCTCTCTGCCAGCAGACACGGTCCCGGAGGTAACTGGGGGAGTCGCCCATGGGACTCCATCCTTATACTCCTATTTCAAGACGCTACCTACGTCTCGTCTGCAAGATCAGGGTTCCAGTAGAACTGGAATCAGTCTGTACTTGCACTGAAATCTGCTCGCAATGGGTTCCGACAAACGGCCCTAGCCTAGCAGACGACGCTCGCATTGAAGTATTGATTTTTTCTCAAGGTCTCGTCCTAGTTTCCCATAGTCTCGTTTCGCGTCAAGACGCGATACTTGCTTCCGCCATTTTCCCGTCGGTGCTCAGGCAATCGATATGTCAGGAAAGTGTGCATTTCAGGACCTGGGGTCAAGGTAAGCAGTAACTGGTTGCTAAGGATCCCCAAAACAACATTACGTTCTATGTTTCAGTGTGCAAAGAATCGCCTCATTTGGCATCTATGGCTCGAAAACAACACCTCATGCTGACTATGGCCACACAAGCGCGTGGCTCAGTATCTTTTTACACGCGCGTTCGTGTTCCAGTCTTTTCAAGCTGATGGGTAGGGAGAGTTGACACTAGTTCAACCTCTACACTACCCCTCCAACTCGGGCTCCCACTCAGGCCCTGGCCCAATCCCATACCTCCAAACTACTACACCTTTGTTCCTCTCTGGGGTTCGTCACCAACCCCTCCAAATGCGAGCTCTCGCCCACTCAGCGATTCACCTCTCTGGCATGAGCTTCGACACCACCTCCATGGTAGTCTCTCCCCGACCCCCGGAGAGTTCCGCTCGCCTAGTGGACCTCATCTCCCACCTTCGACTCTCCTCCCCTTACTTCGGCAAGGACACTTTCGTCCCTTCTGGGGATGATGGAGTCCCTGTCTCCTTTCATTCCCCTAGGCAGAGTTCCCAAGCGACAGCTTCAGAGGGAGTTCCGCCGTCATTGGTCCCAGACCAACGACAGCTGGAACCAGACCATTCCCCTAGGCCTTGGTTCGTTGGGGCCACGGAGGAGTGGCTCAGCCCATCCACCCTGGCCCCCGGAGTTCCCATCTCCCTCCCTTCCAGGTCCTGGAACTTTACACAGACGCCTCCAATCGGGCTGGGGGCCCATTTGGAGGACAGTCACGCCTCGGGGGTTTGGATCCTCTGACTGCTCGTCTTCACATCAACATCTTGGAACTGGAAGCGGTCAGGCTCGCCCTCCTCCACTTCCAGTCCATAGTCTCCCACCGATTCGTTCTCCTTTCACGGACAAAAACTTCGGTAGCTTGTTACATCAACAAAGGGGGGGGGGGGGGGGGCACACTCCATCGGCCTCTCCCTCCGTACAGAGGCCCTCCTCCACTGGTGTCAACGCAGGGGTCACCCTTCGCGCGAGACACATAGCAGGGACACACAATATCCTGGCAGACACTCTCAGCCTCTCCAAGTCTGTCCTCCACACGGAATGGACCCTCAGCAGGCATACCCTAACAACCGTGTGGGAACATGATTCAGACCCATGATCGACCTGTCTGCCACACGGTTCAAACTATCGTCTGCCAGTGTATGTGTCTCCGGTCTCGAACCCCCGGGCTTCCTCCATCGACGCCCTATCCCTTCCCTGGTCCGGCCTCATAGCTTACGCCTTCCCTCGCTTCCCGATCCTCCACAAGGTGATCAGGAAGGCGAGACTCGAGAGACCCAGGCTCATTCTCATAGCCCCGTGGTGGCCCACTCAGTCCTGGTTACCGGACCTCAAGTCCCTCACTCACGCACCCCCTCTTCGGTTGAACACCAGGTGGGACATGCTCAGGCAACCCCGTTCGGGTCTCCCTCACGCCAATCCCCAGATGCTTCGCCTCCACGCCTGGCTTCTGTGCCACCCCGGTTGCGAGCAGCTAGATTCCACCTCTCGAACGGACAGGTCCCAGTCCGTCCTCAATATCCTCTCTATCGCTGGGCCTCTCAGGAACTCCGAGACCTAGCCATGTCCTCTCGCAGAGCTAGCACAGAGTCCCTTTACATTTACAGATGGAGGAAATGGGTCTCATGGTGCGAAGACAATTCTGTCTCTCACAATCGCCCCTTCAATATCCAGATAGGAAATTTCCTGTCCAACCTTAACCTCTCTGCTAGCTCCATCCGGGGCTACAGGTCGGCCATCTGCACGACCATCCGCCAAATGGGCGGACCTTCCTTGAGAATGACTTCCTTCTCAGACAGATCTCCAGAGGGCTGCTCTTCGTGAGGCCCAATCCCTAGACGTGTTCCCCTTTGGGACCTCTTCACTTACTTGACGTCCTCAGGAAACCCCCTTTGAGCCTGTCTCCTCCATTCCCTTCGACCTTCTGTCTATGAAGACTACCTTCCTCCTCGCCCTCGCTTCCGCCAGAAGGCGAGGCGAGATCCATGCCCTTAGCGGGGACCCCAGAGACATTGCCTTCCACAGAGACGGCTCCGTCTCTCTTAAGTTCCTTCCCGAATTCCTAGCTAAGAACCAGGAACCCGGTAGTGCCTCTCCTTACCTCGTCATCCGCCCGCTGCGGATACACTAGGGGGAGACACCTCTTCGGACATAGCCCTTTGCCCCTCTCGAGGTCTAACACACTACTGGGAACGCTCGCGCCCCAGGCGCGTTTCGCAAAGACGTCTCCTTATTTCCATCAACCCCAGTAACACGGAAGACCTCTCAGCTGGCACTGTCTCTAGGTGGCTCTCCCAAGACGGTCAGAACGTCCTATCCCCAGGCATCCAAGGACCTCCCCGTCTTGTCCCCCCGGGCTCATGAGCTCAGAGCGTCGCCGCTTCGGCAGCATTCAGCACTCTGTTCCCATGCGCCACCTCCAGAGGCAGCCTTCTGGCGTTCGGAAAATCCCTTCATAAAATTTTATTTAAGGGACATCCGCATGACCAGGGCAGATGGTTCTAATGTGGATATCTTGTGGCGGCTAATGCATCCATATCGGTAACCCCAGGAACCACTATGGCACTCGCCCCCATCCTTTTCCTATGAATTCTGCTATTGTCTGACATGGAACAGTATATGACGCCAAAATGGGGATTGTATTATACTCCCTGTTTGGCTAGTATACTTACCATGTCAGACTCTAATGCCCGCCCTGCCTTCCCCACTAG
>CM031622.1:52474469-52479469 GCA_018398815.1 Conus ventricosus
GATGTTATCTCTACCGTGATAGGTTAGTAACTCCTACTGGTCAAGGAGGCCACACCAGGGATGCTCTCTCTACCGTGATAGTTTTGTAACTCCTCTGTGTAGACGGAGAGACCAGCACTCCTTGCCGAAGAGCTTCAATGACATAAATCAGAGAAAGAAAAAAAATCTCAAGACACGAATAATGTCCCCCTACGTGTGTGTGTGTGTGTGTGTGTGTGTGTGTGTGTGTGTGTGTGTGTGTGTGTGTGTGTGTGTGTGTGTGTGTGTGTGTGTGTGTGTTGTGTATGTGTGCGTGCGTGCGTGCGTGCGTGCGCAGTGCGTGGTGCGTGCGTGCGTGCGTGCTGTGTGTGTGTGTGTGCGCGCGCGCGCGTGTGTTTTTGTGTATCTGGTGTGTGTGTGTGGTGTGTGTGTGTGTGTGTGTGTGTGTGTGTGTGTGTGTGTTGTGTGTGTGTCTGTGTGTGTCTGTGTGTATTCGCGTGTGTGTATGTGTTGTGCGTGTATGTGGTGTGTGTGTGTGTGTGTGTGTGTGTGTGTGTGTGTGTGTGTGTGTGTGTGTGTGTGTGTGTGTGTGTGTGTGTGTGTGTGTGTGTGTGTGTGTTCGCGTGTGTGTATGTGTTGTATGTGTTGTGTGTGCATGTGTTGTTTGTTTGTGTGTGTGTGTGTGTGTGTGTGTGTGTGTGTGTGTGTGTGGTGTGTGTGTGTGTGTGTGTGTGTGTGTGTGTGTTTCACAAGGCTGAAATGTTCTTTATAATTGTAAGGTCCATCTACCTCTGCCGCTCTGGCATGTTATGCGGGGGTGTGCGGGGGCAGTGTAGCAGGACTGGCGTACCAAACCTCTCAACGCCTGGTCAGACCAACGTCACACGACAAGGTGTTTTTTTGTTGTTGTTGTTGTTGTTGTTTTTTAGCAGCCACAGACTTTGCAAACACGCGTGGCGGATTTAGACAATGCTTGTGTTGAAACGGTTTTTTTTTTCTTTTTTTCATTCCTTTTTTTTTTTTTCTAGATTTGGCATGATCCACAACAACCTCCTCCCCCCCCCCCCCCCCCCCCCCCCCCCCCCAGGTCAAGACCTCGCTGCAGAAACGAAGTTCGCTGGTGAGGGTGGGTCTGACAGGCCGGAACAACATTAAAGATCCAAGAAATGGTGTGCTTGTCTCTGGGCCTACTTTCTGGTTAGTCCTCTTCAGATCCATCAAACAATGAAACATGTCTGTGTCAAGTTTCCAGGGGTCGGCCCTTTTAATTTAAGCCAGTCCAGTCTTATGACACGGAATCGTGCCGTTAGTTGGTTTATGCTGACGGAGCCTCGAAATACGCTTTATGGAAACAAAACACGTCTTGAAAAAGGGAGGGAAGTCTTTGTAACATGGCAGTGTTTCAGACGAATCTGATTTTCTACCAAAGGCGTGACGTGTTTAGAAGGAAAAAAAAACCTCAATCCCAATTTCAATGTTGCCCGGCTTTTTGACAAGCCGCAGAGTAAAACAGCCGCGGTGCACGCCAGGTTCCAGTCTGACACATAGTGCGTCTGACTGGAGCATTGAGGGGATCGTCAGGGAGTCTGATGAGCAGTCTGATTGTTTTATCCCTGATTTTTTTTCCCCCTTATATCATTCCGGCATTCCACAAGCTATACGTCCTTGGAATGGATCCGACAGAATTGGTGCTTTCACCGAATTTCAAAACAGACATTGATTTTTCTCTTCTTGTTGATTATACCCTTCATGATTTGCTGAGGATAGATTGATTAAAAAAAAGAAGAAGAAGAAGAAGACAGTGAACTTGGAAACGGTCATATAAAATGCGTTAAAACACAAAGGCCCGCTATACAGCGCGAGTCATTTCAAACCTGCATCCACAGTGTGAACGTAATATGCACAATGAACCTCCTGTCTGTCAGAGATATATGATCTTAATGTGTGAAAACTTCTTTTTCAGCTGTAAACTGTGTCCTCAGCAAATTTCAAGTTTTTTTTTAATGCCAAAAAAGGTGGAGCTATATGTCAAATATCGGTGCCCATATCCCGAAAAACTTCACAACTGCATCGAATCCCTACCTCTCTAATCCAACCACAGTACCCCCTTCCCCACCCCAACCCTCCAAGGTATTATGCTGCACACACACACACACACACACACACACACACACACACACACACACACACAAAAGAGAGAGAGGGGAGAAAAGAGAGAGAGAGAGAGAGAGAGAGAGAGAGGAAAAGAGAGAGAGAGAGAGAGAGAGAGAGAGAGAAGGGGGGGGGAATGAAGACAAATATAAAAAAGACAAATATATTTGTTGTTGCACGTACGTAGGAAAAACACAACACACACACACACACACACACACACACACACACACACACACACACACACACACACAACACAACACACACACACACACACACACACACACACACACACACACACACTTATACAGAGTTTTCGAAACTCTCCTGTGACCTAGGGCTCTCAAATCGAATAATCCATCCAGCACCCCACCACGTGCTAAACACACAGAAAATGTGCACAGCGACAGCACGTTCACCAGTCTGAAACCCGGTTTCGAAAAGCTACTCAGACTTTCCGTCAGATTTCGAAGGGAAAAAAAAAAGAAAAACAAAACAAACAGTGAACAGTCGGAGGTTGGCGTGTCGAGGATGTGACGGACAGAAGAGCCCATCCCTCTGTTCCCCCGGTCTGTCCCGTTCCCCGATCCTCCGAACACGAACCTGTTTCCTGCAGGGGGGACGAAGAGAGGCTTTGATGCCAGAACATCATCTGAACACTCCAGTGGCTGGCACTTCAACAAACACTTGAATTTTAAGAGCTGCTGTGACTGCTACCTATACCAGAATAAACAAAACGGGGTTCTTCCATTCGGCTTGCTTTCTATGAAACCCAATGCGATACCAGTGTTATCATGGTCATTCTGCTACTCTTTTTTCCGGGAGTGTTATTTATTAACAGGGTGAACCATTTTATACATCTGCTATCGATTGATTTGTAATCTCTCCCCCCCCCCCTCCCCTCCCCTCTCCCTCCCCCCTCCCCTCTCCCTCCCCCCCCCCCCCCCCCTTTCCCTCCTTTTTGATGCCACCGGGAGCCGTAGAGACGTTACTGTGAAGAAAAGATCAGCAGCTTTCTCCAGTTCTTTCAATGCGCGGCTGAGTTCGGTTCTCTGAAAATGGTTTCCCTGTCCACACTGCAATGTGGTCTCCCCGTCATGGTTGTGTGTGTGTGTGTGTGTGTGTGTGTGTGTGTGTGTGTGTGTGGTGTGTGTGTGTGTGTGTGTGTGTGTGTGTGTGTGTGTGTGTGTGTGTTGTGTGTGTGTGTGTGTGTGTGTGTGTGTGTGTGTGTGTGTGTGTGTGTGTGTGTGTGTGTGTGTGGTGTGTGTGAACATGTGTTGTGTGTGTGTGTGTGTGTGTGTGGGGGTGTGTGTGTGTGTGTGTGTGTGTGTGTGTGTGTGTGTGTGTGTGTGTGTGTGTGTGTGTGTGTGTGTGTGTGTGTGTGTGTGTGTGTGTGTGGTGTACGCACGCGCGCGTTTGTGTGTTGTTGTGTGTGTGTGTGTGTGTGTGTGTGTGTGTGTGTGGTGTGTGTGTTTCTCTCCATCTCCATCCTCGAACAGTTCCTCAGAGGACTATTTCAGCCAGGCCTCTGAATCTTGTTCTAGGCCACACCGTCTAGGACAGGGCGTGATGTAAATAGCGCCATCGAACCTTTGAATTACTCAATCAACTGGTCAGCGTTCTGCCAACCCCCCCCCCCTCCCCCCCCCCCCCCCCCCCACCTGCCCCCCTCCCCATTTCTCACCCGGCATGCAATCTGTGTCAGCCTGCGTTGGTGAATTTGAAATCAATACAATGAAGTTCCTGGGAAAGAAGAAAAAAGAGAAACAAATGTTCTAAACAAAGGAGTTTCTGTTTCATCAAGGTGTCACTGCTTGCGGACTAATCCCTATACGCTACACCACATACGCCAAGCTTTGAGACCACACTGTGCATGATTTAAAGCTGATAGACAAATGAATTATGAGAGAGTTTAAGAAAAGGGTCTTGTGGCTATGACTTAGAAGGTGTCTAACCTATGTTTTAGCCCAACGCGCTGGTCAGACCTTGAGTACCTACCTGACATTGGCTCTGCCAGTATTATCATGGCATAAGTGTGTGGGGAGTGTACACTTCTGTGTATAAAGGTGTGTGGGCATGGGCGCATGGGTGTGTCCCAGTGTGTACGTGTGTATGCGTGTGTGTATGCATATGCGTATGCGTGTGAGTGTACTGTGTGTGTGTGTGTGTGTGTGTGTGTGTGTGTGTGTTGTGTGTGTGTGTGTGTGTGTGTGTGTGTGTGTGTGGTGTGTGTGTGATTTGTGGGCTTGAGTGAGCATGCTCCTGAGGAGCAAACAGCAAAGAGAGAAGAGTGTTTTTCAGTGTTGCTTCCCTCCTCCTCCTCCTCCTCCTCCTCTCTCTCTCTCTCTCTCTCTCTCTCCTCTCCTCTCTCTCTCTCTCTCTTCTCTCTCTCTCTCTTCTTTCTCCTCTCTCTCTCTCTCTCTCTTCTCCTCTCCTCTCTCTCTCTCTCTCTCTTCTCTCTCTCTCTTCTCTCCTCTCTCCTCCTCTCTCTCTCTCTCTCTCTCCTCTCTCTCTCCTCTCTTCTCTCTCTCTTCTCTTCGTGTGCACTGATAGATAGATACATAGGCAGATAGATAGACAGACAGTTAGGTAGATAGATAGATACATCCATACATACATAGATGCATAGATGCATAAATAGATAGATAAAGCCTTCCTTTTTGCACTCTCCCTCTTCCTCATGCCACTACTCAAATCATGCAAACTTGTGATCCACCGTGTCTGCTCCACTTGTCCAGTGTATCCTCCTTAACTTTTCGGGATGCAGCCAGCCCAGCTGAAACGCACCCCCCCCCCCCCACCCCACCCCACCTCCCTCTCTCCCCGCCCTCCATCATTTCGTACATACGTACGTGTCTATCGAGTTGACG
>CM031622.1:52484469-52496969 GCA_018398815.1 Conus ventricosus
TGTCTCTGTGTTAGTCTGATCTCTCACATATTGCGAGCAAGTTGTCTGTCATGATTATTTTTCGTTGCCAGTGGCATAGTGGTGCATTGATGGTGTAATGCAATCTCAGAGTTGGCAGCGATGTTACAGTAAACAGACAGTAACAGTTTCTTTGAATATATTGCTGTCATCTCTCAGGGCGTTTTGTGATCGACTGACCTCATCATCTCTTTGCGCTCATCAGCACTCTGCTTCGTGCTCCTACACAGCTATCCAGAGGATGTGCTGAACAACACAAAAACTCTACAGGATGCAGCGGTCTGATATCACAGCTTGTGTTTTCATTACGTCAGCGCTCTTGCTTTGATTGTTGTCATGTGTGTGGCTATACTCATCAGACTTTGGACCTGTCCACAGTGAAGGGCTAAACAAAAGATTCTTGTTAACACTGCATCCTGCTACTGATGTCCATAGTGTTCATACGAGCATTTAATCCACACCCATCTTGCTCCGCATTTGATATGTGATTGCTCGTCCTTCGTTTTCATTGTCCTCAGTGTAACACCCATCTTGCGCCGAGTTTGATCAGATGTGATTGCTCGTCCTTCGTTTTCATTGTCCTCAATGTGATGCCCATCTTGTGTGTGTGTGTGTGTGTGTGTGTGTGTGTGTGTTGTGTGTGTGTGTGTGTGTGTGTGTGTGTGTGTGTGTGTGTGTGTGTGTGTGTGTGTGTGTGTGTGTGTGTGTTTGTGTGCACGTGTGTGCCTGCAGGTATGTGCGCATGTGTGTTCGTGTGCAGAAGTGCTTGTGCATGTGTGGTTTTGTGTGAGAATATACACGTATTTGCATATGTATGTGTACATCTATTTATGTACATGTGCGTGTCTTTGTATGTGGGCGTGTACGCATGTGCGTGTGTGAATGCATTTGTGTGTTCATGGGTATGCTTGTATGTGCGCACACGCGTGGGTGTGGACGTGCACATGCACGCATGTGCATATGTATGTGCGTAGGAGTAATTCAGCCGTTCTAAAGAAGTTCCTCTACGTGCTAGTTATGTGTTTTTTTTTTATTGAACTTTTTTTTTAAACATTTTCTGTGCACAATCAAATATGATAATATAGGAGACTGTACAAACAAAGGCAAACGAAAAAACAACAACAACAACAACAACAACAACAACAACAACAACCAAACATTATTAAATGGAAAGGGCACTACAAATAAACATCTTGACAGAAATTAACTGTAGCTTGAATACTAGATGGACAAGAATCTGTAGTTGCATTGTAGTATTCCTGGTGACAGGCATGAATATTTATACATCTCATACACATTACAAGTATGGCAAAAAAAAAAAAAAAAAAAGTAACGGCACGATGGGTTTGCTAGCTCGTTTCTTTATCTATTCAAAAAGTTTTTTGAAATAAAACCATTCTGCCTGAAAACTGTTATATCTCATATTTGTTAAAGAAATATACTTTTCAGTTTCATATTTTAATCTTCAAGAAGGATTTAAAGTTAACATAGAGTGGTAAAGTTTCCACAGTTTTACATTTGAAGATGAAAAATTTTGCAAGGATTATAATATAATCAAGGACATGATTTGACTTTGTATTCTTTTCATATCCAAATAGCACAAACGTTTCGTTAAGTAAAAGGTTAAAGCTATTTTCTGTGCTGGAGTTGATACATGCTTCTAACTGTCCCCAAAACGTTTTACATGTGGACATGC
The DNA here is from genome assembly GCA_018398815.1 of Conus ventricosus. Lineage (NCBI taxonomy): Eukaryota > Metazoa > Mollusca > Gastropoda > Neogastropoda > Conidae > Conus > Conus ventricosus. Next base: position 52,486,184 of record CM031622.1, read on the forward strand.
CCAAAACATGTGATTAATACTGTCTCTCACATTTTTACAGAAAGAACAATCCTCCGAGTTAACAACATTCATATTTGCAAGGATGACATTAGTTGCTAATATTCGGTGCAGAATTCTTATTTGGAACCATTTCAGTTTGATTTCTTGTATTTTCTTGGCCTTGATGAAAATATTTTTCCAGTTAAGCTCTCTTTTCATTTTTTCATTCCATCGTTTACAATTTTTTGGTTCTAATTTGTCCTTTAGCATATCATAATAAAACTTCGTTCCTTTTGGTATGGAATATATCAATTGAAGCGTTTTGTGAGTCAGTGCATTGGAATCGTTACTGTTAAGGGTTAATCCTGTCTTGTTGATATAGCAACGTATAGCACCGACACATCCATTATAAGTGACAAAATCGACGTTAAACACATGTTTTTGTTTAAACTGATTCATAGTCAAAAAGGTTCCATCATCATTTAACAAATCTCTAATCAGAAAAATATCCTTGTCAGCCCATTTCTTGTAGTAAATGATTCTTTGACCTATCCTAATATTTGTATTGTAGAAAATAGGTTCCAAAAGCAAATCACTTGTTGTTTCAATATTTACCTTTAAGCTAAATATTTTATATGCTTCGAAGACATTGATCCAAAAATTGCTTAACATGTGTTTCTCAGCAGGTATTGATGGGCCCAATAGATCTAACTTAGCTATGTTCGGATAAATTGTTGTGAGTAATCTTTTCCATTTGTAATTACTGTTTTTCAGTCTTCGAATCCAGCTGAGTTTTAATGCTGTTACTGCATCCTTAATATGAGGAATTCCAAGTCCACCTTCATTAATATTTCTTACAGCTACTTTCCTGTTAATTCTATCTTTTTTCCTACTCCAAACGAACTGAAACACCGAGATTTGTATTGATTCTATCAATTGGTCGGGTGGATTTGGTAGCAACATCCATAGATAAGTAATTTTTGACAGAATTAGAGACTTCAAAACCGCTACTCTACCCAAAGGCGTTATGTTTCGCTCAAGCCATATCTTGTATAGTCTTCTAATTTCTGCAAATTTTTCGTTCAAATTAAAGTTCGTACAGTCAGTTAAATCATTAGTTAACCAGACACCAAGCACTTTGAATTTCGGGGGATTCCATTCAAAGTGTAAATGAGGCATAAATCGCTCTTGGGAATTGCGTTTGTTTCCCAACCATATAGCCGCCGACTTTCCTGTATTAAGTTTTAAACCAGACTTTTTACCAAACATATCTAATGTGCTCAAAGCTTCTTCAAATGATATTTTTTTGTCATTTAAGAAAAGTTCAGTGTCGTCAGCAAACTGAGAAATTTTATATTCTGTATCACCTATTTTAATTCCTTCTATTTCATTATTTTGACGTATCATACAACCCAGGATTTCCACACATAGAATAAACAAATACGGAGAGATAGGATCCCCTTGTCTACAACTCCTCCCAATTTGAAACCATTCAGAGATAATCCCATTAACACAAACAGCTGATTTAATGTCTCTATAAAAAGTACTAACCCACTGGCATATATCTGGACCAAAGCCAAATGCACGCATAACTTTTGACATAAACTTCCAGCTAACAGAATCAAAGGCTTTTTGAAAATCTAGGCATATAAGTAAACCAGGCATTTTATTCTTATTCAAATAATCAATTAAGTCATATATTAATCTTATGTTGTCACCTATAAAGCGGTTAGGCACAAAGCCTGACTGATCTTCATTTATGATTGAAGGTAAGATGAGCTTAATTCTGTTAGCAATGCATGCAGACCCAATTTTATACGCCACATTTAATAATGATATTGGTCTCCAGTTCTTTAATCTACTCCTATCCTTATCGGGTTTGGGTAAACAAACAATTAGACCCTCTTTTTGAGTAGACGATAGTTCTTGATTACAAAATCCCTCATTTAACGATCTTACTACGAACGCCCCTAACTGATCCCAAAACACCTTGAAAAATTCAACGGTGAATCCATCTGTGCCAGACTTTTATTATTTTTCATTTGTTTTAAAGCATCACTAGCTTCATCTAAAGTTATCAGTCCCTCCATTAAGTCCTTTTCATCCGCTGTTATTGTAGGCAGGTTATTTACAAGTTCACTAATAACACTGTCTTCCACTTCCTTTTCCTCGTAAAGCTTTTCATAAAAGTGTTTTACTTCTTTTACAATATCATTGGTTTCTTTTATTTCAATTCCATTATCAAGTACAATTTTACTAATACATTTACTAACATAATTTCTTTTCTTAAACAACAAAAATACTTATTCACTTTTTCCCCTTCGGCCACCCATCGAGCCCTTGATCGCAACAACACTCCCTCCATTCTATGTGCTCTAATAGCGACCAGCCTATCTTTATCATCATGTAACTGCTGCCTTTCAATATTTGTTAAGCTTTTCTTTCTTTCTAACGTTTCAATGCTACTTTCAAGCTGTCTCTCTATTTCGTTTTCATTGCGTTTTTTCATTGTTGCATAAGATATTGATTTAGCTCTAATTTTCATCAACAGTACATCAAGAAAGAGCTGGTCCGATACCGTTAGTTGGATTTCGCTCTTATTTGCCTTTTGCAAATATTCTCTACTATAAGGTGCAGATGCGTATTCCTCAAGGACTTCCTGTATAGTTTGATTGATATCTTTTAAATATGCCTTGTCTTTCAACAGAGAACTATTAAATTTCCACAAAAGGCGGTGTTTTGTTTGTTTGTTAAATGCCAATTCCAAAGTTATGATCGAATGGTCAGTTCTGTATCCTGGTTTAATGTCGGAATCAGACACATAGTTAGACAACAAGTCCGAAACTAAAAAAAAGTCTAACCTACTTTGTTGAAATGGTGTATTTCGCCTCCATGTGTATCTCCTTAATTCTGGATTAAGTTCTCGCCATACGTCTACTAATCCCAGTTCCATTGTCAAAGCCTCAACTTCGTCTTTAGCTTTAATATTGTTGTAGTGTTTGTAATTACAGTAGTCTAAATGAAAATCCATTACAAGATTCCAATCTCCCCCAATGATAATGTTCTCTGATCCTACCTCTCTAATCCTTTCTTTTAAATTAACATAAAAGTCGGGGTCATCACGATTAGGCCCGTATAAGCTAATGATTAAAAGATCACGACCCATTATATCAATAGAGAGGAACAAGTAGTTGCCTTCCAAATCTTTACATATTTTCTTCACCTTAAATTCAAAATTATTGTTTAACAGAATAGCAACCCCCCTTGAACTTGAATTATAGGAAGCAAAAAAACACTGGTATCCCCATTCTGCTCTTATGCAATTTTCCAGTTTCGGATCAAAATGAGTGTCTTGCAGTAGGTATACAGAATAATTTTTGTTTTTGCAGAAGTGAAATACATCCCTTCTTTTCTGAGCATTACCCAAGCCTTGACAATTCATCGACATGATTTTGATTACACTATTCAACATGAAAGTATGAAACTTAACTATCTGTAAGCAATCTGAGAATCACTGATTGAAAACAAACGTGTGAATATTGTAGTGAACAAGAAAACAGTCCAAATTACAACAGATGAACTGGCAAGAGCAGGATGATGCACTAAATGACCAATAACAAACGTTTCAGTTGTATTAAACCTGCCACTTGGCTGTACAAAACAATTGTTGGTCAGACACACTACAATTGAATCGATCATTTCACCAAAAATACATGCCCAAAACATACACAATACAGAAAAATAATGAGAAATACTAACACAAAAACGAGAAATACAAAACATTTGTCAAAAAAAGAGTAAAAAGAGAGAAAAGGAAAGAAGTTACTTTTCAACGACAAACGCCGCAAGGGAGCAAAGCTATACACGTGATTATTTTCCCGGACTGGACAGATAAATATCGGAAATATCAGAACTTTTATTTTGACATTTTCACACACACACAGACACAGATACAGACACACACACACACACACACACGCGCGCGCGCGCGCGCGCGCGCGCGCACGCACGCGCGCGCATGCACACACACATTCACCCTCCACCCCAACACACGTACACTTCCACACACGCACACATGCACGCACATCCAGAAAAAGCATACAAACACGCATATACACACGGATCACATACACACACACATGCACGCACCCCCCACCCTCCTACACACACTCACACACATAAACATACACGCACAGGTACACGAACGGACGCTCACACACACATACCCTCTCCGACACCTATACGAATCACCATTCCCACTTTGTGTGCATACATATGCAAATATACATACAAACGTCTGATAACTTCAAGCCATCTTTCCAATCAAAGAGACAATCATGTAAGGTAGTTGTACAAAACGCAAATACTTGAACACTAAAGACGTTTCTTGCGGAACAATGCTACATTATATGCCCCAAAGGAAAGACAAAGCCAAGTGCCTATACGCAAAAATACAAGGACCCAAACACATAAATATCCACATAAACATCGTTATTAGCCCAACATAAATATTTCAAAAAAGCAATAAAACGAGTGTTACCCCTTCCCCCCAAGTACAAAAAACTCATGTATAATTTTGACATATTCGTTGATGAAACACATCGTTGACAGACAATCCCTCCACCATCCCCAAGGCCCCCGCCAATCCTGGCGGTGACACAAGGCATCCCGCAGTTCTACACACACACACACACACACACACACACACACACACACACACACACACACACACACACACACACACACACACACACACACACACACACTCCTCTCTCCCTCTCGCTCTCTCATTTCTCTCTGTCTCTGTCTCTGTCTGCTCTCTCTCTCTCTCTCTCTCTCTCTCTCTCTCTCTCTCTCTCTCTCTCTCTCTCTCTCTCTCTCTCTCTCTCTTTTGTCAACGATTTTACTTTTCCTCAACGTTGATCTGTCTTTCTGTCTGTCTGTCTCTGTCTGTCTATCTATCTGTCTGTCTGTCTGTCTGTCTGTCTCTTTCTATCTCTCTCTCGTCCTGCTCATAGCATAGCGTATGGTCTAGGAAATGACCCGATGTAACTCGATGTGACAGTATATGCAACAGTATATTCCGTTCAGTTCCAAATTTACAAACATCACATGATAACGATCAAGGAAAGAACATTTCAACTGAAAAAGACAGGCCCTGTCGCATCCGAACCCGACGCACCACGCAAACAAATCTCACCCACACCACAAGACCGACCATCCGCGGCATTTTGCGACATTGGGTCAGGCCCAGGGTCAGGGCAACCAGGGCCAGGAGTCCAACGCCAACCCCAACCTCTAAAAGTGAATTTTTTGTATTTATGGTGAGTGTCGCAAATGGTAACAGTCCTAACAGCTACGACCCATTCGCACGGCACGCCAGACCCGGATGCTAGTTATGTGTTTGTAGACATCTTTCTCAAGAGTTTCGGAAACAACAAAAGAAGCGATAGTGAGCTGAAATTAGAAGTTGCGAGACCTGATCCCAGTACTAGATTCACCTTTGGAGATTCAGAAATGGACTGGGCAACATTCTCCTCAACAACACACATGCGAAGGTCTATCGGCCAATCTGTTATTCAGGGTAAGTTAAGATGTGCTTAGATTTAATAGGGCCTTATCAAATTTAAGATTAAGAAACCCACTTAATGAATGTCAAGCGATGGAATGGTAACTGAGTCCACAGACTTGAATCATTTCTGGCAAAACGATTCTGGAGCATGCGGAGGTCGCATATCGGCCAGGTGAGGGGAGCTGGCAGGCTTCTGTAGTATATCGGCTACCTGCGGAAAGTGGCATTTGAAAGTATTACTGGACTACATACTTATGATGTCTAATTTTTGTTGTTGACTTTTTATCTGTAAACCATTACGCCCCGTTTATGACATTGCGTCTCACTTAGCTGTGGCCAGTTTATCTAAACATTGTGATTTGGCCTTTTATGATTATGTTATCTGCTACTTTTTTTCTCTCCATTATTTCATTTTTTTCTTATTCATTTACTTATTTATTTATTCCTGAATTTATTGTTTATTTAGTTTCTTATCTAATCCTTTCCTTTTTTATTTATTCCTGAATTTATGTGTTTATTTAGTTTCTTATCGAATCCTTTCCTTTTTTATTTATTCCTGAATTTATGTGTTTATTTAGTTTCTTATCTAATCCTTTCCTTTTTATTTATTCCTGAATTTATGTGTTTATTTAGTTTCTTATCTAATCCTTTCCTTTTTATTTATTCCTGAATTTATGTGTTTATTTAGTTTCTTATCTAATCCTTTCCTTTTTTATTTATTCCTGAATTTATGTGTTATTTAGTTTCTTATCTAATCCTTTCCTTTTTATTTATTCCTGAATTTATGTGTTTATTTAGTTTCTTATCTAATCCTTTCCTTTTTTATTTATTCCTGAATTTATGTGTTTATTAGTTTCTTATCTAATCCTTTCCTTTTTATTTATTCCTGAATTTATGTGTTATATTTAGTTTCTTATCTAATCCTTTCCTTTTTATTTATTCCTGAATTTATGTGTTTATTTAGTTTCTTATCTAATCCTTTCCTTTTTTATTTATTCCTGAATTTATGTGTTTATTTAGTTTCTTATCTAATCCTTTCCTTTTTTATTTATTCCTGAATTTATGTGTTTATTTAGTTTCTTATCTAATCCTTTCCTTTTTTATTTATTCCTGAATTTATGTGTTTATTTAGTTTCTATCTAATCCTTTCCTTTTTATTTATTCCTGAATTTATGTGTTTATTTAGTTTCTTATCTAATCCTTTCCTTTTTTATTTATTCCTGAATTTATGTGTTTATTTAGTTTCTTATCTAATCCTTTCCTTTTTTATTTATTCCTGAATTTATGTGTTTATTTAGTTTCTTATCTAATCCTTTCCTTTTTTATTTATTCCTGAATTTATGTGTTTATTTAGTTTCTTATCTAATCCTTTCCTTTTTTATTTATTCCTGAATTTATGTGTTTATTTAGTTTCTTATCTAATCCTTTCCTTTTTTATTTATTCCTGAATTTATGTGTTTATTTAGTTTCTTATCTAAATCCTTTCCTTTTTTTATTTATTCCTGAATTTATGTGTTTATTTAGTTTCTTATCTAATCCTTTCCTTTTTATTTATTCCTGAATTTATGTGTTTATTTAGTTTCTTATCTAATCCTTTCCTTTTTTATTTATTCCTGAATTTATGTGTTTATTTAGTTTCTTATCTAATCCTTTCCTTTTTTATTTATTCCTGAATTTATGTGTTTATTTAGTTTCTTATCTAATCCTTTCCTTTTTTATTTATTCCTGAATTTATGTGTTTATTTAGTTTCTTATCTAATCCTTTCCTTTTTTATTTATCCTGAATTTAGTGTTATTACTTAGCTAATCTTTCCTTTTATTATCAGTTATTTACTACTCATTTATTCATTTGACCTTTCTCGCCGGCTGGAGAGAGAGAGAGAGAGAAGAGAGAGAGAGAGAGAGAGAGAGAGAGAGAGAGAGAGAGAGAAGAGAGAGAGAGAGACAGAGAGAGAGAGAGAGAGAGAGAAGAGAGAGAGAGAGACAGAGAGAGAGAGAAGAGAGAAGAGAGAGAGAGAGACAGAGAGAGAGAGAGAGAGAGAGAGAAGACGAGAGAGAGAGAGAGAGAGAGAGAGAGACAGAGAGAGAGAGAGAGAGAGAGAGAGAGAGAGGAGAGAGAGAGAGAAGAGAGAGAGAAGAGAGAGAGAGAGAGAGAGAGAGAGACAGAGAGAGAGAGAGAGAGAGAGAGAGAGAGAGAGAGAGAGAGAACAGAGAGAGAAGAGAGAGAGAGAGAGAGACAGAGAGAGAAGAGAGAGAGAGAGAGAGAGAGAGAGAGAGAGAGAGAGAGAGAGAGAGAGAGAGAGAGAGAATAGAGAGAGAGACAGAGACAGAGAGAGAAGAGAGAGAGAGAGAGAGAGACAGAGAGAGAGAGAGACGAGAGAGAAGAGTGAGAGAGAGAGGAGAGAGAGAGAGAGAGAGAGAGAGAGAGAGGAGAGAGAAGAGAGAGAGAGATCCTCCATTTTTGTTTGTGGCATTACCGATGTATTAGTTCTTTTAAAAAAGAGAAGTAATGCTTTTTCACGTTTAAATCATAAAACCGTAGATAATAACGCAAGGCACTAAAACGAAGTGTATATGTGGATGGTGACGTCCACGTAAAATGTGACGTCCACGAAATTGTGACGTCAACGTAAATTGTGACGTCAACGTAAATTGTGACGTCAACGTAAAATTACATAACAACATGACGTGAGAAAAAACAAACAAACAACGAGGCGAAAGAAAAAAAACCAAAAACGGTGAGGCCCCTGAGTCTGGTCTGGAACTGACTACCGCCAGGCGTGGAGGTACAGCCCGTGCCCCAGCCGCTGTCTCCGTCATGACGACGTGGAGAGGACCGCCAGGTCGGTAGCAGAATTGTGTAGTAAAGGGCCTCAGGATTCTCCGTCAAGACGACGTGGAGAGGACCGCCCAGATCATATGGAATTGTGTAGTAAAGGGCCTCAGGATTCTCCCGTCAAGACGACGTGAGAGGACCGCCAGGTCAGTATGGAATTGTGTAGTAAAAGGGCCTCAGGATTCTCTGTCAGGCGACGTGCAGAGGATGACCGCCACGTCAGTGTGTGAATTGTGTAGTAAAGGGCCTCAGGATTCTCTGTCAAGGCGACGTGCAGAGGATGACCGCCACGTCAGTGGTGGAATTGTGTAGTAAAGGACCTCAGGATTCTCCGTCATGACGACGTGGAGAGGCTGACCGCCAGGTCAGTAGTAGAATTGTGTAATAAAGGCCTCAGGATTCTCCGTCAGACGACGTGGAGAGGTTGACCGCCAGGTCAGTAGTAGAAGTTGGTAATAAAGGGCCTCAGGATTCTCCGTCGAGACGACGTGGAGAGGATGACCGCCAGCAGTAGTGGAATTGTGTAGTAAAGGGCCTCTGCTTGCCGTAACTTCAGTGGTGTGCCCTGATGTGGAGCTTCGAACTGTACTCGTGATCTTCTGTGTGGGTGTACCCTGTGGGACTTCGAACTGTACTCGTGAGCGGCTCTGCTTGCCGTGTGAAGACCGTGACATGGGCTTGTTGCAGCCAGCTGTGGGGACTGTGTCTGTTGGGACACACTGACGGTGCCAGTGAGAAATATTCAATGTGTCGTTTTAAGAGCTACGGTTGAAGCTCCCAGTGTTTGTTGAATGCCCTTGCTGGTGGTGTTTGTATTGATTTTGTGCTCATTTGATATTGATATGTGTTATGTTTTGATAGTTCACTCAGCATGTAAAAGAAACTTAACTCGTGTGTTGCCTGGCTGTCCATGTTCGTGTGGTGTGGGTTGTGTAGGGGAATAATCGTTACACGCATCCACATTTTTTAGAGTGAAAGTCAGACAGTCATACACACAGCACCACCACACCATCCGTAACAGTGGACAGATGTTCAACATCAATTGAATGCCTCAATCTAGTTGTTGCTGTCTGGAAGACAGTTAGTGCCACAACCTGGGACATTGGAGCACTGATCTATCCAGGGTATAAAGCAGGTCTGTGAGAAATCAGAAAGCATGAGAGAGAGAGAGAGAGAGAGAGAGAGAGAGAGAGAGAGAGAGAGAGAGAGAGAGAGAGAGAGAGAAACGAGAGAGAGAGAGAGAGAGAGAGAGGAGAGGAGAGAGAGAGAGAGAAGGGAGGGAGGGAGGGAGAGAGGCTCTGAGGTGATTTGCTGTGCTTATGTACATGGAACGAATCCGCGAGTTCCAAGATAATGCTGTAAACAAAAATGACCTTCTGCCATCACCTCCATGTTCAATCACACCGCACAACGGCTTTTGGTTTGGTTGAATGGTCGTTTGGAGAGTTGGATGTTTGACGGATTAGTTGGTCGGTGAGATGCTCAATTGTTTGTGACGTAAATGACCTTCCTGTGTGTGCCATTAACCATTATCTTGTTTACGGCACGCGATAACTTTTTTTTAAAATGGTTATTTGAAGAAGTTAATAACAGCTGGCATCCACTCCCTCCTTCCAGCCCCCCCCCCCCCCCTCCATCTCCGCCACTACCACCTCTGTCTTATCTATTCTCTCTCACCCCCCCTTTTACCTTCCAATGCCGCCTCGCCCCACTGATCTCTCTCTCTCTCTCTCTCTCCTCTCTCTCTCTCTCTCTCTCTCTCTCTCTCTCTCTCCTCTCTGGTCTCTACTCGTCTCTGTCTTCTCTGTCTCTCTCTCTCTCACTCTCTCTCTCTCTCTCTCTCTCTCTCCTCTCCTCTCTCTCTCTCTCTCTCTCTCTCTCTCTCTCTCTTGTGCCTGTGTGCGTGTGCGCGCGTGTGTGTACGCGCGGTATTTGTGATACCGCGAAACGACGAAGCGGAAGTGACGTAGGAGAAGACAGAAAGGATCATCTGGTATTCAAGATATCCAGAAGCAGCACTGACGCTATGAATGGTGCCCAAAGTGAGACAGAGTCTCTCCAAATATAGTGCTGGTCTTCATGACAAGTGTTTCACGACCCTTCATACTACCGATTGAACAGTGGTGAAAGGAATGCATGAATGACACCTCTGACTGTTATGACAGTTTACTAGAGATCAAACCAGATATTACCGAAGCACAACGAGAACTCTATGGACCCTACGTGCTCTGGTTTTGAACCCTTTTCCATAAAAGTTTCGCTATTTTTTGGTTGAATTCAGTACGTTTTTTTTTGCGTGTGTCCCTGTAAGCCTAATACGATATGACAGACTAAGGAAAGTCAGTTTTCCAGAGATGTAGTAGTTGTTTTCTTTGTCTGATGTTGACTATGATTGATTA
>CM031622.1:52501969-52506969 GCA_018398815.1 Conus ventricosus
GAGCGATTTGGCGTCGTAAGCAGCATTGCCTTCGGAGTTATGGGCCTGCAATGGTTTCATCATGGGAGCAAGAGTTATCCTGCTTGGTTGGTACTTAGAAGAATGTACGTTTAATTTTGAGCAAGCCTTTGGAGCCATACAGTAAGGTATCTGGCTTGGTGATAGGACACATTTGGCAGTTGTTTTTGAGTAGGAAAGGGCACCGGATGACACAAGGACCATGTTTTGTTCAGACTGAAACGCACAAGCCAGGTGTTTGAGGTTTTTGCCACTCCTGAAATAATCATGGTTGTTTCACACACGGACAAACCATGTGTGTTGTTGTGTGACGGTGGGGTGTGTGTGTTTTTTTGGTATGTGTTGTATTTGTTACGGGTGTGTGTGGTGTGTGTGTGTGTGTGTGTGTGTGTGTGTTGTGTGTGTGTGTGTGTGTGTGTGTGTGTGTGTCCTGGGTCATTGACAAGTATTACCAGGGCACACAACACACACACACCACACACACACACACACACACACACACACACACCACACACACACACACACACACACACACACACACACACACACACACACAATTTTTTAAAATTTATTTTTGGGGCCCTGCTGTCTTAGATCAGCAAGGGACCGGCTAGCTGGATAGGTCGAAAAGTGAAGTAACAGTCTGCAGGAGAACCCACTTAGAGTAGGACTGGGTTTTTATCCTCACTTTTAGGTTTTTATCGCTTTCTATAATTTGTTTTTCTTTCATCGCAACTCCCACAAAACGGCGTAAAAGTCAATTGGATTATTGTAGCCGTTTATGCAGTAAAAGTTAAAAAAAAACTGAGCAGGTGTGTGGTGTGTGTGTGTGTGTGTGTTGTGTGTGTGTGTGTGTGTGTGTGTGTGTGTGTGTGGTGTTGTGAGGTAGAGAGCTAAGGTGTGTGGTGTCTTGCGTGTGGGATATTTATAGAGGGCGACAAATCAAGGGTGAGTGGCTTGGATGGGGAGACTAAGTAGCATAGATGTGGATAATATACAAAGAGAGTGGCTAGGAGAGAGAGAGAGAGAGGGGAGGAAAACTCTTTGAGTACCCTTCATACGATCCCATCAAAGAGGGAAAAAATGGGAGCAGGCAATAGCCCCATATCCTGTGAAGCCATCGTTATTTTCCCTCTCTGCACATTCTCCGGGACGCAGTAAGGTCTGGCCGTAATAGCTGGAGAGACTCGAGTTATAAATCCCCTGATGCATTCAGCAGTGTTTCTGGCATACTGGGCACAAGGTATCAAGCAGAAGACCAACAAAATGGATCTGAAAGATATATGAGTTCGTTTGGGGGTAGAGCAGATTGATTACACACTCAGAACTGATGTGAAAACCCACTGTGTTTATTTGTGTGCATAGGTTTTCAGGCAGGAAACCAAAGAAATGAATCTGAAAGGTGACTAATTTCGTTTTGGGGTAGTTCAGATAGATTACACATTCAGAAGTGATGTGAAAACCCATTGGTTTTGTTTATGAGGTTCAAGTTATATTGATATTTCATTGTGGTCACGTACAGTTTCTGCCCCACCCCCCTTCCCGCCCCCTTCAATGTACATTTTACTTGATTGTCTAGCTTTTAGGTACGTTAATTGCAATCTTCGTCAAATTACTGAATGGTTATTGTGGAGGGTGAACATGTGCAATGTGTGAATCGACCGTATACATATGGTTACGTCAGCTACTTTAGGCATATCATCCAGGACCTTTAAGCAGGCACACCATTGATTACGTCAATACCTGTTCTTTGCATACATCAATATCGACTTTCAAAAAGTAGCTGTGATGCTTATATTTCCTGCGATGATCTTAATGGTTGTCGTACTATTTCTTAGCGATTGTATCACTACAAGTAGAAAGGACATTCTTTGGGGGGGTGGGGGGGGGTCAAGCTTTCAGAAAGGAGAGAGAGAGAGAGAGAGAGAGAGAGAGAGAGAGAGAGAGAGAGAGAGAGAGAGAGAGAGAGAGACAGATAGACAGACAGACAGACAGACAGAGGAGAGAGAGAAGGAAAGAGAGAGAGTGGGCAGGAGGGAGGGAGAGAGAGAGAGACGGAAGGAGGGGAGGGAGTCACACAGAGAGGTAGGCAGACACAGAGGAGAGAGAGAGAGAGAGAGAGAGAGAGAGAGAGAGAGAGAGAGAGAGAGAGAGAGAGAGAGAGACGAAGGCGGGGGGGGGGGGGGGGGACGGAAGGAGAGAGAAGGATCCTTGACCATCATTCATAGAAAGGGTAAAAGAATATACATTAACCCAACATATTTGAATACATGATTTATGAATTTACTTTTTCGGAGTGCATTAGGAATGCGTGGGTGAGTGTATGCATGCACGTGTATGCATGCCTCTGTGTGTGTGTGTGTGTGTGTGTGTGTGTGTGTGTGTGTGTGTGTGTGTGTGTGTGTGTGTGTGTGTGTGTGTGTGTGTGTGCCTGTGTGTGTGTGAGTGAGTGAGTGTGTGTGTGTGTGTGTGTGTGTGTGTGTGTGTGTGTGTGTGTGTGTGTGTGTGTGTGTGATGTGTGTGGTGTGTGTGTGTTCCCATCTCCATTTTCCCCTCCCCTCCCTCAACTTCTACACAATGGGAATACCAGGGGGTCGGTTAGTTGCAGCCATACCTTCAGGAATTTGCTTGAAATTTCTGCATTTCTATAACGCTGAGAGAGAGAGAGAGAGAGAGAGAGAGAGAGAGAGAGGAGAGAGAGAGAGAGAGAGAGAGAGAGAGAGAGAGAGAGAGAGAGAGAGGAGTGGTGTGTGTGTGTGTTTGTGTTGTGTTGTGTGTGTGTGTGTGTGTGTGTGTGTGTGTGTGTGTGTGTGTGTGTTGGTGACCGTCCTCTGTGTCCACCTTCCCTCTCTCCACCCTCATCTTGTAAGGATGCCAATGGGTTCAAGACATAGATTTTATCCCTAGCCCAGGACATTGTGTGTTAGTCATTTCCTGTGTTCCCTGACTCTCTGGGACTGTCAGGACATTGTGTGTTAGTCATTTCCTCTGTTCCGTGACTCTCTGGGACTGTCAGGACATTGTGTGTTAGACATTTCCTCTGTTCCCTGACTCTCTTGGACTGTCAGGACATTGTGTGTTAGTCATTTCCTCTGTTCCGTGACTCTCTGGGACTGTCAGGACATTGTGTGTTAGTCATTTCATCTGTTCCCTGACTCTCTGGGACTGTCAGGACATTGTATGTTAGACATTTCCTCTGTTCCCTGACTCTCTTGGACTGTCAGGACATTGTGTGTTAGTCATTTCCTCTGTTCCCTGACTCTCTGGGACTGTCAGGACATTGTGTGTTAGTCATTTCCTCTGTTCCCTGACTCTCTTGGACTGTCAGGACATTGTGTGTTAGTCATTTCCTCTGTTCCCTCACTCTCTTGGACTCTGCTCTTTTGGTTCTCTTGAACATAGTTTCTCAATACTGTCCTCTTTCTTCCTTTGCGTCATAATTGTTTGGGCGCACTTTTAGAGATTATCTAATTTTATTTTATTTCTTGTTCTGCTACCTTCAACCTCCGATAAACACTTTTCCTCTTTACACACTTGATTAAAAGACAAACACCAAGCACACGGGGAAATCGTCATACGCATTACTTTTAAGATGACAGCAACGAGCAGTGGACTTTGACCGAAATCGCCTTTGTTTGTCCATGATCTGGCCATTACCACAATCTGCTCTTCAGCTTAGAAGTATACTATTCCTACTGATGGGCGAAGATTACCGACATCCATCCCCATATGTTACCGGATCACACAATATCTTCATGTCGCCCACCTCGTTGTCAGCTTGTATGCATGGGTATTCATGCATTGAAAACTGGAGATTTTGTTCCCTAACAAAACCCTTGTGCTATCTTCTTCCGGTTTAATCCGTCATAGCAGTGCGCCTGCGTATCAGTGGGACGTACACATACATCGAAGACCAAACTGCTTGGCTCGGTTATCAGTAATGCGTGTTTGAGCGGTGCTGGTAAGTGTTGTCAAGCCGTATGTTCTAGTTCTTTCATTGTCATGAGAGCGGTGTTGCCGGAATGCTATTGCTAAGCTGACGTGCACTAATCTGTCTATGTTTATGATAGCGCTGCTAATGAGAGTGCTTACAGTTATGATGGTTATTCCTTGATAGCCTTTCTTCAGTGAAGTATATCGAGCCTGGACTCTCGATCCATTTGTTGGATTTCCACATTCTTTACGTTGCATCGATAGTCTTCACACGAAACTTCTAGTATGTTCTGTCAGTGTTAGGACCGATATCTTTTAGTTGTGCTACATCAGGTTTTTGTTGTTGTTTGTTTTGGTTGTAATTTCATCGGATACCCATACCACATCTATTTCCCTAGCAGTGAATTAACAACAAAATAAGACAAACTTAATCTATGTATGTATGTATGCATGTATATATGTATGTGTATTATATATATTATATATATATATATATATATATATATATATATATATATAATATATATATATATTATAATATATATATATATATATATATATATATATATATATATATATATTATATACTTTTCACAAGAAAATGTAGCTTGTTTTGTTCTTTCATGATTTTCTTTTGCTTCTTAGGTGGCACCTTTGGTTGGTTTTATGAAAACTCAACAAACGTACTACGGTATTGCACACCAGCCTTTTCTGGGATAGCATTCTTCTTAAAACCGAAAAGGCAGAGGAGTCAAATTACCACTTTCCGCGGTAACTGAGGAGAAACAACCAAGTTTCGAAATATCGGTATATGACCAGGAGTTATGTGTTAGTGAGTTTCCTCCCTATTGGAGATTATAAGCTTGCTGAAGGCTCATTTTGAGAAGCATTTATTTTATTTTTCTCCATCCACCCACTTGAGCACATACTGTTGGTTAGGCAGTATTAACTACCACTGCAGATATGAATGCTTATCTCCCCCTATTTCTTCAATCTAAGACACAAGAACAAGTTTTGTTTATAATTGAATATATATATATATATATATA
>CM031622.1:52519469-52571969 GCA_018398815.1 Conus ventricosus
ATATGGTATTCCTCAAGGCTCTGTAATAGCTCCAATGCTATTTAATATTTTGCTGTATGATTCCAAAACATGGTAACTAAAAATGCTACAGTTGTACAATATTCCGATGATCTGTGTATGTGGATAAATACTTGTATGAGAAAAAACACACCCAAAAGAGCAATAAACTACCACAGAAAACTTTATCAGGCAGAGTTTGATAACCTTAGCAAATACCTGTTTATAAATGGTCTAAAGCTTTCCCATGAAAAGACTCATATGGTTTATTAACAATGGGGATGAACCCTCTGATTTACCATCTTTTAAGCTGGATGGGATAACACTTCCATACGTACACTTGATTAAATTCTTAGGTGTCCACTTCACATCGAAACTCACATGGAATATTCATATTGATTACCTTTTAAATAAGGCAAGAAAAACTTTAATTTCTGAAATTTGAGCAAACAAAGCTGGTGCCAAGATGGAAAAACATTAAAGCTCTTGGCTTTGGCATTAATTCGTTCTAAATTATCATACGCCCAAGAGGCTTTCTTAGCGCACCTAAATATTTGTTACAAAAAATACAAAGTGTAGATAGCAAAGCCTTCAAATTATGCTTAGAGTTCCGGTATATGCCTCCACTTTGGGGACATACAGAGAAATAGACGTTTTACCGTTAAATGATATAGGAATCTATCGCTTGCAAAATATTTCATGAAATGTACAACCATGGAAGGTGTGAATGAAACAGAAATACTTTTAAACCCAGAGAGCGATTATCCCAAAAAGGGCAAAAGATATTGCCTCTCTGTGCACTATCAGTTCATACAATGCTGATTTGTTTAACAAAAGTAATATAGATGTAAAGTCTTTGTCAAAAACGTCTCTTATATACTGCCGAACTAAAGTTAAGGGCCAGAAGAAGAATCATCTCTCATAACCCCCAAAATCAAAGCAACACCTTCAACCCCTTGAAATGTATTAATACGACATATAACCTTTCGATTCATGTAAACAAAATCACCAACAAAGAATTTCATTCGCGCAGCAAACGTCGGAATTTACCCCACCCCCCTTTGAAAAGTTGCAAGAAAGTTCTTTCAGTTTGGTCAAGTTCAGTAACGGGTGTGCCCACCCTGGGCTGCAAGGCATTCACCGATCCGTGAGCGCATTGAGTTCACATGGTTCTGGAGCATCTGTTGAGAGATTGCCATCCACTCCTGCTGCAAGAACCGGAAGAGTGGTCGACATCAGCAGGTGGGGGGTGATTGTCCCTCACCCGGCGCCCAAGGATATCCCAGAGGTGTTCTATGGGCGCCAAGTCGGGTGATCGGGCTGGCCAGTTCATCCTTACAATCTGCTGACGCTGCAGAAGATCTTGGACCACCTAGCGCGATGAGGGCTCGCGTTATCGTCTTGGAGTATAGCGCCGGCACTCATGGCTTGCAGTGTATGGAGGATCAGAGGCGTCACGATTTCATCCCTGTACCGTACGCCGGTAAGATTGCCTCTAATACGGTACAGTGGGGTCCTCCCGTGCAGATGGAAGCCAGCCCACACCATAACTGAACCGCCTCCGTACCTGTCATGTTCCTGGACACAGGCGTCGATGAAACGTTCACCTGGACGTCTCCAAGCGCGTATGCGGGCATCACAGGAAGACAGAGTAAACCGGGACTCGTCTGTAAAGAGTACCCTGCCCCACTGCTGTCTGTTCCAACGTCGATGGTTTTGGCAGAACGCCATCCTGGCCCGGCGATGACGTGGTGTGAGGGGCACACGGACGACAGTTCTCCTTGAGTGCAGGCGCACCTCGCGCAGACAACGGGTCACCGTCATGCGACTTATGGTGACGTTGGTAGCGGCCCTGAGGTTGCCTATCAACGTCCTGCGGGTGATGGTTCGGTGACGTAGAGCCAAGACCTGGAGGTAGCGATCGTCTCTTCCATCTGTACATCTTGGCCGCCCAGACCGAGGTCGCTCATCAGTACTTCCGGTAGTCTGGAAGCGTTGGTGGAGCCGCTGAATAACAGAGTGGCTAACTCCTAGCCGTCTGGAAACTTCTCTGCCGGAAACGCCGTCCTGCAGCCATCCCAGCGCCCGTCCTCGATCCACTGTTGTCAATTTCGTTCTTGGAGGCATGCTTAATCAGAGCCCTGGTGCGCGCCCCTAAATACCCATTCCTGTGCAACTTTCGTTGAGAAGTGTTGAGTATAGCCATGGTTTGCTCGTGCAAAATGCCAAAAACCTACCTCAATACTGCTTCTTCAGCTAAATTCGAGCAAAGTTTCAAGAAAAGTCTCGTGTTTTGACAACCTTTTCACTGCCCCTAAAAACGGTGTTGCTGAACTGCAATTCTTGCAAAACATGGTCAGGCACGTGCAGCAGTGGGAAAGGCTTTGGGAAAACCCAAGTTGACCATTTTTTCGTCACGCGGTGTTGGCATGAAAAATACATACGGAAAGCTGCTGAAATCAGAGGCCGGCCCTTAACTTTAGTTCCGCAGTATAGATCCCATTCCAACTTGGGAAAGAAAGAGGGCGAAGTTTGATCTTGGTTACACTGATACAAAGAAAGCAAATCAGGCTTACATCTTGTCATATTTAACGAAGATGCAAATGCAAGATAGATATTCCAACCATCTTAATGTGTACACAGATGGATTGTTGACGAGTAACAAAGAGGCCGGATCAGCATTTGTTATTCCATCGCTGAAAGTAGAAAAAGCACATTTCATTGGAAAACATCGCTCCATATTCGTAGCTGAAATGATATCAATACTTTTGGCGTTGACATTTCTGATTGATTTACCATAGTCAATTTTTCAAGTGTTGTTTTGTGTAGATTCGCTGTCAGTGTTACAATCGATTAAGTTTTTTTTAATTCAAATTCAGATAACTTTATTTTGAAGAAAATTCAACATTTAATCCACGTCTTGATATGTAAAGGAACAGATGTAACTTTCTTCTGGGTTCCTTCACACTGTGGAATATCGGGCAATGAACTTGCTGACAGATGTGCGAAAAAAGGCGCTGAAAATGGAACGAGGGTACAAACTATTTCCATACCGTTCACTTTGAAAGAGAGTCAACAAACTTAAAACAAACAGCTTGGGAATATTTTAGAAATGGGCAGAAGAAAGCTGTTACTCATGTTCAGACACAAAATAATCCTCTTTTTAGTATTGATCATTTCAAAAGCATCCAAAATCTGCACATTTATGATATGCATCAATACAGAAACGTCGTTTCAATATTTCATCGATGGAAACTGGATGCTTTTAGAACTAAATATAGCTCTGCAACAAAATGCATATGTGGGGAAACACAATTGACAAGAGATCATGTTTTGTTCGAATGTATGCCTCTCAAGGCATTTCTGCCACATTTATCAGGCATGTCTGTGACAGATATATTTTCTGATATTGATTTTGCTTTGAAAGTTGCTTTCTGCTTGATTTGTAGTCCAGTCAGGTATTTGCTTGTTATGTACACCACCCTACGCTCACTCCCAACCCCACCCCGTCCCTACACACACACACGCACACACACACACACACACACACACACACACACACACACACACACACACACACACACCACAACACACACACTTGTAAGCAACATGAACAAACTCTATCTATCTCCCTCTATTTGCTGTCTATCTCTCCTTTCTTGTCTAATATCACATAGTTTGTGAAAAAGACGTAAAATTAAAGTACTACTACTACATATACAGCAACGTGTACACTCGCCACATACACCTGCAATGATAATGGTACAGACAATGTTAATTTGGTACCCATGCTCCGATCAGTGCATTGATCTAATGGGCAGAGGTCAGATATCTATTAAATTATAACTATGAGATCCTCTCCCTAGTCATTATTCATTTATCTATCTGGTTTTAATCATGCGCAGTGTGTCATGAAACATAGTAAATGTGGTGTCACATATGGACTAGTCCTCACACAGTGACACCTTCTTGATGACACTGAAACCGCTGGCATGTACGTTTGTGTGGCATGCTTCTGCATAGCTCCACAGGACTTATTTCAAGCACCTGTTGTCACTCAGATTGCACAGACGAGCGACACTTGTTTACCTGCTGCTTTGCAACACACAGTCGCCCTCTGTGCTTTGAAGAAGGCAGCTGTCTTCCCTTTATATCAAGGATCGGTCAGCTAGTTACCTTTGACAATAACAACCAGCGTTGTAAGGTTACTTTGGCAGATGTGTTGAATTGACAATGCTGCCTGCACACTAACTCAGCACAGTTATCAATGTACTCCGTTTTACTGCGCTTGCCGATCAGCGTGAGAATCACAGCAGACAGACTTGTAACCGAATTTCACTCTGTGTTCCGGTGGCGTAAACAGTGAACAGAATAACATGCACAGTAGTTCGTGACTGTGGATTTGACCTTGCTGCTGAGTTTATAATGACAGGACAAAAATACTGATCGTGAAATACGATGTCATTTTGACAATACTTTTGCTGTACGTTTCTTGTAAAAAGTAGTAGTCTGTTTATTGTTTGGTATCAGTAAGTCTCGCTATTTGATTCAGAACATTACATCAAACTGGCCATTAATCGAGTGTAGACGTTTAGGTAATTTCAAACTGTGGATTGATTTTTACAAGAGATAGGTAAGGTGATGTTATAAAGACCTATATTCGTTTCCAGTTACCAAGGGTAAGAAATACTGTCTATTCGTCTGGAACATATCTTTTTGACACATTCAACATGGCGACAGGCAAAGTTCCAGGAAGGAAAGATGAGGACTCACGGTACACCTGCACTCTATGCATGGAACCCTACCGGGGTTGGAGTCCCAAAATCTTGCCCTGCTTCCATACCTTCTGTCTGCCATGTCTGTCTGCCCTGGAAGCGTCAGTAACCACAGCAGCGGCTGAGGCCAGCAGGTCTGAAGATGAAACAAAGGACGCCAAAGAGGACGGTGGGGAAGACGCTGATGGTGAGGGGAAGGGGGCGGGAGAGGAAAAGGAATCCAAGGCGGAAAATGTTTCCGTGGAAGGCAGTGCCAGACAAGGTCAGGGAGAGTCAGGGAAAATATTCCTGTGTCCAACATGCCGGGCCCTGTCACAATTCCTGAGGGGGGTGTAATCAATCTGCAGGTGAGTTTCTGAATGAAAGAGTACTCTCTCTCTCTCTCTCTCTCTCTCTCTCTCTCTCTCTCTCTCTCTCTCTCTCTCTCTCTCTCTCTCTCTCTCTCTCTGTCTCAGTGTATCCATGTTTTGAGGCATACGCTATGTCATTGAGTATAGCTCAGTAGAATGGTAACAGAAAGTATGAAAAAATGACCATTTAAACCAATAAAGAAAGTTGCCATTCTCTCTCTCTCTCTCTCTCTCTCTCTCTCTCTGTCTCTCTCTCTCTCTCTCTCTCTCTCTCTCTCTCCTCTCTCTCTCTCTCTCATGGCGACGGGCGGCGTGCTGTGTGCGCGCACGTGTGTGTGTGTGTGTGTGTGTGTGTGTGTGTGTGTGTGTGTGTTTGTGTGTGTGTGTGCTTGTAATGTGCGCGCGCGCGCGCGTGTGTGTGTATGTGTGTGTGTGTGTGTGTGTGTGTGTGTGTGTGTGTGTGTGCGCGCGCGCGCGCACGCATGCGCGTATTAAACTTTCTATCATTATGGAATTGTTTCTTTCATATCATTGATATGACAACTGCCTTCAAGAAACAACAAACCTGTCTTTATGGCGATCAATCACTGACAATAAATGTTTGCATGTAGCCATGTTACAAAGTGTTCTTAAGGAATGGAAATCATAAAAAATGCTACATGCGTGACATGACCTGTCTTTTGTTGTTGGCTGGTCTATGAATAACGAGACTGGTCTTGTACTCTAAGTGAGCTCTAATAATAATAATAATAATAATGAATACTTATATAGCGCCTATTCTCGGCTAGAGGCCAAGCTCTAAGCGCTTTACAATCAACACTCGTTTACACAACGGGCTGCCTACCTGGGTAGTGCCGACTGAAGAGCTGCCAGCTGGCACTTCATTCAGTCGTTTCCCGTGTCATCCAGTCAGTATCGTTCAATATCGATCACTCAGTTTCCTTACTTCCGTCATTCTTTCCACTTTTCACGCAGGGTGCATGCTATGTGTAACGTGTCAACCATACCAACGACCAAACTGGCCTACTCTTCCGAAGTTGGTGATGGGATCTGACGTGTGTGCAAGATGTTATGCATGCGTTCACACACGGAACCTCGGTTTATAGTCTCATTCGAAGGACTGTAAGGGAAAAGGAGTCAGAACCAATGTTAACTCCGAGGGAAAAATCCCCCTGTACCGAAACGCCCGGCGGAGGTTCGAACCCGCAACCCCAGGATCACCAAGATTATGAGACAGGCGCTCTACCAACTGAGCTATTCCGGCTCCTCTAAATTGAGCGTTCTGGGTCTCGTACTGTTGTATTGTACAGTGAATATCGTAATGATGAAATTGTTGCTGTAGCATTCGTAACTTCCACACGGTCTACTCCTTGTCATGGTGTGGGAGCTTGTGTACTCTATGACCCAGAGAGCTATGCCAGCGGGAGCTGTATGCTCCTGGTAGGGCCACCCAAGCTGGACAGGTCAATGGGTAGAGGTCAGACTATGTAGACCAACTCACCCGGAGGTAAAACGGGTTTGTGTAGGGCTAACACCCCTTCTTGGGCAGATGGGGCTCATTAGTCTGGGAAGACAGCCCGCCAAGAGAAGGAAAACTCTCATCTCAAACCTCGCTGCCTTGCGGCTATACCCACTCTTAGGAAAGGCTTCGTGAGTCAACCCTGAGGAAAAATCCGGAGTCGGAGTCCCCAAGGCAGTCCGAGGCTCGTATACCGCAACGTTCTGGCAACTTCTGCGACGGCACTGGAACCATGTGTATCGGCATTTGCCTTTCCAATGGACCATGCCAGGGACGTGGAGAGGGGGGGGGGGGGGGGGTCTGCATGGGTAACAGCTTGCCCTCCATACTTACTTACCCAGACCTTGTGCTCTGGAGAGGCCACTCCAGCTTCGCTTTGCCAGCGTCGACAAACACGGGAAGTAGCAGTCTACTGGTTATAAGTCTGCATACTCAATTGGCGTAGAGTCAGACGCCAGGGCTACTTCCGACGGTGGGAGGTCATCGCATCTCACTGGGCAGCTACCGCCCGCCTTAAAGGTCTACTTTAGAGATTTTCGATAATTTGTTAAAAACAGGTCTACATTTCATATAACTACAGTATGGTATTCATTTTTCAAAAAAGTCGCCGGAAGAATTTAATAGATAAAAAACGAGTTTGCACACCTGTTCAAACCCGCGCGGTAGACCGAAAACCGTGACGTCACTTGATGGACTGGCGTCAGCCGCGAACTACACAACAAGCCAACGCCAAGTGAAATCAACACGAGTTGCGATCCCCCACAGCCTAAAAAGTCACGAGGGGGGTGCAGATATTGTGCTGTAGGCGTGTGCAGCAGCTCAGCAGGAGACGAATATTCTTTGCACACATTTCCATCTGATCCAGATACTCGAAAGAAGTGGATTCGGTTGGTGCAACCATGCCAGGCCACTAAGTTATTTTTACCACGTCAGTTCCAGCTGGACCACGGAAACGAGCTGTTCCGACAATTGCCGAGCCCGTTCGAATGGATCAAAAACTTCGTCTGCATTGTGCGCGTATACTTTGAAGGCGGAGTGGTAAGCTCGTACAGATGAGTACGATAGTCGCACGTTTATTCTGTTCTTATCTATGGACAGATCACACTTGTTAAATTGAATGAACACGTTAAGGCTTGAGGAAGGAGAAGCTCGCCGTCCACGCGTGATCCATCAAGAAGTCAGTCGGTAGCCTTCCTCGAGACTTTGGTAAAGCCCGTACGCCTTCGGAATGATGTGTTCGGGCGTCCAGCTGGAACTGATTAGCTCGTTACCGTGGTCCAGCTGGAACTGACGTGTTTGTTTTACCAATTTATCAAACATTTCATATTTCTGCATAAGCTGACCAATTATCGAAAACCTCTAAAGTAGACCTTTAAGCTCGGCAGCCCCCAGCCAGTAAGGTGCTGCCACGCCACGGTCCGTTAGCCTCACTGGGTGCGTGGGGTTTAGGGTGAAAACTGACAAGCGGATCGATAACTGTGCACCAGGCAACAGAAAAATGAAAACTTCCGCCTGAAATTGGGTACGTGGAACGTAAGGACAATGACACCAGGCTTTTCTAACGACCTGCAGGAAGTAAACGATGTTCGCAGACAGCCGTCATCGACAGAGAACTGAGCAGACTGCAGATGGACATTGTCGCCCTTCAAGAAACCAGGCTCCAGAAACAGGATCTGTTGAGGGAGAGAGACTTCACACTGTTCTGGCAGGGCAAACCATCAGACGAGGTCAAAGAACACGGCGTGGGATTCGCAGTTAGAAAACAGATTATTGGAGTCCATAACCCCACCAGCAGAGGGAACAGAACGAATCCTGTCTCTCCGACTCCAAACATCATCGGGACCAGTCAGTCTAATTAGTGCCTACGCACCAACTTTGGCATCCAACAGCAGAAACAAAAGACAAGTTTTATAACGACCTCAGTGCTGCCATAAGGAGAATTCCCGACAGAGAATTACTGTTCATCGCAGGCGATTTCAACGCCAGAGTAAGTGTCGATCACAACTCTGGCCCACCTGCTTGGGTCAGTTTGGCACTGGGAAAATGAATGAGAATGGCCAGCGCCTGCTAGAGCTCTGCTGTCATCTTGGGTTGTGCGTCAGTAACACCTTCTTCAACACGAAGCCTCAGCATCGAGTCTCCTGGAGACACCCTCTATCCGAACACTGGCATCAGCTCGATCTGATCCTCACCAGACGTGTCAACCTTTCCAGCATCAAGATCACTCGCAACTACCAGAGCGCAGATTGTGACACTGACCACTCTTTGGTGTGCAGCAAAGTGAAGCTCCGCGTGAAGAGACTGCACAGTACGAGAAAGGGGGGCCGGCCTCGCATCGACACCAGCAAAACACACGATCAAGAAAAATGGAGGAGTTTTCGCGCGTGTTGGAGGATTCTCTCCCTGGCCCACCCACTGCAAATGCCCAAGACCGATGGGAACACTTCAGAGATGCTGTCTACAACGCCGCCATGTCCACCTTTGGCAAAAGATCAGCAAGTCAGCTGATTGGTTCGAAGCCACTTAAAAGAAATGACACCAGTCATCGAGGCCAGAGAAACGCCCTGACAGCGTACAAACCAGTCCAGTGAGCAGAACCTCCAGGTTCTCCTTGCTGCTCGCAGCAAAGTCCAGCAGTGTGCCAGGAAATGCGCCAACGATTATTGGCTTCAGCTCTGCTCCCAGATTCAGATCGCAGCTGAACACAGGCAACATTAAGACGATGTATGACGGCATCAAGCAGGCATTGGGCCCAACGGAAAAGAAAACTGCCCCTTTGAAATCAGCTACACGGGAGGTGATTCAGGACAGAGAACAACAATGGAGCGCTGGGTAGAACACTACACTGAGCTATATGCAAGAGAAAATGTAGTCACAGAAGATGCCGTTAATGCCATAGAGTGCCTACCAGAGCTGGAAGAGCTTGACAGAGAACCAACCATAGACGAGCTCAACGAAGCCCTGGATTCTCTTGCTCAGGCAATGCACCAGGGACAGACGGTATTCTCGCCGAAGTACTGAAGTGTTGTAAAGAGACACTCATCACCGAGTTGCATGAAATCCTCTGCCTCTGTTGGAGCGAAGGCGAAGTACCACAAGACATGAGGGATACTAACGTCGTGACACTGTACAAAAACAAAGGTGACAGAAGCGATTGCAATAATTATCGCGGCATATCCCTTCTTAGTATCGTTGGGAAAGTCTTTGCACGAGTAGCACTGAGAGGCTCCAAGTACTTACAGAGCAAGTTCATCCTGAATCACAGTGCGGTTTCCGTGCCAACAGATCCACTATAGATATGATCTTCTCCCTTAAACAACTTCAGGAGAAATGTAGGGAGCAAAGGCAGCCACTCTTCATTGCCTTTATTGATCTCACAAACGCTTTCGATCTGGTCAGCTGGGATGGCCTCTTCAAGATCCCTCCCAAGATTGGATGTCCACCCAAACTTCTCAGCACCATCAGATCCTTCACGAGACATGAAAGGCACCGTCGTGTTTGACGGCTCAACATCAGCTGCCTTCAACATACGGAGCGGAGTGAAACAGTGTTGCGTCCTGGCTCCACCCTGTTTGGAATCTTCTTTACTGTGATGCTGAAACACGCATTTGGTCCTGCAGCTGAAAGTATCTACCTCGAACCAGGACAGACGAAAAGCTCTTCAACCTCTCCAGACTAAGAGCCAAGACTAAAGTCAGGCTGAGGTGCCTGCGTGACTCCTCTTTGCAGACGACGCAGCAGTAACTGCCCACTCAGCCGAGAACCTACAGCAGCTCATGACTTGCTTCAGCGATGCCTGCCAAGACTTCGGGCTTACCATTAGCTTGAAGAAAACACAAGTCATCGGGCAGGATGTTGACTCCCCCCCCAGTCATCAGCATCAATGACCATGAACTGGAAGTCGTCCATGACTTTGCTTATCTGGGCTCAACTATCTCGACACCCTCTCACTTGACGAAGAGCTCAACAGGCGCATCGGCAAGGCAGCCACTACCATGACCAGACTGACAAAGAAAGCATGGAACAACAGCAAGCTGACCGAGCACACAAAGATCCAGATCTACAGAGCCTGTGTTGCGAGCACCCTCCTGTATGGCAGCGAGTCTTGGACTTTGCGTGCCTGACAAGAGCGAATGCTCAATGCTTTTCATATGCGTAGCCTACGACGCATTCTGAACATCACCTGGCAGGACAAGGTCCCAAACAACACTGTCCTGGAAAGAGCAGATGCACCAGCATGTACACGCTGCTGAAACAGAGACGTATGCACTGGCTCGGCCATGTCGTGCGCATGGATGACGGACGGATCCCTAAAGACCTCCTATGGAGAACTTGTGCAGGGAAAATGTCCCACAGGCAGACCACAGCTGCGATTCAAAGACGTGTGCAAGAGGGACCTAAAGGCCTTGAACATCGACCAGAACAACTGGGAAGCAACAGCCCTCGAACGGTCAGCCTGGAGACTGACTGTGCAGAAAGCTGTCTCCAAGTTCGAAGAGACACTCGCTCAGCAGCCACGGGGAAAAGAGAATTAGAAGAAAGGGTGCAGCCCAGGCAGACAAACCAGCGTCAGACTTCATCTGTGCCCTCTGCCACAGGGACTTTCATTCCCGCGTCGGACTGGCCAGCCACACCCGTCGCTGTACCAGAATAGACACCTAGAGCGCAACTCCATAGTCTTCCGAGACTGAAGGATGTCTATATGGAGCGTGTGTGACTGGTCCGTACCTAATGCTGATGAAAACTGGTTGTACTTAGCAGTATCGGATCGTTCATTAAGTTTCCAATACTGTCTTAAATTTTGAACATGACTTTGCTAAGAGCATAACTATTTCTTGGAGCACGTTCTCATTCTAGACATAACTGAGGTTTAAAAGTAACTGAAAATTTTAAAATGTAAGAGAGAGAGAAAAGATCAGCAAAAGTATTTACATGATATTCTGTTTGTAAGAAATCTTTATGCAGTGTGTAACAAGTGAGAGAGAGAAGGAGGGAGGGAGAGAGAGGGAGAGGAGAGAGAAGAGAGAGAGAGAGAGAGAGAGGAGGAGAGAGAGAGAGAGGAGAAAGAGAGAGAGAGAGAGAGAGAGAGAGAGGTCATGGTCATCAAGAGTATTAATACGTAAGATTTAAAAAAAAAATGTTAGCAAACCGCCCAGAGAACGTGGACAAACGAGTCACAAGACAAAACACAACGCGTTTCGACCTCTTATGTCTTCGTCGGATGATACATAAACGAATAAAACAACGAAAATTCACTTAGCTTTGATCGCTTCAGATCGCTTAGGGTTCAGCGCAAGGAAGAAGGCGTTTAATTGAGAACGCGTAAGATTTTGTTTCAAAGGAAACTTAATGCAGTGTTTAACAATGACTTTACCACTATTTTGTAAAACTTCTGGTCTGAATTGTACGTAACTATTTTATAATGGTTCGTCAATGTTCCCACAGAGTGCTTCCATATGAACAAAACACTGCTGAGTCCTGTAGCCATCAACTGGCACCCGGCTAGTTACCCCGTACACACCCAAGCCAGGGTTCCAACTGTTGCGGTGCCAGTGCCTGCAGTCCATCAGAAGAAAAAAAAAGTCGCTTCAATATTAAAGTCAGTAACCATTGTCATTTCACAGTTTTCCGTATTCTGTCAACTATGTATTGCCATCAAAGGGAACTTTCACTCTAAACAAACCTGTATACTTTTTTTTTGTTACCAGCCTGATTTCGTTCAAAGCACACCTCAGTTGTCTCTTCTGTTAGTCTCACAGTTCCATCCAGTGCCTGACAGATGTCTGTTTTGGTTTCATTGGTGTGTGCGTCAATTCACTGTGTGCAGACCAATTTTTACCTGGACCATGAACTGAACGAAGGAGAAGCTTCCCGCCCTGTGCTGTGTGGTATGTGTGACGAGGGTCATCAACAACCTGCAACCCACACGTGCCGAGACTGTCAGTCACACATGTGTCGCACGTGCCGTCGCTATCACGACAAGTTCATGGCCAACCATCACGTGACCTCTGTCAGTCTTGGCCAGCCCGTGACGGAAAAGGAGAAGAAGAAAGCGTTGTGCATGGTTCACCGAGACCAGGTCCTGTGCTTCCATTGTCAACAGTGCCACGTCAGCATCTGTCTGCACTGCAAGTTCTCCTCCCACGAGGGCCACGACACTGTGGACCTGTCTGGGGCCATACTGCAGGCCAAGGGGGTGATGACGTCACTGGTGGCTTCGGCACAACAACAGGTGGGTGTGACTGTAGTGTGGTGAGGTGTCTATTAATGCAGCCAGGTGCCCTCTACAACTGAACTGCACAGAGCTGCTCTGTTGAGTTGTATTGTGTCTGGCAGCATGATTGATCTGGTCTGAGTTTCCGGGAACTAAAGTGTGTGTGTATGGGTGGGAGGGGGGCAGAAAGAGAGAGAGAGAATGAGAGAGAGAGAGAGGAGAGAGAGAGAGAGAGTAGAGAGAGAGAGAAGAGAGAGAGAGAGAGAGAGAGATGATTTGTACTTATTTGATGTTTTCTCTGTGTATGTGACAGATCCACATCATGCAGTCTTCCCTAAGAAGCGTGGATCGCAAGGAACGACAGCTAGCACGCTACGTACAGGAAACGACCCAAAAAGTACACGCGCGCTTTGACCAGCTGCTCACCTGGGGTCAACAGTCACGGGACCGTCTTCTGGACGCTGTGTCCCGCAAAGAGGACGAGGACAAGGGTCACCTTCAGGCAGAGAAATCGACCTTGACCTCTGCCATCGACAGGCTGAGCTGCCTGGTGTCACGTGCATCGGCACAGTCGTCCAGGAATGACCCGGAAATTCTTATGCTTCGGAACGAGCTGAAGGCAGCCGTGTTGTCTGAGGACAAAGTGGATCATCACCAACAGCAGGCAGAGAATGAAGACACCGCCTGGTCCTGGAGATACGTCCAATACCACTACCTCTGGGCTGCAGGTGGACGATGTTCAAGCTTTCATGGGACACCTGGTGGATGGAAGAGCTCATCATGATGACGCCACACGACATGTCTCCCTTCAAGACCTGGCTGATAAACTTGACCGTTTCATGTCTGATACCACCAGCATGTTGTCAGCAATGACGGAGAAGGACACTGACCTTGAGAGGAAAATCAAGTCATTCAGTGTGGAAACCAAAATGGCAGTAACTGACCTAAAGAAATCCAGAGATGATCTACAGATGACTGTGACGTCACTTCGGAAGAGCGAAACTGACACCAAGCAAGCTGTGGGATTCCTCAAAGAGAAAACTGGTAAGTTGACTTCAGGATAGATCTTCAATTGCAAAATTAACGTGACGATACCTTGAAATCGACAGTACGTATCAGACACAACATAACTCAAAGCAACCTGTAAGATCAAAGGTAAGGCAAATCCTATGCAACTAAGCGTAATTTATTTTGCAAATTAGTGAGTGATTTATTGTGCCGAGATACTCTGTTCTTTTCCGTTCAGTTTAATACTTGATGAGTCAGCATGGAAATGCACGTGTGACTTCACAGGCTCCTTGTAAGCACTACGTAATGTAAACTCATGATAAACAAACCATAACGTAGAACACATCGTATATCAAAACACGTCCAATCAAAAATCCACCAACCCAACGTGTACCCATACAAATCACAATCACCTCTGAGCACACGACTAAACCTCCCCCACCCCCCTCCACACACACACACACACACATACACACACACACACACGCACGCACGCACGCACGCATGCACGCACGCACGCACGCACGCACGCACGCACGCACGTGTGTGTGTGTGTGTGTGTGTGTGTGTGTGTGTGTGTGTGTGTGTGTGTGTGTGTGTGTGTGTGTGCGCGCGCGCGCGCGAGTGTGTGTTTGAACGTGGCATTTTTGTGTGGGTGTGTTTCAGCTCGCAAGTTCCTGCAAACAACTCTAAGCAGACGAGTGCTACTTATCACAGAATGTTTTCAATTTTTTTCAGGCAAAGCGGTGTCGTTCCTTGCCACAGGCTGTGATCCAGACAAAACTAAGGCTCACCACCCCGTTGTATTCAATAAACTGCATCATAACCAAGGCGGTGGGTTTGACATCACCACAGGGAAATTCACCGCCGTCGTACCAGGAACGTACACATTCAGTGCCACTGTTGGGAGCATCAAAAGTGAGAACGGGGTAGTGTCCTGGCTCTGTGTGAACAACGCAGACTACTGCCAAATTCACGCTTCATACCTGTCCACAGGCGCTTGTTCTGTGTGCATACGTCTGAAGGCAGGGGACGTGGTGTGGATGATGGCGGAAAGTTCATCTTGTGATTATTATGACGATGAGATGACTTTTAGTGGAGCTTTAGTTCAGGTTGAGATGTGAACAGAGAGAACTGTATGATGCGTGTGTCATTATTTCTCTATTGGCGCCCACGTGGAACGGAGTGTTTGTTATCACAGCTCGATGGACTGTGGTTTGGCCTCCGAGAGAACTTTACATTGGTTGACATAAGAACGCGTGTTGAGAGGTGAACGGAGAGTGCTTAATGGAACACGTGCCATTATTTGCACTTTACATTTGGTTGACATGAGAACGCGTGTTGAAATGTGAACAGAGAACTCAATGGCACATGTGCCATTATTTGCACTTTACATTGATTGACATGACGCCTCGGTTTGAGATGTGAATGGAGAGAACTTAATGGTACATGTGCCAATATTTGCACTTAACTTGAACTTATGACACGTGTTGGTGAATGTGAGCAGAGAAAAGTGAAGATCATGTAGAGAATGTAAATATGTATCGTTAACGACCACCCATCTTATTTTTGCACGAAAACCCCCCTTTTCACATACAATCACGTCCATCTTTAAATCAGTTTGGCCAAAAATTAACACCTGTTTTCACAATCAAATTTTAAAACCACAACCCTCTAAAATCTGACATAATTAGTAACATTCCAAATGGGGCTTTGCGTGCTAGATAAATTTGAGATCGAGAACAAAGTAGTTAACATTCTCTCCATGACAAAAATCTAATGGCTTTCAGTACGAGCTCTTCTACTTACAGCACTATAACGGCCGCGGACTGAGCCCGTTGCTACTTTTCTAATACTCTTCTACCTCAAGCACAATTAATAAATCAGAACAATCAACCTGGCTTCCGTATAGAATTAGCTATTTTTACATCCACTGAATATAAGAGCCCTCAATAATTCTTAAAATGTCATCACTGTCTCCGCCCAAACCTGTATAACTGATAATCGCAAAACCCTGAACCTGCCTTAGGTGCTGCAGTGCTCTTAGAACTGTATATGGAAACCATTAAACATATTAGCATTGTTTTTTTAACCATGTTAAATGGACAACAACACTGGTTCACAAGAAAATCAGAAGGTTTTTATTACCTCAAATGCCAGACACCCTCACTCTCTTGTACAAACTCTATAATCTTTACTCACCATTGTGGAAGCAAAAATTCGCCAAGCCCCCTAGGGAAAATTACTCTCTTCTTTCATCTAGTGGGATAGAATAGTATTTCCGAATTTGCTTCGCCGATTTCTCACAGTAACCAAATTCCGCTGAAGGACACCTCTATTCAAGAACAAAAGTTGTCGTAAACATCAAGTATTTTATATACTTACTTGATGGCCTGTTTGTCATTAACATTATCCAGTTATTTGGGCCTCTTCAATAAGTTAACCCACATAACTTTAACTGATTTCTTTAAGGGCAATCCTACAACACCCGCGCCATTGTCAATTGGGGCTTAAGAACACACTTCGTTTAGCTTGGTTATAATAGATGTACATCTTTTATTAACTATTTAAAAAACCATTAAAAAAATAAACCTTTTAATATATCGAAAGTGCCACTACAATGTAGAACGTTTATATAACCCCAAATCTTTTAACTTCAGCAATCTAACCATTGCAGTAGATGAATCATATGGCTTCCAGGTCAGACTTGTAAACCCACTAACTAAAAATAAATCCGCAATAAAGAGTGACAGAGTGCCATCAGCATGGTCATTCGCCCTATGACTTTTAACAAGAATCATTAATTTTGCTATTTACACTGCGCAACAACTGGCTGTGTGTTCATCTGCAAACCATTAAACCCCCCCCAATCTTTTAGTAAGTCATATATAACTTTTCATGTTATTACCAGTACAGACGAATACTAACTGAAACTACAGTGCCCCTTCCAAGCGACAACGCGTATAAATTCCATTTACAAGCCCCCCAATGGACATTAATGCATATGAAAGAATCTGCCAACGAATTTAACATTAATCCACTTCCAATCAGATTTTAGACAAAAAGTTAACCCGCAATCCATTGGGTTAGGCACTTGTATTTGTGGGGTGCAAAAATAGAATATGCTTATGACTACTGGCCAGGCCACACCTCTTTCAACCAGGCAAACAAGTTCGATTAGGAACCATCGAACCAAAACATCCTAATGCTTGGTGCAACATTTATCTTAGCTGAAATGAGGCCTAACAATGCCAGATTGCCAAGGCTTAAAGACACCAAAAAGGCATACGTTTGGTGCCTATTAGGAGCACAAGCCAACTAAGTCTAGCTAGTTGATGCAATCTACAGATTTTGATGCCAAAAAACAATTTCTAGCCAATTTAGAAATGCTATTAACTCTCGTTGATTTGCCTGCAGCATACAAAAGGTTTCAAAACGTCTTACACATGCTAGTCAAAGTTGACTTTTGTTGTAGTCCATGATTAACATGCAACCCCTGACCTTAAGACTACAGATTGCATGAAACCGAATTGATAACAAAGAAACCTCATAGCTGGGACGACACAAAACTTAGGGCACAATCAAAGCTTCAACACAGGCCTGCCTCCATCTATTTTAAAAAAAGTACCTAGCCCTGAAGAAGCGATCCACCGCTATTTAAAGCGACCACAGCCAGAAGCAGAGCCAAGAAAGCACACCGCCCGTTGAACCGCCCCACACTGACAGTCCATACTAAGCGAAAAGGACAGCCCTTTGTTGTATTTTTAACTTTTACAGGATTACCATACTGTATTTTTCACTAAAAATTAATCCGAGCTGCTAGCACTCCTAACGTCCACAGATTCAGCCATATAAACAGCCACCTTACCTATATAGACAAAACCCACTAACAACACTACATATTATGCCAGGCAGATGCAACACCGCTTTGCACTAACTTCTTTAATAAGTTTTGCTAGATGATGCAATTGTTTTCTAATCAACTTTTACCAGGCTGAGCGTGGGGCGCTACTGGCCCTGTTTGGTTGCACTGCCGTTAAAGCCATAAACGAGTGTAGAGATAGCAAACCCAACAGCTGTTAATATACTAAACACTTTAATCCCTTGTTCTCTGACAGCCGTCCTTATCTTTCAGCTACGTATGTTTTTTCATAAAGTATTCTGTTTATAGTTCTTCTCTGATCTGCTTGTTTGTTATGCTAGCTGCGCACCGTTCTTAACAGCACTTCTAACCTGGCCGCCCTTTGTAGCATTCAAATCCTTATTTCGCTGTATTCTAGCCTTTTCTTCTCGCCCTAAATGTTTATCATCTGCATCAGCCAAGTTTATTTTTTTCTTCTTCGTATCACCTATCCAGCTCACCAAGTGTTGCTAAATTGTTTTGTTAGTTTCACCCTTATTATCCGTAGAGCCTCATTAAGCACCCAGATTTCACGCAATAGGTAATGGGAGATCTTCAATTGTTTTTAACTGCGTCTCCTGCAATTAAAACTCGTTTCAATTTCTGCTATTAGTTCATCTGCTGTTCCGATTTTAATTCTTCACAGGTATGTTTGTATTTCAATTGTGTTGCCAACTCTTGCCCCAAGTTCTTAAAAGACTAACAGCCCTCAGCCCTTAAATTGTCAATAAAGTTAAAATGCCTTGGGTCAACAACAGGGAGATCTCCTAAGAATGTGCCCCCTGCTTAAAACTGGGTTGGGTCTGGTTTGAAGATTACCGTACACTTTATTTCCTTTACTGGATCTTACAACAAAAGATTCATTTTTTTATCTGTTAAAAATCAGAAACCCTAAGTGCTCTGCTGCTCTCTGCCCATAATGCTATATATGATTCAATCATCTAACAATCGTATTTGGCATAATCCTACCCCTTGACAGCTTCCTGCTGCTGCTCCATCAAGCTCTTCCTTTGCAATGAGGGGCCTAGTTCTTCATCTTCTTCTTCCTCACCAACAGGAACAAACGGGTCAAACATCTTCATCCTTATTATTTTATTTATATTCCTTTGTTTGTTGTTATAAAAAATGAACTCAACGGTTTGCGACCTCGATCCATACAGAAAAGAGAAGGAACCCCATGCGTAAAAAGGTATAAGGCAGACAGTAATTTATGTAATACTCCATCAACAGTTCAGCCTGACAAACTTTAATAGTTAAGTTCCCTGATCTTGCTTTGGCGCTGACGAATTAAAATGCCCAGGCACTGCTAAACCTGTACATTCAAAATGGATATTTACATCGACAGACCCTACTGCTACTGTGTTGCTAATTTAGGCAGGGCAATCGTAACATATGGCAATTAACTGAGTCAGAGAAGTCTTTTACTAAGCGAGGCAGAACATTTTTTGCTCTTCCTATTCTGATCTAATGCTGCCTAAAAATAAAGAAAAAGAAAGCTTATCAGGGAAGACAAGACCCAAAACGTCTTAAGCACACGGCTTAAAGCGGAGGATCAAAGAATGATGATAAAGATTAGCAGTACAGAAGCATTGGGCACCAGATTCTTCAATTCCTCTAGATTTTGAACGTTAAAGACCAAATGCCATATTACCAAGGGCACTAGAAAGAAAAACTACTTATGAACTGACATTGTTATCCTAGCGATTCTGTGTTCTGTCTTAAGACCGCTATTTTAGCTAAATAACAACATCAGAGACATTTCTCATTGAGTTAGTGTTATTACTAACCCCTAACTGGCCAGAACAATCTTACCCCAATAAAAAACAGAAACAGGTTTTATTTATTATGAAAGAGTTTATACACTCTACTAAAGAAAATAGAAACAAACAGAACACTCTCTGAACATACATCTAAATCAGTCTCTGAAGTCTTTAAAAGGAATTTTGTTCTTGTTTACTGAAGAAACAACTCCTTTTCATAGAGAATCAGAAGCGTTTTATAATCCAAAAATTGAGAAGTGTTTACTGTGCAATAAATGGCAAGTCTGATCAGGTGTATTCGGTTCGGCGGGACTATTTACCTCCACCAACACTTTGATGAATAAGAAAGTTGTTCGCTGAGGTAGGCAAAGGGATCCTACAGTTGATCGTGTATGTAAAAAAACTTCGCCTTTATGAAGGTAACTCGAAGACCTACTAATAACCAAATATGGGCTGTGGCTTCTGATATAGATCTACATGTGACAACAGATTGTTTGGAATGGAGAAAGGGTAGCCCAAAGAGGTATAAAAATAAATATTCACAAGAAAAGCAGACGGAAACGCTCCCAATACAAATGCATGTTTTTATGGTTTGTGAGGAGGCTCAGTTAAACATTAAGAAAACAGGGTTAAAAGACGGTGGGCTTATTAAAAAGCAGAAGAAATATTCTAATAAAAACAGATGGTAGCTGAAGTTTCTTCTACCGAAAGATCCGCACTGTTTCTCTTATCTCTCGGATTACTGGGTGTGGGAAAAACTGCCTTCGTACTTGATTAGTTACTAAACAATATACAGGATTCATTACAGCACCATGTTTATATTCTGCACAAACCATTAAGCAGAACAAGTCTTACCAAAGAAAAAGGGAAGTTTAATATTGACAGACGATAATATATTTTTTAGTTTGATCCTAGCGATAAACTGAGCGACTGTTTAGAACATTACTATAGACAATTTGATGGAACTGAAACACTGTTTTTATAGATAACTGTTTCAGCTGACACGAGACATTGATAAAAAAGAAAGCTCTGTACAAACTACCTTTGCGGACCCGCCCGCCACGCATTAGTTTCTAAGTGTGGCTTTTTAACTCAGAATAAATGCAGTCTTAAAAGCCTTTCGCTCGCAGTTAAAATCGGTTGTATTATTTTTTACACAAAGGACAAAGATAGTTATGAAGAATGTTTTAAGTGATGACAAAGATGACTAAAAAAAATAAAAAAGCATTGAAAAATCTAAGCGCGCTAAGCTATGGCTTACGGACTGACCCCAGTTCCAATACGTTGTATATATAATTTTAATATTAAAAAGAATGTCCCTCGCGAGCCAGAGTCAAAAGCGCACTAGCTCCTAAATGCACTGCAGTAGAGCTAAAAGACCTAGCAAGACCACAACTGAGTTTGATCTAATAGGAGTGTCCCAGGAAAATGTTTAGGATTAGAGTACACAAGATGACGGGGTTTTACAAACAACAGAAATTGAAGACAAAAAACGATCAGCAATATCCTACCCTAGAAGAGATACGAAATTTAAGGCAAACGATTTTGGCAAACATGAATATTACAGGCTTCATAAAAGAAGGAATGGCTTTGGCGTTGCTCCTGAAATTGATGGAATTTAAATTGAAACTACGAAGCCCTAATTATACTATGAATAAGAACAACATTTTTAGAAAAGCCTTAAATGCAGGCCACTTTCTGTTAGTTTAGTTCCCAGAACACAAATGAAAAAAAACAGATTGAAAAATAACTAAACTAAGGCGGGGTTCTGAATATATGCTACAGAGAAAGAAGACCTTAGCTGAAGTGGGGGTGACAAACCGTCGTTTAGAATTTGCCCAACGCTACAGTAACTACCTAGGCAAATGACATGATTTTTCGCTTATTTATACTCTTAGGAGGGGGCGAAACTAGTTTGCCAGAACATACATTAATTTAGATGTATAGCAAAAAAAGCTGAAAACTTGGATGGCGCCCTGAGCTCGCTATTGCCATAACAAAAAACGGATACAAAATAAACACCCTTGTATCATCTGACAAGGTTACTGTGATGTTGACCAAGACAACTTAACAGTACTTCACCCTTATTTCATTAAGTATGTTATTTTATTTGCTTTTACTCTGTTGTTGAAGGCTGCCAGAAGATTATAAGAATATATTTAGAACGATTACCAAGACAAACTAACAGTACTCGACATTATTTTCATAAGTATGTTGATTTTATGCGTTTTAACTCTGTTGATGAAGTGCTGCCAGAGATTAATAAAGATGATGTATAAGATTAATTTAAACAATAATCTTGAATAAAAAATGCATGTATCAACTATTAATAAAAGCAAATAACTGAACTACAAAAAGGAATAGAAAGCGACATGGATAAGAATAGGGTTACTAGAAAGAAATATGCTAAAGCTTAAATACTCTTTCTTATGTAATTACTGGCTCCTCAGCTGTACAGCGTAAGTGCTGGTCTAGTGTTGTCTGTTTTTAGCTACTGGGGGTCGGGGCGCCAGCTTCTATACATTAGGATCTCGGTTAGTTTAGGGCGCCGTGCTATGGTTGTATGTGCATGTTTTAAACATATTAACTCCTAAATTACAACGCACACTGTCGTTGCCCCTAGCATCAGCAATACTTTGTTTCTTTAAGATTCAGAATAAGCAAATCATTACAGGAAAACATTACAGACAAGACATTCAGAAGCTTATGCTGATGGTGAGATTATAGACGGCAAAAAATTAAACTTACAAAAGGAAGTGAGAAAGACTATACATTCACTACAGTTAGACACGATGCAATTAAACAGAACATTGAAAAACAAACACACGATCAGTTAAGCCCAAAATAGGCCAAAAAAATAATTTAACCAAAAAATAAACACAAATTTTTTTATTGTAACTCACTGTGTTTGGCGGACAACTTGCCGCTCTTCACGAACAAAGGATCTTTTAGTGGCAGGCCTTTTAGACGCAGTAACCACCGCTAGAAGAAAGAGTCTCTCTTAAATCCTATAATGAGGTGGTTAGTTTTCATAATTCTTTCAACTTCATATACCTCTACGCTCAGATAGGATCTTTAGCTCTAATTTCTAAACCATCACCCTCTGCCTCTTCCAGGAGCATACAAGGTATCTTACTTTTAGTCCAAAACGGCAAGAGTTTATGATTACCTTGGATGCTTCAGGTAATGCTATTTTTTTTAAATTTGATTTGCGTTTACTGGGTTTAAGACCTGTTGGCTTAAATTCTTCATTGTTCATGACACTAAGACTGCTGGCAATCTCCCTAACCCATTCTTGGTGTTGCGTTCTCTATCCATAATTTTCTCTGTGATTTAATAGGTAAACAGACGTTCAGCTAGATTCTTCTTATTTAAGTTTTCTACTATAGCATGTGACGATGGTTGCCCGGGATCCCCTCTCTTAACTGTAACATATGTTTTAAACAATGGTTCCAGAACCTATAACACCTCCTTTTCCATCATCCACTTGATCAGTCTAGGATCCTATCAAGGACCTCGCAAGCATAATTATGTAACCCACAGCCACAGCAGTTGAGCTTTTAACCGATAAAGGTTCAGCGTCCTTTGTAATCTTGAATGCCCTGTAACAACTGTCAAGCATACTTCAACTTTTTTCTTCAAAATTTGTCATGTGGAAGATACAGCAAGTCCATCAGTGGGGTCATATGTAACTGAGTTAACAAATCTATGCCTTATTATTCAATTTGGGCAGGCAGATATATTTGCCAAATTGCTGTTTTGAAAGCCCATGACATTCGCATCTGATTCAGACACTCTAGCAGCATTTACTCAATTTTTCTATAGCAGTCCTTTTCCGTTCCAATAACTTTAGAGAATAATATAAATTGTACTCGTATTGAACTTCGTATTGTCCATATTTAAAATGTATTTTATTTTCCCACAAGAAAGTGAGCAACCAGAATAGCCTGAGGTCATATCCAACAGCAATAAAAACAATCTCTGCATCTTCTGTCTTCAATGGTTCATAAAAGTCAGACAGTTCTGGCGCGGTGCTGTTAGAAACGTCTTACATGTCACTAATAAAACTCATTCATTGCGTCAATCAACGTTTGTAAATGAAAGGCCACTCCTGCATGTCCTGTTCCCTTAACTTTTTATTAAAAAAGTCTAAGTGAGCAATTCGCCTATCTCATAGAGTGCCTCTTGCCTTAGCTAAATCTCTTATTGCCTCGTTATGCGTTCTCCTCTCTTCATCGGACCCGCAATTTTACTAAACAAATAATTGCTTCCAGAGAAGGCGAAGGCCATTAACAATAGCTCCTCCCACCATCAGAACTAATCCAGACATCTTTTAAATATCAATATTTTTCTAGATTTAATCTTTCTATGAACTAATATATCTGGGAAAATCCCCTGGTGTAACAGAAAGTCTTTTGACGCAATCCCTGCCGTAATTTACAACTATAACTTAAACAACATCCTCAATGTCCTAACCTTCCAAGAACCGCTGGTACTCATTTTAAAAAACATTTTCTTTGACTAACACGCTATACCTATCTAAGGCCGCTAATTACCACAGAGGGTAATCGTATTGAATAATATTTTTTTCACATCAACTTTTTATTACCTAAAAAAATAATAAAATAATCATAATACGAAAGCAGTCTATGGGCTTTAAATCAAATAATCATTAGTATGTTAAAGTTTTTCTAAAAATTAAGGTTGCAACTAGTTTTTGGGCGAATCTTCTAATCTTCACATGTATGGGCGTTTTTTATTCCTAATAAACATTTTGCAAGGGTTGATAGACTATAACACCAACGATAGCACCGCATAACTTAACCAGCATTAAACTCACAAGTTTAAAAGATTTATATTAATTTTTTTTATGTTTTTAAAATGGAATGTGACGAACTATTAAAAGTGTGAGGAGCAAGCAGACTACTCCGAAGCCACTGTCATAAAGAAAGATTATACTCTCTGGCTGCGTGTGGAAAAATCTAGACAGTAGTTAGTTGTTGAAACTAAGTAATGAACAGAACCATCAACTGTTATTCTATATCAGACGTTTGAAAAGTACTACGCAAGGTAACGAGCACAGCTAGGGTCAAAAATGGTAGATCGTGGGGCAGACACTGATATCTAATATGCTAATAAGTAAGTAAGATGGCGCCAGTTATTCCAGAAGAAGATTTAAAATATACTTTATCACACAAGATCAGGTTAAAAACAGTCGCTAGAAACTCCTCGCATGTGACATTAATACAGATTTGGAACGACGTTTTAGGCCCATTCATCATGGGCTTAATACTTGTAATCATATTAATTTTGAACATAAATAAATTTATTTCGCCATAAAAAAAATTAGCAATCAGGAGAAGAAACGCCGCAGGACAATCCACAGGATCAAGTGAATATCTCCGAGTGAATGTTCCACAAGAGAAATGTACCACAAGTGAATGTACCACAAGTGAGGGTAATGTTACTAAGCCTAACAATCCTGGATGTGTTTGAGCTGGGCGTAAACAGGCTGAATGGAACAAACTGAAAAAGCAAACCAATCCCCAAAACAAAAAATTATTAGCTAGTAATACAACATCGCCGCCACACCAACATCCCAAATTAAAACACCAGCACACTCAACAACAAACAATAAGATGTAGAATTTAAGTATTTGCTGCTGTTGTGGTTGGTGGGGAGTTTTAGGCATACACAATACTTAACCCCATACATAGCAGCAAAGTCACAAACCCCCACAAAAACAGTAAAGAAGAAGAACCCAGCTTCGCCAAAAAAGTACCTCCTGCATAGACCCATATTCATATGGAATAGTTTTTTAAGAACAGATAAAGTAACAAGTTAAGAACTAGATAAGTGGCAAAGTTAAGACTAATAAACAAG
This sequence comes from Conus ventricosus, assembly GCA_018398815.1. Lineage (NCBI taxonomy): Eukaryota > Metazoa > Mollusca > Gastropoda > Neogastropoda > Conidae > Conus > Conus ventricosus. Next base: position 52,544,877 of record CM031622.1, read on the forward strand.
TTAAGTTAGTTTATAGAAAGAACTTTTTAAAGTTAAGAGCAAGTAAATAACAATAAAGTGCAAAAAAAAAATTAGCTTCTGTTTTAAAGTACTAGTTAGGTTTTTAAATACGTACTAGTTAGGTTCTTAAGTAAGTTCTTGTTAGTTTCATTACTTAGGTACAAGCCAAGTACCAGTCAAGTTAATCTTTTAAATGTTCACCAATGTCCTACAGCATATGAAAACCAGGATTAACGTAATTCTCTTTATTGTTAGAGACTAGATTTCAATAACAGCATTGTGTTTACTTGATGAAGAGTAGAGCGCAGATTAACATTTGTGTGATAAAATACTTTGTTCTCAAAGAGGACATGCTTGTAGTTTTATCGTGAGTTATATTTTTTTTGACAGCTACCTTATAACTTATGCCCTTACTTTACTTTACCATTACAGAATCATGGTAGCAACGGCTGTACAACTTTGACCACAACCCCACATATTCTTGATTACTGTCCCCATTAAGTCTCATCCTTCATCTTTCCAATTACTTTCTTGGTTTACAGTTGAATGTAAAGGCGAATCTTTAGGATAGTCACATGTGTCATACCACCCATCAGTTTTCCTTAAGCCACTCAGTTTTCTAATTCTTATAGAAGTCATCTGTGGGACGTCTAGAATAAAACTATCAGAGTCAGGTGTAAAATACTCATGCTTCTGGAAACATTGGTGTTAAAGTAGTCATACAGAAATTACTAACCTCAATATACCCTTTGACAACTCTAATACAGTAACGCTATAACCACCCGGCTTTCTAACTTAACATCCTTTTTCTTTCACTTAAATGCCAACCAAGCTGTCGTTAAAACTTCTAAAGATCTTGATAGAGGCAACTTACTTGCATGGTTCTTTGTAAACATAATTTTACATCTTTACGTTTGTGTGGATTTTTCCATGTATTTACCAAAACAGCTGTTGTTCATCAGTAAAAAGAAGTCCTTTTTCTGAAAAGCGTCAGTGCTTGGGTTACTAAGATCAGTAATCATCTTGATGATGGCCTCATAAAGGGCTCATGTCAAAAGCAATGATCTATGTAACAGCAGTCAGTATTCAGTCATAGACTTGAAAGTAAAACTGTAGGATTCTGTAATGACAGACATATTTAGTTTTATGACTAAGATTAGGCCCAAATATAGGATGTTCTGTGGGGTGACATTGTTAATCTTTCTGCGGCCAGAAGGATAATCGATGTGAAGATCATGTAATTCTTTAGGATTTACCTAAGCTAACTTCCAAAATTAGTCTGCCGGATTAACAGGCTAAGCTGTGACAACATACCTAACACAATATTAACATCATGAGGTCCTATAAATCCATTGTAAAAGTTTCTCAGTGGAAGTGGTTGGCTCATGTCCCATCCAACCAGATTGTTGGCGTCCTAGTACATTAGATAGTATGGATGGTTTAGTGGATCCCATAATCGACTAAATACTTGTTGTTAGTCTTTGGCATTAAGATGTGAGGCCATGCTAAATACATCCCCACAACCCTCTTCCAATCATCTGAGTGTGGGTAAATCAAATTTAGTCGATCTGAAATGTTGTAGACTATAAGAAGCGTCCCAAAAAGCCTGGGCAGAGAAGTATAAGTGATGAGTCAAAGCTGAATGTTTCATGCATGCAGTACTGTAATTCTGAAAGACCGTTCTGCCAATAAAAACACACTCACCACAAGAAAGATCATGATAATCACCCCCTTGTTTGACAGTGTAATTCTGCCCAAGCTTTCTGTGCGTATTCATATTTCAGAGCATCGGTTATGTCATTAACTCTAAGACTAGAAAAGAAAAGCGCCTTTAGGGGGGAAGCGAGTCTTCAATCAAACCCTGTCCCACGAGTCATGTTATTCAAAGGATAAAAAGCCCTTTGCGCACTAAAAGATGGGTCAAAGTATTGTTTAGTTATTGAAAAGACTTGTATAGCATCCCGCTAACCTTAACTAAACTTGCCATCAGATGTTGGGCAGAGTCATAAAAGGATAAAGAGTCGAGAGTAAAAGTCATTACTTTTTCAGAAGACTGTGCAAAGCAGGTAACCCTCTATATTCAGAAGTACTGCTTGCATGAAAAAATGGAGAAAACGTAAGTCCCGTAGGTTATGAAAGAACATAGCAGTTTTCCATGATCCTTAGGTCAACCTTTAAGTATATGATTAACAAATGGTTGTGTGCGGGCCCCTCAGAACTTTCCAGAATGTGATCGTGTCTCTTACTGTATCGCCTAATAATTCTCTGTTACATAACCAGCAGTGGGTGTAGATGAGTCACATAGCGTTTCTTGGTCTTCAGATTCATAACAATGTCCAGAAAGATTTAGTTTGGTTTGGATAAACTGGATTGCGAAGTATGTTTCCATCTGCACTAAAAATCAGCTAGGAGCGTTGGGGCCTGCTGTAAATCTCTCGGGTGTCCGTGTTTTGGGCCGTCTGACCCCTAACAACAATAAACGCATAGAACAAATCTGAAGGTGGGGTTAATAAGATTGTTTTTGTTCTTGCTGTAGGGGCCGTTACTGAGGCAAGAGCGATTCAAAGTCAGCATAAACTACGTATGGGCTCATTTTTGCGCATTTTGTGTAAATTTTTAAACTAACTATAACCTACGCCCGTTTTAGGTTTGAGGGTTTGGTTTCACAGACAACAAAACTTTTACAATAGATTCTATACTGGCAGCTGCTTCTATAGTTGGGATTACTACTCTGACCACCTTCTACAAATCTCTTGTTTAGAATTTATGCTTTGCATTCTAACAGTCTGTCTTATTGTTCTAAATAATACATAATGACTATTTGAACAATCTGCAAACAGTATCAGGTCAACATGTTTGTTTAAGCGACTTCCTAAATGGAGCGTTGGGAGAAACCTTAGAGGCAACTAGAATCGGGCTTTTACAGGACCATGGTGTATACGATTACGTTTGATAGGCTTGTTTAGTTCTTTCAACTGCGATATACTAATTATACTTATATTTTTTTAACTTGGAAAAGGTTATGTAATCAAAGTTCAGCTCTTGCTAAATTGTTATAATTAGAGACCTCTGTTTTGCAAATGATTATTAACAGTATATAAAGCGCTAAAACACACCACATAAAACCCATGTTTGTCAGAATTATGTATTTTAAGACTGCCCGTTTTAACTCAACTCTTTTGGGAGAGAAATGTAAGAATTGCCAAGTATAGGATAAAAACTTTTGTTTGTCTCATTTTATTTCAAGGACTGTCCCTTCAGACCAGCCAGAACCCCTAAAACTTTGCCTCCTCACAAGCATGGTTAAACTGTGTAAGCAGTATTTAGCCCAGTCATAGTTAAAGTCGTGATAGCAGATTAACTTTCTTTCTGTTTAGTTGAAACCCAGACTTCCATGTTACTAATCATCAGGCGTTATATAAGTAATCAAACCGCCAACAGCGCTTTTTACTGGCGGTTCGCTTTGAAGAAACACTGGATTTTAGAGATAGCATTTGCTACGCTTTCATGAACGTTTGTGGGTTAATGATGTCCTATGTCTAACTTCACTAAACATATTGCATATATTGTTTGTCACTGCTAAATATTACTTCCATCGTATATATTTTTTAATTATCCTCGAATTTACTTGTGATCGTCATTTTTAAAAGCCAAAAATATTTACGTAAATTAAAAAATAAATGTAAATAAAATTAAGTAAAAACACCTTTTTATTCTACACCCAACGTTGCTACACTTCAAGCCACGTTAACCTTAACAATTACGCCTGCAATATTTTAGCTTTTTCTAAACCACTACAGTCAATGAACATCCTTGTTGCATCGTTTAAATGGTTCACTATATCTTTTATTATATTTTTACATCTTTCTCAAACCAAAATTCACGGGGGGTGGGGGGGGGGGGGGGGGGGGGGGGGCATAGAATCAAATGTTTAATGCTTTCATTGTTTCGGTCAAATAGTTCATTACACTTCATTAAATCAGATTACACTGCTTTTGCAGCCATTATGTAACTCTTAAAATAAATAAAAAAATAATTTGTAAATTCAGTAATTATTAATTACTCAAAGTCTTTTTCTAATCGTAAAACCTGATCAGGTTAAAGGTAACAGTTACTCTCCTTCAAGGTCATCAGAAACACATGCAGGCAGCATCTTCGGGGGCAATATTATCAAGAAAAATAGCAAAAAGCTTTATAATTGGTTAGCCCAAGACTTTGGGATTTTACTAACAGCATTTCAAAATCGCTTTCTCGAATAGTAAAGCTTTCAAAAAGTTCTGTTATAAACCATCAAACATGTCCTATAACACTTCTTTATCACTCCAGCATAATCGCCCACACCAAAATCAACAAATATTTCTGTAAGCTTTATAACCTACCTGGGGTTCATTTTTAAAAAAAACCAGATTAAAAACACAATTAAAAAAATTAATAAATCAGTTCCTCTTTATTGTGGCAAGCATCAGAAGAAGTTTTATGTGTGTGCGTGGGGGTGGGGCATGTGGTGTGTAAAATTAACTAGGTCAATCAGTCCCAGATCCTTTTGGCCTGGATTACTGCACTGCTTTGTAGGGCAAAACGCTCACACACACACACACAAACAAACAACAAACAAACAAACACACACACAATAGATAGGGAGGTGCTTGCGGGGGAATGTGAAAGGGGCTTTTTGTTGTTCACACTTGAGCGACGTAAATTCGAGACAGCCACCAAAAGCACTTATCAAAGTCCTGATATTGATCACAGGATCTCTTTCAAAGTTCTATCGGCGGCCGCCTGAAAAGGCAGCCTAAAAAGGAGGTGTGGCAGGGCGTTGAAGCAGGTTTTCAGGAGAAATGTTTGCCAAACGGTTACGCGTAACCATTACTATTTTTAGAACCACGTCATACTATCGTCAGTAGTCCAAAACCTGCTAGCAGGCGGTTATGCGTAACCGTTACTATTTTTAGAACCACGTCATACTATCGTCAGTAGTCCAAAACCTGCTAGCAGGCGGTTACGCGTAACCATTACTATTTTTAGAAGCACGTCACAGTAGTTCAGAAAACTTGACAGACAGGTGGTTATATATAGCTGTTTCTGTTTTAGAACTACGTCATTCCAATCGTCAGTAGTTCACAAAACTTGTCAGCATTAACCGTTACTTTCTTGGAAGCTCGGAGCTGATCTGTTTTTGGTAGTGTGAGAGGGTGTGACCAATACTCCCTAAATTCAGGGACTTGCAACATAGAATTAATCTGTTTTAACTTGCCAGAAATATACCTCATGGAAGACCGACAGTGAAAAACTGTGGATATTCAAAAAGGATCTTTGCAATAGCACGCAATTTGCGCGCAATGATCATCAGAATAATCACATTTCTCTTTAAGCCATTGTGCCCAGTTTTGAGCAATCCTACCTTCTTTCCTTTGCTCATCAAACCATTTTTTTGCACAGGATTAAAAAGTTCCCAAACTGGATGTAAATCATCATCGTTTGGGCATCCTGTTCTTTACATTTAACTCCCTTTTGCAACCTTGCCACAATTTCGTTTTCATCAAATGTTTCTGCAAAAAGGTTTCAGAAAAAAGTTTCTCTTGAAATCGTTGATTTTAATATCTGCTTGATTTGATGCAAGATAGTTATGCAGCTCATGATTGGTCATTCTTTCCTCTTTTCTTTTTTCCTTCATTTCTTTAAACAATTGTAAAAGAGATTTTTTGGGCTGTTTTGACAGTTTTTGTGGACCTTCTTTCTCTGCTTTACGAGCTATTTCAATAATTTTTTCAAAGTATCTTATTTTTCATGTAAAGTATTCTTTTCTTCTTCAGTCCACAATTCTGTTGGTGTTGGGGGTGGTAATGGGAGATTTTGAGCTTGTTGAAAAGTAAAGCTTGATCCATGTCAGGTAGAATTAAAGCTGATGGCTGTGTTGAGAAATCTAATAGATTTGATGAGCAACTTACAATTCCAGAAGTTCTCTCTCTAATTCTGAAGAAATGCTGTCTTGAGACATAAATATTTCTGGTAAAATCACTTCTCTCCACAGAAAACACACACACGTCTGCACAGCACACCCTCCAATGTGAAATGGCGAGACAGTTAATACAGGTTGCTAACAACAAAAATGTCACGTGATTTAAGCCCAGCAAATTGATTTGATAAAGGGGGTTTTCACGCGGGAGACATGTCTAGAACTGTTTTGGGTGATTGTGCTATGCGTCATACATCGAATGTTCTAGAATAACTGTCCCGGCGAAAATGATGTCATACCCCTGTCGATTGTTGAACGTGCACACGTGATGATTAATAATGCAGTACTACCTTAGGCCTCGTGTGCAACAGTGCGTGCAAAAGCGGGTCTCAGCTAATATCGATAAACCAGTCTGAGACAGGACTGTCAAGCCATATAATGTTAAAGTGTTTAGTTGATTTTTTTGTGCCTGGAGAGAATGTAAATATGCGGGTTCACGATCACCCTATCTTATCTAGCGCGCAAGCCCCCATTTTTAATGTGCTAATTACGTCAATTTTTGCTGTTTTTGCGTGTTAATTTTTTTGTGAAACAGTGTTAATTTTGCCAAAACTGATATAAGATGGACGTGATTTGTATTTAAAAAGGGGGGTTTCGTGCAAAATAAGATGGGTGGTCTTGAACCCGCATATTTACATTCTCTCATGTGACTTTATTTGCACTTTACATTGATTGACATGACGCCTCATGTTGAGATGTGAACAGAGAAATCAATGGTACATGTGTCATTACTTGCACTGTACAGTGACCGACATGACGCCTTGAGTTATCTATTGGCGTCCACGCTGAAACGGAGTGTTTGTTATCACAGGCTGTTGGCCTGTGGTCTGGCGAGAAATGCTCTCTCTCTCTCTCTCTCATCTCTCTCTCTCTCTCTCTCTCTCTCTCCTCCTCTCTCTCTCTCTCTCTTATCTCTCTCTCTCTCTCTCTCTCTCTCTCTCTCTGAATCCAGATTAGCTGCACACACTAGGGGCAACGAGTAACTATTCCAGGATATAACGATTTCTACACTTAGAAAGTTATGATGTAGAATGTGTTTGGATAGAAGTTAAGCTGAAAGGAAACCCTTCCATTTTGGTTGGATTCGGCTACAGGAACCCATCTGAAAGAGTAACCTGGGTCGACAAATTTATTACAATGATGGATGCAGTCTCGCTAGAATCCAAGGAAATCATTTTACTTGGAGACTTTAATGTAGACCTTCTAAAAGTGCAAAACCAATGGACACAAGCATTCAATCTATTTGATCTGCATCAACTCATCGAATCTCCAACGAGAGTCACACCAAACCCGAAGACACTTGTCGACCATGTTTATATATCAGACAAAAATAACATAGCAGAAGCCTGCGTCCCTGTTCTAACCTGTAGTGATCATTACCCAGTTTGTGTCATATGGTCCAAAAATGGAGTAAAAACTCCCCAAACGGGACACAAGACAATAAGCTACTGTTGCTTTACAAACTTCAACAACCAAGACTTTCTGCATGATTGCTTAACTCAAATTTCTCTTCAGTTTTCAACATAACTGATCCTGATCTTGCTGTTGAATTTTGGATCAAAACATTTACAGAAATGTATGATAAACACGCCCTCTAAAACGATTATAGTACGACATGATCCTAAACTGGCATGGTATACTAAAGAGTTACAGGAGGCAGGTTACCTTAGATATATGCTTAAACAATATGGGTATGAAGAGGAATCTTGAAAACTGAGAAATGCAATCTAGTTGCAAAGTGAGACGACTGCAGGCGGAAATCTAAACAAATCATAAATATATGTTAGCGACCCGCCAAGAGAAACGTGGACAAACGAGTCACAAGACAAAACACCATATTCATATTTCTTGTCTTGTGACTCGTTTGTCCAGGATATAACACAATCCGGAAAAATCCTTTTGTTTTTGTCTTGTGACTCGTTTGTCCACGATTCTCTTGGCGGTTTGCTAACATTTATTTAAAATTTGTTGAGAAATGCAATAAATTCACAGGAGCGTAGATAATAAACGAAATATTATTGAGAACTAATATCATCAAACCAGAACACAAAATTGGCATGAAGAGCTATTAACGAGCTTACAAACAATCAATGTTCTTCAAAATCAACTGCAGTTTAAAACATCTGTTGAACAGCTAAACACCCACTTTTGCACTATAGCAAATAAAGTTGTCATGACAGAGTCTTCCAGATCAGACAACCTTCAAAAACTGAAACAATAATTATTGCCAAGAGAAACCATCAAGTCTGAACTTTATATTCCACCAGTAACAGTCTTTGAAGTTTATCGCTACCTACCGCACCTAAAACAGTCAGGCACCTGTGGGTGGATGGCCTAGACGACAAAGTTCTCAGACTATCAGCTCCAGCCATTACAGATACGTTAACATACTTCTTCAATTTATGCATCAACAAAAATCATTCTCCCGATAGCTTAAAAAAGCGAAAGTCATACCTATCAACAAAGCAGGTGACAATTTAGACCCTGCATACTAAAGACCAATCTCAATCCTTTCCACTATTTCCAAACCGTTGGAAAAACACTTAAAACAAAAACATATTACACCACCTTAATACTTACCACTTGCTTCATCCAAGACGGTCCGGTTCCGACACAACCATTCATGCCACACAGCCCTAATCAACGTGGTTGATGACTGGCTAAATAGCATTAACAACCACAGATATTGTGGTGTCTCATTTATTGATTTCAAAAAAGCATTTGATGTGATAGACCCTAACCTTCTTAAAAAAATTAAAATGGTATGGCTTATCCACAAAAACTTTTTACGCTTTTTCACTCATATCTCACAAATAGGCAACAATGTATGAAAAGTAATACAACTTTCTCTTCATTTCAAATACTTTCCTATGGCGTCCCACAAGGCTCTATCCTGGGTCCCTTACTGTTCACAATTTACATCAATGATCTACCTCTCCATGTCACATCACCTGTGAACTCTTTGTTGATGATACAATACATACAAATTATGCTGATGTTACTGTTCCTGCACAAACTTTACAAGAAAGTGCGAATGACCTCGTAAAATGCACTGAACTAAATCACATGTCGCTTCACCCTCAAAAAACTAAATCCATGCTTATCACAACTAGGCAAAAAAGACAAAATCTCTTTAGTAAGTTTCCTCCTGTACATCTTAAACATAAACCCATTGAACAGGTTACATACCTCAAAGTGTTTTGGAATAACAATTGATAACAAGATTAGTTGGCAAGCTCACATAACCTCAGTGTGCAAAAAAGTGTCACAGAAGGTTTTTCTTCTTTTTTTTTCTTTTTTGCTGTCCCAACCTCTGCGCCACCTCAGAGGCAGTACATCCATGCCCCCCATTCCGATACCCCGTCCACAGCCACAGCCCGGTCGGCCCCGCCGCAGCCCCGGCACAGGCACCGGCAATCCACAGGGAGCAGTAAATGTCAAGTTGTCAAGAGGCAACCCACAAGAGGAGACACTGCACGGCTGCCGAGTCACTTCGGTGGTGTTCAGTGGGCGCCTGTCTGATCTAACATACGCAGGACACCACCTACTAAACCCCTACTGACGACAATAATTGCTTAGTCGCGGAGCCGGCGTGAGTAGCTCTCCCTCCAGAGGGCGTCACCACGTCCGTCCAACGACAGCCCCCTTGGACTCGCCATACCGGTGACTCCGACGGAACAAAACCAAAACCACAGACGTGGAGAGGACATCGAAATTGAGGTCAGCATGAGAGCAGGGCATGAAGGGCCACAGAATTGGAGACATTTTTTTTAATGCTGATCGATGAGAATGAGGATGATTAAGATGATGCTATGGATTTCCATTTCGGTCTGAGACTACATGACAGGGCTGTACTCTACGCTTCCTGTCATAATATATCCCGGCGTCAACCAGGCCCGAGAGATACAGGCACCTGCAGTTTGGTCAGGAAATTTGAGCAACACACTCAGAAACGCATCTATTAAGTGGATGAAACTCGACTGTGTGGTCCCAGTCTTCCCAACTGAGTCCGCAGCAAACTCAACTCTGGGTAGGAGCCGGTCGGGGCAGAAAAACCCACATGACTCTGATGGGATTCGAACCAACAACCTCCCAGCCGGGAGTTCGCGACGCTAACCACTTCGCCATGGCGGCTGGTGCACAGAAAGTTTTTCAACTCTCCAAAATCAAACGCTTCCTCGGCCTGCATTCACGCAAGCTCTTTTTCCAGTCTCATATCCAATACTACATAGACTATGGATCTACTATATGGGACTCTGCTTGCGCTAACATCCTCAAACTATTGCTTAGCCTGCACAAGCGAGCACTCAAATTAGTCCTCCTAAGAAGCAGTAGTCTTCTGGACTCAGACTATAAAAAAGATTCAAGTTATCCCCTTTAAGTCTGAGATTAGAATACAACAAAGGGATCATGATGCGCAAGATGTGTTTGGGAAGGCACCCTCAACATTTGTTCACAGATTCTCAATTAATTGCTCAAGGACTTTTCTCAAACTGCATGTCCTGTTCGTAGAATTTACTTATTCAAATCCAGTTTCATTAACATATTCAGATTCCTGTCAATGGAACTCGCTCCCTGAATCAACCAAACAACACTAATGCATATCAACCTTCAAACACCATTATTTCAACCATCTTATGTGCCAGTACTTGCATACTCCGACATAAATCCACCACCACCAACTACCACCACCCTCATTGCCTTATACATGAACCTGACTATTTAGAAAGTGTTCTGTACTTGAAATGAACATGTTATTTTGTTTAGTAAGTATGTCTTGTGTGAGTGTGTGTGTGTGTGTGTGTGTGTGTGTGTGGTGTGTGTGTGTGTGTGTGTGTGTGTGTGTGTGTGTGTGTGTGTGTGTGTGTGTGTGTGTGTGTGTTTCTTACTCCCTTCTGCCCTTTTGTCATTATATCGTTATGCTTGTAATTTTATGCGACTCTCTCTCTCTCTCTCTCTCTCTCTCTCTCTCTCTCTCTCTCTCTCTCTCTCTCTCTCTCTCTCTCCCTCCCTCCTTCTCTCTCTCCTCTCTCTCTCTCTGTATGTCTCACGGTTCTACTGGAATGGCTTTATTATTTATTATCTATGACATTCTCTCCCCACCCCACCCGTGGTGACTAGGCTATCATTATGCATCCTTCCCCCCCCCCCCCCCCTCCCAATTTGTGCTTATTTTCATTTGTTCTTCCCTGGTGGGGTCGGCTGGGCTATAAGCAACATTATCTTATCTTATCTTCCTGGTGGTTCCAGATCGATTGTCTTGCATCTCCTTGGAATTGTGGATTGTTAGATTGTTCTAAACATGGTCTTTCCCACACCCTCTCTCGCCACTTTGTCCTCTCTCCTTCTCGCTCTCTCTATCAACCTTACCTGCACTCCTTTCGCTCCTGCGTCTCTCTCTCTCTCCTCTCTCTCTCTCTCTCTCTCTCTCTCTCTCTCTCTCTCTCTCTCCTCTCTCTCTCTCTCTCTCCTTCTCTCTCTCTCATTTTACTTTTTTCCGTATCGTATTGTAGTTCTAGTCACTTTTTGCCTGATTCTTTTGTTGCCGTATCTTATTTTGCATTGTTGACCCTACTCAGGGCGAGGACTGGATGTAAAAAAGCGCATCAGTGCTTATCTATTATCCTCGTAAATAAAGAATTTTGTCTTGTCTTCTCTCTCTCTCTCTCTCTCTCTCTCTCTCTCTTCTCTCTCTCTCTCTCTCTCTCTCTCTCTCTCTCGTATAATATTGGCTTCATGTATATATGTTCCTCCTTGTGATTTATGTGTTTGTGTGTGGTTGTTGTACTTTACATTGATTTGCCTTACTTTGTTTATTTCACTGTTGATGTCGGTATTTGCTTCCTGATGATGGCTGCTGTTGTTCGGTTGGTTGGTTTGTTGTTGTTTATTTGTATAGTCATGTTTTGTAGCAAACGTTGTGTCATTTAATGCGAGCGTCGTTGGAAAAGTACCGCAAGTATGAAATATGACTAACTAATTGGATATTTTTATCATTGTAAAATAAAGATTCATTCTCTCTCTCTCCTCTCTCTCTTCTCTCTCTCTCTCTCTCTCTCTCTCTCTCTCTCTCTCTCCTCTCTCTCTCTCTCTCTCTCTCTCTTCTCTCTCTCTCTCTCTCGGGCGTGCGTGAATTGAGTTCAGAAGAGACAAACGCATGGTTAATGAGCTCCGGACAATTTCATTAATTACAATGGAATCTAAATGTGTTCGAACCCTGGATCTTGTCGACAGCCTTATGATTGACGATGCCTTCCTTGCAGCTGGATTTCCGCGTCAGATGTGAATGTTTGCAGCCTGTTTTCGTTGACTTTATGTTCAAAAGGGCCAGAAAATATGCCTCCATGTTGCACAGGACATTGAATCTCAAGTCGGCGGCAGGCGGTGTTATAGTGGGTTGCATCCTCACGTATTTGTTCTGGGGCAATTTTCTACTCCAATGTGGCGACGTGGAACAGAACCCAGGCCACGAAAGGACACTTATCGCCAAACTTCTTTGACCAGGGATACCCGGAGTGCCAGCACAGAGAAGACAGGAGAGACCACAACCAGCTCTACTCCGCCTTTCCAACCTGCTCCTGAACCTAACATGCAGAACCTGATGTGTACGCTTCAGACTTTGAACTCCAAATTTGACAACATGAACGAAGATGTTAGGAACACAAAGGAAGATCTAAGTCACATTACAGACGATATGAAGGACATTCGGATGCTCACTCTGCACTTCAGGAAGAGATGAAGTCCTTGAAGAATGAAGTGGATGACCTACGACGGGAAAATGATGAGCTGAAGAGGCGGATACTGGCCACGGAACGAAAAGCCGACGACCTGGAAGGGCGCTCAAAGAGGAATAAGAGGAATGATCTGATCTTCTACGGACTCCCTCATGAAAAGAATGAGACCAGACAGACTGTGAAGGATTGATCAACAGTGTGACTGCAAACAAACTCAATCTGACTGGCGACTTCCAGTTTGATCGGGTTCATCGCCGAAACGCTTAGCATGACTTGCCAATCATCCCGCGCTGCACCTTCTACAAAGATAAGGAAAAAATACTTAAAGCTAAAAGTAAACTGAGGGGCAGTGATGTGTTTGTTGGTGAGGAGTTTTCCCTTCGGGTAAGAAATATACGAAAGGCTCTCACTCCATATCTGGAAAAGCCAGAAGTGAAAACAAGCGGGCCACCATGATTTTTGACCATCTTATCATAGAGGGGAAAAAGGTTTTTCTTGATGCAGGGCAAAACTTGAGGGAGCTTGAATAGGGGGTGGCCAGCTCAGACTGACACCGGTAGCGCAGGTAAGGGGAGAGGTGACCACTGTGCGAAACACGCGGCTTTTACGGAGGCCAAAGGCACGCGCGCAGTGAGCGATGAACCGGTCAGTGGTGTAAACACTGGATTCTTTAGGGGGCACGGAAGGGGGAGGTGGTTGTAAATAACGAAGAGTTTGAAAAAAAATTTCTTAGTTCAAATGTTTACAATGTTAAATGTCACGATATTTGTACAGATGATTGTGGAACAGACTTGTCAGATTACCCAACAAACTGCGTGGACGAAAACAGGGTTGTCAACGAACCATTTCAAGAATTTAAACATAGTTTGTCGACGGATGTAAGCACTGGTGGATGTAATGAGAGGGCATTTCAAAAGGAAAAAGATCGTAAGGAGAAAGGTGCAAGTGGTGAAGATAGTTTGTCTAAGAAACAAGAGATGAATCAAAGATTAGGATCTCAAAATGGAAAGAAATGTGTGAATGATAATAATGTTGATATTGAAGTTAGTGAAGTCTTTAGAGAATGTGAGGTTTGCTATTTATTCATACGTTGGAATGTAAATGAACTTCTGTCTAAAATAAGAGATAGAGGTTGTATGTCCTATTTGTTTGGTTTGATGTCATTTGCCTAGCTGAAACTTTTGTAGATGATCTTCAATATGTTAGATTTCCAGGTTAGGGTATCTTTTCTAAACCTGCCATTAGATTTACCAGAAAAGGAAGAATATCAGGCGGCATACTATGTCTTTTCCGAAATGAATTCATGTCTTATACTGAAATCAACAGATTGCTCAAATATTCTTTTATTCTTGATTGGCAAGAGTCTTTTTTGGTTTCACAACATATGTCATCTATGCTTGTGCTTATGTTCCACCTGTTGGTTCACCTTTTTACATTCATTTTGATATTGAAAATGGCATAAGTGCACTTGATTTTTTGACTGTGTGACTCAGTTTGATGATGCACATATGATTGTATCTGGAGACTTAAACAGCAGAACTTCCAACTTTTTTCCAGATATATTTGACGACAATAATGAACCTTGTGATCAGTTTAACAACCTTTCTGTTTTGGATCGCTGTATAAGAAAATCTGCAGATAATGTACTTAATAATTATGGTAAATGTGTGGTAAATATGTGTACAGCTTTTGGTTTGTGTATTCCTAATGGTTTTTGCAGTTGTAATACCGATAGCGATTATACATAATATCTGAAACAGGAAACAGTGTTAATGATTATTTCCTAGTCACCAAAGAATTGTTTGCCATCCTTTCTTCTTCATGTAAATTGATTGTATCAGACAGACTTGAATCGGATCACTTACCCGTTGAGTTACATTGCAACTTTTCCCTGAGAAGCAATGTTATGCGTGCTCCTACACCGATGAAAAGACAACAGATAATTGAAAAGTTTGTGTGGAATTGTGATTTTGAACATGTTTATGTCAGTGCAATGCAATCCAATGAAACACTATCTTTGCTTGATCATGCAATTGGTTTGATTTAGTTGCAATGATGCTTTGAGCGCGTTTTAATGAATGTATTAGGAAACAAGCCGATTTTATGAAAAAGACAATTAATTTGACAGTTCGTGACAAGAGTGACTGGTATGATAGATAATCCAAATTAAGCCAAGCAAAATCAAAAGATCTGCTCTTAAACTTTAGGAAAACAAGACATGAAAAGGACAGTCATGCTTATTGTGTTGCTAGAAGAGAATATAAAAAACTTGTTACAAAGAAACGAAAAACGGTATAATGACATGCTGTTGGAAACATAAACTTGTCACTAGTGTGAACAGTCAAAGAGAGTTTGGGGAAGCTGCGCATACAATATCTTTTAAACAAAAACACATTCATAATAATTTAACAGTTGAAGACTGGTTTAAGCATTTTAAGGGTTTACAAGAACTAGAGGAAACAAGTGGTACAGTTTTTCCTGATATTGATCAAGACTATTCTGAGGAAGATGGAGATGAAACGATGGCTATGAATCGCCCTATATCAAGAGAAGAGGTACTGCTTGCAATGAATAGGTCAAAGAATGGTAAAGCTGCTGGTCCAGATGGAATCATTGGGGAAATGCTGAAATATGCAGAAGGTATTTTTTCCAGATAACTGGACTGATTCTATAATACTTCCTTTATTCAAAAAAGATGATGCTAATAATCGAGGTGTTCAAGCTGGATCTGGTCAAGGAGGAACAAAAATGAACTTCATAAGGCTTAATTTCCATACAAATATCAGGTGTCCCTGTGGCTCAGTGGTTAAAGCGCGAGTCATTAAGTGGAAATTGAGCATGTCCAGAGGGTCATGGGTTCGAATCCCAGCCATGGCTCGTCCCAAGATGGGAAAAAAGGGGCAGCAGAGGGACATCCGGAGTCATGAACCGGGTGTGGCCCAACCCCCCTAGAGTGCCAGGAGATAAGGGCCGAAACACTTCTTCTGAGGACTCTCTGCTGCCACGCTCTCCACGAGTTTCTTTCTACCTATAGTGCAGTTATAAATAACAAACTTCAAGAATGGATAGAAGAATATACTTGACAGGTGCACACCAAGCAGGATGTAAAAGAGGATACTCAACAGTTGACCATAATGTTTACTTTGTTGGTGCTGAAACAAAAAAAAACAGTGTTGTTTCAATCGTAAGTTATATATTGCCTTTGTTGATTTTGAAAAGGCGTTTGATTCAATAGAAAGAAACGTGTTGTGGCCACTCCTTTTGAAGAATGGAATCAAAGATAAATTCTATCAATGTGCCCATAGCATGTATGCCAATGTAAAGGCTAGGGTGAGATGTGGTGCTAATGTAACTAATTACATTAAATGTACTTGTGGATGAAACAAGGTGATGTATGCACTCCTGTTTTATTTTCTTTATTCATCAGTAACTTGGCACTGGAAGTAATTAGAGGAGGCCGACATGGTGCGACATTTACGAATAACAACGTTGAGCTGTTCATGTTGCTATTGGCGGATGATGTGGCTTTGTTGCTGAAACAGTCGTTGGTCTACAAACCCAGATAAATAGTTTGCATCGCGCAGCGTCAGGCTTACGTTTAAAGGTAAATATGGATAAAAAGTACCAGCCGCCGTGGCGAAGTGGTTAGCGTCGCTGACTCCCGGCTGGAGGTCGCGGGTTCGATTCCCATCAGAGTCATGTGGGTTTTTTCTGCCCCAACCGGCTCCTACCCAGAGTTGAGTTTGCTGCAGACTTAGTTGGGAAAACTGGGACCACACAGTCGAGTTTCATCCACTTAATGGATGCGTCTCTGAGTGTGTTGCTCAAATTTCCTGACCAACACTGCAGGTGCCTGTATCTCTCGGGTCTGGTTAACGCCGGGAAATATTATGAAAGGAAGCGTAGAGTACAGCCCTGTCATGTAGTCTCAGACCGAAATGGAAATCCGTAGCATCATCTTAATCATCCTCTTTCTCATCGATCAGAAAACAAAGTCTCAGATTCTGTGGCCCTTCATGCCCTGCTCTCATGGTGACCTCAATTTCGATGTCCTCTCCACGTCTATGGCCTTGGTGTGGTTCCGTGGGGGTCACCGGTATTGGCGAGTCCATGGGGGCTGTCGTTGGACGGACGTGGTGACGCCCTCTGGAGGGAGAGCTCACTCACGCCGGCTCCGCGACTAAGCAATTATTGTCATTAGTAGGGGTTTAGTAGGTGGTGTCCTGCGTATGTTAGATTAGAACAGGCGCCACTGAACACCACCGAAATGACTTGGCAGCAGTGCAATGTCTCCTCTGGTGGGTTGCCTATTGACGACTTGACATTGACTGCTCCCTGTGGATTGCCGGTGCCGGGGCTGCGGCGGCGCCGACGGGGCCGTGGCTGTGGACGGGTGTCGGAATGAGCGGCGTGGGTGCACTGCCTTGAGGTGGCTCAGAGTTTTGGGACAGAAAAAAAAAAAAAAATTAAAGGATAAAAATAATGTTGTATTAAGGAAAGGGTGGGGGGCATTTGTCTGCATATGAAAAATGGACTTTCAACGGTATAATTGTGCCTGTTGTTAATGCATATAAATACTTTGGAATTTACTTTTCTACGTGACTTAGTTTTCTAGCAGGTTGTAATAACCTTTCGTGTAGAACCAAAAAGGCTTTGTTACGCTTTTCGCAAAAACTCTTTAACTTAACAATAATTCCCTGCACACTTTTCTGAAACTGTCTGCCGCAGAGATTCAGCCAGTTGTACAGTATGGTGCCAAGTTATGGGGTAAGAAAAAGCAGCTCTACAATGCGAAAAGGTCCACTTATTGGGCTGAAAAGAATTTTAGGAGTTGAACTGCGAACACCCAATGACCTTGTACATGGCGAAATGAACAGGTCCCCTATTTACGTAAACTCGGCCATAAAATGTGTTAAGTTTTGGATAAAATTAACAAGAATGCATGAGAGCAGATTACCATATAAGGCCTATCGTATGTTGGTAGATTTAGATGAACGTGACAAAAGAAACTGGGTCTCAAATGTTCGTTGTAAACTGTATCTGTTTGGGTTTGGTTATGTTTGGTTGAATCAAGGCGTTAATGCGACCGGCGATTTTCCCAGCCTTTAGAGATAGACTGATTTTGTGCAGGTGGCAGGAATGGAATTTTCATATGCATAACAGTGAAAGATTTATTTATTACAGGTCCTTTTGTATTGTACCTGATGTTAAAACCTATCTACAGCTAAGTCTGGAGAGGCACTTAACGTATATAACGATTAGATTCAGACTTGGTATTTCTGAAATTACCAACCACTATTACCGTTATCGTTCTCATAGTCAAGCAGATTTAATATGAAAATTTTGCAGAAAGGATAAAGAAAATGAAGTGCATTTTGTGTTGTGTTGCCCTGTCTTGCACAGACTAAGAGCTCAGTATATACCGATCAAGTTTTATAAATTACCAAGCCAGTTTAGATCGGCTCTTCTTTTGGCATGTACTCATGAGCAAACTGTTACAAAAATTGTCAGTTTATCTATTCAAAGCATTCAAGCTGCGATGTGTATTCTGTCATAAAGTATTATTTCGACTATGTATTTGTTACGTTTGCGTGCAGTTGCTCAGGGCTAAGATGACAGTAATTAAATCTCAATCCCCTTCACGAGGGGCTATGGCCTAAAACGTGAATATAATCTTGAGTCTCTCTCTCTCTCTCTCTCTCTCTCTCTCCTCTCTCTCTCTCTCTCTCCTTTTATATCAAGTTTTTTTCTATGCCAGAGACTTAACCTCACACGTATTACAG
The DNA here is from genome assembly GCA_018398815.1 of Conus ventricosus. Classification (NCBI taxonomy): domain Eukaryota; kingdom Metazoa; phylum Mollusca; class Gastropoda; order Neogastropoda; family Conidae; genus Conus; species Conus ventricosus. Next base: position 52,563,410 of record CM031622.1, read on the forward strand.
GATCCATTCTGATCATTTATCGCAGCTATTGTGTAAGAAATGACAAGACGAAGTACATACAATTTTTTTAGTATGCCAAGCTCTTCTGAATAGAAGAGATAGATGGGTTTTTTCCTGGTAGTTGTGTTAGACAGCTAGCTTCGTCTGTCTCTTCATGTTAATGACTTCATTTCATAGATATATCGTTTGCAAAATTTGAATTCGTCTATCAGGGCTTAGCGATCTTCTAAGTTTACCTTTGAATAAAGAGAAAGCTGTGTGATGTAATGTCTTTTTGAGAACATGTTCCATGCAATCTTGAAGCCATCTTATGTACTTATGTTTTAAGGAGTATTTTCTATATCATATATTCGGTAATGTGTGGCGTACTCCATTTAATACTGCAAAATTAAACTTTACGTTTCTTTGTTTTCGTGTTCCTGTCTCTTTCACACGCACGCACCCCCCCCCCCCCATCCCCCCCACACACACACTAACACTCACACACACACACACACACACACCCCACACACACACACACATGCACACGCACACACACACACACACACACACACACACACACACACACACACACACACACACACACACACACACACACACACGCGCGCGCGCGCGCGCGCGCCGCGCGCCGCACGCGTACGCACAAACGCACACGTACTCATGCATGCGAGCGCGCGCACACACACACACACAACACACACACACACACACACACACACACCACACACACACACACACACACACACACACACACACACACACACACACACACTTTGTCTCCGTATGTACAGTTCTTACCCGCACATTAATGTAATCAGGACAATTGTAGAAACAGACAAATTCCCATTGCCAAAGTCTTTAGCTAGTATTCCTCTTCCACTGTATTTCCAGGTCCTCCCTGACTGTCGTCTTCTATCAACGCATTTTTTATGTCAGTGATCGTGTTCATTACAATGGGACACAAGTTGAACGTGGTGCTTTCCTCTGTAAGAACACACTAACTGTGAGGTTGGTTTTCGCTTCATTCATCAGGAGGATGGTTTTACTTCATTAATCAGAAGGATGGTTTTTACTTCATTAATCAGGATGATGGTTTTGATTCATTAATTAGGTGGATAGGTTTTGCTTCCCTAATCAGGTGGTTGGTGTCTGTTTCAGTAATCAGTAGACTGCAGGCAATGTGTTGTGTTTGGTTGCATTTCAATTCATTCTATTGAGTTGAAATTTACTGAATAGTGTTACAATGGGAATGAATTAATTGAGTATATCTCATGCTACGTCAGAATGCATCGCATTATTTTGTATTGTGTCACTTACGTATTTGGTAGTGTTGTGTTGTATGGTATTGCATTGTAGTGGAGTGGAGTGGAGTGGAGTGGAGAGAAGAGAAATGGAGTGGAGTAGAGTGAAGAAGAATGGAACAAAGTACTGCGTGGTGGAGTGGAGTGGAGTGGAATGGTGTGGATTGTAGTAGAGTGCAGTGCACTGGAGTGGAGTGGAGTGGAGTGAAGGGGAACGGAGTGCAGCGCGGTGGAGTGGAGTGGAGTGGAGTGGAACCGAGTGAAGCGTGATGGAGTGGAGTGGAGTGGAGTGGAGTGGAATGGAATGGAATGGAATGGAATGGAATGGAACAGAGTGTAGGGGAGTGGAGTGGAGTGGAGTGGAGCGGAGTGGAGTGGAATGGAATGGAATGGAACAGAGTGGAGGGGAGTGGAGGGGAGTGGAGTGGAATGGAATGGAATGGAACAGAGTGGAGGGGAGTGGAGGGGAGTGGAGTTGAATGGAATGGAATGGAACAGAGTGGAGTGGAGTGGAGAGTAAGGGAACGGAATGCTGCATGGCGGAGTTAAGTAGAGTGGTGTGGAGTAGAGGGTAGTGGAACAGAGTGGAATGGAGTAGTGTGGAGTGCAGTGGAGTGGGAGGGAGTGGAGTTGAATGGAATGGAATGGGGTGGAGTGGAGTGGAGTGGAATGGAATGGAGTGGAGGAGAGTGGAGTAGAGTAGAGTGGATTGGAATGGAGTGGAGTGGAGTGGAGTGGAATGGGTTGGAGTGGAGTGTAGTGTAGTGGAATAGAGTGGAGTGGAATGGGTTGGAGTGGAGTGGAATGAGTTGGAGTGGAGTGGTGTGGAATGGAGTGGAGTGGAGTGGAGTGGTGTGGAATGGAATGGAGTGGAGTGGAGTGGAGTGAAGTGGAGTGGTGTGGAGTGGAGTGGTGTGGAGTGGAATGGATGGGAGTGGAGTGGAATGAAGTGGAGTGAAGCGGAGTGAAATGGGTTGGAGTGGAGTGCGTTGGAGTGGAGTGGAATGGTTGGAGTGGAGTGGAATGGGTTGGAGTGGAGTGGAATGGGTTGGAGTGGAGTGGAATGGGTTGGAGTGGAGTGGAATGGGTTGGAGTGGAGTGGAATGAGTTGGAGTGGAGTGGGGTGGAGTGGAATGGGTTGGATTGGAGTGGAATGGGTTGGAGTGGAGTGGAATGGGTTTGAGTGGAGTGGAATGGTTGGAGTGCAGTGGAGTGGAGTGGGGCAGAGTGGAGTGGAATGGGTTGGAGTGGAGCGGAGTGGAATGGGTGGAGTGGAGTGGAGTGGAGTGAAATGGAGTGGAGTGGAATGGGGTGGAGTGGAGAGGAGTGGAATGGATTGGAGTGGAGTGGAGTGGGTGGAGTGGAGTTGACTTGAGTGGAACGGAGTGCAGCATGGTAGAATGGAGTGTGGAGTGTTGTGTCATGTAGCATAGCGTAGTGTAGTGTAGTGTAGTGTAGTGTAGTGTAGTGTAGTGTAGTGTAGTGTAGTGTAGTGTAGTGTAGTGTAGTGTAGTGTAGTGTAGTGTAGTGCTGTATGGTTAGTGTAGTGCAGTGGAGTGTAGAGTAGCGTAGTGTAGTGTAGAGTGGTGTAGTGTAGTGTAGTGAAGTGCAGTGTGATGTAGTGTAATGTAATGTAGTGAAGTGTAGTGCAGTGTAGTGTAGTGCAGTTTGGCATAGTGTAGTGTAGTGTAGTTTGGTGTAGTGTAGTGTAGAGTAGTGCAGTGCAGTGTAGTTTATTGTAGCGTAGTATAGTATAGTGTAGTGTACTGTAGTGTATAGTATAGTGTAGTGTGGTGTAGTGTAGTGTAGAGTAATGTAGTGTAGTGTAACGTAGTGTAGACTAGTGTAAAGTAGTCTAGTTCATTACTTAGTCTTTTCTTGCTCACTCTTTTTTTTTCTCATGGGAATCCTTCACATAGGGCAAGGTGAATGAACGGTACATCCTATCCATTCCATTCATGTTCATTTTGTGCATTTTTTCCATGTTGAAATAAATCAGATGCAGCTGCCCTGGCGCTATGGATCCTTTAATGTATGATGAGTGGATGCTGCGCATGGATCATGATTGACTCTCTCTCTCTCTCTCTCTTTCTCTCTCTCTCTCTCTCTCTCTCTCCCTCTCTCTCTCTCTCTCTCTCTCTCTCTCTCTCTCTCTCTCTCTCTCTCGGGGTGAGCTGTCGTCATTCAAGTCAGGAAGACACGTTTTGTGGAGCTCCGTATTTAATTAACGTTTATCGTTGATTACTCCCCTGTGATTTAGCAAAGACTTTCAAAATCAGTGGCAGTGACACTATGCCATCAATACCCCAAGATTTCAGGGTTCGATGTGGCGGATTTATTCCGGTATTCATTAATTTCATGGCAAAGAGAGCCCGGTTGAAGCTTGCCATGACGGTCCGTGTGTTAAATGTACACACGCGTGGCGCCGGTGTCATTGTAGGTTTGGTCCTCACCTGCTTCTTCTTCAGCGACCTGTTACTTCGATGCGGCGATGTAGAGTCAAATCCCGGACCCAAGTCCAGCAGCCCCACGAGGCAGTCCCGCCTGACCTCGGATGGTGGTGTACGCGCAGCAAGTACGGATCGTCCTACGGCTTCTGATCCTGACCACGTTCAAGTACTGCGGGGAGATTACCGCTGACCCCCCCGTACTGAAAGAAATTTTGAAAATGTTGTCGACCCTACACACCAAATTTGACAGCATGCTGGCGACTTGCATGTGTCAAGGACTCAGTTGACGGACTAAAAAAGGACATGAATGATATGAAAGATGCGATCAGTGATCTCCGTACGGAAAATGACAATCTTAAAGCAGAGAACAGTGCGATGAAAAACAGACTTTTGCATTTGGAGGAGAGGTGGATGATCTGGAAGGACGCTCGAAAGAAATAATTTGATTTTTTATGGGCTGCCTAGAAGAGAAGGAGAAACTAGTAGACAAGACTGTGAGAACATTGTACACGACATGCTGACTGATAATTAGAACATCAAAAACAGTTGAATTTAAAGGGTTGCATCGCGTCAGTAAAAAACCTAACCACCTATCTTGGCAGATGCACCTTCTATAAAGTAAAGGAGAGATATTAAAGGCCAAAGGAAGTTAAAGAACACCAATATTCATAGTGAAGATATACACAGAGAGTCCGGAACCCGGAAAGGGTTTCTAGGACCACATTTAAATGCTCCCGGGAGGCAGTAATAAAAGAGCCCCCCATGATCTTTGATCATCTCCTCATCGAGGGAAAAAAATTTTGCACGGGATGAGAATGGATCAGTTACAGAAGTCAGATGAAGGGTTGGGCCCGGGCCCTCTGGCAGCAAAGTTAAGATCCCCAAAACACTGAAAATGAAACTTACCTGATCGAAAATGTAAGGGTGGTCAATTTTGATCTGACCCCGGGGTTGAACACAAATGCAAAAAGACACGTGCTCATGACCGTATGTCATGTTCACCAAGCGGGGAAATTTAGCGGTTTTCGATGTGTGACAGGCTGTTGGGGAAATTCGTGCTTTTTTCTTCACGGAATGGAAGGAATTGTGATTCCCCCCGTGAAAAAGCACATGGAAGTGACAGGCATCGTCACTGTAAGGAAAAGATAACTAATAGAAGAATACGGAGCATGAAAGCTTGAATGAAAGTTTGAATGAAAGCTTTGAATGGCAGTGTGTTCGAAACTGAACGAAATGTGAATGAAAACAGATTAAAAGAGTACGCTCATTTTCCTTTCTCCACTGGAATGTGGAGGGGCCTTTCATCCAAATCAATGATCAACAATTTTTTATCGTACGTTTATGCTTTTGACTTGTTGTCTCGTCGAGACTTTTATGGAGAGGTGGTTTTCCCATCGGTTCCCCTATCATTCTGTCTTTTGTAAATCTGTTTATTAAGTTAACAAGGCGGGGAAGGGATCGGGTGGAGTGGTGTGTCTGATTAAAACAGAGTTTATGCCTTATATATCTGAACTAAATGTGAACAAGATAATATTTTGTGTTTCTTGATCAGCAAGAAATTATTTGGTTTTGAAAATGATATTGTTTATGTATGTGCATATGTACCTCCTATAAATTCTCCATATTATGCGGCAGTTGACGTTGAAGATGGAATCAGTTCTCTCGAAGATGTTTTAATGGACAAAATATCATTAAAATAAAAATGTTGATATCCTTTTGTAGGGAGATTTGAATGGCAAAACAGCAGACATTTTCCCTTCAGTGGTGATGAGTTTAGTGGGTTTAAGTCTCAGTGATGAAAATGATGAAAATTATCTCAAAAGGGAAAGTAAAAAAGATTTAGTGCTGAATGTGTATGGAAGAAGGGATTTAAATTTTTTTGCATTGCTTTTGGGCTGTTATAATGAATGGGGTATGTAATGGTGCCCTTATTGGTCACTACACATACATGTCAGAACCGGAAGCATGTAAATGACTTTTTATAGTTTCGAAGACCTGTTTGATCAATAAGAAATTGTTGCCGTCTACACGTCTCAGATATGTTTGATTCTGACCATCAACCACTCGAATTGTATTTTGATGCAAGGAATGATCTTATAAACTGTAACAGTGAATGCAGCAATATACACCATTTATTGAAAAAATGATTTGGAATGAGGATTTTAGCACAACAGTTCCATGACTGCATGTGTTCCGGACAAACAAAGAGAAATTGAACCACGCTAGTTGCTTGATGAATGTCGACATAAATCAGGCGCTAAAATTTATTTAATGAATGTATTCGAGAACAAGCAGGTTGTATGGAAAAGAAAATTTATACACATCAGAAAAGATCGGAGGAGTGGTATGATGATGAATGCAAAACGTTTAAGCGTAATGTCAGAAAACTTTTGAGAACTTGTAGTAATTGCCTAGAAAAGAAACGGAATTGTCCCAACTGGAAAGAGAACAATGCAGCCTTTTGCAAAGCAAGAAGGAATATAAAAAATTGTTACAAAGAAAGAAAAGGAACACAACAAAACCGTACTTGAGCAATTGATCATGTCCATTGATGACCAGAGAGAATTTTGGCTTAAAATGAGCAGAGTTTCCAAAAAGAATAAGTTTCAATCTAACAAAATCTCTGTTCATGAATGGTTTCAGCTTTTAAAGGAGTTTTAGAAAAACATGATGCTGATAGTAAAGAAATAGTTTTAACAGGTGCTACTGATATTTTAGTTTTAAACCATCTGATAGAATAACGAAACCGACTACAATCAAGGGTTGGAACTAATGAATATGAGAATGATGAAGACAGTGCTAACTTTTTGAAACCGACCTATTGCGAAGGAAGAGGTCTTACTCTCGGTTAAGAGATTGAAAAATAAAAAAAGCAGCAGGGCCAGACGGCATTATTGGAGAGATATTTAAAAATGCAGGAAATGATGTCATTGATTTTTTAGTAAAATATTTCAATGTATTATTTGACACAGGTAATACCCTGATCTGTGAAAAGAATCATTATTATCCATTGTTTTGAAAGGCAATGTAAATGATCCAAACAATTACAGAGGAATTTCTCTATCAGATATAAGTAGCAAAATGTATAGCTCTATAATAAACTCAAGATTAAGTGAATGGGTTTGATCAGAACAATATTACAGGTGAATTTCAAGCAGGGTTCAAAAAAAATTAATTTTACAATCGATCACATGTTAAAGTTGTTAGCAATTATACAAAAACAGTTTTCCTGCAATAGAAAATGGTATTTGCATTTATCGATTTTGAGAAAGCGTTTGACACTATTTTAAGAAAAATACTGGGGCCATTTTGAAAAAAAAAATGGAATTAAAAGGGAAAATTTACAGATGGGATAAGAAGTATGTACGAAATTGTTAAAGCTCGAGTTCGTTTGGCACACAGTTCAAAAGGCTTCATACACTGTACTAATGGTGGGGAAACAAGGTGATGTCTGCAGTCCCCTTCTTTTTTTCTTTGTTTGTAAATGAACTCGCTCTCGAAATTATTATAACGGTAGACATGGTGTTAGCCTGAATGTTTATTTCACGGAACTATTTATTCTTTTGTTTGCTGATGATATGATTTTTATTGTCGGAAATGTGGTTGGCTTACAAACCAGTGAAAACTCTTTACAAAGCTGCATGCCAGTTACAGCTGAAAAGTAAACCTGGAAAAATCTAGCATAGTAATCTTCAGGAAAGGTGGTATCTAGCAATACTGAGAGATGGTTTTACAGCAATATAAAAATGAACGTATTTAAATTTTTATCGATATTTAGGCATAAATATTTTTCTACTAAATTGAGTTTTAAGCATGCATGCCATGATTTGGCATGTAAAGGGAAACGAGGTGCCATTAGCATTATTTCCAAGTTGTATCAATAAATAATAACCCTTGAGATTGTTCTTGAAACTTTTTGATTCTCAGATTCAACCCATTCTTCTATATGGTGCTGAGATTTGGGGTTTAGAAGATGTTAGTCGTTATTGAAAGTGTTCATTTGTTTGTATAAAAAAATATCTAGGGGTTGGCATTAAAACACCAAACGACCTTGTGTATGGCGATCTAAATCGATCCATTAACGATTAATTCTAGTGTTTCTTGTGTTAGATATTGGCTAAAAAATGACCCGAAAGGATGAACCATAGATTGCCATCTAAAGCATAAAAATGTTGCTGAGTTTGGGCCAATAGGAAAAATCAATTGGCTCAGAGTGCACGATGTTTTAAATAGTTATGGCTTCTCCTATGCTGGGAATATCAAGGCGTAGGGTTGCATTAATTTTCCTTTATAAAGATGTTTTAAAAAAAGATAGTTGACTGCAGGTGGCAGACTTGTAATTATATTTGTATAATAGCGATAGATTTATAGATTACAGGAAATTTTAAGGGACGCATGATCTTGAACCATACTTTCTTCTAGGTTGGACAGATTTGTTCGATATATTCTGACCCAAAATTTTGATTTGGAATGTCCGATTTGTCAGTGCATTGTTCAAGATAAAAAAAGAAATGATGAACGTGGAACAAAATGTCCGTTTGGTAGATCTGCTACTGATGGATGAGATTCATTTTGTTTTTTGTTGCCCTGTGTTTTGTGATTGAACCAGTTTAATCAATCCAAAATATTATAACAATCCCGTGACTTCAGATTAACTCTACTTCTAGCATCACGAACGAACAGATCATTAGAAACTTTGCATAATCTTTATAAAGCCCTTCAAGAGAAGAGAAATTATTCTGTCTTGAACTGTTGAATTTGCTTGTCCCTTGTAGGCAATTTCAGTACATGATATCGTGCACAAAACTA
>CM031622.1:52576969-52581969 GCA_018398815.1 Conus ventricosus
TAGATTTTATCCCTAGCCCCAGGACATTGTGTGTTAGTCATTTCCTCTGTTCCCTGACTCTCTGGGACTGTCAGGACATTGTGTGTTAGTCATTTCCTCTGTTCCCTGACTCTCTGGGACTGTCAGGACATTGTGTGTTAGTCATTTCCTCTGTTCCCTGACTCTCTGGGACTGTCAGGATATTGTGTGTTAGTCATTTCCTCTGTTCCCTGTCTCTCTGGGACTGTCAGAACATTGTGTGTTAGTCATTTCCTCTGTTCCCTGACTCTCTTGGACTGTCATGACATTGTGTGTTAGTCATTTCCTCTGTTCCCTGTCTCTCTGGAACTGTCAGGACATTGTGTGTTAGTCATTTCCTCTGTTCCCTGTCTCTCTGGAACTGTCAGAACATTGTGTGTTAGTCATTTCCTCTGTTCCCTGTCTCTCTGGAACTGTCAGGACATTGTGTGTTAGTCATTTCCTCTGTTCCCTGACTCTCTGGAACTGTCAGGACATTGTGTGTTAGTCATTTCCTCTGTTCCCTGTCTCTCTGGGACTGTCAGAACATTGTGTGTTAGTCATTTCCTCTGTTCCCTGACTCTCTTGGACTGTCATGACATTGTGTGTTAGTCATTTCCTCTGTTCCCTGACTCTCTTAGACTCTGCTCTTTTGCTTCCTTTGATCCTAGTTTCTAAAATAATGTCCTCTTTCTTCCTTTGCATCACAATTGTTTGGGCGGACTTTGCAGCTTAGTCAATTTTATTTCATTTTTGTTCTCCTACCTTCACCCTCTGATAAACACTTTTCCTCTTAACACACCTAATTAAAAGATAGACATCAAGCCCACAGATAAATCGTCATACGCATTACTTTTGAGATGACATCAACGAGCTGTGGACGTTGAACGAAATCGCCTTTGTTTGTCCATGATCTGGCCATTACTACATTCTCCTCTCTAGCTTGGAAGCATCGCATTCCTACTGACAGGCTGAGAGTGGCGACATCCCCACATGTTAACGGATCACACGATATCTTCGTGTCACCCACCTCGTTGTCAACTTGTCTGCGTGGATATTTATGTATTGATAACTGGAGATTTCGTTCCCCAACAAAACCCTTGTGCTATCTTCTTCCTGATTTAATCTAACCGTTTAAGCAATGCGCCTGCGCGTCAGTGGTACGTAGACATACATTGAAGACTAAACCGCCTTCTATGACAGAGAACGCCCCCCCCCCCCCCCCCCCCCCCCCCCCCCCCCCCATCCCGTGGCGATTTAGGCTATCGCTTCACTGTCTCCGCTGGCTCGGTTATCAGTAACACATGTTCAGGGGGTGTTGGTAAATGTTGTCAAGCCGTATGTGCTAGTTCTTTCATTAGCGAATTTCCTCATTGTTGAGAGAGAGAGGTGTTGTCAGAATGCTATTGCATAGCTGATGTGCACTAATCTATATTTATGATACTGCTGCTGCTGAGAGTGCTTACAGTTATGGTGGTTATTACTTGACAGCCTTCACTCAGTAAAGTGTATTGAGCTTGGATTCTCAGATAATTTGTTTGATTTCCAGATTCTTTACGCGATAGTCTTTGCATGGAACTTCTAGTATTTTCTGTCAGTGTTAGGACCGATATCCTTCGGTTGTGCTACATCAGCTTTTTTTGTAAATTCTTCGGATACCCATACCACATATATTTCCCTAGCAGTGAATGTACAACACAATAAGACAAACTCATTATGTCGGTCTATTGTGTATATATGTATGTATGTATGTATGTATCTATCTATCTGTATCTATCTGTCTGTCTGTCTATCTGTCAGTCTGTCGGTATATCTCTTACCTTGGAACATAAAGATATATCATCATAAACATCTATTATTTGATTATCACATTTAACATACGTCACTTTAACAAATATACACACTTCCATGTAAAAACAAACATACATGGGTACCTAGCATGAAAATATGTCACTGTAAAATACAAGTAGACAACATTTTGAAGCGAGATCATCAAAATGCTGAGCCCTAATTACAGTTGAAGCTTCTTTCAAGTCATACATGACTGCACGAGTAGTTTTTGTTTCTTTGTTTTCTCAAGACTGTGTGAAATTTATTTACAAGATGATATTAATGAGTGCTTTCTTTGCGAGCATAGCTATGCAGCTCAACTCCGTCTAAATGTCTTTTAATGCTTGTCTTATCTCTTTTTTTCCGCTTCAAGTACTTCTCGCGAATGTTTTGGCAGAATTCAGTCTGGGGTGAGGAAGGTAAGGAACTTTTTCATGAATTGTCTATCCAATCTGACAGTCCTACTGTCATCTTGTTGTTACAGTCAAACGTTTGTGTCTTTGGCCGCTTTATATCACCCTCCCCGCTCCCCTCCCCACCCCCTTCCTCTCCCCCCCCCCCCCCCTTCACCCTGTCCTTTTACTGTCTGCTCCACTGAGTCTTCCGACAACCTAAATAGAAGCTCCCCTACCCCACCCTCTCCCCAAAACTTACCACCACCACCCTCCTTTGCCTCCCGCTTGCCCTACATAGAGACGCACTATCATGTCCTATTTTTAGGTTGTTTCCCTGGAAAATGGAAACAGCAATCATCAAGTGTGTGTGTGTGTGTGTGTGTGTGTGTGTGTGTGTGTGTGTGTGTGTGTGTGTGTGTGTGTGTGTGTGTGTGTGTGTGAATGCGTGCGTGCGTGCGTGCGTGCGTGCTTGCGTGCGTGCGTGAGTGCGTGCGTGTGTGTGTTGTGTGTGTGTGTGTGTATGTGTGTGTGTGTGTGTGTGTGTGTGTGTGTGTGTGTGTGTGTGTGTGTGTGTGTGTGTGTGTGTGTGTGTGTGTGTGTGTGTGTGTGTGTGTGTGTATACAAGTTGGATAAAGCGTTCTTCCAGCTCTTTTCAGCCCAGCGACTTCAAACTTACGTTAAAATAGAATAGTAGGCCGGGAAACAACTGCAGCCGTGTCGCAGCGACTTTGAAATCCAAGCAGAGAGTTTTCAAAAAATAGGCTGTAAGACCATCCCACAAATGTGATCACCAAAGGTTCGGAGGGCAAGGGAAGGTCTGAAACATTCCAATGCAAGCACCCCTCTGGGCTGACAGAAGACACGGCTGAAGACCACTGGCAGGAGTTGAACATGACCTGGATTACCACTGGCTGAAATGATTTTAGGGAAGAGGTGCAGACAGCACAAGAACAAGTTGACAGCGGACACGTCGGCCTCTGCCACAGAAAGAAAACAGCAGACAGAAAGGATCAACCAGACCGAGAAACAACATAACAAGACAAAATCAAGACCTACAGTGACAATACTTGGAAGCCAATTGCCGAGTGGAGAACATTGCCAGGAAAGACGAACGCAAATTCATTCATGAACTGACAGAAGAAGCAGAAGTCAGAAAATTAAGTATAAAGTGACTGTATGAGATTACATGATCAATTATCTGGTAAGAACAAACAGGCCTACACAGACAGAGAAGAATAAAGACGGCACCAGCATCACGAGTGAGACACAACAGATGATGGTGATTGACTGGATTATGAAGAACACAAGAGCAGATGGCAAAGACACTCGCGTCCAGTTGATCTTCACCAAAACAGCTTGAGGACTTACACTTCGCTGTTGATGCCAGCCTCCTCTCTCACAGACACCTGGATGCCAAAGCAAAATTACCCCCACCCTCACCCTGGATTAATGGATGGGCAATGGAACTGGGTGGGTGTTCTGATGAATACAGCTAAACGTGAATCAATTTAGATATGTACTTACCCGTATACCCATGTGTGTGTGTGTGGTCGACTGTATGTGTGTGTGTGTGTGTGTGTGTGTGTGTGTGTGTGTGTGTGTGTGTGTGTGTGTGTGTGTGTGTGTGTGTGTGTGTGTGTGTGTGTGTGTGTGGTGTGTGTGTGTGTGTGGTGTGTGTGTGTGTGTGAGTGTGTCTGTGTGTCTGTGTATACGTGTGTGTGCGTGTGCGTGTATGCGTGTGTATGTGTGTATGCGCGCGCGCGTATGTGTATGTGTCTGTGTGTGTAAGGCAACTGGTGCTGTGGTGAAAACGATGTCAATGTGTAGGGTGATGATGGATCAGAAACAAAGATGGGAAGAGGGGATAGGAGGGGAAACAAACGGTGGGCTCAGAGCAGGAATGGTTGACTCTAAAAATCATTTGTATAGATTTGAACCTCCGGGTCTTCTGGCGCCGAGGCGGAAATGATGGCTGGTTCGTTGTATAGATGAAGAATACTGTTGCAAGAGAACAGAGATGGTAACAGAGGGCTGTTTGCAGCTGTCGTCCTTGAAATGGATGCCCGCTGGTGCTGAACACGACAGATCGAGGTGTTCAATGCAGCATTGCCAGATATCAGTGCATTTTCCATGCCACCTTGACCTATATTCATGGCCTCTCTCCCCTGCTCCACCTCCAATGCTAAGTCCCCCTGCCCTCTCTCTCTCTCTCTCTCTCCCTCCCTCTCTCTCTCTCTCTCTCTCTCTCTCTCTCTCTCTCTTTATCTCTCTCTCTCTCTCTCTCTCTCTCTCTCTCTCTCTCTCTCTCTCTCTCTCTCTCCTGCAGAAGGCAGAAAGGTTAAATCATATTCATAATAGTGACATGTTTGATTTTGATAGTAATTTCTGATATACGCATGAGTTGAAGACTTTACTTGGACGTAGATATGGGTAGATTAAGAAACTCTGTATTACCTTCTCATTCTTCTGGATATCGAACGTGTCTTATTTGTGATTTGGTTGGCTCTTTATGTAGAGAATCCCTAGAAACAGAACTAGATTTGTACTTTGCTGACGAGCTCCTAGAAGCATCCGAAAGTTGTTCAATAAGCCGAAATACAATAGACAGCCGTCTTTGATTAAACTAAATCCAATTCTATCATCCAACTTTGTTGAAGTTATAAAACCTTTTTCTTTGTTTCTGTATAAATTTTGAGAATTGTCTCTTCTTGAACATGTGCGATCGATGTGCTTTTTGATCCGTATCATCTGTATTATACTTTGTAACTGTTTAGCTTT
>CM031622.1:52586969-52632472 GCA_018398815.1 Conus ventricosus
ACAAATGTTGATACGTCTAACGAGATTTCATCCAACCAATGGGAAGCTTTTCCAATAGACCTTGTATTAAGAAAAATGCCTGATCTTCCAGTTTATTATTCCAGACAAATATCTTCCCTTATAATTCGATTAAAGCTAAATGCTTTGAAAACAAAGTTTAGTAGGAATACTAACTGTATTTGTGGTAAAGAGATAACATTGAACCAAATTTTGTTCAATTGTCACAAGTTGACTACTTTCGTACCAACATCATTACGATCCAATACTTTTCCTGAAAAAAAAACCTTGCAAGATCTACTTTCGAATCATTCTCTGCTGATCGAAATTGCTGAATACTTAATACATCGTCCGATTGGGGTTTTTATTTAGATAGTTTTGCGCTAACTCATTTTGTTTAAGAAAGTGAAGGATTTTTGTTTTCTTGCTATATGTTAGGTTTTTCCCACTCGTTGTTGTATTCAAGATTATTGATATGTTAATTGTTCAGTTTAGACACATATATACAGATACATACACGTACACACTCACATACAAAGGCATACATTCATGCTTACACAACACACAGGCTTATTCATTTAATCATTCAGTCAGTCAGTCACTCTTCTTTCATTCACGTCCAATATCACTCAAAGTGAACAGACGTTAAACAGAAGTACGAACGAACACACACACACACACACACACACACACACACACACACACACACACACACACACACACACACACACACACACACACACACACACACACACACACACACACACAAACACACACACACACACACACACACACACACACACACACACACACACACACACCACACACTCACACACACACTATCCTGTGTCCCATGTCCTAAGCACATACACATATATACACACACATGTACACTTACCACAAGCACCTGCAATAGTAATGGTGCAGACAATGTTTGTTTAGAGCCAACCTTCCGACCAGTGCATTGATGTAATGGGCAGAGGTCAGATATCTATTAAGTTATAACCATGAGATCCTCTCCCTAGTCATTAATTCATTTATCTATCAGGTTTTAATCATGCGCAGTGTGGTCTCGAAACATAGTAAATGTGGTATCGCATATATGGACAACACCTTCTTGATGAAACTGAAATTGAAACCGCTCGCATGAACGTCTGTGTGATATGTATGTGCATAGCTCGTCGGGATCTGTTTCAAGCACCTGTTGTTACTAAGACTGCACCAAACTATCCACACTCGTTTACCTGCTGCGTAACAACACACAGTCATCCTGTGTGCTTTGAAGAAGACAGAGGTCTTCCCTTTGTGTTAAGGATCGGTCCGCTAGTTACCTGTGAAAATAACGACCAGCGTTGTAAGGATACTTTGGCAGATGTTGTGTTGAATTGACAATGCTGCCTGCACACTAACTCAGCACAGTTACCAAGGAGCCCTATGTGCTCCATTTAATGGGCTTGCCGGTCAGTGTGAGAGTCACAGCAGACGGACTGGTAACCGAGTTTCACTGAATGTTGTGGCGGCGTAATAAGTGAACAGAATCACATGCAAAGTAGTTTGTGATCGTGGATTTTACATTGCTGCCGAGTTTATGATAATTGGAAAAAAATACCCATCGTGAAGTATGACGTCATTTTGACAATACCTTTGCTGTAGGTTTCTTATAAAAAGCAGTATTTTTTTTATTGTTTGGTCTTAGTGAGTCTCGCTATTTGATTCAGAACATTAATCGAGTGTAGACTTGTAGGTGATTTCAAACTGTGGATTGACGTTTACAAAAGATAGGTAAAGTGATGACATAAAGACCTATATTCGTTTTCCGGTTACCAAGGGTAAGAAATAGTCTTTTAGTTCTGGAACATATCTTTTTGACACATTCAACATGGCGACAGGCAGAGTTCCAGGAAGGAAAGATGAGGACTCACGGTACACCTGCACTCTATGCATGGAACCCTACCGGGGTCAGAGTCCCAAAATCTTGCCCTGCTTCCATACCTTCTGTCTGCCATGTCTGTCTGCCCTGGAAGCGTCAGTAACCACAGCAGCGGCTGAGGCCAGCAGGTCTGAAGATGAAACAAAGGACGCCAAAGAGGATGGTGGGGAAGACGCTGATGGTGAGGGGAAGGGGGCGGGAGAGGAAAAGGAATCCAAGGCGGACAATGTTTCCGTGGAAGGCAGTGCCAGACAAGGTCAGGGAGAGTCAGGGAAAATTTCCTGTGTCCAACATGCCGGGCCCCTGTCACAATTCCTGAAGGGGGTGTAATCAATCTGCAGGTGAGTTTCTGAATGAAAGAGTACTCTCTCTCTCTCTCTCTCTCTCTCTCTCTCTCTCTCTCTCTCTCTCTCTCTCTCTCTCTCTCTCTCTCTCTCTCTCTCATGTTTTGAGGCATATGCTGTGTCAATGAGTACTAGCGTAGTAACAGCAAGTATGAAAAAATGGCCATTTAAACCAATACTTAACCTTTGTAAAATAAAGAATTATTGTCATTCTCTCTCTCTCTCTCTCTCTCTCTCTCTCTCTCTCTCTCTCTCTCTCTCTCTCTCTCTCTCTCTCTCTCTCTCTCTCTCTCTCTCTCTCTCGTATGGTGACGGGTGGTGTGTGTGTGTGTGTGTGTGTGTGTGTGTGTGTGTGTGTGTGTGTGTGTGTGTGTGTGTGTGTGTGTGTGTGTAGATGCGCGCATTAAACTGTCTATCATTATGAATGTGTTTCTTTCATATTATTGATATGAGAACTGCCTCCATGAAACCTCAAACCTGTCTTTATGGCGACTAGTCACAAGCAATAAATGTTTGAATGTTGCTATGTGACAAAGTGTTCTTATAGGAATGGAAATAATAAAAATGCTACATGCGTGACATGATCTGGCTTTTGTTGTTGGCTAGCCTATGAATTACGTGACTGGTCTTGTACTCTAAGTGTGCTCTTCATTGAGCGTTCTGGGTCTTGTACTGTATGTGTTGTACAGTGAATATCGTAATAATGAAATTTTTGCTGTAGCATTTGTAATAGGTCCGTACCTTACGCTGTGAAATTGATTGTACTTAGCAGTATCATATTGTTCATTAAGTTTCCAGTGCTGACTTTAAAATTTGAACATAATAATAATAATAATAATAATAATAATAATAATAATAATAATAATAATAATAATAATGAATACTTACATAGCGCCTATTCTCGGCTAGAGACCAAGCTCTAAGCGCTTTACAATCAACACTCGTTTACACAACGGGCTGCCTACCGGGTAGTGCCGACTGAAGAGCTGCCAGCCGGCGCTTCATTCAGTCGTGTCCCGTATCATCCAGTCAGTATCGTTCAATATCGATCACTCATTTTCCTTACTTCCTTCATTCTTTCCATTTCTCACGCAGGGTGCATGCTATGTATAATGTGTCGTCCATACCAACGGCCAAACTGGCCTACTCTTCCGAAAGTTGGTGATGGGATTTTACGTGTGTGCAAGATGTTATGCGTGCGTTCACACACGGAACCTCGGTTTATAGTCTCATTCGAAGGACTGTATGGGAAATGGAGTCAGAACCAATGATAACTCCGAGGGAAAAATCCCCCTGTACCGAAACGCCCCGGCTGAGGTTCGAACCCGCAACCCCAGGATCACCAAGATTACGAGTCCGGCGCTCTACCAACTGAGCTATTCCGGCCCCCTACATGACATTGCTAAGAGCATAACTTTTTTTTAGAGCATACTAAGATTTAAAAAGTAACCGAAAATTTAAAAAGTAAGAGAGAGGAAAGATCAATAAAAGTATTAACATAAAATTCTGTTCTTAAGAAATCTATGTGCCGCGTGTAACAAGAGAGAGAGAGAGAGAGAGAGAGAGAGAGAGAGAGAGAGAGAGAGAGAGAGAGAGAGAGAGAGAGAGAGACAGAGAGAGGAGGTGGGGGGTCAGCAAGAGTATTCATACGTAAGATTTTGTTTGAAAGGAAACTTAATGCAGTGTTTAACAATGACTTTACCACTATTTTGTAAACCTTCTGGTTTGAATTGTACGTAACTGTCTTATAATGGTTCGTCAATGTTCCTACAGAGTGCTTCCATATGAACAAAACACTGTTGAGTCCTGTAGCAATCAACTGGCACCCGGCTGGTTACCCCGTACACACCCAAGCCAGGGTTCCAGCTGTTGAGGTGCCAGTGCCTGCAGTCCATCAGAAAGAAAAGTCGCTTCAATATCAAAGTCAGCATCGTAACCATTGTCATTTCACAATTTTCCGTATTCTGTCAACTATGTTCTCTCATCAAAGGGAACTTTCGTTCTAAACAAATCTGTTTCCTTTATTACCAGCCTGATTTTGTTCAAAGCACGCCTCAGTTGTCTCTTCTGTTGGTCTCACAGTTCCATCCAGTGCCTGACAGATGTCTGTTTGGGTTTCATTGGTGTGTGCGTCAATTCACTGTGTGCAGACCAATTTTTACCTGGACCATGAACTGAACGAAGGAGAAGCTTCCCGCCCTGTGCTGTGTGGTATGTGTGACGAGGGCGATCAACAGCCTGCAACCCACACGTGCCGAGACTGTCAGTCACACATGTGTCGCACGTGCCGTCGCTATCATGACAAGTTCATGGCCAACCATTACGTGACCTCTGTCAGTCTTGGCCAGCCCGTGACGGAAAAGAAGGAGGAGGAGAAGAAAGCGTTGTGCATGGTTCACCGAGACCAGGTCCTGTGCTTCCATTGTCAACAGTGCCACGTCAGCATCTGTCTGCACTGCAAGTTCTCCTCCCACGAGGGCCACGACACTGTGGAACTGTCCGGGGCCATTCTGCAGGCCAAAGGGGAGATGACGTCACTGGTGACTTCGGCACAACAGCAGGTGGGTGACGTGGTGTGGTGAGGTGTCTATGTCTGGCCAGGTGCCCTCTAGAACTGAGCAACACCGAACTGAGATGTATTGTTTCTGGCAGCATGATTGATCTGCTCAGTACTGAATTTCAGGGAAATAAAGTGTGTGTGTGTGTGTGTGTGTGTGTGTGTGTGTGTGTGTGTGTGTGTGTGTGTGTGTGTGTGTGTGTGTGGAAGAGAGAGAGAGAGAGAGAGAGAGAGAGAGAGAGAGAGAGAGAGAGAGAGAGAGAGAGAGAGAGATGATTTGTAGTCAGTTGATGTTCTCTCTGTGTATGTGACAGATCCACATCATGCAGTCCTCCCTAAGAAGCGTGGATCACAAGGAACGACAGCTAGCACGCTACGCACAGGAAACGACCCAAAAAGTACACGCGCGCTTTGACCAGCTGCTCACCTGGGGTCAACAGTCACGGGACCGTCTTCTGGACGCTGTGTCCCGCAAAGAGGACGAGGACAAGGGTCACCTTCAGGCAGAGACATTGGCTTTGACCTTTGCCATCGACAGGCTGAGCTGCTTGGTGTCACGTGCATCGACACAGTTGTCCAGGAATGACCCGGATGTCGTTGTGCTCCGGAACGAGCTGAAGACAGCCCTGATGTCTGAGGACAAAGTGGATCATCACCAACAGCAGGCAGAGAATGAAGACACCGCCTGGTCCTGGAGATACGTCCATACCAATACCTCTGGGCTGCAGGTGGACGATGTTCAAGCTTTCATGGGACACCTGGTGGATCGAAGAGCTGATGACGATGACGTCACACAACCTGTCTCCCTTCAAGACCTGGCTGATAAACTTGACCATTTCATGTCTGATACCACCAGCATGTTGTCAGCAATGACGGAGAAGGATGCCGACCTTGAGAGGAAAATCGGGTCAATGAGTGATGAAACCCAAAAGGGTGAACTAGCACTGCAGAAAGCGCAGATTCTAGAGGATGCAGTGACTGACGTAAAGCAATCCAGAGATGATCTACAGAAGACTGTGACGTCGCTTCAGAAGAGCGAAACTGACACCAAGCAAACCGTGGAATTCCTCAAGGAGAAAACAGGTAAGTTGACTTCAGGATAGATCTTTAATTGCAAAATTATCGTGATGATACCTTGAAATTGACAGTAACTGTTAGATACAATATGACTCAAAGCAGCCTGTAAGATCAAAAGGTAGAGGCATATCCTACGCACCTAAGGGACATTTATTTTGCAAAAAAGTCTGTGACTTATTGTGCCGAAATGTGTTGTTCTTTTCAGTTTAGTTCATTCATACTTGATTAGTCAGCATGGAAATTCACGTGTGACATCACAGGCTCCTTGTAAGCACTACGTAATGTAAACTCATGATAAACAAACCATAACGTGGGACACATCATAATTATATTAAAACACGTGCAATGAAAACTCTATCTCAAGTTGGAATACACCTGACGGGGAGGGGTGGGGTGGGGAGTTATATAGGTATGTGCAGTGGAGGAAACGGAGCGAACACTCAAGCTCTCATACCACCAGACTACAAGAGGAGAAGACGGTTCAACGAAATTTTCATTACAACACAATCTTTCACTCTCACTAGCAATCTGACGGGATGAGGACTCTTGCAGAGTAGAGAGAAGACAGTGGACAGAGACGAGTGGGACAGAGAAGAAGAACGTGCTACCCAGAACTATCTACCTTATGGGACAAAATAAATAAAATAAATGAGAAAAACAAACACTTCTAAATACCCAAGGATCCCGCTAATACCTAGCCCACTTTAACAACATCTGGAAGAATGAAAAGGAGAAAGATAGTTCAAGAAACAATTCTACATCCAACAGGACCTACACAGAAAGTATTCAATGCAAAGCAGATCAGTAACAGCCTCTAAACACACACACACGCCAGACCCACATTTACACCACACTGAAGTCAATGACAGAGGAGGTTCGCAGAGGGAGGATTCTTGCAGTCAGGCGTTGGGCGCTTCTTGCTGGTCTCCTGGCCAGAGGCGGAGCAACTGTCTCAGAGAAGGAGGGGAGGAGTTCACCACCGCCAGTCCACCCAGGTCTGCATGAAGGCCGGTTCTGGTGTGGAAGATGACTGCGTGACCAAAGAGTGCTGGCCGCACAGCCAGTCCCAGAATGGATGCTGCAACTGAATGAAGGTACGAAAAACCCCGCCCTGCGGCGGAGATCAGTCTCCAGACGAGGAACCTTCACCCTAACCGACCTTTAAGCAGTCAGTGTGTGGAACCATAGTGGGTCCTGTCAGTGTGTCACAGAACATAGGGTTACAATACAGTAAATGGTTAGGTCAACATCGTCGTTTTGTCACTACAAAGACAAATGAATCAGTATTTAACATAAACGTTAACTTCTCTCTTTTTTCCGTTTTGGTCGACTTCTCCTAAGGACAATTTCGTTAGCTAGTAAACGACTATGATCATGGATGTCCGTCGTGGTCAACGAAGACGTCAGTGACTCCACATGTGTGAGCGCAAGCCAAAGCTGGACACACAGATACGTCCGCACCCTGGGCATGCGACATTGGGTCAGGTCTCCTTTCTTTGTGGGCTTGACGCTTCTGGTCCAATTCATGCAAACGCTTTTCTTTGAAGCTATTTACTCCTTTGTGGACAGCAAGTTGCCAGGCACTGCGGTCTGTGGCAAGTGTTTCCCAGCTCTGAAGCAGGATGCCACAGGAATCCAGTGATACTTTCAGGCAGTCCCTGAAGCGTTTGAGTGGCCCGCCCAGTGTTTTTTGTTCCAGCTGCCAGCTCAGAGAAGAAGACCATTTTTAGCAGTTGCATGTCTTCCATTCGTACCACATGCCCAGCCCACTTCAACAGCGCTTTCATGATCAGCGCCTCAATACCAGGCATCTGTGCTCTGCGAAGCACTTCTGTGTTGGAAATCCTGTCCTCCCAGGAGATGCCCATGATCTTATGCAGGCAGCTGAGGTGGAACTGATCCAGAGTCTTTGGTTGTTTCCTGTACAGTGTCCAGGTCTCACAGCTAGCCGTAGAGCAGCGATGTGAAAACGACTGCTCTGTAGACTGCCAGCTTGGTACTTAGAGCGATGCCACGCTCTCCCCACACTCTGTTCTAAAGCCTGCCAAAGGAAGCTCCTGCTTTTGCCAGTCTGTTTGACACTTCTTTATCCAAGCCACATGATAAAGACAAGCAGCTCCCCAAGTAGGTGAAACTGTCAACATTCTTCAGGGTCGTGTCCTCGATCACGATCTTTGGTTCTGGAGGAGAGAGGCCGGGAGCTGGCTGGAACATCACTTCTGTCTTCTGCAGGGTGATCGACAAGCCAAAGGCCTTTGCTGCTGCAGACAGGCAACTGGCAAGCTCTTGCAGGTCTGGTTCACTGAGCACTGCGAGTGCACAGTCATCAGCAAACAGGCAGTCTCTCACAAGGGCCTCAAGAACTTTTGTTCTGGCCTTCAGGCGCCTTAAGTCGAAGAAGCAGCCATCACATCTGTAGTGGACAGTGATCCCCGCATTGGTACTGGAGAGAGTAGAAAACAGCATTGTGGCGAACATGAGGCTGAACAGGGTTGGTGCCAGGACACATCCTTGCTTCACTCCGTTGGACACGGGGAAGGGGTCAGACACAGTGCCGTTTTCCACTACACGAGCCATCATGCCATCATGGAAGGATTGTATAATCTTGACAGACTTCAGTGGGCAGCCACGTTTGGACAGTATAGCCCACAGGCCCACGCGACTGACTGTATTGAAAGCTTTTGCCAGGTCCACAAAGAGGATGTAGAGGTTCTGTTTCTGCTCCCGGCACTTCTCTTACAGCTGGCGAACAGCGAAGTTCACGTCGATTGTCCCCCTGTTGTTGCTGAAGCCACACTGGCTCTCGGAGACGACATCGTCCTGCAAGTGGTGTACGATGCGATTCAGGATGACACGGGCCATAATCTTTCCTGCTATGCTCAACAGTGAGATACCTCTGTAGTTGTCGCACAATGCTCTGTCGCCCTTGTTCTTGTACAGGTGGATGATGTTAGCATCCTTGAAGTCTTGTGATACTGCTCCCTCACCCCAGAACTGCTGCATCAGCTCAATTAGCTTGTTGACCATGGCCTCTCCGCCAGCCTTGAAGATCTCGGGGGGGAATGCCATCTGGGCCCGGTGCCTTTCTGATTTGGAGCTGCTTGATTGCCTTCTGGGTTTTCTCCTTAGTCGGTGGGTCATCAAGCTATGTCAAAACTGGACATTAGGGCATGTCCCAGATCGCTTGCTGATCGATCTGAGATGGTCTATTCAGAAGCTGGCTGAAGTGGTCACACCACCGTTGTACAATATCACTCTTCTCAGTAAGCAGAGTGTCATCAGCTGTCCGTACAGGCACCATGGCATTGGAGGAGGGGCCACACACAGACTTCAGGCCAGCGAAGAACCTATTGGAGTTGTGCTCATCAGCGTACTGTTGTAACTCTGCAGCCTCCCCTTTCCACCATTTGTCCTCCATCTGGCTCAGCTCAGCCTGGACCTTGCCTCTGAGATGCTTGAGATGATCATGATTGGCTGTTGATCCTTTGTCGTAGAGCCACCTTGTGAAGGCTTTGTGCTTCTGCTGTAGCAGTCTCCCGATCTCCATGTTGTTGCTGTCAAACCAGTCGTGGTGTTTCCTCTTTAGGTGCCCAAGAGACAGCCTGGCAGAGTCGTAAACTGCGTTTCTGAAGTTTATCCAGGCCTTTTCTAAGTCAGCTTCATCTGTAAACTATGGAGCTGGTTCGCAAGGTCAGTCACGAAGGTTTCTCTTGTCATCGGATCATTCAGTTTCTGGACATCCAGCTTCTTTTTTATGTCAGCGTCCGGTGTCTGAGGGTGCTAGCGATGAGAAGGAGAGCTTACACCTCAGCAGCAGGTGGTCAGTCCAGCAGTCTGCTCCCCTCACTGCTCTTGTGATGTGGACATCCTGGATGTCACGCCGCCGAGTGATCACATAGTTGATCAAGTGCCGGTGTCTGGAGTGAGGGTACATCCACGTGGCCTTGTGGATGTCCGGCAGCTGGAACAGCATGTTGGTGATGGTCAAACCAAACTCGGTGCAGAGTGTTAGAAGCAGCTGGCCATTTGAGTTTTTCTGTCCCACTCCATACGGTCCGATGACATTTGGCCAAGACTGTGAGTTCCTGCCCACATGAGCGTTAAGTCCCCAAGAGGTAAAAGCTTGTCATCGTTTGGGATACTGCATAGCAAGCTTGAGAGGCTTTGGTAGAACAGTTCCTTCTGTTTTGGGTGTAGGTCATGGTGGGGGCGTACACACTGATGAGTGTCAGGTGCTGCTTTCCTTGGGGAGGCAGTTTCATAGTCATCAGACGATCACCAATGCCCTTTGGGAGAGACTCTAGGTTCTTGACCAGTGAGGTGTGGATGGCAAAGCCCACTCCTGCTTCTCTTTTATCCCCCAGGAGCCTTCCTGTCTGGAACAAGGTGTATCCAGCTCCTTCTTCTGTGATTTCTTCAGTGTCTGCCAGGCGCGTCTCGCTAAGTGCAGCAATATCAACTTCGGTGTGAGTGTGCGTGTGGGGGGCCAGAATAGCCTAGTAGTAGAGTGCTGGATACGTAATCTTGAGGTTGTGGGTTCGACTCTCCATTGGGCCGTTTCGGTACAGGGGAATTTTTCCCTCGGATTTAACATTGGTTCCGACTTTATTTCCCATACAGTCCGAATGAGACTATAAACCGAGGTTCCGCATGTGAACGCACGCATAACATCTTGCACACACGTGAAATCCCATCACCGACTTTCGGAAGAGCAGGCCAGTTTGGCCGTTGGTATTGATGACATGATACACATAGCAAGCACCTTCCCCGAAGCTGGAGTATGGCTGCCTTAATGGCGGGATAAAAAAACACGGTCATACACACAAAACTCCACTCCCTTTGTTGGGTAGATGGGATTAATCCTTATCTGTCTATACAGGGAGTGTCCGCAGGCATATCAGCCTGCGTACGCGAAAAAGAAAAAAAAAATGCGTGTGTGTGTGCAAGTGCGGGCGTGTTGTCTATCTAGATAAGATAAGATAATGTTGCTTATAGCCCAGCTGACCGCAGAGGGCCACATCAGGGCTGTCACCACGTTAAAATCAACTCACCAGTCATGAAAAAAAAATGTGTTCTCTATCTATCTATCTATATATATATATTGAATTATAAACAAAGCTTGCTCTTATGTCTTAGATTGAAGAAATAGGGGGAGATACGCATTCATATCTGTAGTGGCAGATGATTCTGCCCAACTAACAGCATGTGCTTGAGTGGGTCAATGGGGAAAAATAAAATAAACGCTTCTCAAAATGAACCTTCAGCAAGCTTATATTCTCCAAGGGGGAGACATCCTCCAATAGGGAGGGAAACTCACTAACATATAACTCCTGATCATATACCGATATTTCGAAACTTGGTTGTTTCTCCTCAGTGACAGCGGAAAGTGGTAATTTGACTCCTCTGCCTTTTCAGTTTTTAAGACGAATGCAATCCCAGAAAAGGCTGGTGTGCAATACCGTAGTATGTTTATTGAGTTTTCAAAAAACCAACCAAAGGTGCCATCTACGAAGCAAAAGAAAATCATGAAAGTGCAAAACAAGCTACATTTTCTTATGAAAAGTAGATAATATAAAAAGATATCCTCTAAGACACAAGTGCTGAGGGCCAGTTCTTGGAATGAATCCGCAAGGGACTAAAGTACAACAAACTAATAAATTCCAAGGATAAGTACCGCGCACCGTTCCAGCAACTTACAGAGCAGCTTGGTGTTGCAATGACTGCAAGAAATATTGAATTATAAACAAAGCTTGCTGTTATGTCTTAGATTGAAGAAATAGGGGGAGATACGCATTCAATCTGCAGTGGTAGATGATTCTGCCTAACTAACTAACTAACTAACTAACTAACTAACTAACTAACTAACTATATATATATACACACACACACACACGCATATATGTATGTATATGCGTGTGTGTGTGTGTGTGTGTGTGTGTGTGTGTGTGTGTGTGTGTGTGTGTGTGTGTGTGTGTGTGTGTGTGTGTAAGCGTGGCGTGTTTGTGTGAGTGTGCTTCAGCACTTGCATTGCTGCAAACAACACTAAGCAGACGAGTGCTACATTATCACAGAATGTTTTCACTTTTTTCCAGGCAAAACGGTGTCCTTCTTTGCCACAGGCTGTAATCGAGACAAAACTAAGGCTGACCACCCCGTTGTATTCAATGAACTGCATCATAACCAAGGCGGTGGGTTTGACATCACCACAGGAAAATTCACCGCCGCCGTACCAGGAACGTACACATTCAGTGCCACTGTTCGAAGCATTAAAATTGAGGACGGGGCTGTGTCTTGGCTCTGTGTGAACGACGTACCCTACTGCCACATTCGCGCTACTTACCTCTCCACAGGCGCTTGCTCTGTGTGCGCAAGGCTGAAGGCAGGGGACGTGGTGTGGATGAAGGCGGAAAGTTCATCGTGTGATTATCATTACTATGAGACGACCTTTACTGGCGCTTTGGTGCAGGTGGAGATGTGAACAGAGAGAACTGAATGATACGTGTGCCATTGTTTGCACTTTACATTGGATGACAAGACAACTCCTGTTGAGATGTGAACAGAGAGAACTGAATGATACATGTGCCATTATTTGCATTTTATATTGGTTGACCAGCCAGCGTGTGTTGAGATGTGAATGGAGTGAACTTAGTGATACATGTGCCATTATTTGCACTTTACATTGACCGACATGACGCCTTGTGTTATCTATTGGCCCCCACGTAGAACGGAGTGTTGTTATCACAGCTCGATGGGTGTATTTTGTCCTCCGAGAGAAGTGATCTCTCTCTCTCTCCCTCTCTCTCCCCCCCTCTCTCTTTCTCTCTCTCTCTCTCTCTCTCTCTCTCTCTCTCTCTCTCTCTCTCTCTCTCTCTCTCTCTCTCTCTCCCCTCCCTCCCTCTCTCTCTCTCTCTCTCTCTCTCTCTCTCTCTCTCTCTCTCTCTCTCTCTCTCTCTCTCATATATATAATACTGGCTTCAAGTGTAAATGTTATTTCCTCCTTGTGATTTGTGTGATTGTGTGTGGTTGTTGTTGTACTTTACATTGATATGCCTTCCTTTGTTTATTTCACTGTTGATGTCAGTATTTGCTTCCTGTTGATGGCTGCTGTTGTTTGGTTGGTTGGTTCGTTAATTGTTGTTTGTTTGTATAGTCATATTTGTTGCATACGTTGTGTCATTTAGTGCTAGCGTCGTAGAAGAGTAACGGCAACTATGAAACACGACTAAGTCAATACGTTTACTGTTGTAAAATAAAGAATCATTCTCTCTGTCTGTCGGTCTGTCTGTCTGTCTGTCTGTCTGTCTGTCTGTCTCTCTCTCTCTCCCCTCTCTCTCTCTCCTCTCTCTCTCTCTCTCTCTCTCTCTCTCCTCTCTCTCTCTCTCTCTCTCTCTCTCGCTCCCTCCTTTCTCTCTCTCTCCTCTTTTATATCAAGTTTTTGCTTTGTCAGAGATATAAGCTCACACGTATTAGAAGATCCATTCTGATCATTATTAATCGCAGCCATTGTGTAAAAAAAAGAACAAGACGAAGTACATACAATTTGTTTTGGCGTGCCAGGCTCCTCTAAATAGAAGAGATAGGTGGGTGTTCCCCTGGTAGTTGTGATAGACAGCTAGTTTCGTCCTTCTCTGCATGTTAATGACTTCATTTCATAGATATATCATTTGCAAATTGTGAATTCGTCTATCAGGGCTTAGCAATCAGAGACACAGTGTCTTCTAATTTTCCTTCAAATAAAGAGAAAGCTGTGTGCTGTAATGTGTTTTAAAAACATGTTCCATGTAATCTTAAAGTCATCTTATGTACTTGTGTTGTAAAGAATATTTTCTATATCACATATTCGGTAATGCGTGGCTTACGTCATTTACTAAATGCAAAATAAACTTTACTTTTTTTTCTTTTCGTGTTCCTGTCTCTTTCACACGCACTCACCCCCACGATACACACACACACACACACACACACACACACACACACACACACACACACACACACACACACACACACAGACACACACACACACACACACACACACAAAACACACACACACACACACACACACACACACACACACACACACACACACACACACGCACGGCACGCACAAACGCACACGTACTCATGTATGCGAGCATGCACACGCACACACACACACACACACACACACACACACACACACACACACACACACACACACACACACACACACACACACACACACACACACACACACACACCTTTGTCTCTGTATGTACAGTTCTTGTACGCGTATTAATGTAATGAAACAATTGCATAAACAGACTAATTCCCATTGTCAAAGTCTTTAGCTAGTTTTCTTCTTCCACTTTGTTTCCCGGTCCTCCCTCAATGTCATCTTCAATCAACGCATTCTTTGTGTCAGTGATCGTGTTCATCACAATGGGACACAAATTGAACGTGGTGTTTTCTTCTGTAAGAACACACTAACTGTGAGGATGGTTTTCGCTTCATTCATCAGGAGGATGGTTTTTACTTCATTAAGCAGGATGGGTTTTACTTCATCAATCAGGATGGGTTCGCTTCATTAATCATGAGGATGTTTTTTTACGTCATTAAGCAGGATGGTTTAAGCTTTATTAATCAGAGTGGAGTGGTACGAAGTGGAGTAGAGTGCAGTGGAGTGGAACGAAGTGGAGTAGAGTGGAGTGGAGTGGAACGAAGTGGAGTAGAGTGGAGTGGAACGAAGTGGAGTAGAGTGGAGTGGAACGAAGTGGAGTACAGTGGAGTGGAGTGGAACGAAGTGGAGTAGAGTGGAGTGGAGTGGAACGAAGTGGAGTAGAGTGGAGTGGAACGAAGTGGAGTAGAGTGGAGTGGAGGGGAGTGGAACGAAGTGGAGTGGAATGAAGTGGAGTGGAGTGGAGTGGAGTGGAACGAAGTGGAGTAGAGTGGAGTGGAGTGGAGTGGAACGAAGTGGAGTAGAGTGGAGGTGAGGGGAGTGGAACGAAGTGGAGTAGAGTGGAGTGGAGGGGAGTGGAACGAAGTGGAGTAGAGTGGAGTGGAGTGGAGTGGAACGAAGTGGAGTAGAGTGGAGTGGAGGGGAGTGGAACGAAGTGGAGTAGAGTGGAGTGGAGGGGAGTGGAACGAAGTGGAGTAGACTGGAGTGGAGTGGAGTGGAGCGAAGTGGAGTAGAGTGGAGTGGAGGGGAGTGGAACGAAGTGGAGTAGAGTGGAGTGGAGGGGAGTGGAACGAAGTGGAGTAGAGTGGAGTAGAGGGGAGTGGAACGAAGTGGAGTAGAGTGGAGTGGAGTGGAACGAAGTGGAGTAGAGTGGAGTGGAGGGGAGTGGAACGAAGTGGAGTAGAGTGGAGTGGAGGGGAGTGGAAACGAAGTGGAGTAGAGTGGAGTGGAGGGGAGTGGAACGAAGTGGAGTAGAGTGGAGTGGAGGGGAGTGGAACGAAGTGGAGTAGAGTGGAGTGGAGTGGAACGAAGTGGAGTAGAGTGGAGTGGAGTGGAGTGGAACGAAGTGGAGTAGAGTGGAGTGGAGGGGAGTGGAACGAAGTGGAGTAGAGTGGAGTGGAGTGGAACGACGTGGAGTAGAGTGGAGTGGAGTGCTCTGGAGTAGAGTGGAGTGGAGTGCACTGGAGTGGAGTGGAATCGAGTGGAGTGAACTGGAGTGGAGTGGAATACAGTAGAGTGCAGTGGAGTGGAACAGAGTGGAGTGGAGGGTAGCGGAGGGAAAGGAAGTTGGGTGGAGTGCAGTGGAGTGTGGTGCAGTGTAGTGTAGTGCAGTGGAGTGTGGTGCGGTGTAGTGTAGTATAGTGTAGTGTAGTTTTGCATAGTGTAGTGTAGTGTAGTATGGTGTGGTGTGGTGTGGTGTAGTGTAGTGTAGTGTAGTGTAGTGTAGTGCAGTGTAGTGTAGTGTAGTGTAGTGTAGTTTTAGTGTAGTGTAATGTGGTGTAGTGTAGTTTTGTGTAGTAAAGTGTAGTGTGGTTTGGTGTAGTGACGTGTAGTGTAATGTAGCATAGTGCCGTGTAGTGTAATGTAGTGTAGTGTAGTGTAGTGTGGTGTAGTGTAGTTCAGTGCAGTGCAGTGCAGTGCAGAGTAATGCAGTGCAGTGTAGTCTAGTGTAGAGTAGTGTAATATAGTGTAGTCTAGTGTAGTGCAGTGTAGTCTTGTGCAGTGTAGTGTGTGTAGTGTAGTGTAGTGTAGTGTAGTGTAGTGTAGTGTAGTGTAGTGTAGTGTAGTGGAGTCCGGTGCAGTGTAGTCTGGTGTAGTGCAGTGTGGTGTAGTGTAGTGTAAAGTAGTCTAGTTCATTACTTTGTCTTTTCTTTCTCACTTTTATTTCTCATTGAAATCCTTCCCATAGGGCAAGGTGAATGAATGGTACTTCCCACCCATTCCATTCATGTTCTTCTGTGTGTATTTTCTTTTATTTTCATGTTCAAATAAATCACATGCAGCTGGCCCAGTGCTATGGATCCTTTAATGTATGCTGACTGGGTGCTGGGCCTGTATCTTGATTCACTCTCTCTCTCTCTCTCTCTCTCTCTCTCTCTCTCTCTCTCTCTCTCTCTCTCTCTCTCTCTCTCTCTCTCTCTGAAAACCACTCAGAATAATTAGCGGTTATGCCATGGCCCAGATCAAGTGGATATTACATTACATACAGAAAACAGTCATGAATACGTTCTTATCTCTAATATAGTCGATGAAAAATGTACAAAATCGCTTTTGTCATTTGTTACTTACAATGTTGAAGGTTTACATTCTATCATGAATTGAACTTGATTTGTCTTTATTTGTATGTCAGCATGATTTTGTTTTTCTTGTTGAAACTTTTCTTCAGTCATTTTCTAGTTCATGTGTAAAATCTCATTTGTCATTTGTGTCACCGGGTGTGAAGGTGTCTGATAATGTTCATGGTCGTCTGTCAGGTGGTGGGTCATATGTTTTGTTCGTAAAGAACTCACTGAATATGTACAACGTGTTGAGTAGAATCTGATCATGTAATTGTATTAAAACTTTCACACAAGCTGTTTAGTACGCCTACAGACTGCTTGTTGGTTGGAATGTATATTCCTCCAGAGAATTCACCTTACTATGAGGAAACCGAAATTTATAATGGTGTTACGTTACTTGAAGATTTGTTGCTTGACTTAGTCAGAGATTATGGAGACATTCCTTTAATTATTTGTGGTGACCTAAATTCTAGAACAGGCTGTTCAAATGCTCAAAATAATGATCATGTTGAAGTGATATATGAAATGAGAAGTGAAGATGAAGGACATGAGAAAGACTGACGATAACAAAAGATGTTCTAATGACTCTGCTGTTAATGCTTTTGGAAAGTTGCTTATTAACATTTGTCAGGAATTCAATCTGTTGATATTGAATGGTCTGCAATCAGCAAATTTCCCATGCGGTTTTACATATATTTCACAAATGGGATGCAGTGTTGTAGACTATTTTATTGTTTCTAAAAATCTGTCACACAAATGCAAGGTCATGAACATTTGACCTATGATTGAATCAAAACATTTAGCTGTTGATTTGTATATTGAATCCATGTCTGATGCTATCTCAGAAAAAGTGGCACCCAACCTTATACACTCACAAGATATAAATGGGACGAACTAAAGAAAATAGAGTTTACAAATAAAATACAATGTGACTATGCTAAGAACTTACTACACCAAGCCATATCTTTGATTCAAAGAAATATAAATGAAGCGCTTAGTAAGTTTAATGAATGCTTGTATTTTGCTAGCGAATGTATGAAGAAAACATCTGTTGTTCTAGACAAAAAACATCATGTTTGGTTTGATCAGGAATGTAGAAATGAAAGGAAAAGTGTTCGACAAAATTTGAGAAAAATATGCAATGTACATATTTATAAAGACGATCTTACGTATACTCAAAAGAAAGCAGATCTTGACAGAGACAGGGAATTATATGCACAGAAAAGAAGAGAATATAAAGAACTTCTTTGACTGAAGAAAAAAATCGCATAGAGAGAAAATAGTCGATGATTTCAAAATAACCTGAACAACCAAAGAAATTTTGGAATACAATCCGTTCAGTACATCCAAGATGTGGAATACCAAACTACAATTAGTCTAGAAGAATGGTAAAATCATTTCAAAGATGTGTTTAATTCTCTCCCCAATGATGCACCGGATATTCAGAATGGTGAATTTCATAGTTCAGATCCTGTTATTGAGAGAGATTCCGAAAGCTTTAAACGTGCAATTTCAACGAAGAGGTGAGGGATGCAGTTTAAGCATTGAAATCATAAATCCTCGGGGCCAGATGGGTTAATTGGAGAATTCTTTAAGAATAGTATAGATGCAAATTTTACTTTTCTTTCAACCTTCTTTAACTTTATTTTTGATCATGGTTTGTTTCAGATGAGTGGTGTTTTTCAATTATACATCCTTTGCAAAAAAGGGAGATTTAAATAACACTGACAATTACAGAGAATATCATTATCAAATATCTGTTAAAGTTGTACAGTTTTATTCTAAATAAACGTACACGAAGTGGATAGATGACAATAATATAATTGGGGAAGAACAAGCTGGTTTCAGAAAAGATCATAGTACATTTGACCATATATTTACACTTTCAGCTATGATTCAGAAGCAATTATTACGACATAGGAAACTATATGTAGCCTTCGTTGACTTTCGCAAGGCCTTTGACTCTGTGTGTAGGGATAAGCATATGGCAGATACTGCATACGAATGGTTTTAAATGGTAAATTGTTAAAAGCATTAAAAAGTATGTATAATACTGTGATGGCAAAAGTGCGTACTGGAGGTGACCTGACTGAGGCCTTTTTTGTGTCCACGGGTTTAAACAAGGGGAGGTGTGTTCACCAGTTTTTGTTTTCACTGTTTATAAATGAACTAACAAAGATATTATCAATAATGGAAAAACATGGAATCCAATTGTCACCTGATTTTGTTGAATTGCTCATATTACTTTTTGCAGAATGTTGTATTATTTTCTGATGTGTTATTGGTCTCCAAAACCAGCTGAACATCTTAAGTACGACAGCAAAAGACTCGATTTATCTGTTAATTTAGAAAAAATCTAATGTGGTTGTTTTCCGAAATGGTGGATACTTGTCTTTATTTGAGAAATGGTCTTTTGATGGAGAAGAACTAGTTATTGTCAATATGTATAAATACCTGGGTATATATCTTTCAACAAGGCTTACCTTTTCTCACACACTTAATGACCTTGCAATCGCGCTAGAAAAGGCATCTTAGCTATAATCAAAGTTCTCTGGACTGTAGGTGAACATTCACCACAGGTTTTTTTCAAGATGTTCGATTGCCAAAATACAGCCAATATTGACATATGGATCAGAAATCTGGGACTATCAATTGACCAAGAGCCCATCGAAAAGAATTCATCTTTGTGCCTAAAACGGTTTATGGGGGTTAGCCAAAGTCACCAAGGCAACTGATATGTGGAGAAACTGGTAGGCATCCTATTTATGTAAACACTTATTTTCGATGTATACGTTATTGGCTACGCCTTGTTGCTATGGAAGAGTCTAGATATCCAATAAAAGCTTACAATATGTTATTATCATTGCAAAACCAGAATTATGTCACACGGGGCTTGTCGTGTTAGAGATGTTTTGTATAAATTTGGCTATGGAATAGTTTGGGAAGCACAAGGTGTGGGAAGCGTAAAATTATTTCTCTCAGAATTTAAACTTAGGTTTATTGACTCATTTAAACAAGATTGGCATGCTGCACTGGAGACCCATAATTTTTTTTATGTATACTCAACTTTTGGTTCTACATTTTCTCCAAAAGTATATTTGTTTAAGCTTTAAAAATGTGTATTTGCGAAAATGTCTTGCAAGATTTCGAATTGGTATGTCTCCCTTAAAACACAGCTACTTGCAATATAAATCATCTCTAAACAACCGTAATAACAATTGTCCATTTTGTTTAAATGCTCTTGAAACTGAAGTTCATTTCCTTTTCATATGCCCGAAATATAAAGATTTGAGGGATGAATTAATACCTGATAAGTACTGCAGATACCCATCATTATTCAAACTTCTTTGATTCTTGCCAATGAAAATGAAAATGTGATTATGAATATTTCTCTGTTTGTCTATAAGGCGCTGAGTTTGAGAAAACAATGTCTTAATATTTGTAATTAATCTATGAAAAAAGAAAGAAAGAGAAAAAAAAAATCAAATCGTGTACAATGCCTTTCATCAAAAGAAAAGTAAACATACCGTCTTCCCCCCTCCCATCTCCTCCCCTTTACCCACTCACTTCCATTCACGTAAAAGGGTGTGTGTGTGTGTGTGTGTGTGTGTGTGTGTGTGTGTGTGTGTGTGTGTGTGTGTGTGTGTGTGTGTGTGTGTGTGTGTGTGTGTGTGTGTGTGTGTGTGTGTTACGGATGCAATGTGCGTGTTGCAGGTGTCTGATTGTCTGACTCTCACACAGAAATTATGTATGCATGCACGACTTTTCCAATTCACATACACACACACACACACACTCAGCCGAACATTGACAGCCAGGCAACAAAACATCACTTTTTCTGTGTTTGTATGCTGCCCGAGCCATCAGACAAACATATATAATAAAATATAAGTTCATCAATAGGTCGGCACGCCATCCATAAGGCGTACACACAGACACACACACACACACACAGACACACAGACAGACACACAGACACAGACACACACACACACACACACACACACACACACACACACACACACACACACACACACATATATATATATTATATATATATATATATATATATATATTATATATATATATATATATATTTATATATATATATATATATATATATATATATATATATATATATAATATATACTACTTCAGGTACGCCAAACACAGGGCGCATGACACAAAATATATCTATATATAATTGGCTATCTACTAGCGCTGCTGGTTCCAACGATGACGAGGAGGATGCTAAGGACGATGAAGACGACGAAGACGACAAAGGCGATGAAGACGACGAAGACGACAAAGGCGATGAAGACGACGAAGTCGACGTCTACAGAGTCAAGTCCGTGGAATAACCACATTTACACTATTGAAAGATTTAGTGTGTATAGAACGTTTTGTGTTTTGCAATACCCATGACGTGTAAACAATATTTGAAGGCAAATATGGACCGCTAACTGAGATGTATAATGACTAGGTTTAGACTGGAGATATCTGATTTGAATGTACATCGTTTTAGATATGCATTTTGTGACGAGTGCAATCTGATGTGTACGTTATGCCAGATGTCCAAAGGAGATGAGATTCTCGTCGTTGTTTGTTGTCAAAGGTTGAACGAAATAAGAGAAAGAATTATGGAGCCTAAATATTGTAGAGAACCTTGTTTATCTAAACTTCGTTTACTCATGACATGCACTAAACCTGATGTTATACAAAACTTATCGCTGTTTTTGTATAAGGCTGTTGAATATAGAGAAATAGCTACTTCTTAGTTTTGCATAATGTGCGTGCAATAGCCGTATTTTTAGCACTCCTTTTGTATGGCATTAATACTCTTTTATCTGAATATCTTGTACGTTACCCCGTTCAGGAGGGGCGAGGCCTATGTGGAATAAACAAATCTTTATCCAATTTATTCATTATTTCTCTCTCTCTCCTCTCTCTTCTCTCTCTCTCTCCTCTCTCTCCTCTCTTCTCACTCTCTCTCTCTCTCTCCGACAAACAACACACACACACACACACACACACACACCACACACACACACACACACACACCACACACAACCCACACACACACACACAACACATACGCAGCGCGCGCACAACTGCCACTACATACACACACATACTCATGCCAGGGGAGAGAGAGAGAGAGATGAGAGAGAGGAGAGAGAGAGAGAGAGAAGAGAGAGAGAGAGAGAGAGAGAGAGAGAGAGAGAAGGTTTGGGAAGGTTGTTGCCTTGTGACTTTTGCTGGCCCGCCAAACGGGAATTTCACGATAGCGTTGTGTTTTCGAAAAAAACAAGCAGTTGACGGGCTGTGATGGCCAAGCCCACAGGCGCAAATAAAGAGAACACAACATTTTAAATCATATTTTTAAATTTCAGACTACATGTCGTCACGTCTAACACAATTTTGAACTGATCGGAATGATAATTAAGATCGATTAAAACACACTAACGGACAGTACAATAAAACACACTATCATCACATCATGTGTAAGTTTGCTATAGCAACTACACGATGGTAACCGATTGACTGTTCCTTTATTAGACGTTTTCATGCAAAGGTGTGTGTAAGTATAGTGAGTGTGTGTGTGTGTGAGTTTGAGTGTGGTGTGTGTTTGTGTGTGTGTGTGTGTGTGTGTGTGTGCAACTGAGTGCATATGCACAAATTCGCACACAAGAATGACAGACACATCTCTGCCTGAAGGTACGCCGCTCACACCACCCTCATATCGCACACATGGAGGTCACATTCACAAACAAGACACACCCATCGCACACAACAACACACACACACACAACACACACCAACACACACACACACACATCACACACACACACAACACATCACACACACCCACACACACACACACTATTTGGTCAACATAACTCATGCAAGCTTGTGCCCAACTGTTATGCAACACACACATGTAATGTACACACGGGTACCTTCTCCATAACACACTGCAATGATAATAATGGCACAGACAATGTTTGGTTTGGTGCCCACCCTGACCAGCACACTGGACGAATGGGCGGGAGTGGGGGGGGGGGGTTGTGGTGAGATATCTACTATGTCCATAAACCATGTATCCTCTCCCCAGTCATAATTCATTTATTCATCCAGTTTTTAACTGTGTGTGCACTGTGGTCTTACAACATAGCAGATAGTGGTGTCCCGAAATATGTGACCATTCCTTGATGAATCCTGAAATTGACACTGCTTGGCAATGTCGTTTCGTGATATCTTGTGGATAGCTAGTCAGGATCTATTTCAAGCACCTGTTGTCACTCAGATGCAACCAATCGATCCATACACTTTTACCTGCTGCAAACAACACACAGTCGCCCACTGTGCTTTGAAGAAGGTATGTTGTCTTCCTTAAATTCAAGGATCGGTCAGCTAGTTGCCCTTTGAAAAAAACGACCAGCGTTGTAAGGATACTAAGCAATGTTGTTTTGAATTGACAAAGCTACCTGCACAGCTAACTCAGCACAGATAATGAGCCCTATGTGCTCCATTCACAGCGCTTTGCCGATCAGTGTGAGAGTCACAGCAGACCAGACTGGTAACGCGAGTTTTTTCACTGTATTTTGTGGCCGCATAAGTGAACAGAATAATGTGAGGAGCAAATTCTGTTTGTGGGAATTGACAATGCTTTTGTTTTTACAGTAGATGAAATGAAAAATCCATACGTGGAAGTCATTGATGACATATGACAGTATTTTTGTTTTTAACATTTTCGTGTAAGAAAAAGGTATTCTGTACAGACATTGTCTCAACGAGTCTCACAATTTTTATCATAACCTTATAAATCAAACTGCAATTAATCGAGCATAGACAAGCATATCAAATTCTGCAGATTTCAAACTGTTATTTTTTTCCAGACATAGATAGTAAGTGGTGAAATAAAAGACCTAAATTCGTTGTCCGGTGGCCAAGGGATAGAAATCCTTCTATTCTTACTGAATCATAGCTTTTTGTTGAAATATTCAACAAGCGACGGGCAGAGTTCCAGAAGTTAAGGAGGAGGACTTTCGGTACACCAGCACTCTATGCATGGAATCCTACACGTGGTCCGGAGTCCCAAAATCTTGCCCCTTCTTCCATACCTTCTGTCTGCCATGACCCTGACAGTCACGTCCGGAAGCGTCAGTAACACAGCATCGGCTGATGCAGCAGTCTGAATATGAAACAAAGGACCCAAAGAGGACGGTGGGAAGAACTCAGAAGGAGTAATCCTTATTGTAAGTGGACGGGGAGAGGAAAAGGTAAACCAAGGCTGAAAATTGTTTCCTCCGTGGAAGGCATGCAGACAAGGACAGGAGAGTCAGGGAAAATATTCCAGTGTCCCCCTACATGCCGGCCCCAGTCACAATTCCTGAAGGTGTGTATCAATCAGCAGGGAGAGTTTCAGCATGAAAGAGTACTCCTCTCTCTCATCTATCCTACTCATCCTCTGCTCTCTCTCTCCACATCATCACTCTCTCTCTCTCTCTCTCTCTCTCTCTCTCTCACTCTCTCTCTCCCCCTCTCACCCCATGTTTTAAGGCAGACATTGTTTCAATGAGTACAAGCTTTGTATAATAGTAAAAAGAAGTAGGAAAACATGGCCATTTTAAATGCCATAACTTAAAGTTAACCTTTGTAAAATAAAAATCATTGTCAAGTCACTCCTCTCTCTCTTCCTCTCTCATCTCTCACTCTCTCAACCTCCTCTCTCTTTCTCACTCTCACTCACTCTCAACATCCTCTCCTCTCTCATCTCACTCTCTCTCTCTCTCCTGTATTGCAATGGGCTGAGTGTGTGTTGAGTGTGTGTGTTGTGTGTGTGAGTGTGTGGTGTGGTGTGTGTGTGTGTGTGTGTGTGTCCGTGTGTGGTGTGTGTGTGTTGGGTGTGTGTGGTGTGTGTGTGTGTGTGTGTGTGTGTGTTTGTGTGTGTTGTAGATGCCGCATTAAACTTTCTATCAATATGGATGTGATTCCTTTCATATCATTGATATGAGAACTGTATCCAAGAAATAACAATCCGTCTTTATGATGACCAGTCCACAGACAAAAAAAAAATGTTTGCATGTAGCCATGTGACAAAAAGTGTTCTTATAGGAAAATGGAAGATCATAAAAATGCAACATAATGTGCGTGACCTTGCTTTTGTTGTTTGGCTAGTCTAGCGAACATGACTGGTTTTGTACTCTAAGTGTTGTACATTGAATATTGTATAACAATACGATGTTGGCAGTAGCATTTTGAATGGTTCCGTGCCTAATCTGATTGAACTGGTTGTACTAACATGTATTATATCGTTCATTAAGTTTTCCAGTAACTGTCTTAAATTTTTGAACATGACTTTGCTAAGGTAATAAGTTTTTGTTTTTTTTTAAGCAAATTTCTCATTTTAGAGAAACTGAATTTAAAAGGACACAAAGATTTTAGAAGTAAGTTCTCTTTAATATGCATGAGACAGAGACATATCCACAACGTTTAAGACCTGTTCTGTTATGACTAAAGTGATTTGCAAATCGTGAATAACCAACATGCATCAAGAATACAATTGGTTTCTGCTCGTCCCCCATGCTCCCCTTCTTGAAATTGAACTTGAATGCAATCCTGTTAACTGTTTTGGGACATAGGCATACTTCTTTGTATGTCAAAACACAGACACGACCACACACCATCAATACATAACATTGATAGGAAAAACCACGGAGACGAAAAGCTTTTTCCTATTTATAAGGAAAACAGCACTTTTTATAGCTATATTGATGAATTGAAAAGACTTTCGTGTGTGGTAAACTACGAAACCTAATGTTGTTGTAGCACACTAAATTTGGACACTCAAACATGATCGAAATTCATCACCATAAGCAGTTAACAATTGCAGTGTGTTGCAGTGTATTCATAGCCGTACATGACTTTCAATAGGGACAAAACACACGCTCGTGCGCTCCGCTCGCACGCATGTACACACACACACACAACATGGACACACACACACACACACACACACACACACACACCACACATCAATATATATATATATATATATATATAAATAGATATATATAAATATATATATATACTAAATATATATATAATAAATAATAATAATTGCAATATGGTTTTTAAAAAGGAAGGTTAAAACATCAAGGTTAAAATCGACACATTTTGTTTTCAAAGGCGTTTGCGCTGACCTCAGGATGATTTTTGATTGCCCTACCGCCGATGTTATATAGCGGGTGGGCTCAAACGGTAATGCGGGTTGTTGCACGTGGAGGGTTGGCTGCACGTGTTTTTTGGGGCTTTCATGTTTTTGTTTTTGGATGTGTTACACTAACAACGATTCCATTTATGCCTGCAGTTTGTGTATACTATTTGCTGTTTTGGTGTTTAAAAGTTGCTAAGTTGGTTTGCATATAATAAACCAATTTTCATTAAACATAGGTTGCACCTTTTTGAAACATGCTGTTGGTGATTTGCTCTTTTTATGATTTACCAGATAATTGTATAGCTTGTTTTATTGCGTCATTAAGTTTGCGCAGATAAATTTGCTCAGTTCTGATTGGTTTTTATATTTTTCTATATGAATGACTGTTTTGTGGTTTGCATATCTGGTTTTGAATTGGTTTTTCAGTGATCCTATGTATGTTTCTTTTTTTCATTACTGATTTTACAGAAGCCTGGTAAATACAATGTTGTTGTGGAACATTTATTGTTTAGTGGTGCACCTGCTCCTATCTCGTGAAATGCAAAGATTTCCTTTCTTCACCCTTCTTTGCTGTGTTGATTTTTTCATTTTATTTGATGCGTCAATCAGGTTTTTGAGTTGGGGCATACATGAGTACGATAGTTTGACAGTGTTATTTGTTAAATATTTTGGACATTTGAGCTCTATTGGAAATGAATTTGCAGGATTTGAAGAATTCTTTCCCTAATTTGGTTTGGAGTTTCCCGTCGGTATGGGGGTTATACAAATGATTTTTCTATCTCCTATTTTTCTTGCTTTTATTTGTGTTGTTGTCCGGGTTTTATGTAATTTGTAATTGTATCCACTTGTTTGAAGTGCCTCCTTTTATTCCACTCTGCATTGTTGAATGAACACTCTCCATTGCATGACAGGTTTGATATTCCTCTTGTTTATGCCAGTGGGGTATGGTCTTTAATACAGATGTGGATGTTACTTTTTGGTGTGTACATAAAGAGTGTATCGTTGGTTTCTTGTATGGTTTATATATATGGTTGTTGAGATCCATGTTATTTCTAAGTTGTTCACTACCTTTTTGTTTGCTCAATGGTGAGCGTTAAGGTTGTGGTTTTTGGAAGATTTTGCATAGTTACTTTCTTCTTGTTTTCGATGTTCTTGGTGTTTGTTAGTGCAGCAAGGCCATCGTCTCTGTACAGTCACTACTTGTTTTCCGAGTTTTTCTATGATGATGACAGCATGAATAGTCCGACCAGTTCATATGTTTCTGCACCATCATATGAACCTCCTGGTTAATTCGAATGTTGAGTTCTGTTGTATTTCCTTTCCTGATTCCAGGTTTCATTTCTGCTGTGTATTAATGGTTTTCTCTTGGTGTGGGAAGAAGATTTCC
Organism: Conus ventricosus; assembly: GCA_018398815.1. Lineage (NCBI taxonomy): Eukaryota > Metazoa > Mollusca > Gastropoda > Neogastropoda > Conidae > Conus > Conus ventricosus. Next base: position 52,614,195 of record CM031622.1, read on the forward strand.
ATTCCTGACCCTGTTATGTCTGTGTGGTTACTGGCAAACTTCAGGGTCTTTGGAGAGTAGTCCTCATCTTAAGGATGGGTACAAGTCTACTATGTCAAATGTGATAATACTGTAATACTTTGTTTAATGCGTATTTTGAACCATTTGGATAACTTCGTATGTTTTTCTTACCCAGAGGTTGTATCATAGTTTGATTTATGTCCTTTTTATTTTTTCCAGAATTTTTTCTTGCTTAATTTGCCTAATTCAGATTTCGTGTTATATTAGCCTCATGTTGTGAATTGTTATGAAAATAGGCCTTTGTTTTACTTTGAGTTTATGAAAGCATCTTTAGTTGCTGTCGCTTCTATCCTGTCTACTTAGGTCTATGCGCTCTGCAAGATCTTTATCTTTAGTGCGGATACTGTCATGTAATATTTTATTGTCCAGCTTTTTTGTAGTTTTTCTGGATGTTATTGACAAGGAGTTGAGAATATATCCTTTGGTTCCATTTTGTAAGTAATTGCTGTTTTGTCACCTTCAAAAAAAGGAGGGCAAAAAACACCTACAATTTCAAATCATTGCGATCACCACCAGTCATAGACGATATGAAACCCTTTGAAGATCAAATGATAAAGAATGAAAACCAACAATAGAATCAAAAAACAAAACAACTATTTCCCAAACAACATAAAAAACCAAATAAAAACAAGTAAAAATGACAAAAAAAAAATTTTGTGAAGGCTGACAAAACAAGCATAACTACAAAATTGAACAAAGAAGGAGTTATTCTCAACTCTTGACAAAAACATCCCAAAAAACTACAAAAAAGCGACAAAAATAAACATGACATAATATGAATATCAAATTATCATAAAAGTAAAATTGATAATATAAATAAAAAAGTTAATAAAAAATAAAAAAAAAAAAAATATATGATATATTATATGATAAATAACATAAAAATTATTATAAAAAAAAAAATTTAGAAAAAAAAGAAAAAAAAATTAAAAAAAAAAAATAGAGTAGAAATAAAAAATATTAATAAAAAAATAAAATATATATTAAAAAAATATTAATAAAAAATAAAATAAAAATTTATAAAATCAAATAAATCAAAAATAAGAATAATTTAAAAATATAAAAATAAGATAAAAAATAAATAAAAAACAAAAAAAAAATTAAAAAATAAAAAATATTAATAATATTAAAAAATTAAAATATTAAATTTTTAGGAATAAAAATAAATATAAATAAATAATAAAAAAAAATAATATAAATAATATAAAAATATAAAAAAAAATATTAATAATAAAAAAATATATTTTTATAAAAAAATAAATCATCATAAAATCAATATTAATAAATAAAAATAAAAATTAAATATAAAAATATATTAAAAATATAATAATAAAATAAAAAAAATAAAATATTAAAAAATAAATTTAAAATATAAAATAAAAAAAATAAAAAAAAAGAAAAATGTGTAATAAATTTTTATAAAAAAAAAAAAATAAAAAAAAATAAAAAAAAAGTAAATATAATTAAATTATAAAATAATAAAAAAAATAATATATAAAAAATTTAAAAAAATTTCAAAAAAATTTAAATAAATATAAAAAATAATATAAATTTTAATTAAAATAAAAAAAAAAAATAAAATATAAAAAAAAAAAAAAAAAAAAAAAAATAAATAAACATATATTAAAAAAAAAAAAATAATAATAATAAATAAATTCATAAAAAAATAAAAATAAATTAAAAGAAAATATAAAAAAATAAAAATTAATAAAATAAAATAAATAATCATTTAAAATTCCTTAATTTATCCCATTTTTCTTTTCACATACATCACATCCCCCATCTTTGAATTTATAAAATAAATATATAAATCTTTTCTCAATTTTTTAATTATTTTTTATCTTCTATTTTTTCTTTCTTCTCTTCATATTTAATATATCTCTAATATTCATTTCATCTCATCTTTTTTTTAATTTAATTAATCTTTAATAATTTTTCTTTTTTATTTTTATTATATTTTTATTTTTTTTTTTTTCTTCATTTTTCCATTTTACATATAATAATAATGTTTTTTTGAGATCTTAATATTTCTTTTTTTATTTTCTTTCAAATTTCTTTTCTTATTATTTTCTTTTTCTCTATAATCTTTTATTAATATCAAATATCTATTATTCCTTTTTTTCAATCTATTTAATCTATTCTTTCATTATTTCTTATTTCTAATAAATTTAATTTTTTCTAATTCTTTTTTCCTAAATAATATTAAATAATTTTATCTATATCATCATTTTTTAAATCTTTTTCTTAATTCAAATATATCTTTAATATAATTTCTAATATTCCTCTTCCTGTATTAATTTTCGTTAATTTTATTCCTATTTTAATCCTTTTTTTAACTTTTTTCAAATTTAATTCTCTTTCTTTCACTTATCTAATAAAATCTTTATCACGAAATTTTAAATTTATATTTATTTATTTTATCTTTCTCTAATTATTTTATTCCTATATTTTTTTTTTCCTATATTATTTTTAAATTATCCTAATTCATCTAATTTTCTTCTACTAATATTTTCTTAATCATCATTAATTTCCTTTAAATAATATATTTTAAATCTATTTATATTTAATTTTAATCTTGATCCAATCTTTTATTTTTTTATTTTAAAAAAATAAATTATCATTCATGTAATTCTTTTTAAAATGATATATCTTGTACTATAACTTAATCGTTTTATCCATATTTTTTAAGAATTATTTTAATATTTCCTTATTTCCATTTTTTATAATGTTTTTATTAAATATTTCTCTTATTTTACAAAATCCATCTAAAAAAATTAATTATATTATTAATTCCAGTCTCCTTTTTTTTAATATATCTTCTTTTATTTCATATTCACTCTATTATTGACAAAATTATTCTACTTCCAGTTTAAATTTCTTAATATCACTTTTTCTATTTCCGCACCTAAAGATTAAAGTAACTTTCAGAGCGCATATGACCTAATTGACAGGATTATAACGACAGCAACTAAAAATCTTCATAACACGCAAAACCACAAGCCCAAATATCAAAACAATCCAACAAGCAGACTAAAAACCCTCAAATCAGAATATGCAAAATAAGCAAGAAAATTCTGGCAAAAATAACAAAGGACATTAAAATCAAACTCTGATTCAACACGGAAGAACACATACGAGTTTTATCCAATGGTATCAAAAACTCAATAAACAAAGTAATACAGTAATTATCACATTTTGACATAGTCAGACTTTTACCCACCATAGATGAGGAACTACCTCTCCAAAGCCCTGGAGTTTTTGGCCAGTAACCACACATGACATAACAGGCTGAAATGGAAAACATTCTCCACACCAAGAAAACATACTACACGCAGAAATGAAACCTGGATCAGTGAAAACCAACAGAAACTCAACATTCGACGTAACCATGGGTTCAATATGAAGGTGTCAGAAACATGTGAACTGGTCGGACTATTCATGCTGTCCAACATCAAGAAAAAACTCGGAAAACAAGTCGGACTGTACAGAGACGATGGCCTTGCTGCACTAACAACAACCCAAGAACCTCGAAAACCAGAAGAAAGAACTATGCAAAATCTTCCAAAACCACAACTTAACAGATCACCATTGAAGCAAACAAAAAGGTAGTGAACTACTTAGACATAAACTGGACTCAACAACCTATATAAAAACCATACAAGAAACCCAACGATACACCTCTTTATTAACACACCAAAAGTAACCATCCACCATCTGTATTAAAAGACCATACCCCATGGCATAAACAAAGACTATCAAAACCTGTCATGCAATGAGCGAGTATCAACAAATGCAGTCAAGTGGAATACCAGGAGGCACTACAAACAATGTGGATCCAATTACAAACAACAATACAACCCGGACCACCAACACAAATAGAAAAAAAAAAAGCAAGAAAAAATTAGGAGAATAAAAAATCATATGGTAAAACCCCCCATACGACGGAAACTCAAACCAACATAGTGGAAAGAATTCCTTCAAAATCATAGCAACTTCTTAATTCTAAAAGAGCACAAACTGTCCAAAATATTTAACAAAAACACTGTCAAACTATCGTACTTCATTTATGCCCAACCACAAAAACCTTATTGACGCATCCAATAAAATAAAATAACACAGCAAAGAAGGTTGAAGAAAGGCAATCTTGCAATTGCACGAGAAAGGAGGTCATGCCCACTAAACAAAAAAAGTCTCCACAACAGACATTGTAAATCAGGCTACTGTAACATCAGAAAATGAAAAAGCAACATACATAGGTGATCACTGAAAACCACTTCAAACATATAAGCAAACCACAAACAGTCAATCAATAAAGAAAAAATAAAAAAACCAAACAGAACTGATCAAAATATATCTGGAAAACTTAAAAGACGCAAAACAAGCTACAATATATCCTGGAAAATCATAAAAAAGAGCATCACAAACAGCAATGTTATCAAAAAGGTGCAACCTATGTTTAACTGAAAAATGGTTAATACTATGCAAACCACACTTATGCAACTTAAAACACCAAAACAGAAATAGTAAACAACTGCAGGCACAAATGGGAAATCGTTGATATGAACACATCCAAACAAAACCTGAAAGCACCCCAAAAAACACGTGCAGCCAAACCCGCACGTGCTAACAACCGCAACGTGAGCCCACACGCTATATAACATCGCGGAGGGCAAACAAAAATATCCAGAGACAGAGCAACGCCGCTAGAAACAATTTGTCGAGTATTAAACCTTGAGTTTTTTAACCATCTATTAAACATCATTGACAAATGATTTCTTCCCCAAGGGGGTCGAGCACTTTTAAAATCATTTTAGGCACAATGATAATATACATCTATATATATATATAATATAAATATAAATATATATATTCAATTATAAACAAAGCTATGCTCGTATGTCTTAGATTGAAGAAATAGGGAAATAGGGGGAAATATGCTTCATATCTGCAGTGGTAGTAATTCTGCCTAACTAACAGTATATATATATATATATATATATATATATATAAATATATAAATAAATATATATATTTTATATAAATAAATATAGTAGAAGTATGAATGTATTTATACGGCATTCATGGGAGCCAGAATAGCTCAGTTGGTAGAGCAGCCGGACGTCGTAATCTTGGTGATCCTGGGTTGCGGGTTCGAATCTTCTCCGCCGGGGCGTTTTCGGTACAGGGGGATATTTCCCTCAGAGATTAACAGTTGTTCTGAAACCATATCCCATACATATTCCTTCGAATGAGACTATAAACTGAGGTTCCGTGTGTGAACGCAACGATAAAATCATGCACCCACGTAAAATCCCATCATCCCAACTTTTCGGAATAGAAGCCATTTGGCCGTTGGTATGGATGACACGTTACACATACATGCCACCCTCTTTAGAAAATGGAAAGAATTAAGATATGGAATTAAAGGAAAATGAGTGGATCGAAATATGAACGGTGCTGAACGTATGACACGGAAACACTGAATGAAGCGCCGGCTGCGCAGCTTCTTCAGTTCGTCACTATCTACCAGGTAGGCACCCGTTGTGTAAACGAGTGGTTGATTAGTAAAGCGCTATGAGCTTGGTCACTAGCCGAGAATAGGCGCAATATAAAGTATTCCATTAATATTATTATTATTATTTAAAATTATTATTATTATTATATTCAGAATGGTGAAAAAGCCTAAAACAATTCTACAAGTGCTCCAACCCCTTGTGGAGCAACATTAGTTAAGACAAGTATTAAGAGGAATATAAAAAATTAATCTAAATATGTTTCTAGCGCTTTGGCTATCATCAGGATGGAGTTTGGGTTGCCCACCGCCTTGTTATATAGCTGTGTATGAGAGAGAGAGAGAAGAGAGGAGAGAGAGAGAGAGAGAGAGAGAGAGAGAGAGAGAGGAGAGAGAGGGGCAGAAAGAGAGAGATAGAAAGATAGAGAGAAGAGAGAGAGAGAGAGAGGCTGTTGAATGACCAGAATATGCAAACCATATATTCAAACCACAGTCATTCAACAAGAAAAATACAAAAACCAAACTGAATTGAGCAAAGACATTTGGAAATTGAAAGAGACGCAAAATAAATATAACATATCCAGGAAAATCATAAAAAGGCATCAGTTGGGGGCCGCCCCCATACAGCAATATTTTCAAAAAGATGGCAACTAATGCCTAACTGAAAAATGGCTAATACTATGTAACTCACTTAGCAACTCTAATACTAAAACAGAAATAGTACATAACTCAGGCACAAATGGAAATCGTTGTTAGTGAATACACCCCGTACAACAACCTGAAAAACAAAAAAAAACAAAAAAAAACACGTGCAACCAACACGCACGTAAAAACAGCTGCAACCGGGCCCACACGCTATCCTCTCTCTCTCTCTCTTTCTTTCTTTCTCTCATACACACGCTATATAACACCGGCGGTGGGCAACCCAAACTCCATCCTGACGATAGCCAAGTGCTAGAAACAAATTTGTAGATAATCTTAATATTCCTCTTAATACTTGTCTTAACTATATAATATATATATAAAAAAAATTATATATATATATATATATATATATATATATATAATATATATATATATAATAATATATATATATATATATATATATTTGTGTGTGTGTGTGTGTGTGTGTGTGTGTGTGTGTGTGTGTGTGTGTGTGTAGCTTGTTTTGCTCTTTCATCATTTTCTTTTGCTTCGTAGGTGGCACCTTTGGTTGGTTTTTTGAAAACTCAACAACATACTACGGTATTGCACACCAGCCTTTTCTGGGATTGCATTCTTCTTAAAACTGAAAAGGCAGAGGAGTCAAATTACCACTTTCCGCGGTCACTGAGGAGAAACAACAAGGTTTCGAAATATCGGTATATGACCAGGAGTTATATGTTAGTGAGTTTCCCTCCCTATTGGAGGATGTCTCCCCCTTGGAGACTATAAGCTTGCTGAAGGCTCATTTTGAGAAGCATTTATTTGATTTTTTTCCCCCATTCACCCACTCAAGCACATACTGTTAGTTAGGCAGAATCATCTACCACTGCAGATATGAAATGCTTATCTCCCCCTATTTCTTCAATCTAAGACATAAGAGCAAGCTTTGTTTATAATTCAATATTTCTTGCAGTCATTGCAACACCAAGCTGCTCTGTAAGTTGCTGGAACGGTGCTCGGTACTTATCATTGGAATTTATTAGTTTGTTTTATATATATTATATATATAATATATTATATATATATATATATATATATATATATATATTATAATGAATAATGGAATATATGATCTTAAACTTGGACATTTTCAACAGTTTAAATGGTAACGATTTATGTTATATATATGTTGTTATTTCTTAGAGGTCATAAACTGTACTGCTGAGGTATGCTTTTGTCTGAAAATCTATCTTCCATTGACATGTTTATTATCTCATAAAGGGACAATTTATACAGACAAAAATACTTATCAGGATATTGCTGTCAAGGAAATACTTGATATATACTCACCGCTACTTGTGCCCCCACATTCCCCCCTTCCCTTGCTTCCCCACTCCACCCTCCCTTCCCCCTCCCTCTCTCCATCTCTCCCTTCCCTCATCCTCTCTCTTCTCTCTCTCTCTCTCTCTCTCTCTCTCTCTCTCTCTCTCTCTCTCTCTATTCCTCTCTCTCTTCCGGTATCCGACGAGTGCAGACGTGTTTAGTGGTTGCAGTGATTTACAGCGAAGTTTTTTTCAAATTTAATGGGGCAATGCAAGGTAAATAAGACAGAAGGGTTTAAATGATGCCCCTTTCATCTCTAATTTCTCCAAGTCAGTGCGTGTTTGGTTTGTGTGGCATTCAACAATTCACGTGTATTGTGAATTGTGTACCAAAAAGAAAGCGGATGTAAGCAAGCCGCCATCTTCCCCTAGTTTCCCCTTTTTCTCCCAAACCTGCCGCGAAACCCGGGTACAGTTCTTTCAGGGGGCCCCATCAAACCAAACCTTTACTCGAAAAAAGGGAATGACGCCCCGGGAACATTTTCTCGAGCGTAAAAATTTCATAAAAGGGACCCCATCCAAAAAACCTTAAAATACACATCCACAAAAAAACCCTCAATGGAATACATTTTTCCCCAGATACGTTGGTGTTACAAACCAACGGGAATCACCATTTCATGGATCGACTATACACCAGCCCCAAAAAATTTTCCCCAAACAAAATTTTACCCACAAACAGCACCAACAAACCCCAAACCCTATTTCAATAAACCCTTTAAATTTACACCCATCAAACCCCAAGCAAAAAACCCTAAAGATACACCTCTACTACAAAACCAAAAAAATTTTTTTTATTTCGGGCCGAGCTTGCCAAAACGGGGCCCAAGAGGGTTCCGAACACTGCGTGACTTTGTACACCCCCCCGGGACCGCGGCGCCAAAAAACACAAGGGGGGAACCCAACTCCTCAAAACTCCCCGCGCTACAGTGGTCGAGCACCCGGCAGAAGCCCTGTGCCGCTCCAGGGCTCAGGAAACCACCCTACCAGCCCCGGGGGTAGCGGGAATGTGACCCCCTTTTTTCAAAAAAACAGGAAGGGGTTTCCCAACCGTCCCCACAGGGCCCCCAAATTTCTTCAACCCCCCCCTGTGTTGTTTTCCCCCAAAGCCCCTTTCCCACACACCACGACCCCCCAAATTCTTCTAACCTTTACCTCCAAACAAATTAAGGTTTTCACCCTAATCACCATCCATCCTCGTGACAAAAAACATCAGCCTTTTCCCCTTTTCCCTTTCAGGGACATTAAAACCAGCATTAAAAAAATACAAACTTAAAACCCCTGTCACAACCCAAGGGGCCCGGTGTAACCCTAACAGATAACCCCGACAAAAAATTTTTGAAGGCAGCACTAAAACACCAGAGACTGACACTGGGGAAGATGACGACAAATAAATACAGCTAAATGAAAGCCACCCAGCAATTTGACTCAAACAAACAAACGAAAAAAATCCCCCAAGAAAAACCCGGGTATAAAAAAACCCGACAACAAAACCACATGACTACTCAAACAAACCAAAACAATTGGGAAACACTGTGGGGGGATTTGACCAACGCTGCCCAAACAGCCCCCACAAACGTAGCTTTTACCCCAAGAGCCGGGTTGCCAGGAAAATTTCCCCTTAGGATCAACCCAGCCCCCCTCCTTGACAAACCCTTCTGCCCTCAGATCAAAAACTACGGGAAACCCAAACCCAAAACCCCTTTCAAAAAAAAACAAACGCCCAATCGAACCCTCGGGTCAATGTCTTCATCTGACAAACACAAATAAACCTCCCCCAAAAACCCTAACAACCAATAAAAAACTAAAGGGAAAATCACTTTTAAAATCCTCTGCCCCCCAAAAAAAACAATCTCCCCATCCCCCCCCCCAAAACAACACACCCCCCCTTTTCCTCACTGCACACTGTAAACCAATGCACCCCCCCCCCCCCATTAAAGCCCAACCAACAAAAACTCACATTGACAAAGAACGGACAACCCCCACCCCCCCCCAATGTGACAAATCCTCTGACCCCTTTGACAAATCCTCTGACCCCATATCCAACCACCTCCCCTTTTTTTCAGGGCAAAACCCCTATCCCTAAAAAAATTATCCCCCCTCAACTTTCCCCTTTCCCCCCACCCCCTCCCAAAAAGGTTTTCCAAATTGGGAAAGCCCGGACCCCTACAATACTCCCGGTTTCCGGGCACCCTGAGATAATTTTAATACCCCTTAGGGCCAGCGCCCGCTGGATGTCCCAAACGACAAAGGGCCGCCGGGTCTGACTCAGGGTTTTTTCAAACAAAAACCCAACCCAAAACCCGTAAAGCGGGCAACCTTCCATGGGGGGGCTGGTGACTGCAAAACGGCCTTAGAAATCACCCCCCAGCTGGGCAATAACAACCCCGCAGTGGCGAAGCTCTTTGGGTTGCAGTGCCCCCGGGGTTTTCCTTCCCCAAACCCAAACTTGGGCCTCGAAATTATCCCGGCAAGAGGGCGGCCCCCCTCTGAAAAACCAAACATTCGCCCCAGCAACAACCACCTTCCGGAGGCCTTTTCCCCAAAAAGGGGGTTAAATTCATCACCTTTGTGCCCCCCTTCACCACCCGGGGTTTCCCCCGAGACGGAAATTGTACGAAAAACCCCAAAAAAACAAAACCCCCGCGGGAAAGGGGAGGGGAAAGTGTGACCCCAAAACCTCTTCCCCCCCTAGACGACAGGCCCCCCACCCACCCCCACACCCCCACGTCCAGCTAACCAAAAGCGAACAAACCCCAATCCCCTCTCCTCCCCCCCCTTTTCACCCTCTCAGAATTCCCAAACCTCCCGTCAGGTTTCCCGCATTTCACTATCGTCCCCCCAAATCCCCCCTCCAAACCCCCCCCACCCCCATCCACTCATTTGGCTAACAGAGTAAACCACGAAAAACGTCCCCAGCCCTCCTCAACTGGGCCTCCCCAAAAACCCCAACACAAAGGCCTTTTTTACACACCCTTCCCCCCCCACCCTCCCCCCCCAAACCAAGACCCAAACCACGCCGGCCAGAGGGTGTACGGGGGCATGACAGCACCCCCTTCCACCCCACTCTCTCCCAGAAAACCCAAGCCCCCGCCCCCTAATTTTCCGCCGGGCAAGGGGCCTTTTCTTCTCCCACCCTCCCGGTTCAACGGCCCTGTCCCCCTCCCCCACCTTTTCCTGTTCCTCCACCCTTCGTTACTTCCCCCGGACCCGCCCTCCTTCACATAAATCCATGGAACGGGCCACTTTTCCTACCCCCCCCAGCACCCATTTTTCCCCCCCACACTTCTGATTCAGGTTCCATTTTTGGTGGTGTGCGAGAACAAAAAGGGTTTTATTTGTTTTTAAATTTATGGCCGCGGATTAAGTTCAAACAATGGAAACCCTTTTCCCGTTTGAGTGTGTTTTAAAGGGGGATTAAGGTTGTGGTGGGGGTTTTGTGTGGTGGGGTGGTGTGTTTTGTGTGTGTTGTGTGTGTGTGTGTTTTGGGGTTTGATCGCGCGTGTCCCGTGCGCGTTTGCGTGCGCCGGGCGTTTTGTATGAGGGGGTTGCTGTGTGTGTGTGTGTGTGTGTGGGGTTGTGGTTGTTTGTGTGTTTGGGGAAGAAAGAGGGAGGGAGAGCAAAAAGGGGAAGAGAGGAGAAGTAGGGGAAAAGAGAGGAGGGGAAAAGAGAGAGTGCACACGAGGCAAGACCCCCCAAAAATTTGTTTTATTTTGAAATTAAGTGGGTTGTATTGTTGTGGTGTTGTGTAGTGGGTGTGGTTGTGGTTTTTTGGGGTTTGTGGGTGTGGTGGGGATGTGCGTGTGCGACGCGCGCCGCGCTTTGGGTATGTCCTTAAAAATTTTTAGTTTTGTGTCTCAGTGGGTGGGGCTGTTGTGTGGTGGGGGGGGGTTGTGGGGTGTGTGTTGGTTTTTTGGTAAACATGGTGCTAATTGCCTTGCTGTATGGGTATGTTTAATGAAACTTTTCCCCCTTTTACCGTTCGAAAAATTTTCCGGGACCAAAATGAAACCAAAAACACCCCCTTTGCAACAGAAGACTTTGCCGCAATGAAACCCCAAGGAAACGTGGAAACAAAAGGGTTTCCCAACCTGGTGGTTTCCCTCAATCTCTACCACTTTTTTTTCCTTCCATAAAAAATTAACTTGCGATGCTTGGTTTCCCTTTAAACCCTTTAATTTGGGTGGTGTTGTTTTGGTGTGGTGTGGTTTTTGTTGTTGTGTGGGGGTGTGTGTGTTTTGTAATTTTTTAACCCTTTGCCGGAAAGTTGTTCCATTTTCTCAAAGAATTTCACCACTATTATATATAAGAAATTTTCGTAAAAGTGCGAAAACTGTGACCTTAAAAAAGAGACTGAACAAAGCCTCTGCAGCGGGAAACCCCCCCAGAAAAATTTGCTTTTTCCCGCGAGCGGCAATTTTTCAACCCAAATTTGAAAATTACAAGTCGGGTTTGTGCCTTGTAAATTATAATGACTTTTTCCTCTCTTTTTAAAAATTTTTTTTTTGATTTGAAGGTTGATTCTTTGCCCAAATTTTTTTCTTCAGTTTTACTCCTTTTTTCCCCCTCTCCCTTTTATCCCTTCATTTTTAATTTTTCTTTTAAAAAAAACTTCCTTTAAAGACTGTACAAATTTCCCTTTTAAAAAGTTTATCCCCCCAGTAACCCCTCGATCGAAGAAAAGCTTTCGACATAAAAAAGTGAAAAATTTTTTTTTCTTTCTCATACTTTTTGGTTTTCCCCCGTTGTCACAGTGTTAAAACCCAAAACCCCTTTTTCCCCCCCTTTTATTGATCTTATTGTGTTCCTTGATCATACAAACCCCAACTCAGTTAACGGGGGAAAACGTCCCCTACAAACAAACACATCAGTTTCACAACTAAAAAAGCAAGAACCCCGTCCGTAGGCCCAAAACAAAGAAGACTTCGAACGTCCCCCTTAATATCCAACATGCAGTTAACAAGACATCAGATATCTCAAAAAATTTGGAATCAGGGAAAACCCTTTTTTATATTTTAGGGCCCCCTTTGAAACCAAATTAAATACACACATTACCGAAATGATTAGGGTTCTAGGGTATAACGTATTTCCCGGGAAAAATCCTGCACAAACAAAAACGGTCCCTTTTTATCTTCATCAGCGAAACCCTTAAACTTCCCAAAAACTTCTCACCAAACGTAAAGGGTAGAATGTGTCTGGATAGAAATTAAAAAACCCCCAAAAAAAAACCCTTTCCCCCTTTTTGGGGGATTCTGGGTCCCAAAACCCACGAAAGAGAAACGGGTCACAAATTTAATCCGATGAGGGTCAGTCCCCCTAGAAACCCAAAGGGAAATTTTTTTACCGGAGACATTAAATTCCCCAGACCCTTTTAAAGCGCCAAAAACAATGGGCGCAAGCAAATTTAATCTTTTTAACCTCATCAACTCTTTGAATCTCCAACGAGAGCACAAAACCCCAAAATCCAAAACACAAAAAGACCCCAAATTTTTTGTTTCAATAAAACTAAAATACCAAACCTTTCCCTTTTCTAACCGATAAACCCAAAAACCCCTTTTTGCACAAGGGCCAAAAAAGGAGTAAAAATTTCCCCAAAAGGGACACAAGGGCAATAAACCCCCCCCCTGCAAATTTCCCAAACCCTTTAAAAAACCAAAGTTTTTTTCAAAGACGCTTAAACCAAACTCCTCATCCGTTTAAAAAACTTAAAAAGAAACCCCGATGGTTGCCGGGGGAATTTTGGGTCAAAAAATTTAAAAGGGGAAAATAAAAGATAAAAACGCCCCTCAAAAAAAAAAAATTAAGTACACCAAAAACCCAAACCCTGGGACCCCTAAAGATTACAAAGGGGGCAGGTTATCTTAGAAACGCTTAAAAAAACAAGGGTAAGAAAAAAAGGGAATTTTAGAAAACGGGGAAATGCAAAAATTTAAAAGGGAAACGCAAGGGGGAAAAAAGAAATACATCGAGAACCAAAATTTTCCCCTCAAACAGAACCCCCCAAAATTTTAATGGAGGCAATTTTCAGGTTACAACCCAATTTAATCTTCCTTTTAAAACAACTATAATTAAAGGGCATTCCCCCGGCGAACAAAATAAACAAACCCCCTTTTTTTCACTATAGCCCCAAAAAGTTCACCGGGTGATTCTTCAAGATCAAACACCTTTAAAAACTTAAACAAAATTTCCATGATAAAAACATCACGCCGAACTTTAAAAAATTTTCCCCCAATAAAAGTATAGAAGTCAAACACTACCTAACGCACCCCAAAAAATCAAAAACCCCTCGGGGGGGATGGCCTTTACCCAAAATTCTCAAACTTTTCAGCTCCACAATTACAGATACTTGACCTACCCCTTTAATCTATTATCGACAAAAAATCATTTTCCCGAAAAGTTTCAAAAAACAAAAGTCAAAACCTATCTACAAAACAGGGGACAGCCCAGGGCCCCCAAACTACCCAACCCCCCTCAATCAATTTGACTCTTTTCCCAAAACCCCTTTGGAAAAAAACCCTAAAAAAACCCCACAAATTTCAAAAAACCCCAAAAAAAATACCACTTTCTTCATTTCCCAAAACCGCCGGGTTCCGACACAACTATTCAAGCCCCACGCACTAAACAACCGGGGTTTAAAGACTGGCTAAACACTTAACAACAACAAATATTTTGGGGCCTATTTTTTTGATTTCAAAAAAGCATTTTTATTATAGACCACAACCTCTTCTAGAAAATTAAAAATTTTAAAGGGTTTTCCACAAGAAAACCTTAAAGCTTTTTTACTCATAACCCCCACAAAAGGCAAAAATGGTGAAAAAATTTTACAACCTTCCCCTTCATTTAAACACCCTATGGCGTTTCCCCCAAGGCCCAAACTTGGGGCCTTTTTAAAACACAAATTTTCATAATGAACCCCCCCTCTACATAAAACAACCACTTGGAAAATTTTGCTAAGACACAAAAATCCACACCAAAACATTCGATGGTTTCGTTTTTTGCACAAACTTTACAAGAAAGGCAAAAGACCTTTAAATGGGGGCTGAACAAAAACAATTCTCTTCACCCCCCAAAAAACAAATCCCTGCTTTTTCACAAAAACCCCGGGAAAAAACAAAATCTCACTCTTAAGTTTTTCCCCCCTTACATCTTAAAAAAAAACCCTTGAACCGGTTACATGCCCAAAGTGCTTTGGAATAACAATTGAAAAACCCAAAAAGTTTTGGGAACTCCTGACCCACTTTTGCATAAAAATTTTTCCCCGAAAGTTACAAATCTCCAAAATCAAACCTTCCCCGACCTGCAAAATTTAGCAAGCTCTTTTTCCCTCTCAAAAAAAAATCCCTACAAACAAGGAACTACTCCAAAGGGGCTGTGCTAGCGCTAACACCTCAAACCCATTGGGTTAAACCGCACAAACGAGCACTCAAATTATTCCCCTAAAAAAAAAGGTTTTTGGGGGCCCGGAAATATAAAAAGATTCAAGTTCTCCCCCCTTAAAGTTTTTTAAGAAAGAATACCAAAAAAGGGATCAAATGCCCCCAAATTGTGTCTTTGGGGGAAAGGGACCCCAACAATTTTTCAAAATTTTCCCAAAAAAATTTCCCCCAAAGGGCTCTACCCAAACTTCATGCCCTGGTTCCAAGAATTGCTTATTCAAAACCGTTTTTAAAAATTTAGGGTTCCCTTTAATGGAACCGCTCCCCAAAAAAAAACCCAAAAAAACCCCCAAAACCCCATCAACCTTTACAAAAACCATTAAATTTTAACCCTCTTTTGGCCATACTTGCAAAACTTTCCCCATAAATCCACCAACCAACCCCCCCCACCCTCTTTGCCTTTTGTAGTACCTTACTATTTGAAAATTTTTTGGGGGACTTGAAATTTCACATGTATGGTTTTTTGTTTTAGTAAGTAAATTTAAAGTTAGAAATTTTGTAAAAGTGGGTGTGGTGTGTGTGGGTGTGGGGTTTTGGGGTGTGTGTGGTGTGTGTGTTGGTTGTTGGGGTGTTTGGTTGGTGGGGGAATTTTGTGTTGTGTGTGGGGTGTTTGTGGGGTGTGTGTGTGTGTGTGTGTGTTGGGGGGTGAGGTGTGTGTGGGGGTTTGGGGTGTGTGGTGTGTTGTGTGGGGGTGTGGTTTCCTACTACCCCTTCCCTCTTTTCATTCGTCGAAATGCTTTTTTTTCTTTTAGTCACTTTCACTCTCTCTCCCCCTCTTTTCTTCCCCTCTCCTCCTCTCTCTCTCTTTCCCCCTCCCTCTCCCTCTAAATCTCCCCTCCTTTTTCCCCTTCATCCTCCCCCCCTCTCTCACTCTCTTTCTGCCTGTCTGTCCCGTCTTTCTCTCTCTCCCCTCTTCTCTCTCCCCCTCTCTCCGCCTCCCCCCCTCCTCTCTCTTCTTTTCCCCCCTCACTCTCTTCCCCCCTCTCTCCTCCCCTCGTCCTCCCCTCTCTCAAGCACTTTTTTGCCTTTTAAAACCCCCCTTCCCTCTCCTCCCCTTGTGTCTAGTTAAAATTGGGACAACTCCCTGACTCCCCTAAACCCCCACCTCCTTTTTTCCTGTATGTACCAGCCCTTCCTATGTCTCTCCCTTCCCAATTACGTTCCCTCTATGACCGCTCTTCCCTACCGTTCTGTCTATCCCCACCGTCTCCCCTGTTGCTCTCCCAACATATCACTATCCTTACCTTCTCCCCCCTCCCTCTTTCTGTCCACTTGCCCCTCACCCTCTCAGTGACGGCCTGTCTGTCTGTCAATCTGTCTGTCTGTCTGTCTGTCTGTCTCTCTATTCCTGTCAGCTCTTCTTTCACTCTCTCTTACTTTCCTTTTCTATTTCTATTCTTCTGTCTTTCCTGCTCTCTTTCCTCGTGTTTCCTGTAACTTACCGCTCTTCCACCCTTGTCCTTTCTCAAGCCATTGTAATTGTGGTGAAACTGTTTTTAAACAAAACTGTGAACGGAAACTGTCATGTGCAATTCCATCATTAAAGTCCCCCGAGGAAGACCAAAGAGGTCGACATATTGGGAAAACATCAACGTGGTTGTTGTTTGGTTCTTTGTGTGGATGTTTAGAGAGAGAGAGAGAAGAGAGAGGAGAGAGAGAGAGAAGAGAGAGAGAGAGAGAGAGAGAGAGGGAGAGTGAGAGGGAGAGGAGACCAGCAAGAGTATTCATATATGGTTTTGTTTGAAAGAAATCTTTATGCAGTGTGTCACAAGAGAGAGAGAGAGAGAGAGAGAGAAGAGAGAGAGAGAGAGAGAGAGAGAGAGAGAGAGAGAGAGAGAGAGAGAGAGAGAGAGAGAGAGGCGTCAGTAAAGTCTTCATACACAAGATTTTGTTTGAAAGGTAACTTTATGCAGTGTTTAACAATGACTTTCCCACTGTTTTGTACACCTGCTTGTTTGAATTGTCCGTAACTATCTTGTAATTATTTGTCAATGTTCCTACGGAGTGCTTGCTATGGACAAACCACTGTTGAGTCCTAGAGCATCAACTGGCACCCAGCTGTTACCCTGTACACACCCAAACCAAGGTTCCAACTGTTGAGGTGCCAGTGCATGCAGTCCATCAGAAAAACATTTCGCTTCAACATCAAAGTCAGCCTCGTAGCCATTGTCATTTCACAATGTTCCGTGTTCTGTCAACTATGCACCGTCATCAAACAAAACCTTTGCTCTAGACAAATCTGTTTCCTTTTTTATTACCAGCCTGATTTCGTTCAAAGCACAGCTCAGTTGTCTGTCCTGTTGGTCTTACTGTTTAACCCAGTGCCAGACAGATGTTTGATTTGGTTCATTGGTGTGTGCGTCAATTCACTGTGTGCAGACCAATTTTTACCTGGACCATGAACTGAACGAAGGAGAAGCTTCCTGCCCTGTGCTGTGTGTTGTGTGTGACGAGGGCCATCAACAGCCTGCAACCCACACGTGCCGAGACTGTCCAATCACACATGTGTCGCACGTGCCGGTCGCTGTCACGACAAGTTCATGACCAACCATCACGTAACCTCTGTCAGTCTTGGCCAGCCCGTGACGAAAAGAAGGAGGAGAAGAAAGTGTTGTGCATGGTTCACCGAGACCAGGTCCTGTGCTTCCATTGTCAACAGTGCCACGTCAGCATCTGTCTGCACTGCAAGTTCTCCTCCCACGAGGGCCACGACACTGTGGAGCTGTCCGGGGCCATTCTGCAGGCCAAGGGGGAGATGACGTCACTAGTGACTTCGGCACAACAGCAGGTGGGTGACCGGATGTGTGGTGAGGTGTCTATGACTGTGGCCAGGTGCCCTCTAGAACTGAGCAACACCGAGCTGCTCTGTTGAGTTGTAATGTTTCTGGCAGCATGATTGATCTGGTAAGTGCTGAAGTAGGGGGGAGAGGGTGTGTGTGTGTGTGTGTGTGTGTGTGGTGTGTGTGTGTGTGTGTGTGTTGTGTGTGTGGTGTGTGTGTAATAGAGTAGAGAGAGAGAGAGAGAGAGAGAGAGAGGAGAGAGAGAGAGAGAGAGAGAGAGAGAGAGAGACAGAGAGAGATGATTTGTGGCCAGTTGATGTTCTCTCTGTCTATGTGACAGATCCACATCATGCAGTCTTCCCTAAGAAGCGTGGATCGCAAGGAACGACAGCTGGCACGCTACGCACAGGAAACGACCCAAAAAGTGCACGCGCGGCTTTGACCAGCTGCCTCCCACCGGACCCCG
>CM031622.1:52637572-52640072 GCA_018398815.1 Conus ventricosus
AAATAAAACCGGATGCCATATTTCCTCCTTGCTTCAGACCCGAGGGCACAAATGTGTCAGTTTTAAAACTCCCCCCACTTTAACCCTAGCTTTGACATCTGTTTTATATGCTTTTAAGTGCATTGTACATCTTACCCTTTACGCCTTTTTTCTTTAAGTTGACCAGAGTTGGCTTCTATCTACCGAATCGAAAGCCTTTTTAAAGTCGATAAAAGCAACGTATAATTTCTTGTGGTTAGAGTTTTCTTTTGTACCAGAGAAAGAAGGGTAAATATATGATCAGTAGTACTATAATTCTTTCTAAAGCCAGCCTGCACATCATTTATTACATCACAATCTTCAAACCATTTTGTTAAAAAGCTTGTTTAAAATGTAAGTATATAATTTTGAACTAATGTTTAAAAGAGAGATACCTCTGTAGTTATCTGGGTTGTTTATATCCCCTTTTATGCAAAGGTTGAATCAGAAACTTCACACACATAGAAGGGAAAAATGCCAAAATCAAAGAGTTTGTTGAAAAATTTCTTAAGGAAAAAAGAATAGTGGGGGTGCAATACTTATAAAATTCCCCAATAGTCCGTCTGGACCTGGTGCTTTATTTGATTTTAAAGCCTTAACTGAATCCCAAAGGGTTTCCTCTTCAGTTATAACAGACATCTAATTCATCAACGTTACTATCAGCAACAGAAAACACTCAGCTTGAAGTTCCCGAGAATTAGGACCAGAAGGAATCAGCCCATCATTAAAGACTGTTTGAAATGCTGAAACCATTCTTCGTTGGATATTGTATTTGGTACATGAGAAATACTTTTTAAAGACCTTACAGTGCTCCAAAACCGCTTAGAATCTTTGGCGTTTTTTGTTAAGTGTGTTTAAAAACTTTTTGTCTATATAACTGCTGCTTGTCTTAAGAAGTCCCTTTATACTCGTTTCTAATTATAGAATAGTTAAGTCTCAGTTGAACAGCATCGGGGTTGTTGTTAACTTTGACCTGACTCAGGGTGTCCTTGGTGAACCCTGCGCACGATGTGGAAAACCAGTCCAAGGGTGTGACGGGTGCAGTGACGGAGGGTCTCAGCACTGGCGAGAGTCACAGTACCGTGGTGGTGGAGAACCCTAGCCCCTCTCCGTGGCAGGTATCTATGGTAAGTGAAACCGAGGGCCAGTTCTCAGGCTCCGGTCCTTGTACTCGCAGTCGAGTACGAACCAGACAGACACAGCTCACAGAAAGATTTTTAAGAACCCATCCAAGAGGTAGTCCTGGACGTAATAAAGAACAAAACTGTGCTCCTCTGCTGCCCCCGTGTCCTTGCAATGAAGACACCTAGGATAACGGCCGTGCCCGTGTCAAGACTTGTCAGAAAAACAGTCTCTCCTTTTCTGACTTATAATATTGAGGGTCTATCGTCAGTTTATGACCCCGATGTAAATAATTATATATCCCAGTTCGATTTTGTTGTTTTGACCGAAACGTTCTCAACAACATTTCCTTCTTTTCTCTTTTCGGATTACGAAGTTTTTCTTTCACCTGGAATTAGATTAAACCGATGCTGTTACTACACGTTTGTCAGGAGGGATCGTGTTTCTTGTAAGTAAGACATATGCTAAACTAGTCAAACAACTTACAGTGGAATATGACCATACTATTGTTCTCCACCTTAAAGCTCCAGATCTTGAAGTTCTTTTAATTGGAATTTATTTGCCCCTGCTAAAAGTGTTTATTATGCAGATACCGAGATTGATAATGGGGTTTCCCTTCTTGAACAATGTCTGATGGATACTTTTGAACAAGCGGGTGATCTTCCTGTGATCATCCTCGGCGATTTAAATGCAAGAACTGGTCGGCTGAACGCACAAGAACTACCCGTATATTTAGGTGACTCGATAAATGAAAATACCACCGGTGATGACAGCTTTTCTCGTGTATCAAAAGATTGCTCCACGAATGAATTTGGTCTTTATTTAATTATCATCTGTCAGAATTTTGAGTTGGTTATTCTAAATGGTTTTCTGCCTGGTGATAAAAGCGGTGATTTCACTTATATCGCTCACAATGGTTCTAGTGTTATTGATTATTTTATTTCCTCCCAATCCTTAGTTCCACTGTGCCGTGAATTGAAAGTAACTCCACGGGTAGAATCAAAGCACATGCCTGTTGAATTTGTACTAATGCTTCCCAGTCCGAATCAGGAGACGGTTTCAGAAAGGTTAAAGGTAAACAAATTTAAAAAATATGCATGGGATCCAGCAAAAGAAGGTGATTTTATCAGTGTACTTCAGTCTGACGAGGTCAATTCAACCTTTCATGAAGCAATTGAATTGATTGATGTCAATTTTGAGTGTGCACTGAAGAAACTAAACGAAGGTCTGTTTATAGCTGGTCAAATAATGAGTAAAGAAACTGTCACAGGTAATATCAAGCGCAGCCCATGGTTTGACTCTGAGTGCTATGTTAAACGCCGTCAGGTGAGACAAGCATTGAGAGCGTACAGTCAGTCAG
>CM031622.1:52660072-52662572 GCA_018398815.1 Conus ventricosus
TGTGTGTGTGTGTGTGTGTGTGTGGTGTGTGTGTGTGCAATATGTTATAATAATGAGATTGCTTACTATTTTCTTATATTAAAAAAAAAGTTTTGTTTTTGTTTTGTTTTTCTTATTGCTGTGTTAAAATTTTGTCACATTGATTTAATTGTTCCTTTCATTTATGTTATTCTGAGGGCATAGTGTAAAAAGCTTCCAGCTTATCTATTCACCCTCATTAAAGATTTCGAGTTCGAGTTCGAGTTCTCTCTCCCCTCTCTCTCTTCTCTCTCTCTCTCTCTCTCTCTCTCTCTCTCTCTCTCTCTCTCTCTCTCTCTCACACACACACACACACACACACCACACACACACAACTACACTCTCTCTCTCTCTCCTCTCTCTCTCTCTCTCTCTCTCTCTCTCTCTTTCTCACACACATTCTCTCTCTCTCTCTCTCTCTCTCTCGTTCTCACACACATTCTCTCTCTCTCTCTCTCTCTCTCTCTCTCTCTCACACACACACACACACACACACACACACACACACACACACACACACACACAGCGCCACCGTCAAGTGCTTGTTAACTGCTGTGGCACACAAGACCTACCAGAATCCCATGGGTAAAAGTGAAGACGGACACTAAACGTTTTCCTAATCCATTTGAAAATCCAAATCTATATAGATATAACTTCTTTTTTTCTTTGGAGGGGGGGGGGGGGGGGGGGGGGGGGATACAAGAAATTCTGTTCTGTTCTTTCAAAATCTGTTTCTATCTTTTTATAAAGAAAAAGAAAACCCTCACTATTGCGTATGTGTACTGTATGGGCTCGCGAATCATATATTACATTTCTCACATGCAACAGATGACGCAGCTGTGTTCAGAGTCGATGTCTTTGGCTTGAACCTGTACAGTTGTGAACACAGGGGCTATGCACGGCCAGGAAAGGGTAACACGTGGTCCAGGCTGGTTTTTAAACCCGGGGGGTTAATGCAGCTTAGCTTTGTTATATCCAGGGTAGAAACTAGCGGGGGTTGGGGTAGAGTTTGGTCTGTACACAAGCGTTTCGCGGCACTTTTGAGTGCATCAGATGTGTGTCAAAAAAACTCGCTTGCCACTTCTGTCTCCCATTAGTTCTACGCAGCGTTTTACGTTTCTCTTCCGTGTCGATGATTCGTGTGGTATCTTCAAAACGCGAGTTAAAAAGGCAACTTGTCTTTCTCATGTTTCAGTGTTTCCTTTTTGGTCATTTCTCATATCCCTTTTCTTCTTTTCCGCTTTTTTTTTTTAAGCAGCAATGCATCAGGTTTCTATGCATGGACACATTTTATGCATGCCCATCTTTCTTCCTTTATTTGTTTTTTGTTGTGTGGAGGGGTATGGGAGACAGAGATGGGAAGGTAAGGGTGTTGGAGAGGGAGGGAGATGCCCTGGTATCCATGGATTTATTGGGTGCACAAGAATGCAGTTAGCTTGATGTTTATCGTTCTGTTAATTAGAAGTGCTCCCTTAAATCTGGTGTGTGTGTGTGTGTGTGTGTGTGTGTGTGTGTGTGTGTGTGTGTGTGTGTGTGTGTGTGTGTTATAGATTGACAGAGAGAGAGAGTGAGACAGAGAGAGAGAGAGGTGTGTGTGTGTGTGTGTGTGTGTGTGTGTGTGTGTGTGTGTGTGTGCGTGTTCTGTCAAACGAACCGAATATATTGAGGATAAACAATCCCATTTTCTGTCAAACAAGCTTATCAGTGTGAAAAACGAGAAACATAGAAAAAAAAGAGGTATTAAAAGAAAAACACGTGAAATATATGCTGGAGGAGGCAGTTTTAATTTTAGAACCACACTAACCCATCCAACCACGCAGGTCCAAATGAGTTCACGGCACATGGATCACGATTGTTTGTTCAGAAGTACGTCTATATGTTTCACTGCTTCTGTTGTTGCTCTTATGACCAGACATGTTTTTTTTATGTGTTGGCAATAGTGTGGGGGAAAGGTGTATATCAGTCTCAGTGTGCTTGGCTGGCTGAAACTGAGCTCCACGAGCGAAGAGTTTGTCATGCTCTTTGCCAGCTTGCCATAACTCAACTGACAGCAGAAGATAGAGCTAGTAGAACTATCACTTCAGAGGGACGTACGTTCGTGCCCTTACTGTCGCAGGGTAAATACACCAAAGGTACCGGATTTCGTGAGCTGCGCAGATAGCACCTTGGTCCGCTGCACGTTAGGACGTTAAACAAATCACGAGCACGGTTGGCCTTTTATGAACGGAATTCGGAATGTCTCTCTGTTTGACAAGGTCGGGGCTTACTGTAGGGAAGGCCATACAGGAATACCCGAAATCGTGGAGAAAAACTAGGACGGCGGAATGTAATCATTCTATCTGCTATTACGTGTTATTTTCGGTAGGCTGACCAAAAAAAAAAAAAGACCTAAGTTCGAAAAAGATTGACTTATGTTGGAGGTTCCGCTTACACGAGCGCGACACAAACGTGAGGGCACACGACGAACGCTGCTCACCGAATC
>CM031622.1:52672572-52675072 GCA_018398815.1 Conus ventricosus
GCTTCAGGGAGGCAGTTTTCATCTTCTCAGGACAAATATTAAATAAACGTTAGCAAACCGCCCCAAAAAAGTGGACACACGAATCACAAGACAAGACACGACGCGTTTCGATCTCTTACGTTTTCTTCAGGCAAGATTCAAAACAATTATTACAACGAAAATGAACGAGCAATCACTTATCTTCAGTCTCTTCAGCGCAAGATAGGCGTTGAAGATAAGGGATTGCTCGTTCTTTTTCGTTGTAATAATTGTTTTGTATCTTGCCTGAAGAAGGCCTGAGAGGTCGAAACGCGTCGTGTTTTGTCTTGTGATTGGTTTGTCCACGTGTTTGGGGCGGTGTGCTAATATTTATGCAATATTTGTTTGGATTTCTGCCTGCAGTCGTCTCACTTTGCAACTAGATCTTCTCAGGACAGTCACAAACAATGATGGTTTTGTGAGAGAAGGAGAAATAACAAGTTTCGTCGAGAGCCTTCATAAAACAGCTTAATTAAAGCCGATGATATAGAATCAGCACAGGCACGTTTTAAAGGGAGCTAACCCATCATGGCGCGGTGCCATGGAGACGAACAGACAGGAGGCAGACAGACGAAGAGATGGAAAGGCACGGTCAGAAAACAGACAAGCCTTTCAGAGCTGTAGAGACCAGCAACAGAGAGGGAAGGAAATCCCTAGAAGTCATCGATCGTGCCTCCCTGGAGTTATGACCAAGGCGAAGGCGTCAGTCCTGTTTTACTCTCATCTCTTCCGATCACTATACCTCTACCCCCACTCCCACCCACCTCCCACCCCCAACCCCCCACCCCACCAACCCCCTTGCTATCAACAAGCGACCACCTCAGACACTCTCTGCCATCTCTTGCTGTTTCCACAGTCTCTTGCCTTCTCTCACAGTCGCTTGCCTTCTCTCACAGTCGCTTGCCTACTCCTACAGTCTCATGCCTGCTCTCACAGTCGCTTGCCTACTCCTACAGTCTCTTGCCTGGTCTCCCATCTCTTGCCTACTCCTACAGTCGCTTGCCTGCTCTCACAGTCGCTTGCCTATTCCTGCAGTCTGTTGTCTGCTCTCCCATCTCTTGCCTACTCCTGCAGTCTCTTGCCTGCTATCACAGTCTCTTGCCTACTCCTACAGTCTCTTGCCTGCTATCACAGTCTCTTGCCTACTCCTACAGTCTCTTGCCTGCTATCACAGTCTCTTGCCTACTCCTACAGTCTCTTGCCTGCTATCACAGTCTCTTGCCCACTCCTACAGTCTGTTGTCTGCTCTCCCATTTCTTGCCTATTCCCACGGTATCTCTCCTACTCCCATAGTCTCTTGCCTGTTCCCACAGTCTCTTGCCTGTTCCCACAGTCTCTTGTCTGTTCCCACATTTCTCTCGCCTGTTCCCCCATTTCTCTCGCCTGCTCAGTCTCATGCCTACTCCCACAGTCTCTTGCCTGTTCCCACAGTGTCTTGCCTGTTCCCACAGTATCATACCTATTCCCACAGTCTCTTGCCTGTTCCCACAGTCTCTTGCCTGTTATCAGTATTCCCACAGTGTCTTGCCTGTTCCCACAGTCTCATGCCTATTCCCACAGTCTCTTGCCTGTTCCCACAGTCTCTTGCCTGTTCCCAGTATTCCCACAGTGTCTTGCCTGGTCCCACAGTGTCTTTCCTGTTCCCAGTATTCCCACAGTCTCTTGCCTGTTCCCACAGTCTCTTGTCTCTTCCCACAGTCTCTTGCCTGTTCCCACAGTCTCTTGCCTGCTCAGTCTTATGCCTATTCCCACAGTCTCTTGCCTGTTCCCACAGTCTCTTGCCTGTTCCCACAGTCTCTTGCCTGTTCCTACAGTCTCTTACCTGCTCAGTCTCATGCCTGTTCCCACAGTCTATTGCCTGTTCCCACAGTCTCTTGCCTGTTCCCACAGTCTCTTGCCTGTTCCCACAGTTTCGTGCCTGTTCCCACAGTGTCTTGCCTGTTCCCACAGTCTCGTGCCTGTTCCCACAGTCTTTTGCCTATTCTCACAGTCTCGTGCCTGTTCCCACAGTGTCTTGCCTATTCCCACAGTCTCTTGCCTGTCCCTACAGTCTCTGATCTGTTCCCACAGTCTCTTGCCTGTTCCCACAGTCTCTTGCCTGTTCCCACAGTCTCATTCCTGTTCCCACAGTGTCTTGCCTGTTCCCACAGTCTCTTGCCTGTTCCCACAGTCTTTTGCCTATTCCCACAGTCTCGTGCCTGTTCCCACAGTGTCTTGCCTGTTCCCACAGTCCCTTGCCTGTCCCCACAGTCTCTTGCCTGTTCGCACAGTCCAGTCTCTTGCCTGTTCCCACAGTCCAGTCTCTTGCCTGTTCCCCTAGTCTCTTACCTGCTCCCACAGCACAATTCCGCACCTAACACCCCCCACCCCCACCCCACCCCCCACCCCCGTCACCCTTCTTTGCCATCGGCCTTCCGTCCGCACGTGCACACACTCAGACAGGTCCTACCCGACCTGGAAAAGGAGTCACATGTCTTCTGGC
>CM031622.1:52687572-52695072 GCA_018398815.1 Conus ventricosus
ATAAGTTGGAAGATTCACTCCATGTTTCATTTCATGGACCTTTGTCCAAACTTTTTTAACGTCGTGATGATCAGAGACTTCGGTGAGACAAAAGGACGACCAGTGGTCCCGTTTAGCTTTTTCAATGACTCTGCTGCTCATATTCTTGGCCCGTTTCATAGTAACGTTGTTTTTTTCGGCTTGTCTTTAACATATTCTTTGTATTTTAGTTTCTTTTCATCAACAGCATGTTTGCAGGATTCCGTCCACCACACATTTCCACTAGAACTGATCTTCTTTTGTAATTTGTTTTTGGAATGGATTTGGTTCCAGCAACAAGACCGATTCAGAAAAATGTGTGTACATAGTTTCAACATCCTGGTTTTCAGAGTATGTTACATTTAAAAGACATTAAAATAGATTGATGAATTTCTCCCGTCAGCTCGTTTGTAATTATATTTTGGAATTTTATCAACTGTGTTGTCTTGTGCAACTGAGAAACCTCTGAGGGATATGGTATAGGGAGGTGGTCACTTCCCAAAGTGTCTTTATCAACCTGCCATGAACAGCTAAGAGCTAAAGATGGGGAGAGGAAAGAAAGATCAATTGCTGAGGGTCTATGGTTAGGAACATCTGGCAGTCTCGTAACACGCCCATCATTTACAAGGTAAAGGCCGGAATCAAGAATATTTTCTACCAGGCGATTTTGAGCTAACTTTAGAGCAACAACTGTCCCAGAAGGGAGCATGTTCGTTGAAATCGCCGACGATCAACCACTTCTGATTTTGCACGTCCTAAGTACGTAACCAGTCAGTGTTACAGTCAAAAACTCCTTTGGAGGCGTATAGAACTATGTTGAGTGTTAACGACTATCGAATCTCACACACTCTGTGCATGAGTGGAATATTTGCGGCAATTTTCTGGAACCGGCGATGTTATAAGGCGGTAAGACAGATGTTCATGTATGTAGATGGCTGTGGACACTTTTTCGCCTTTAGCAGTCTGTTGACACACTGGCGGATAGAAAA
Organism: Conus ventricosus; assembly: GCA_018398815.1. Taxonomy (NCBI): domain Eukaryota; kingdom Metazoa; phylum Mollusca; class Gastropoda; order Neogastropoda; family Conidae; genus Conus; species Conus ventricosus. The sequence continues at coordinate 52,688,580 of CM031622.1, forward strand.
AGTTTGCCAGTCGTGGTAGTTTATCACTTGACACATTTAGTGACAGCGAATTAAAGCGGAAAATGAATTATCTGCAATGAGCTCTTGAAGGTGAGAGATGTAGTTGCCACCGAGCGACAATTCCATGCAGTATGTCTATTTTGGGCTCTTTAGCCATAAAAAGTCAAACAGTAACACAATTACTAATGCTTTTAGAAAAAAAAAAAAAAAGAAAAAAAAAGAGTAAAATAAACAGATGAATGCAAATAGGTGGAAACAAAACTATTCAACTAGGGAGTCCGCAAAGTCATGGACTAGGTGGGAAATCAGTTTAACTGGTACAAAAAGATTAACAAGATGACGATGTTAAATGCAATCAAAGCATTGACACAGGTGTCAGAAAGACAGTCATGGAAACCAGCGAAGTCACGCCGTTTTGTGTGTGTTGTGTGTGGTGTGTGGTGTGTGTGTGTGTGTGTGTGTGTGTGTCGTGTGCGTGCGTGCGTGTGTGTGCGTGCGTGTGTGCGTGCGTGCGTGTGTGTGTGTGTGTGTGTGTGGTGTGTGTGTGTGTGTGTGTGTGTGTGCGTACGTGCGCGCGCGTGTGTGTGTGTGTGTCTGTGTGTGTCTGTGTATCTGTGCGTGTGTTAGCGCATGAATACTGTTGAATCTATGATGGATCTGGATCACTCCCAGAGAACGCCTAACGACTGGATAACACCGGTTAAGAAAGGACAGGCATGGACAGCTCCCAGTTCTCTGCTGACAGCACCGAAAATGATGCGCACTGCCAGCGTTCAGTTTGCTCTACGTCTGTGGGTCCCTTACGCTCACAGCAGAACCGTATCCTTACAGCAGTTCCACGTAGAGCAGTTTGCGTTTAGTTTCGACACTTTTGTCGATTAGTCAGTTTCTTCCAGACGAGAGAGAGAGAGAGAAAGAGAGAGAGAGAAGAAGAGAGAAGAGAGAAAAGAGAAGAGAGAGGGGAGAGAGAGAGAGAGAGAGAGAGAGAGAGCAGTTATAAAGCCATCAGGCATTGTTAATCTAGGCAATCTAGTCTTGATCTTGTGTTTTATCACGTTTTCGTTTTCACCTAAAAAAAGCTATAAAAAAAAAACCAAGGCAGGCGTAATTCTAGGTATTAAAAGGAAATGATTTTTGACACAATGTCTGTACTTATCTCTTTATCTCTCTTTTCAGTTTCTGTATTATCTAATCTGTCTCTGTATCTGTCTACCCAACCATCTATCTATCTATCTATCTATCTATCTATCTATCTATCTATCTATCTATCTATCTATCTATCTATCTATTCTATCTGTCTATCTATCTATCTAATATCTATCTATCTAGCTATCTATCTATCTATCTAGCTAGCTATCTATCTGTCTATATATCTATCTACCTGTCTATCTGTCTATCAGTCTTTCTATCTGTCTATCTCATGTATATTTTTCTGTCTATCTATCTATTTATCTATACATCTGTGTATGTGTATGCATGCACTCTTACGTATATGCGTGTATTGTGATTAATGCATAGTGTACAGAATCCACCACAAAGAAAGGGGGTTTAGAAAGCAAAGTCGATCTCTGTAATGAAAACACAGTGGCACCTCTCCCACCTGATGGATGAATGCGTACTAAAATATTGTCACGCGCGTTCAATGAGAAGCAGGTCACTGCCGTTTGTCCGCACTGTCCCTGGTCACCATGAGAGAGGAACCATGAGAGAGAGAGAGAGAGAGAGAGAGAGAGAGAGAGAGAGAGAGAGAGAGAGAGAGAGAGAGAGAGAGAGAGAGAGCCCTCATGCCAGTAAACACAGTGAACAGCATCTTCCCTAGCGTGGGGATTTTGCTGAAGGCGCGCGCTACCTGGAACTGGCTCTGTGACGGACAACGCGTGCCATGCGCGCGGCTTTGGGAAAGTATGAGTAGGTTACTTTCTCGAGGGTCTGTGCATTGCTGTCAACGTACGGTCAGATGTTAGCGTAAGGGGCACCACATACGTATATCCGTCGAAAATTCTGGAGACAGCTAGATAGTCTTAGTAGAAACTCTTGAGCAGATTTCACTGAAGCTAATGGCAGTCTGAGGTTATAAACAAACAAAGAAAAGTTTCAAAAGTTTCAGTTTCAGTTTCATCAAGGAGACGTCACTGTGTGCGGACTTGTCCGTATACGGCTACACCACATCCGCTAAGTTTTGAGACCACACTGCGCATGATTTAAAGCTGATGGGATAATGAATGAATAGCTAAGATGAGAACATTGAAGAAGAGGGTCTCGTGGCTACGACTTTGCAGATGTCCGACCTACGCATTAGCCCAACGCACTGGTTAGACGTAACTTACATTGGTTGTGGCGTTTTCATCAAAGAAAAGAAAAGACGTTGGGGCAGCCAACCTTGAGGCAAATTGGATAGTAAACTGGTATTGTACCACGCTCAGGTTATTGGACTAGCCTGCGTTCGTCATCACTGAAGTCTACATATGATTATGGCCTAACCAGTGGCAAATTGTATGTATCTGGGAAAGATGATTGTTCATTTGAACGAATAAGAGGATGCCGCTGGTGGCGGTGATGAAATGTCTGCCCGTTGTGTGGAACAGAATTTGATGATGCATCCGGCGCTAAGAGAAAAACACTCGCAGCCAAATACTGGCTGATTTCCCCCGCCTACCTCTTTTTTTTTTCTTACGGTAATAGCTTCCATTGACGTCATTCTCAAAATAATGCAAATAAAGCATCCAGTTCTCCAGACAGGCCCCATTTCAGTCTCTGATTGAAAGCTGCAATTTGGGCCATTTTCTTTTAAACCAATCAGACTGATAGAGAGAAAAAAAAAGAAAGAAGCGGAAACCCGGAGGGAACCATAGAAATAAATGACTGAACAAGCAAGTAAGTAAATAAATAAATACTATTCTCTGGAAGACAATTTTCTAAGCAACGTATTTGTTCTGTTTCATCAAATTTGAGGCCGCCCGAGCGCTCCAGCTGCCAGACAAAGTGTGATTTGTTGTCGGTCGGTGTCGGTGTTGTTGCTGTTTTTGTTGTTGTTGTTGCGCTCTCTCTCTCTCTCCTTCTCTCTCTCTCTCTCCTCTCCTCTCTCTCTCTCTCTCTCCATCTCTCTCTCTCTCTTCTCTCTCTCTCTCTCTCTCTCGCTCTCTCTCTCTCTCTCTCTCTCTCTCTCAGCCCTCTCATCTCCTCCTGCAGGGCAGCATACCCCTCACGGAGAAGACGCATGTCCTGCTTGACCTCGTCAAATTTCCGGTCCATCGACTGGAACATGGTCATGAGGTCGGACAGGGACGGTGGGCGACCTTCGACAGCAGAACCACGACCTGCAGAGAAGGAACGACGACCTGGTCTCGAGAGTGGACAAGCTGGAAAGGAAGGCGGACGATCTGGAGGGGAGGTCCAGGCGAAACAACATCCTCTTCTATGGTCTCGCCAGGAAGGAAAATGAGACAAGCGCGCAGTGTGAGGACATTATTAGGGAACTCGTCACTGATCAGCTGGAACTGTCTCGCGATGTGAATTCGATAGGGTCCATCGTGTCAGTTCCAAACCGGATTCCCCGATAATTGCACGATGTGTTTTTATAAACAGAAAATGGACATACTTAAAGCTAAGCGGAAACTCAAGGGCACCAAAATCTTTGTAGGGAGGACTTTTCCACAAGAGTGAGAGACATAAGAAGAAAACTAACCCCTCATCTTAAACAGGCAAGAAGTGACGGGAAACGTGCCGCAATGATCCATGATCATCTCCTTGTGGACGGAACTCGTTACACGTCGGACTCGGGTGATCGTCTTGTGGTAATGAAATAGGGGTTAGGCCGGTCCTGTATTTATCCTTGTTTTTTTGTCCGCTGCTGTGGAAGGAACGCATACTGAGTCGACGCCGGTGGCCTTGTCACAGCGCGACTGTCAGCGAGTTAGCGCCACGTGAGAACTGTGCGCCCGTGTTCTGTGACGAGGTTTCTGTGTCGCCGGTACACGTGAACAGCTCTGTAGACGATGTGTCGAATGGAAATGTGTGTGGATCGACCTCGTCAGTGATGAATAATGAGTTTGATGATGCTAATGTATGTAATAAAACGAAACCCTTTTCTTTCCTTCATTGGAACGTTAATGGACTACTCACAAAAATACATGATCATGATTTTGTTTCGTATGTTTGTTCCTTTGATTTTGTTTGTTTAGTTGAGACGTTTGTAGAAGATTTTCAGGTGCCTTTTTTTAAAGGGTACACTTTGCTCTGTAAGCCTGCTGTTAAACTGTCGACACACGGAAGACGTTGGGGTGGAATTACATGTTTGATAAGAAGTGAGCTGTGTTCTTTTGTCAAACCTATATGTGTGGAGTCTCATCTTTTTTATGCTTTTGTGTTGGATAAATGCCTTTTCGGCATTGAAAGACACATTATGTATGTTTGTGCTTATATACCGCCAGAGAACTCACCTATTATGTGCATTTTGATTATGAAAATGGTGTTTCTTTATTGGAAGATTTTTTATGTGATTGTTTGCTTTATAATAAAGAACATGATATGTACACAGTAATTAATGGAGATTTAAATAGCAGAACCTCAAATATATCTTGTGACTTAGAATCCAATGTGTGTGATTTTGTTAATCAACATTTGAGTGGGCCTTTGAACCTGAACAGAAATTCTGAAGACCGTGTGATTAATAATTATGGTAAAATGTTACTTAACATGTGCACTGTTTTTGACCTGTGAATTTTGAACGGTATGTGTGTGGATGACCTTCAAGGTCATTACACGTACATAGCTGATAATGGTAACAGTGTAGATGATTATTTTTTTACTGTCGTATGATTTGTATTCAAGAGTGTCTGATAGAAATCAGAATGAATGTGTCTGATAGAATTGAATCTGACCATTTGTCTTTGGAATTATATATTCACTTTCCTATGAATAATGAGATTTGTGTTCAGGATGATGTTCAAATTCTCGAAAAGTTTGTATGGGACGAAACCCATAGCAATGTGTTCAGAGACAACATCTGTTCAAACGATATGCAAAGGCAGTTTGAAATGGCGATCAGTTTAATAGATATAAATATCAACGAAGCACTTGAGGTTTTTAATCATTGTATAAAAGATGCAGCAGACTTTATGAAGAAACAAATATACATTGGTAGGCACGTGAAAGATGACGACTGGTATGATAAAGAATGTCGTGCAGAAAAGAAAACTGTACGTGATTTGTTGACGAAATTTAAGCGTACTTTGTCTCCACCTGATCGCACTTCTTTAAAGTATAGCAAGACGTGAATATAAACATTTGTTAAAGAGAAAAGAGAAGCAATTTAATGAGACTCTATAACTGACTTACTACGATCTGTAAATAATCAAAAGATTTTTGGGAATCTGTGCGTAAAATATCTACAACAAGAAGGCAGACATCGAATGAATATTAGCATAAGCGATTGGTATGTACACTTTAAAGAATTGTTAGAAAGAAAAGACAAGTTTGATAATGTTCTGGTTCAGGGAGAAAGTAATAGTGACCAAAGTGCTTATGATGCTGTTAAGAATGATGATGTTATGACAATGTTGATAATGATGATGATGATGACCATGCTGCTGCTGCTGCTGCTTTTGATGATGATGATGATGGTGATGATGATGGAGAAAATAACGATGGTGACGGCGAAAATAATTTGAATCAACCTATCTTAGTAGGAGAAGTTTTGATTGCGCTGAAAACTCTGAAAAGTCGCAAGGCTACCGGTCCGGATAAAGTCATAGGGAATTTATTAAAAATGCCTGCAAATCAAACTTGGTAATGGAATTTTTGGTAAAATTTTTTTAATTCTCTGTTTGAGAGAGGCATATATCCTGAAAGTTGGTGTGAGTCAATTGTTGTGCCACTATAATAAAAAGGGCAATGTTACCAATCCAAATAATTACAGAGGAATCTCGTTGTGCAATGTTTGCAGCAAACTGTATAGTGCAATTATTAATAAAAGACTTCAAGTGTGGGTTGAGGACAATAACATTACAGGTGAGTTTCAAGCTGGGTTTAAACAGAATCGTTCCACCATAGACCATATGTTCACATTATTGGCTTTCATCCAAAAACAATTTTGTCTGAACCGTAAGTTGTATGTTGCTTTCATCGATTTTGGAAAGCGTTTTGACTCTATCAATAGAACCATACTTTGGCCTATTTTGTTTAAAAACGGTATTCGTGGAAAGATACATAAATGCATTATGAGTATGTATGATTGTGTAAAGGCAAAGGTACGATGTGGTGCTGCTTTAACTGATTATATCAATTGCACATCAGGTGTTAAGCAGGGTGATGTTTGCAGCCCAGTTTTGTTTTCTTTATTCATTAATGAGCTGACTTTGGAGGTAATAAACTCTGAAGACATGGTGCCCATTTTGTAAATGATGCTATGGAAATATTTATTCTATTGCTTGCCGACGACGTGGCATTAATGTCTGAGACAGTAATAGGCCTCCAAACTCAACTAAATAGTTTG